>CM053769.1:499716229-499803277 GCA_028658325.1 Potorous gilbertii | reverse complement strand
TCCAACCATTCTGGAGAATGGTTTGGAACTATGCCCAAAGGGCTACAAAAATGTGCATACCCTTTGACCCAGCGATATCACTACTAGGACTGTATCCCCAAGAGATTATAAAAATGGGAAAGGGTCCCACATGTGCAAAAATATTTATAGCAGCACTCTTTGTGGTAGTCAAGAACTGGAAATCAAGGAGATGCCCATCAATTGGGGAATGGCTTAATAAATTATGGTATATGAATGTAATGGAGTACTTTTGCACCATAAGAAATGATGAACAAGAAGACTTCAGGGAGGCCTGGAAGGACTTATACGCTGAGCGAAAGGAGCAGAACCAGGAGAACTTTGTGCACAGCAACGACCACAGTGTGCGAGTTTTTTCTTGTAGACTTGGAATTTTGTAATAACACAAGAACTTACTGGAAAAAAAAATCCCAATGATGATTTTCTAAGGCAAAATGCCTTCCATTCTCAGAGAAAGAAATATGGAAGTCATTCGCAGAATGTAGCAGAGAATGTTTGTGTGTGTGCGTGTGTGCGTTTTAGCCTATTATGTCTTGATTTGTTACATGATTTCTTCCATTTATTTTAGTGCGACTACATAGCATGACTATAGTGAAAATGTGCTCAATAAGAAAGTATATGTAGAACCTATACAGAATTGTATGCTGTCATGGGGAGGGAGGGGGGTAGTGGGGGGAAGGTGTGGGGGGGGATAAAATCTTAATTTTAAGGAAGTGATTGTAGAACATTTAAAAATAAAAAATAATAGTTGACATAAAAAAACACCAAGCCTTAGTTTCCTCATCTCTAAAATGGGGATAATCCATGACTATTTACTTCATGGAGTTGTCATGAGAAGCACATGAGAAAACGCGGGCACAACACTCCAAGGGACCAATCAGAACCTTGGTTACTCTCCCACCAGGCAGGGCAGCAGTGGAGAGCCTGAAAATAAAACTCAGCTCTGCTGTCTCTAGGGAGTCTTTATATCTTCTTTATACATATTTGTGTATGTAAATGTGTTTATATGCATCAGATTTCCTCTCTATTAGCAGGAACAGGAAGAGGGAAGGTAGCTCAGATAGAAAATCACCATGGAATGGAAAAAAGATCTTTGGACTTGGAGTCAGAACGGAGCTGGTTTTGAATCTTGACTCAAACGCTCCTTAGTTTTGTACCTATGAACAATCCACGACATCTTTCTGAGCCTCTGTTTCCACTTCTGTAAAATGGAGCCATTAATATTTGCACTCCCTATTTCACAATGAAAACACCTTGTAAGCTTGAAGAGGATAGAAATACCATCTGTCCACCTCTCAACAGAGCAATGATGGAATCAAGATGCAGCCAATAAATTAATTAGGTTTGTTTTACTGTGTGTATGGCACAAGGCTTTTTCCCCCTTTTTCCTTTCCCCCTATATCCCAGTGGGTTGGATGGGGTTGGAATAAATAGGGATAGAGATAGGGTAGCAAAAAAGAAAATGAAAAAAGAGAGGGTTATCACAGGGTTGTGTTTTTTGTTTTTTGTTTTTTAATGCGAAGATAAGAAAAAGAAACAGATCAGCAGGACAGCTTTGAAAGCTACTGGTTAAACTAACATATAAAGAAAAGCAAAGGATACGTAACAGATCTGCTTGAGAAATGCCCATTCCATTTGGTGTTTTTAAGTTCAGAATAAACATTTTTAGAATGTGACTTATTAGTGCCCAAAGAAGTGACTTCCATGGCAGGAAAGAATGAAACCTCCCAATATCAGAACCTCCTCCTTTGCCCCCTGAATTTGCCCACCCCTGAGAGTGTTCCTTATCTCCTTTCAGTCTTCCACAGTCTCTGGGCTGCTCCGCCTATCCCAGCGTTAGGGAATTGCTGTCCACCCTGACCAGGTGCTGACACCCCCACACCCCAGCCCTACCTCAGGATTACCTGCTTCCTGTTCATGGAGGGGACTACCAAAAGCCTGGGGTGCCCGGAGGGCTGCTGCAGGCATGGATACTTCTCCCAGAATGGATAGACCAAGGGCCAGTTGAGGCATCCCTGGGGCTGCCACAACCTACCCCTCCTAGCGCTTTGCCTCCCGCAGAGCTGCTGGATTTCAGGTGCCTCGGGCAGGAGGACAGAAGACTGGAGAGCAGGAGCCCCTGGCTCCAGTTTGATACCACCTTCGCGGGTGTCTTCTGAGACTGAGCAGACAGTCGGTGGCTGCTCGGTTCCACCCTTGATCCGGGCGGAGGTCGATTAGAGGCGGGGCCTTCCAGGAGAGAAAAGTCCCACCCCCCCGTTTTTTTCTAGGGGCTCAATTGTGCAAGGACTACTCTAATGGGCAGAACAATGGACTCAGAGAATCTGGGTTCAGATCTTAGCTCTGCCTCTTACTACCTGGGTAAACATAGGCTAGGTTTCTTTTATTCCACTAGCTCTTATTTTGCTATCAGTAAGTTTGGTTTAAGTAAAACCCTCCTTCGGACTCTAGCCTTCTTTTCCCCAGGTTCAGATATCAGGGAGGGGTAAATGGGTAGTGCAGGGCTTGCTCTATGACTCTCTCTCAAATCCTCCATCCAAAGGAGGGAGAGGGACAGTTGATTTCACTCTCCATGATCATAGACTCCTATGTTAGAACTGGGTGAGACCTTAAAGATACATCTAGTCCAGCAGTCTCCTGTTACAGATGAGGCAACTGAACCCAGAGAAAAAAGTGACTAAAACTAGAAAGGACTAGAAAAAAAGGTTTTACTACTTTAGACCAGTGCTCTGTTCATTGTATCAGGCTGCATCTCCCTTAAATATGGCCTCATCTTTCTTTCTCAACATCTATCCAAGGCATCTCTCAAGGCCAAACTCAAGTCCCTAGGCCCTCCAGGAAGTCTTCTTTGGCCATCCCAGCCCTTACTGAATTTGCCTTTAATCAGAGACATATTTCACAATTGATTCCATCGTCAGCTATCTATCCTATATTTTCCTTTATTTTTTCTCATGAATTTGAGTCTCGTATCCCCAACTAGACTATGACATAACCCATGAGAGGATTCAGGTCATATTCTTCTTTCTCCCCCCTCTCTCTCTAGGACCCATCATGGGATTGGCATAGAGCAGGAAAGAAGATGTGCTAGTTGAATGAAGGGATCCTCAGGAGTGCCAGTGCCAAGGCTGAAGAAGGAACTAGTTAGCTCATTTCCTGAAGCAGCCCCTGAAGAAGCCAAGAATCTGGTCTTTTATTGGCAAGGCTGGTGTGGTCAGAAAGTGAGTCAGACCTGAGGGCTCATAGTGCTCCATCTCTGGGCTTCAGGGTCTCAGGCTTTGCTCTCCAGATCTTTCACTAATTTTGTGCAGGTTCTCTTCAGGGAAAAAAGAGAAGATTGGATGGAAAAAACTCTTCCAAAGAAATCTCTGGGGCATGTTTCCATCCCTCTCTGCCTGACAATGAGGCCACCTGGGCCATAAGATGCTGCAGTGTCTTCCTACAGCAATTGGATCCCTAAGCCACCCAGAGGCAGGCATCAGAGGGGAGAGGTACCAATCCCCTTCATATTAGAAATGAGGAAATGGAGGCATAGATAGAGCTAACTCAACCAAGAAAGTGTGACCCAGGTCATTCTGACTGGAAGCCCAGTGTACTATAGTACTTTATTATAATAATAATTCACACTTACCTGGCATTTAGGCTCACACAACACTGAGGTATGCAGTGCAAATACTGCTATTCCATTTTCAGGTTGAGGAAACTGAGACGCAGAAGCTAAATGAATTGTCCTGTGGTCCCACAGCTGGTGAATTTAAAATTATAAATTGACATTAATTTTAAATTTTATTTTTATCTTTTTATTATTTATAAAATGATATTAATACTTATATTTATTATTAATTTAAATTTTAAAATCAAGACTGGAATCCAGGTGTCTGACTCCAAATAATCATAATTGTTATAGCTTTTATATAGTACTTTAATATTTGCAAAGCACTTGACAAATATCACCTCATTTGAACCTCATAACAGCCATGGGAGGTATTTCCCCCTCATTTTACAGATAAGGAAACAGAAGCCAATAAAGGTTAAGTGATTTGCCCAGGGTTATCCAGTCATCCGGTCAGTGTCTGATGTAGGGTTCTAATTCTGCTCTTCCTCACTCCAGGTACAGCTCTCTATCCACTGAACCACCTTGCTGCCTCAAATGTGCTGCTTTCCCCACCACTGAGCCGCTAGACCCTCTGATAAGACTGTACAGTACTATGTAGGTACCCCTTGTGTAACTGAAGATATGCCCTCCTCCACCAAGGCTAGCATCTTTATGCCTTTCCCATAGTGCCAAGCACTGGGGTGGGGGTCTTAGTAGACACTTGATCCCTCTTCTGCCTCCCTTTCCCTTCCTCTTGACATGTCTTCCTCTTATCCTTGGGGCAGGACTCACTTTCAGCAAACCTGAAACCAGTTATTTAAGGACTTAGATTATATTGCCTGAATAGAAAAGATCTTGCAAGTGGAAGACTGAACCATAATGCATTGCAATGGTGTAAAATTTCACCTCTGATTTCAGCATTAGTCAGGATAAAGGCCTAATATTTCATATAAACCCCACTACAAAAGCATACAACCCTAAGTGTGAACTACCTAGTCCAGGAGCAGAGGGGAAAGTGAGATGGCATGGTAGAAAAAAACTGTTCCGGAGTCAGAGGGTGTGATTTCAAATCCCATCTCTGATACTATCTGTATAACCTGGGTGTCAGTTTCTCAATCTGTAAAATGAAAGGGTTGGTTGGAATTATGGTCTATGATGGCCTTCTGAGCTCCAGATCCACGATATTGTTTCAAAATCAAAGGTGTGTGTCTTCAACTCCCAGGTGAGTTAGCTTACTCAACATGTAGGGAATGTAGACCTCCACCTCCACCCATCCCGAAAGTGTTGAATAGTGGCAGTTATCAGAAAGGAATTCTAACTAGGATAGATGTTGGAGTCCAAAGGGGAGCTTTCTTAACCCAAACCTTCCAGAGAGGCCGAGTTGCTGAATTCCTCTTGGGCAATGTAAGGGCCACTGAACAACCTTGGCTCAGGGAACTATCTTCTATCACTAATCTATTAGCACCTTGGTTGATCTTAATGTTCCTATCAGGAACTCATCAGCAAGGAGTAGTGGATAAGCACCTTCGTTGGTGTCTGAGGGATGGAAAAGGCTCGATTAAGACAGGGCAGGCTCAGGTCATGCTAAGGGGTGAAAAGGTTACTGAAATTCTCCCATCTCTCACCCTTTTCTAGAACACACAGCTGAAGACAAAATCATGGAAAGAGGTCCTTTCCACTACAGACCTTCTTAGACTGCCCCCTGGTGGCTCCAAGTCAAGCCTGTGGCAGTTGGACAACACCATGGGCCCCACGTAAGCCAGTAAGGATTTGGTGAGGAGAGACCCAGGGTCTGAAAAGAATCCTCTTTCTCTCTGTTCTGTCACTGACTAGTTTTGGGGAAAGCTCAGAGCTTTTCCTCAGAAAAGGGCTTATTCCTCTCACTGTTGGAGCCAAGCCCCAGGAGGCATTCAGTAAGACTGAACTGAAATGACCTGGGGGAAGGGGGGTCCTGGCTCCTAACTTCTCCAGATTTGTCCCCTCAACAATGAAATGAGGGAGGGCTTGGAACAGATGATCCTAAAGACCCTTTCAGTTCTAAGTCTATAATACCATGCCTTGTGGTTTCTTAAGTATGGGGGACCTCCCACGGCTCATGCAGAATGACAATCCCATAGCCCGGGTTACATAAAAATGATCTGGACTGGCCTTCTGTACTCTTAAGTCTCTTTAGAAAATTCCATTCAAGAGCTCACACAGACAAGAACATGTTGCCTCCGAGTCATCACCTCAGAGAGCTAACATCCCTAGAGTGATGCAGCCAATTACTCAGAAAGAAAAATTCCCTCTGATAAAGGCCGTTAGAGCCTGATTCCGGGTCACCCAAGGAAAGCAGACCCTTTACCTTGTTCACCATGACATGTTCTCGAGTTGCTGCTTCCAAATACCTACATTATTGGTGGCCAGCTAAGCTCCAGCTTTCCCCACCCATGAAATGACTAGTGAGAACACATTCATTTGCATCAACGTGCTGATAGACACTGGGGTTTCCACCCTTTTCTCATAACCATCTGTTCCAGGAACACTGCCCTCAGCCCTGTCCACCCTCTCACCAAGTAACAGAGAATCTTATCCAGAAATAGCAGCAAAGAGGCAGTGGCCTGTTCTTGTGAAGAGGTAGAAGTTTATTGGAATATAAACATTCAGAGAACGTGTAAGATAGAAAATAACAATGACATATACAGAACCTTGCTGTAAGAAGACATTTGAGGTATTCATCCACCGCCTAGGCTACCCATGTGCTATCACATTTTCTTGTTAGAATATATAAGATAAGGGAGAGGGGAAGGAGGGAGCAAGGCTGCCCTCACTGGTTAAAAAAAAAAAGGTCCTTTCTGGGGAAGCAGATCTTGGAGCCAGGGCCCTCAGCCTGCATCCTACTCCATGGGCATGCCCCCATACTTTGTCATCTGGCTAGGAGTCTTGCTCAGATGAGGTGAAAACAGGCTGACTTTACTGTGGAAAAGGACTGAGTGACTGGAAAAAATATCCTTCCCTATTCCCATTTCCTCCAGGTGTAAAGTTCATCCAGCACAACCAAACCACTGAGAACGACACGCAGCTTACACGAGCTGAAGCTGAGCCAGGGGCCCAGGATAAGCCAGTGAGCAAGGCCTAGCTGCCTCCAACCTCAGTGCGATCCCTGTCTTGTGATGCTGGTTTCTAGAGATGCTACTTCCATTCCACAAAGTCTGACTCATGGGTGGGATCTCAGTGCCAGGAGAAGAGCCCCAGATGAAGACAAGAGGCAAGCTACTTGGATCTATTGTATGCTCATATTCCTTAGCAGTTTTCCTTTCCTGAGTCAGATTGACCATGTCTGTGTCTCCACCTGAGCCAGCATGGTCTAGAGAGAACGACAGGATGGGAGGCGCTCATGGATCTCTGTGCAAGAACTGGCTCCAGACCACGGGGGAAGACGAAGCCTTGGAGCAGTTAGAAAACCCTGCTCTTTGGCTCCAACCAACAAAGTCCCCAAAGACTCGATGATGCCATGTAGGGGGCCCGTGTTCCCCCAGATGCAGGATGGTGGGGTTGGAAGAGGAGTTGTGACAAGCCCCATTTTGGCAGGAAAGGGGCCTTGATCTCCTAGAGGAGACATAAGGAATGAGCCTCGCTGCCCATTGCCTCTCTCTGGCTCCTATCCCTGAGTCATCTGCTTCTTGCCTTCCCTGCCCCCTCTCTGTCTTTAGAGTTGGGGTACAAAGCTATTTGCTTAGCTTTGGGGGTGGGGCGCTTTTTTAATCTTTGGTGCTACAATAATAATAATTAATTATAATAAAAATAAAAAACAAAGTCCACAAAACACATATAAAAAGGTTTCAGAGACGCAAATACTTCCTGAAGAATCAAACATCAACAATTACAAATCTGAGGTATTTCAAAGAACCCGATGCAGGCAGATTAGGGGACCTGGGGGTTGGGGTGCTGAGTTGGCCCCTAGAGATGGATGGGGTGGGGGAGGGAGGTGTGGGAGCGGAAAGGGCCAAGGGGAAGGCCAGGCCTGGCCAGGGGAGTGTGGGGCATGTGGACGTGAAGGACTGTGGGGGATAGGGACCGTGAAAGGGCTGATTTTCCCTTGGGATAGGATGAGATGAGTACCCTTGGGTGACCTTGGACTGTACAAGACCCTGAGAAGCAATCCCCTTCCCTCAGAAGACAACTCAGCAGTGCTTGGGGCTCCTCAAGGCTATGCTCAGACCCCATTCTGTGCCAGTTAAAAATGGAGCAGGCACTGCCCTGGGGCTCACTGGGGATGTGGTCCATACCAGGTAACCCCAGATCTCCAGGGGACTGGGGGGGAGGGAATGAAGAGAAGGGAGATGCCAAGCCCTCACCCCCAGAAGAGGCAGAGGGGGAGGTGACAGGGCACCTTAGAGATCATCTTTCCCACGTGATTGGAGGGAGGAATGAAGTTTAAGGACACAGCTGGCAGGATGAGTCAGTAACAATGGGGAGGTGATGAGCAAATGGGAAGGGAAATAAATTAAGGGGAAGGCGCATGGAGGGGAATCCAATCCCCTGCCGGCTCTCAGATTGTCGATACACTGTGCTGCTCCAGGTTGGGAGACACTAGTCACCAGGGACCACCCCCACCCCATCAACTAAGACAGTGGCTGATCCGACAGCACTGCCCCCTCCCCTTCAGGCCCCTCCCTCCCCAAGGGCACAGCAGGACTTGAATGGGGCTGGACAGATGGGCCAGCCAGGTCCCTTGCTGTCCAGCCGGATGGTCTTGGAAGTGGGTGTTGGGAGATGAGGTAAAAACTGTTCGACTCCTTTCCTGGCTCTTGTGGTGGGGAGCTGGGCCTCTGGCCCATCAGAGGGCCCAGCTGGTTGAGGGCTCTGCATTAGGGGTGCCCCGTGATGAGGTAGGACTCGGGGAGCAGTGGGAGCTGATGCTGCTGCTGCTGCTACAGGTACTCTGTGGGGCTGGGCTGGCAATGAGGTGGACCACGGGCTTCTGGGCAAACAGCACACCTAGGGCAAAGAGAAGACATGTTAGGAGGACAGAATTGGTGTTTACCTTGTCAATCCCACTTGGGGATCCTGGCCTCCTCAGAAGGTCCTGCTGCAGTGCTGACAGAAGTGACAACAAGGCCACAGTGAGAGCAAAGGCCAAGAATCCAGAAGTCCCAACTTCTTCTCCCCCGCTGCCTAAATGACCAGCCTGCCAGATGGCCTAATGACCAGCTGGTGCCTGCCCTCCTCTACCCTGTGCTCTGTCACACCAAAAAGAGATATCAGGAATGTCTAGGGCCTGATGGACTGCTTGGAAAGACCAGCCTCTCTGACCCCCTCAAGTTTTTCCTCGGTTACTCCTCCCATAGTGAGCCGGAGAGGCTTGTGACAAGTGACAGGGAGAATACCGACCATTTTAAGAAACATGGGCATGTCCCCATTGCCCTAAATGCCCTGGAAATACATCCATGCCTTTAAGTGAAGGTCTCGTCAATGGGTCTCTATCTAAAGGGGAAAACTGAGCTATACTGCTTGCAAGAGGCCGCTCAGCCGCCCTTTGGATCTCAACCATGGTGTGAGCTCAGAGATCAAGTATCATTGCCACCATGTAATGGCTGAGGGGACTAAAGTCTCCAAGTACAGGTGTGGCCTCAGCCTTCCTGAGGCCAGCCAGCTCCACCCCTCGCCTCAGTGCCCCACAGACCACTGCGCGCCTGTGGAGATGAAGGATAGACCCCAAGGATGCTGCCTTGGGCAAGGGCCAGAGGAACCACCCAGCACTGCTCCCTTCACCTGCATAGATGGTGCCATTGATCTCTACAGACATGTTGATGCTGCCGATGCCACTAGTGGACAAGTTCAGTGCTGCTGCTGCCTCAGAGCGATCTTCTGCTGGAAGACATGGAAAAATTGGGGCTTGGTTAGGCTGAAGTTTCACCTTCCGTCATCATTCTGGTTCTGTGGGAGAATTTCTCAAAGGATCCGCTCTAGGGATTAGCCAGAACGGTGAAAAAGCTCTTTCCGAGAGCTCAGAGTACAGCAGTGGTCACGGAAAGCCATCTTTTATTTTCTCCATGGCTCCCTTACCACACAGGCCCTCCAGCTCCCCAGCCCCTCTCCCTTCAGAATGGCCATTAACCCAAACGACACGGCTGTTTCACACACTCTCCATTGCTCCCTTCCCCAGCACATACTTTCACCCCAAACCCGTTCCTGATGACATATGCAGACAGTCTTGAATTTCTGGAAGAACTGGACAGCTGGAAGCCTAGATCTCTGCTAATCTAAGGTCAAGAGGGAATAAGACCAAATATATCTCTTTTGCCACCAAATCCTAGAACCCTCGATTACCTGACTCTCAAACAGGTCTATCCCTAAACCATCAGAGAGCAGTTTCTATCATTTCCAAGAATGGGCATTTGCAGAATCTTCAGTTGAAAAGAATCCTGAAGGCATTTAGTCCTCCCCAGGAGTCTTGCTCCTCTCTGACAGCTGGCTAACAGTCCTTCAAGCTATCCATGAAATTGGCCAGCTGAGAATGTTCCTAAAGCACAGGTCTGACTATGTCACTGTGGCCCCCATCTCTCCTAGAATACAACAGGAACCATTTCAAGCTCTCCATACCCTGGATCCAGCCCACCTCTCCGATCTTTTGATACAGGACTCCCCTTCTCAGTTCCTACAATCCAACCAAAGTAGCCTTCGCACAGACTCATGTTTCTGGGCCCTGCCCCCATGCCCTCCTCACACATTTGGCACAATGTCCTGCACGAGCCCTCCTCTTCCTCTATCAATCGCTTTCGATTTTGTATAAATACTTGTATGTGCACAAGCCCTCTCTCCCTAGAGAATGGAAGCATGGGCCATTTCATTTGTGTGACGCTTTTGATAGAGCTCACAAGACATCCTCTTCTACTTCAAAATGCTCTCATTGTTAGAAACAAACACAAATCTGCCTTCCTGGCCTTTCTCTCACTGGTTCAAGGCCCCATCATCTGGAGCCCCCCCTAGAAATCTGATGTCTCTTCTCTATAACAACCTTCAAAGCATAAGGCCCAATCCTCTAGAGTAGAGGTATCAAACTCCAATCAGATTAAAATGTAATCAGGAAATGTTTAACAACATAAATAAAATGTGCCACATAGATGATGCCAATTTGTGGTTTTTCTAAGCCAATACCCAGCCCAGTTCATTTCTATTGGAGTTTGACTGAGCAGAGCAGGACTGTGACTTCCTTCACTCTATACATGAGTCCCAAAGAAACCAGGTACCAGTTTTTCCTTCAGTTAGAGAAATACTGCTGGGCAAGTCTTTTTCTCCACTCCAAACCCTATCCCCACCTTTCTCAAAACAAGCTTTCCTCTGGTCTTTCCCAGATCCTCAGAGAGCTAACCAGGAGGAGGGGAGGGGCAATGTTTGGTAGCTCAGTTAAAATTCAGGGTCAGCCTCAGCCATAAAGCAGAAAGGGCAGTTCAAAGGCCCAGGTGATGACCCTGGTTGTCTGGGACTTTTGAGCTCCCTGCTCAGTCTCTCTGTGTCCTACATTTCGGGTCAACATGGGCACAGTGGGAGTTCTCTGGAAAGGCCTTTTGGGTCTTTCCCCAAAGGCCCCTAGCGCACATGATGGATCAATTTGGTCCAGAGTCAGGTCCCTGAAACAAGCAGGAAAGGGGAGGAACATGGGGAGAGGGCAGGACTAGAAGGAAGGAGGGTCGATCACGCCATCATACAAGGAAGATGTTTTCTAATGGCCCAGCCTCAGGCTAACTGCCCTCTCAGCCAGGTCCCTGGTATGACAGTCGTCCCTTCCTCCTTAAACCTGCCCTAACCTTGCCTACATCTGGGAAGAAGGCTGAGCCCTTTAATTTAGCTAGATCAAAAGGGATAGGGGGAAAGAAACAGCAGCTGTTGCCTCTGACAGTCTGTGTCCCACCTTCAGATTTGCCAGAGGGGCAGGAGGAGGTAGGGCACTGTGAGCTGAGAACATTCTCGGGGCCCTTGCTAGGAGAGCCTGGGCAACAGCTGCTTCTCTCTGGTACCCACTTTTTCCCCAGCCAAGCCCCTTCTCCCTCCATGCCCAGCAGTCTGTGTCCCTGTCCCTGAGGCCCTTGATTCAAGGGCAGGACACCCAGCTCTTGCTCCCTCACCCTTGCCGTTGATTTTGACTTTCATGGGGAGTTGCCGGGCCACGCTTAACAGGTTTCGATGGAAAGCTTGCTGCATGAACCTCTGCTCCTCCTCGGTCATCCTCGACACCTTCTTCTCAGGAGGCTCCCCGGCCTCGAGCCGTTCTCGAAGCTGCTCCAGGGTAGCGGTGCGGGGGCCTGCCTGCTGGCCTCCCGCCAAGGTCACTGGCACAGCCAGCCGGTTGGGCATGGGTACGGTCATGGCAACTCCATCACCTGTTAATGGGTTCAGAGTAAGGCTAGGGGGCTCTGAGATAAATACCCCCCTCACCGCTGCACCCAAAATTCTGGCTTTATGCTTCTCCATGATATACCACCCCCAACCCCCATACCCTCTCCTCCCCCAGCCTGGGCACCGAGAAGCCACTGACCTTTCCTGAGAGCTGCTGCTGGAGGCAGCCGAGGGCCATTAGTCCCCCCGCCACTGCTGGGGGTAAGTCCCAGGATGGGGAAGCGCATCTTTGGCGGGGAGAGCAGGGAGGCAGGCCCGGAAGGGGTGGTAGGGGAGTAGCTAAAGAGGGAGGAGCTGTAGCTGGGCCGCCGGCCCTCCCGCCGGTTGCCATCGATGGCAGCCTGGAGCTCCGCAGGGGAGCTCAGAGCTTTCTTCTCACATTCATAGGCATACAAGTACTTCATGTACCTGGTAGAAAGATTTAGAGGAATGGGGCACCCAGCTCAGCCCCTGTGATAGTATGCTCCACCCTCCCTCCTAAGCCTGCTGGCACAGGAGCCGGCCTTGGGGCCCTTTTTCCTCGCCCACCTCCTTCCTTCCCAAGGGCCCAGGCACTCACTGGGTACGCAGGGTGAAGGCTGCACTGGTGATAGACGTGGGCAGGTTGAGGCCCTTGGTGATCTCTCTCCAGATCTTCTTATTGATGATTTCCACCAAGCCGCCCTTCTCAGTGACCAGCTTGTACAGCATGTAGAGGTCCAGGATCTGCTTGGCCATGATGGGGATCCGGTTGATAGGAGTCCCTAAAATTGCCCCCCAAGGACAACAAAGAGAGAAAACACAACATGAAAACTCTGAAGGAGAACTTTTGATGAGTTAGGAATAAATGCTAATTACTCTAAACGCTCAGGATCCCAAATCTGCCCATCTGGGAGCCTCACCGGACCAGCTTGCTGATCATTACACAGAAAGGCAACACTAAATTCAATCTGATAGTATATGCATCTACTAAGCACCAACAACAAAACAGGAACACTGCCTATTCTCAAGGCGCTGACATTCTACTGCGGTGGAATGTGCCCAGATACAGAAATATCAAGTAATCTGAAGAGGAGGGAGAAACACCAACTGCTAGGGGGATCAGAAAAGGCTCAAAGCCCCTGAGAGGCTGAAGAGGGAAGGAAACCAAGGTCCCACCCAGAGTCACCGAGCTTGTATCTAGGGAGAGGGATTCAAACAAACCTAGGTCAGGGGTGTGGATGACACCTGCCTGCACAGAGAAGGTGGAAGGTGGCAGCTCAGCTACAAGAGGTGATGTGAGGAGGAGTGACCTCTGCACATGAGGGACAGCCTGCACGAAGGCAGAGAGAAGAGAGGGAGGGGTGGGTTCATGGGGCACGCATTGAGGAGGCCAGGTTGGTCAGGACAGCAAGAGGGGAATAATGTAAAATAGACCTGGAAAGGCAGGCTGGAGCTACATTGCACCAAGCTAAGGAGATTTTATTTTGTCCTGGAAGAAATAGTGAACCACCACAGACTTTTGAGCCAGGGACTAACATGGTTGGATCAGGAATACAACTGGAATGACAACAGTATGGAAACTATTTGGAAAGGGAAAACTGGAAACAGGGAGAACAATTAGGAAGCGATTCCAATAATCCAGCTGAGAGGTGAGGAGGGCTTCACCAGCATGGCAGCCGTGTCAGATTTATCTCTGTGACCCTTCCCCTCCAAGGCCAGATGGGCACGAAAGGACTGTCCAATTCCTTTTCAGCTTGGTAGTTATGTAATCTTTGCCTACAATATGAGTGGCAGCCGATAAAAGAGACAAACTGGTTGCTTCTGGGCTGGCCGGGCCAACCTTGATAGGATACACTGATCTTGACAAAATGAACTGGACAGCTGCCAAATCTCCATCTATCGCTCTGCTATCTGGATGAAACCCTAAGATTCCAAGAAAGAAACAGGACCCACAAGACTCTAACTCACCTATCTTTTTGTGAATAGAATTTGTTCTCCCAAGAGGAGGAATAGATGGGCAGCAGAGAGGAGGATCCTTAGGGTAGGATGAAGCAGGAGGGAAAAGTAGCAATGCTACTAGAACCTACACCTGGACAAGAGGGCGTTCTACTCACACACTGGCTGCCCCAAGAGTTGCGTGTGGCAAACAGTAGAAGGGACAGAGCTGGCCCTTTGGGCTGTGGTGTGAGAGAAAGGAGCACCAGTCCAGCTTCTGCCTACGCAGCACTCCTCCAGCAGCCCCCTCCTGAGTGATGTCCAAACACCTTGACTCCAGTCTGGGGCTGCCCCACTTGTCCATACTTCTCACGTGATTGCTTCTATGCTCCAACCGAGCTGGACTGGCTGCCTTGTCCCAGATACCTGTGGTCCTTTGCTGTCTCTCCCCTTTTTATCAGGGATCTGGTGAACTCCTTCAGCAGCCAGTTCAGATGCGCCTTCCTCCAGGAAGCCTTCCAGGCCCGATGGCTTCTCTCCTCCTGGGCCTCTCCCCAGGCTCTGCTCTCATCTCCCTTCTCTGCCTGGTTGAATGATCTAGACTATAGTAATCAATGTCTGTTGTCACCACAAACTCCTCACAGGTCAGTCCACATCTCTTCATGCTGTCTCACATTGCACAATATTCTGCCCCCAGAAGGTACTTAATAAAAATGTGACCCAAAATGCTTTCCCCACTCTGGCTGTACTTTCATCTGTAGGGAGTCCCCCTCCTAGCTTTACCATCCTGTAATTCTAAACAACAATCTGAAAGGTCTGAAGATCAATCCAAGTAGGGACCTGGTTTTCCCAGCCACTGACTGGGTTCTAGAATGTGAAACAAAGAACTAACATGTTCTCTCCTCCTGTCTTTTCCCATGCTGGTTCTGTTACAGCTCTGCTCCCAGAGCCCTCTGTCATTTCTGTCGACACCATGGCATGTTAAAGAAGCTGCTTGACTGGCAGGTCTTGATAGGCCAGAGAAGCAGCTAACGAGGTCCCTTTTCCTAATCTCTTTGCCCCCTGCAGGCCCCTGGATGAGAGAAAGGCTGGACAAGCTTCCGCCAACTGGCCATGACGGGAAGAGAGAGGAGTCAGGGACTTTATTAGGAAATCTGGCACCAGGCAGGAAGGGCTGCTAATGAGCACCAGGGGACAGGGCAGGGAGGAGGGGGGAAGGGGCCTGGACCCAGTGGATCCTTTCACAGCCGGCTGTGATGCCTGTCAGAGTGCATGATGGATTACTGTCATCTGGCAGCCTTGGGATTAATGATCCAGAGGTCAGAGGGGAGAATTCCAGAGGGAAGGGTCACTGTCCAGGTCACGGTATAAGACTTGTTGCCTTTTGATGGCAAATTCATTTTACTGTACACAAGCTAGCCTCTCCTCCATCCTTTTCCCCACCCCCAAGTCTTGCTGAGATCTCTTTTTGAGCTGCCCTGAAGGCTGGAAACCTTGTCCTAATCAGATAAGGGTAGTGTGTCTCAACTCTCGTTTCCTCCCCCCAAAATTTTAAGAGAATGGCATTTTCCTTCTATGTCCTGGAACCTCAGCCCACCAGCCCTAGCTGGTGGTGGTTGTTTTTTGTTTTTCTTTTTTAAACAGGTTAATCCAAGTCAAATGGGGGTCTCAGACATCTGAATGAAGTGAAACAAAGGGACAATACAGGAGTTCTGGTCTTCTGCTCCAGACCAAGAGATATTTCTTTGCTCTTTTTGGAAACAAAAAACTAAAACTGAAAATCATTTTGATTGAAGATTATGAGAACACTGGCTTTCTCTGTGTCCTCAGCTGAACTGTCTACCATTCAGTTCTGTGCCCATGCCTTACGTCTCCTTCCCTGTCTCTCCTTCTCTCATCAGCTGAAAGTAATATGTCCAGCCATCCTCAAAGTCTAGTTTCTCCTGGCCCCATCGCATTCTGCCCTGCACCAGATCTACCTGCGTACATGCCACAGGCATCTCTGGGAGAGGGATGGTGATTTTGTTCATCTGTGCAGCCCCGTCTCTAAGGAGGTCTTCCACACAGTAAGCACTGAATGAATGTTTGGTGAAGTGTCAGGCACCTTCAATAACTTTTCCCATCTACAACTCCATCTCTGACTCTCTCTCCACATAAGCCAACCAAATTAGCAGGATAATGCAGCTGAATCCGACTGGGAGCCAAGAGCAGGGCCTTCAGTGATGGGCCCAAAGTCTCCCCTACAGAGCTGACTGCTGTTCATGAAGGCTTTCTGCTCTATCACCCACAAGCTGTAAGCTGCCTGAGGACAGTCTGTACTTGGCATCTTACACAGTGGTACACACAGCACCTCAGACAGAGAAGGATTGATTGATCAACATTTGCTGAATGACGAACATGGAGGAAGGGGTTTTTTGTTCTTGGCATAAACTCAACTCAGTGAGGCTATTCCATCCCGCAACTTCAAACCTTTGTCTCCAGCTCCCAATCTCCACCTACAGGTGCCATGTCTCCAATGGCACAGTTCCAGGGGGCATTCCCATCCCTGAGCCAGGCATTTGAAACTCAACACATCTGCAGGTGGCCTCCATTTTCAACTTTTCCATCAGCAAAGGGAGAAGCATGAGTCCTCCCATCTCCTTGTCTAGGCAGTTCAGCCACTTTTATCTGTCTCCTTCCCTAAATACCACCAGTTTCCAAGTCTTCGTGATTTTTTGCTTGGAAGTGTCTTTTATACATTTCTTCCTCTGTTCCCCAGCCCCATCATGTAGATCGAGGACCTGGGTTTCTTTACCAGCTTCTCTTTCACGTCCTCATCCCAAACTGCAGCACCACATCCCGATACATACTACATCAATTCTAACTAATAATAGTGATGATAATTAATCACTGCATGCCAGGCACCATGTGAATTCCTTGACAATCCCCACAATGCCCTGGGAGCAGGTGCTGTTATCCCCATTTTTCAGATGAAGAAGGGTGACCCGCCCAGGGCCACACAACCATGAGGTGTCTGAGTCTGCATCTGAACTCACATCCCTCTATTCTAGGCTCAGTGCTCTCTCTAAACTCACATCCCTCTATTCCAGGCTCAGTGCTCTCTCTACTATTGCCTCCAGTGCCCACACCTGGCTTTCCAACCTTCCCAGAACCTCACCCCACTCTACCTACACAACGCTACTTTTACTCCTTTTATTCCTTCCCAACATGTACCTTGTGGATGTCCCATAAGCACCTCACACTCAAGAGAACTCATTCTCTCCTCCTGCCCCATGGCCAAGCCTTTCCCTCCTCCTACTGAGGATGCCACAATTGTCTCAGTCACCCTGGTGGCACCCTCAATTCCTCCCTCACACTCACCCCACATTTCCAATGTCATTCAATCTCCTTTGTCATTTCTTTCCAGTCACAGTCAGCAGCCTGGTACCAGTTCCTTGACCGTGGTAAGAACCAGTTGCTTAGTCTCTCTGACCCCTCTAAACAGCTACCAAATGGATTCTCCTAAAGTGAAAGTCTGACCATGTTACTTCTCCCTCCTCGGCAAACTCCTATGGCTCCCTATCACCTCCAGGAGCAAATACTGGCAGTCTCTTCTTACACCTTTCTTCCCAGCCTGCACACAGCCTGGCTTACTGTCTTACTCATCAGACTGGGAGCTCTCCGAGGGCAGGGACAGGCCTGGCACATCACTCTCACTCTCCCACACATTTGCTCCCTTGGTTCTGCTTGTGCAGCACCTCCTCCCCTGTTCACCCACAGGACTCAACCATCCTTGTAGGTCAAGCTTCAGGCCTCTTCCTTCTCCAGGAGACCTTTCCTCATCATCTCGAGTCATGTTCATCTCTGCCTTTTCTGCCCCTACTGACTGCTGGCTTAGTTTACCACTTCCCCAGTGGGAGCTGTGTGTGACCAGGCACCTGCTAATCTCTTCTTTGTAGCTGATGCCCAATGATGTCTGCCTACACACAGGAGGTGCTCTTGGTGGCTTCCACACTCCCCAAGCACCCAGCTTGTAGGGAGGGAGTGGGGCTGTGAGGCTGATTATGGAGATCATTAGGTCTATGCTCCCATCTCCCCTTCCCTGAGTGGGATCAGCAGGGCCTGCTCAGTGACTGAGGTTGGAGAAAATGGGGTACACAGCCTGGCAGGGTTCACTTTCCCCAGAGAATACGAGAATACAAGGCCTGGCTAAGCAGGGCAAGAATATCATGCATAACAAAAAGAAAATGATCTCTGCTTTCAGGCTCCAGCCCCCTTGAAAGCTTTCCTGCTGGTTACAAAAAGAAATGTGGGAAAAAGCAGGCATGTGGAAGGAGTTCTTTGCTTGAATTTCTTAGTTACTAGCTGGCAGGGTTTAGGGAATAGCTGCTCAGAGACAATGCCCAGGACTCTGGGAGAATCCTTTCTCTCTCAGCTACAACTGAGCTGCACCACTCATTTCAAAGAAGCTCCCTGTCTAAAGGTCTCTGCTCTTATGGGGCTACAGCAACGTACAAGAATACCTGTCCTCTTCCACGGGAAAACCACAGGTTCAAAGGGAAACAGAAACAGGTGATTAAGACACAGAAAGGCCATGCCATCCCATCACTGAACTCAGCTGGGAATCAAATCAGATGATTTCTGTGTTCCTGCCCATTAGAATTAAATTTGGGAAGGCAGAAGGCATGACAATAAAGTGGAAAGAATGGTTCATTTTGGTGGTTCTTCAGCTGAGTCTGGAGGAAAGGGCCATTAGGGGCCCCAGAGTGTTCTGAAAATGGTGGGGGGTGCCATTGTCATCTTCTGAGGCTGTTAGACTTCTAGAAACAGCACATTTGGAATCAAGTTTTGCAAATAAGCTGATCACATATTCAGCTAAAGAAAAAGGTTTTGAGTAAAAAACAAAAAACGAGAGTGCGTTGAGGGGCAGCATGGTGTAGTGGATAGTGCTGTGCACTTACAGTCAGGAAGCCAGGTTCAAATCCTAGCTACTGCTACTTATACCCTGAAGTCATTTACACTACATCTCTAGGCCTCAGTTTCTTCTTTGTAAAAGGAGAGGGATTAGACAAGGTTGTATGCCAGATCTCTCCCAACTCTAAATCCTAAAGAGCCTATGGCCTCCACGGGTAGTAGTCAAAAGGACAATGCAGAAAGAATCAATATCTTGGCTTCTGGAGGGGACACTCCCCACAAAGAAGTGAGGGGGAGTGGGAGACGTGGCACTTGGAAGCTACAGAGATGATAGACAAGAAATGTCTGAGCTGCCTAGAAGAGGAGGGTAAGCCCAGAAGAGTGCTCCTCATCCCTGGGGAGCTGTGGGCAAAGGATGGTGGATCACCCAGCAGGGAGGCAGGGATGCTCTTCCCACTCTGATCGAATATTGTTCTAGAAAGGTTAGCGACACTTAACAGGCCAAAGAAAGAAATGAAAGGCAAGTGGAGACCAAACTCTACCTACATGCTGATGACATAATAGTTTATGTAGAAAATCCCAGAGAATGAGAAAGAAACCAATCAAGAAAAGAGATTTAGCAAGTTGCTGGCATTTCTATAAGAATAACAAAATCCAAGAGTCATCAATGAAAAGGAAATTCCATTCAAACACAAACTCTCTGGGAATGAACCTGTGGTATTCTCTGACTCTGTGACACAGTAGGTACTAGACTAGAAAACAGGACTGATTCTCATGAGGCCACAGATGAAGGCAGGAGGCAGATACCAGTAAGGGAAATCCAATTCTGAAAGCGAGCTACTGAAATTCCAGTGTCCCACTCTCAGGGTCAGTTTTATTGTTTCCCTTATTTTGACTTTCTTCCCACTTGTAATTCTCATGTCCAGGTTAATTAATATGACTCAAGAAAAGTCAGTAAAACATGCCTGACTCTTTTGTCGGGCTCTTCTGAAGAGCTAGCAAGAGTACCCAGCCCAGACCCTACAGTAAGGCTCAGGCTAAGTGTGGCAGGCTGGATGTGGGAGCTTTGGACAATTCCTGGAGACATGGAATTATGTCTTATGGAAATCTGGGATCTGGGGCATACCTCATTTTCTGCCACATGGACCTAGGTATAGGGTACAATGCTGAAAGGAGACCTATTGCTATGTCTTTTGTTGATAAACCAAATTGCCCTCAACCACAAAAAATCCTGACATTACAGTAAAACAAAGATTCACAATAAAGCAGAGAGAGGGCAGAAGGCTCATTTTACCCAATTTACAAATAAGGAAACTGAGGTCTGGGAAGAATAAATGAGAAAGAGGACAAGCAGACAAATCTCCCATGAGGGGAACTTGTGTGTTAGTTGGGATAGGCAAGCAGCAAAGGTGCCATCTATTTAACACAGTCTAAAAGCTTCTGCCTTATGCCTGTATGTGTCATGAGCTCCCAACCCAGAATCACAGAGTGGAAGGAAGTTCAGCAGCCATCTAGGCCAACCTACTAAATCCACACCATTCAGCCTGGTTTCTCCCATTAAGATTGATGTTAATCAGCTATGTATAGCTAGTGGGACAGAAATAAACAAAAATCCATCGTGCTCCTGTGAGTTATTCCTATTGGCCATGCTGGAGAATGGCTGCCTCATCCCACCTCCCCGAGGAGGGTATCAGCACCTGACGTGTAAGCCTGTGGACTGTCAGTCACTGCTCTTAAAGCAAGAGTTGGAATTGAGGGTAATTAATCATGTTCTTTTTGACAGGAGTCCTGGGCCTTATCTGCACCCCGAGAAATGCCAGTGGGCTCAGGTTCCCTCCTCAATAAAAGAGACTGACAGTTCTAACAAAGCAGCCTCTTATCAGATTTCAGCCTGGAAGCCGGAGGCAGCCTGAGGGGCAGCCATGTAAAAGGCTTTTATGGGGACCATAATCTATTGAAAGAAGCCGAGATTCTTTAACCCTTGCTGGCAGGAATGCTACTGGAGGCCAATGTGAGCATGGCACAAGCCTAAGACTGAGCATGGCTGCTGCTGTGAATGGGATAATTACCTGATAAAAAGTCTGAAAAACAGCCTGTTGGGGGTGGGGGGTTTTCTGGTTCTATCTCTCTACCTAAATCACTTGTATGGAACTCCTCAATTATGCCTAGAAATTTTTCCAATCTTTAGGTTCTCTCCCACTGAAGTCAATGGGGGACTGAATAAACACATTTTGGCAATTCGCCTGAAGAGAAAACACTGAAGTGACATATCAGACGTGGGGTGGAAGAGGAGATGACAACCTTTGGCCCAAGGGAAAGAGCAATACGCTGAGGGAAAGCCCACTTACTGTCACCCTCAGAAAGTATATATATTCCAGGGACTACGGGAGCAATCCAGGAGCAGAGAACACAAATGAATTCAGATATAGGCCTCCATGCCAACCACTGCAGGGCTGGAGTCCTGGACCCAGGGCATGGCCCTGCCAGGGACCCTTACTGTTTTTCCCTAGCTCAAAAAGGATCATTAATCATTTTGGCAGAAAAACTGTCAAGTCCACTAAAAGGAGAGGGAAACACACAGTCCAGAAGTGGGGGAAGCGCCAAGGCAGGCCCTACTCCCAGCCATGCCTCTGCAGATTAACTCTTCCACTATCAAAACCTCGGTTTTTAGGACCAGGCAGGAAGGTGACCAGGGACATTCTTCTGAATTGTTTTTGAAAGCAACTGGGCCATAGGACCAAGTGGTGTGCAAAGCAAATGCTAGGTGGACTGCTCCATAATGCAGGAGATGCAATTAAGATGCAAGTGTCCAATAAAACCATTAATACCGTGCAGAAAGCACTGCTGTATCTGAACTCACTTCTTATTTCCAAGTCTGGCAGACTATCCAACACTCCAAGTCCCCTCAATTCCAAAAGACAGTTGTCTCCCAGTCTTCCACCCCAAAGTGGGAGTGGCTGTCCGTGAATCCCCCTCCTGCTCTGTTCCATCCTGATCCACTGTGTGCTGCTGCGAGGAAAGCATCGGGCCAACAAGCTCTGGTTAAGCATCTCCTTTGGGCCAGGCCCTGTGCTCAGATCTGAGGACACAAAGGTGGGGACAGTAGAAAAAAGGAATCAAAGGGTCCTGGACTCCAGCAGCTCACAGACTAACTGGCAAGCCCCCTCTCCTGGGACCCTTGGCTTCCTCGTGTTTAAAGTGCTATTCTTATCTTTATAGATGAGGAAATGGAGGTTGCGAAGGGTAAGTGACTTGCCCAGGATCATACATCTAATAAATGTCTGCGGCAGCCTCTGAACTCAGAGTTCCCTGATTCCAAATCTAAAGCTCCATCCATTCTGTCGGCTAGTTGGCAGCAACTAGACTAGAGTCAACTCTGACTAGAGTCAGAGAAACCCCAAATGATTTTTACCCAAAGTCACAAACCCAATGAGCAAGGGAGCATAGACTTGACCCCTGTACCATCAGGGCAGAGCTGCCTCTGTCAGGAGCTGCAGATCTCTCTGCAGGTCACTCTTTGCTGGATTCTCTACCACCAGCCTTCTGGAATCTGCAGCACTGGGATGCATTCTCACAGTGTGTTATAGTGGCCTTTTTTCCATCCTAACATTCCCCTACATCCACACATCTGCAACACATATTCCCTTCCAAGCGTTTTCTGACTAAAGCCGCTAGCAGAATGCCAGATTTCATTCCCATAGATGGATGCACCCCTGAGCTGAGCTTGTTCTCCCTCCCCTGGCCTTCCTCCTCATTTGTGCCAGATTACTAGCAGAGATGGAGGAAACGCAAATGAACTCATTTGCCTACTTGTTATAAGCCCTGGTAAAAGATCTGGAAGGGAGAAGGCTGACTCTAATGGCTAAAGTGAATCATTTAGATCATCTGTGGTTTTCCAATGGCTCATGTTCACCCATCACCAAGGATAACTGACAGCCAGTTGTAGGATATCAAATAACTGCTCAGTACAGAAAAGGAAGACATACTGTGGCAATAACAGCTGTGTGGCCTGAAGAATGGTAACAAGTCAAGAGTTGAGCTCTTGATGCCTTCAAAAAAGTGGCTGAGTCTGAGGCCACAAAGCCTGCCTCTTAAACTTTTGGGAGAAGCTAAAGCAGAACAGAAGACAGGGATTCTCCTGAGGATGACACTCCATTCCAGTCTGGGCTGATGGGCCTCTGGTGCCAGAGTTGTGCTGTAGGCTAACAGGACATACCACGAAGCACTTTCCTGCCATGGGGACAAAGCCATAGGCAAGCAAGCATTTCCTAGGCTGTGAAGGACTGATAAACGTTACAACACAAGGAAACATCCTCAGCCAAGCCCCTTTCACACAGTCAAGCCTTAGTCCACACACATCAAAAGCAGATCCTTCAGCCCTTTTGGGAAAACCAATGTTGGTCTGAAACCTTGAAGAGAATAAGGGGACCCTCTCCTCCCCACTACCTTACAAAGTGTGTGCAGAGCTAGTTGGGCGAACATGAATTACATCAAAGCTTATTGGCTTGGAGAGAATGCCAGTGAGAGTCCTACACAGGGGACCAGCGCCTTTGATTTTCCTGTTCTGACCTTTGGGCAAAAAGCACATTTTTCTTTAAGTGCTGTGAAACCCAAGTACAAAATGCAATAGCATGCACAGATCTCCTTATGCTCTCCAGGGCTCTTCATCACACCTTCCTTGTACACAAGGATGGAGCTCACAGGCCACAGAGCACCATGTCTGGCCTCCAGGTCTTTGTACCAGGCCAAATACTTTCAAATTATTTACATGGGATTAGCCCACTGAGATAGGATAGGGCTGTGAGGTCCCTAGTCCAGGCTTCCTGAATACCCTTAGGCTCTGCTCCACTGCCAAAGGAACAGGCCCCTCTTCTTTCTCCTTTACAAGGAGGTAAAGAGATTATATTTCTATGTCTATACCAGTCTCAGGGCACTGGAATCCAGAGGACTCCTCAGTGGATACAAGAATGCTGGATGGTCCTGAGATGCATGCTGATGAAGTTGGGGAATAATTTACAAACAACCACTAGGGAGTTTAATTAGCCCATGGATTCTACATGGAACTGGTTAACCAATGTGTGTGTATGTATATATGTAAGTATGGCTAGGGCTGAGAAGGTAAAGGGTTCTAAGAACCAGCAATGATCTTCTCAAATAATTAACGTCAAGAATGACTTATTTAACTCAGTTTGGCTTCCAGTAACTGAGGAAGAGTGTCCTGGGGGATGGCGAGAGCCTCAGCTTTGGCATCTGTGGAGTCAAATGCCATACATAGAATGTGCTTTAGTAGTGACACTACCAACAAAGCTCCCCTCAAGACAGACCTAACGATGACAAAGACCTGCATACACTGGAGAAGATTACGGTTCTTTCACACCTCACATAGCTTCCAGTCTCTTCCTCACCCCTGCCGCCATCTTGACCTCTGACTTGCTGCTATTCCATTTCTCCCCACCTGGAAAAACATCTCTGGACTAGACCACACAAAATATGACCTCGGGTAGTAGGGGAGTTAATCCACTCAGCTTCGACCCTGATTGTTTTAATTGCTAAGTGTTTGTATACAATTTGCTCCCATACCACCAGAACAGACCATGCTTCACATCCCATTCATTTTGCCTGACTAAGCCCTCACTGATGCAAGGCAATCTTTTTATATCTCCCTAACTCACTCACTATCTCATTCACCATAGTGCCTTTTCCAAATCTTCTCCTCTGTCCTCAAATCTCCGGTGACTCCCCCTCCCTGCATCCTCTCAGTTGAGAACCTTGTCTCATATCTTACAAAAAGAATGAAATTTGCCAAGAGCTCTCCCTTATCCCCTCTTCCTCATCTATCACCTAGAAGCCTTCTGCCCCTACCTTCTCTTTCACCCCATTTCACACAATGAGCTGACCCTTCTTGCCAAGGCTACCCCCTCTATACTCACAAGTAATCTCATTCCATTTGTCTTCTTCCACAGATTGTCTCCTCTATTATCCCTATTCTCTCCCTTATATTCAATTTCTCCCTATCTAGTGGCACTTAGAAGAATGCCTGGCACAAAGTAGGCACTTAATACATGTTTACTGACTGCTTCCCTACTACCTACAACATGCCCTTTTCTCTCCCATCCTCATTTCATCCATCCATCCCTGCTATCACCCACATCTCTCTTACCTTCTGTAGCTAAACTCCCTGAGAAGGCCTTCTACAGTCAATGCCTCCACTTCCTTTACTGGCCTTCTCTACAGACCTTACCATTCTGGGAAAATTCTGCTAACCTGGATAGCAGAACCAGGAGAACATTGTACACAGTAACAGCAATACTGTACATGATGAAAAACTGAATGATTTAGCTATTCTCAGCAATACAATGATCCAAGACAATCCCAAAGGATGAATAATGAAACATGCTATGGGCCTCCAGAAAAAGAACTGATATTGTCTGAATACAGATCGAAGCACATTATTTTTCCACTTTCTTTTCTTGTTCGAGTCTCCATGTACAAAACGACTAACACAGAAATGTTTTACATGTTTGCACATGTATAACCTATTATCAGATCACTTGACATTTCAGAATTGTTTTAACATGCAACTGGGGAAAAAATAAAATATTATTTAAAAAAAATCTTAAACTTGTCCAGCAGATATGCCCAAAATTGAACTCATGATTTCTTCCCCTAAACCCTGTCCCCTTTCCAACTTCTCTATTACTTACTTTTTAAGGCACCATCATCCTCCCAGTTATCGAGCCCTAACATTTCATCCTCAACTCCTCACATTCTCTGCCCCCAACATATGTGATCTATGGCCAATCCTTGTCAAGTATATCTTTCTAACCTCTCTCGAGTACACTGCCTTCTCTTCTCCAGCAATGCCACCACACCAAGGAAGGCCCAGTCACCACATGCCTAAACTCAAGCCTACTGACTGTCCTTCCTCCCTCCAGTCCATGTTCCATTCCTAGAATCCACTATTTCTCAGTCTAATTCAACTCCCCACACATTGAGCCATGTAGACTCCCCTACAGCACAGTTCCCCTGTGGCTGCTGGGAACAGGACGCATGTGGTCTCCGCAGAAGGGCCAAGAAGGTGAAAGAACAGTGCAGGATCCGCAGCCCAGGGCCTCCCTGCCCAGTTTCCAATATGTAAAAGCAGGCTGCCCCGACGGTAAAAGAGACTGACCAGTAGCATAAGGGCAAGAAAAAACAAGCAGAAACAAGTCTGTTCTAGAAATCAAAGGTAATGATTATAGGCTGAAAGATCCCTCGTTTGAAGCCAATTCACCCAAACAATTAAAAGAGGGGAAGAGCTATACAGGAACACAAAAAGGCGGTTAGAGCCTCTCTCTACCTCCCTAGGCATTCTAGCCACAGGAAAGTCATTTTATCACTTGCAGCTGCAATCATTCAGGGATAGCCTGCTGTGCTCCTGCTGCAAATAAACCTCATCTATTCAACCTGCGTTAAGACTGTGCCCCAGCATTCTGACGCCAATGACAAGGACCTAAGACCTTTCGAGCTCAGGGAATTTTTGGAAGCTTCTTGTGAGATTTGCCATTTATTCTTCCCACCAGCCAAGAGCTGGTGTTATCCCACAGACCTCAGAAAGTTCAATTTAAAATGACAAGAAAGTCACAAATGGCAGGGGCCCTTATTCTCACTCACATGTGAAATGTAAAGATTCCAGGCTTCACACATCTAAGATACACAACGAATGCCCAGTCTCCTTGACAGACTTTCAGAATGAGAGTATTTTCCCAAAAAGCAGGCATGGCAAGTAGAATGGAAATAGCCTCACGACTGGGCTTCCATTCTCTCCACTCAAATTTGTCCTTTATACCCCTGGTCATTATGTTTCTAAAGCACTGCCTTCCCCATGAATTCTCTCACTTGACCTCTTTTATTTTCATATTCCTTAGTTTTAAAATGAGAATACTATTACTTGACCCATAGAGTTATTATGAGACAAAAACTTTTTTTAACCTTAAAAATGTTACAGAAATGATTTTTAAGTGATCATGTCAATCCCCTGTTCACAATTTTCTAATGATTTAGACTGTGTGACTATAGAATAATGGACTCTTAGGCCCATCATTAAGGAATTGACATGGTGGGTCAACCTTCCTTTCCAGCCTTCTCTCCTACTATTCTCCATTAGAATATCCTTACCCTAAAATATGTGTGTGTGTCTGTGTGTGTGTGTGTGTGTGTGTGTGTGTGTGTGTGCATGTGTACATACATATAAAAACACTTATTGTGCTACGTGCTGGGGAACGATACAAGTTTAAATAAGACATGATTCCCTCCTTTATGGCCTTTACAATCTAGCAGAAGGATTAGACACCAATTAGACATTAGAAAACACATACAAAATTTAATCAAAGAGTCAGGAGATCACTTTGACTAGACAAGGTCTCAGCCCCATTTACAGGGAAGACAACGGAAGCTTGTCCAGAGGTTAAAGAAACATTGCTGGTGAATGGCAGAGTTTAGAACTCAACTCTCTTGTCTTTCTATATAGTTCTTTTCTTTTTATTATGCCAGGTCTCATGTCATTTAACTTTTCCTAAGCCTCTACCTCATCTCCCTACCTACAATGTCAATGTCTCAAGTGAAGGATCATTGAGCATTATCTGTTTTTTTGCACCCTTGCCCCTGCCCCCTCAAAGTATGCAGCAGAGAGCTTGGCACATACCAGAGCAGGGGTTCAAGAAATATCTGCTAAATAAAATTGTATGCCATCTCAGGGAGGGAGGAAGGAGGGAGGGGGGAAGGAGGAAGAGGGAGGAGGAAAAAAAATCTAAGTTATATGGAAGTGATTGTAGAACACTGAAAACAAATAAAATAATTAAAAAAGAAATATCTGCTAAATGAATGAATGCACTCCTAGTCCTAGATTCACCCCATCACCTGGTACAAAAGCACCCTGCATATCCTGCACTTCAGTTTCCATATCTGTAAAATGAGAACAATGGCAATCATCATCTTCTTCCCTTATTAGGATAAGAAAAGACAAATGAGCTGCTCCGTACTAGTCATACCATTGGCACTGAAAAGAGAGGGAGATGTGACATAGGGACAGAAGCTGGAACAGGTGAGATGCTTCAGAAAAACAACCCTAGCAACTGGGCTAGGAAAGGGATGAGATGCCACTTGGCGGAGTGGACCAGAGGCAGCCCTGGGGACAGGAAGACCCTGAGCACATGCTTGCTCTGCCCTCCTAAGTTGATGACCCTGTGCACATGCCTGTTGTGCCCACCGAGCTGATGACCTTGAGCATATGCCTTCTCTGCCCTACTAGCTGATGATAGTGAGCACATCCCTTAACTTCTCAGTGCCTCAAACAAATCTCTAAGATTATAATTTGCAGAATAATTGTTAATTTGCGTAGCTAGGAGTTTCCTCACCAGGAGTTCTCTATAACAAAGAAATCATAGATTAGTTTAAAAAAAAAGGCCTAGATGAAGTCAAAGCTCAGGTACCTGTAGTAATCAGAGAGATCCCAAATAAGAATAGCTCAGGTTTACCATTTACCAAGTACTCTCCTCCAAACATCCTTAGGATGCAGGTAATTCAAACTTCATTATTCTCATTTATATAAGGACAAGGATAATGCCTCAGGTAAGGGAGCTTGCCCACTTCAAATGGCTCTGAGTCTTAAATTTTTTCCAGTACAACCCCTTTGCCCTTCCAAATGAGAGCTCACATTATATAGTGCCCTCTGTCTATTAAGTATTTTAAACACACTTTCTCATCTGATAACTCATTACAATCTGAAGATACCAAGGTCCTGTAAAATTAGAGTGTGAAGACTGCAGCTAGGGAAGAGAGGAATACAAAAGGCAGGCAGGGAATTCTGCCAGATGAACTGCTCTCAGTGCCTGCAAATGGGGACAGCCCACTCACAGGCTGGGTGGGGGCACATCCTTGCTTGGTCAAAGGCAGGGACCTTGAAGAGCAAGATGACCTCTTGCCTCCTTGCTTAAGTTCCATGTGCAAAGTACAGATAAATGTTCCAATTTAGAGAAGATGATGTCACTATGGTCTGGAAGAGTCAGGATAGGCCTCTCAAGGGAGCTGGCTGCTCCTTAGGGTTCTCCTTCTGAGTGCCTGTACCTCACGTGATGCTGCTGCCACCTTCCTCATTTTAATACTCTGTCCCATGGCATTTTGGGCCAGTTTTCTTCTAGGCCCCTGCCGCCATCCCCTGGGCTGCTTCATCAGACCCTCCTCTCTTCTCTTCCTATCATTTCAGCAGCTCCCATAGGTTCCCTATTTCCATGCAGATAACCTCCAGATCTCCCTACATACCACCTCAATCTCTCTCAGTCACAGAATCTGATAGTTGGAGATGTCAGCGGCCATCTAGTTCAATCCAAAAGGAATCCCTCCTCTGAGCCACTTAACAAGTGGACTCTACTTGAGGACCTCCCCAGAGGGAGACCCCACCCGCCTTGAGGCAGCCTATCCCCCAGGATCACAAAGTTGTCCTAACACAAAGTCGACTCCTATCCCCAATCCTGGTTCTACCCTTTGGAGCCCAAATGGAACAAACCAAATGTCTCCTCTGCTGGGCTCCAGTACTGTGCCTCCTAGATGTCTCAGCTCTCGCTCACCAGGCCCGGGGTCAGGACACCCCCTGCTCTCTCCCCAACAAAGCCACTACTGCCAAATTTGTCTCTGCCTCAATGTCTTTCAAATCTGACCTCTTCTATGTGCATGTATAGCACCAGCTTCAGTCATCATGGTGCTCATCATGGCAGATGCTGCTGGGGCTCCAATCCAGAAGCCACACAACTGCTAACATGACTTTCCTTCATCACAGATCTGACCATACTACTCCCCTACTCAACCAATTTTAGTGACTCCTCATTCCGTCTAGGAGAAACTATAACCTCCTGTTTGGCTTATAAAGCCCTTCAAGACCTGGCCCCAATCAATCTTCAAGGCTCCCCACCCTGCATGCTGGGATTCAGAAAAACTGATCTTCTCACTGACCCTCACATACAAGTCGCCACCTCTTCACCCTCGCCATTCCCTTCTTCCCTTCTCAGTTCAGGCATTATCTTCCTCATGAAGCTTTTCCTGATCTTTCCCAGCTGCTAGTCTCTGCCACTGTCCCTTATATTACCATGTACTCAATTTTCTTATATGCATTTTGTATTATTCTATTTAGGCTGTCCCAAGTGTCTTGGTACAGCTTTTAGCTTTTGGAATACCCTGTACATCTTAATTCTGTACGTGTATACACACACACACACACACACACACACACACACACACACACACACACATACACACACACACTCAGATAGAATGTAAACTCTTGGACTGCAGGGATTGTTTCATGTTTGGTCTTTGTATCTATCCCCAGCACCTAGGACAGTGACTGGCAAAGAGAAGGCACAGAATATTGCATGCTAATTTGCTGAACAACTCCATGAGTTGGCTAACATGACCCCAGGCTAGACAGATCAAGCTGAGTGGTAGAGTCAAGACTGAAGCCCAGACCTTTGACCTCCAAATGAGTAACCAGCACAGACTTTACTTTATGTAACCATCCTAGGTCTCTCAGCAGCTAGCAAAGTGTTATGCATATAATAGATGCTTCATGAATACTGACTGCCCAAACAAATGGCATACAGAAATGAGTACATCCAGGGTTCCCTCCCCTAGGCTGCCTCAAATGCCCAACAACCCAAGTTGAAATTTTTACACTAAACCCAAAGAGGTTGCCAATTAACCTTGTCTGTCAAGTGACAGCTGAAATCCAACAAACTCCAATCTTGACTCTTCACTGTTGCCTTCTGATGAGGAGATGATTTGTTTAAGTCAGGCCCACCCACCCAAGGTCTCCAGCCTCCCTGCTCAGCTTCTCCGTAGTCTGGTGAGGCTGCCCTGACTGTTTTTCTATCTTGGCAGGACCAATACTACTCCTCCATTTCCCTTTAAAATCCTTCTGGGAAATGAGCACAGCAATAAAGAAGAAAATAAAACAGTGGAAATACACTGCTGATTAAAATCTATATTGCTATGGCAGCCCCTTCGAGCAGGATCAGCTCCTGGCTCGCACCAGCTGGGCCTGTGGAGCTTGTAAATAATTAAAAGGTAATTGGAAGGAGAGACTAAAGTATTAAGTGGATTTCTCTCTCTCTCTCCCTGGGTAAGCTGTAGGTTTTCTGCTGGCAGTAACATACATTTTCAGGATTATATATCCTTCTTTCTTCACTTACACTGATATGTGTAGCTTCAAATAATGTAACCAGTTAGCCTTTCTAAACCCTGTTTTCACAGAAATTGATGGCTGGGAAAAATATGACTCCAAACTTTCCAATGCCCGCAAACAATCCTGTGGTTACATACATCCTAGCCAGATGCTGCTATGATTCTCATAAGCAAAAAAATGGCGAGGGGAGCAGAATTAGGAAGAACGGCCAACACATCTTAGCCCAGGCTGAACCAGCATTTCTTAACCTCCCATTTTCAGAAAATGCTGATTTCTCCGCCCACAAAAGGACTGATGGATGAATTCCAGTAGTGGCACTGAAGCAAGGGGCTGAGAAGAAACATGGTAGGTAGGCATAAGTCTTTCCTGTGGCTTTGAGTAACTGAGGGTGATAGCGCAAGGGGAGCTAAGGAGCTCTGTGGTGGCGAGTTCACGATTCCTGCCCGTGTTTCCTGAGAGCTGACCTTGTTAGTGACCCAGTTCCTCTAACAGGATGTAAAGCAGGAAGGAAACACACTAGGCTTCAGGCTCAGTCACGCCATGGTCCCTAGTGGTAGGGGGTGGGGAGAGATGGAGAGCAAGGAGGAATAAAGAGTCAGGGAGAGTCTGGCACATTTCACAACTGAACTGCAACAATGTGCTAACCAAGAGAATGGAAGTACGGATCAAAGAGCCATTTGAGAACAGAAAGAAGGGTTGGCCTCTCTTTTCCATGGATTATTTCAGATCTCTGCTACAAATCCTAAGGGGCTTTTATTCTTCCACTTACTTTTCTCACTCTCCAGGATGTAAGAGAGACTGCAGGGGGCCCTGGCGATGGTCAGAGCGAACAACAGAGCAGCTGGGATGATAAAATGGAGGCCACATTCAATTTTGAAATGACTCCTGGGACCAGTTAATTGGAGTGAAAACAGACAGGGAAGGATTTGTATGAAAGTCCCATTCAGATTCTTCCAAGACTCCTGTATACTTACTTTGGTGGCTGGTTTCACTACAATTCCCAGCCTTGATCAGCAGGTCCCTCTCAATGGGACTCTGGAAGGAGGCTGGTCAGTATATGAGTACTCACCCCTCTTCTGCATGAAGATAAAAAGGTCATCCAGGAACTCCTTCCGTTCAGGGTCACTGTCCAGTTCATACAACTGCAAACCCCATCCCCCAAGAAAAAAAACGATGTCAAATGCCATCAGGCTGGTAGAACAATGCCATGGACACAAAAAGTTACCTGCTTCCATTTGGGGGACCCTCCTAATTAGAAATCATGACCCACCCCTATCCTTAGCTTTGAAAGATTTGGGTAGAATACCAGAGAAATGATCCATGAAAATAAGCTTTTTTTCTAAACCCAAAGGATTTCTGTCACCATAGTAAATAGCACAGACCTTAGCAAAATCTCGAGAGATCTCTCTTCCTCGTCCTCCATCAGCATCATCACTCCAGGTCAAACCACCATTCTGAAAAGGAACAAAGAGGAAAAGTTTACAAGGGAAAGGGAAAGATGATGAGTAGAAAGGCTAAGGTATAATTTAAGGTAAGGAAAAGAGATCTGCAATTCAGTTATTCTGGCTCACATGAAATATTGGTCAGAAAGCATCAGTTCCTCATTCAAATCTAACATTGAAGTCATTTTACTTTTCATGGCATGATTGAAAAAAATAGGAAGGAACAGGGTGAAAAGAACGTTTTCGAACTGCAGCAGGATAGTGGTGTAACACGATTATCAAAGGGCTTGGAGTTTCTCAAAGACAAAGGCAAGAAAGGTTGTATAACACATGGAAGAAGCCAGACATCCTTCTAGCTGTTTCCCCCATCACCATCACAATAACACCATCATCCTGCAGCCTGGGAAAATATGCACTTTGCCCTCCTACCCATCTCTGTAAATGAACAAAGATGGGAGAGAAAAGGCTAGGGTGTAAAAGGAAGCTGGAACTGGCATCTCTCTTCAAACTAGTCTGTCAGACACCATGAGCTTGAGTCCTTGAAGCTAGTGCTGGGATTCCTAGGAAGTATGAAATTTCTAGTGATATTACTTAAAAGAAGAGAGCAGCCTTTGCTGCTAAAATGAAAAGTGTATTCTCATTAAAGAAGCTGTAATTCAGGGAAGCCATCAATTATTCAAATGAAAAGTAGGAAAACAGCTTACATGATAGAGGGAGCCTGAGGGTCCAAAAAATCTTGAGAGACTAGAATAAATGGGATGAATCCAATAGGCTGAAGTTTAAAACAGACAACTGTAGAATCTTATACTTGGGTTTAAAAGAACCAACCACACAGGTATAGGATAAGGAAGACACAGGTAAGCAACAGCTTATGACAAAAAACACTTGGGTTTTAGTGAAGTGCCAGCTCAAGCTGAGTCAACAGTGTGCCACAGTAGCCCCAAAAGTTGAAATCTCAGGCAGTGTGTACTGGCTATCAGTCCCACAGAACGTGACCCTAAAGCTCTACATCTGGAGACCTGGTTCTGTCTTGGGTGTCAAACTTTAGGAAGTCATTGACAAGACGGAGTAAGTGTAGAGAAAGTCAACGAGAGAGATGATAGGCTGGGTCACTGAAGTAAAAGGTGAAGGAACATTTAGGAGGGACAAGATAGTTGTTCTCAGTATCTGAAGAGCTATTAATGCAGAAAAGGCATAAGGCTTACTCTGCTTGGCCTCAGAGGACACAAGAGGAGCAACTGGTAGATGGTGCAGTGGCATAAATTTCCTTCCATTATAAGGAAAATGTTTCTAATACTTAGTTGCCTAAAAGTAAGAACGAGTTGTCTCAAGGTCACTTTAAGGCTAAGCTAAAGCTAGCTAGCCAACTGCTGGGGAGTGGATTCCTACTCAGGTACTAAGGTAGAGCACATGACCACTGAAGCACCTTCCAGTTCCAAGGTGATATGTATCTGTGCTTGAATGTCACTGGTTTTTTTTTTAAAAAACTCATTTATTTATCATTTTATTTTTCCCCAGTTACATGTAAAAACAATTTTTTAATATTTATTTTTAAAACTCTGAGTTTCTAATTCTCTCCCTTCCTACCCACCCCCCCGCCCACATACACACTGAGAAGGCAAGCAATTTGATATAGGTTATACATGTGTAGTCATGCAAAACATTTCCATAATAGTCATGTTGTGAAAGAAAACATAGACCAGGGGGGAAGGGACCTCAAGAAAAATAAAGTAAAAAAAGTATGCTTCAATCTGCATTCAGACACCATCAGTTCTTTGTCTGGGAACAGAGAGCATTTTTCATCCTAAGTCCTTCAGAGTTGTGTTGGATCAGTGTATTGCTGAGAACAGCTAAGTCATTCACAGCTGATCTTTGCACATATTGCTGTTACTTTGTATATAGTACATTTCACTTCGCATCAGCTGAGGTAAGCCTAGGATCTTCCGAGAGCATCCTGCACATCATGTCTTATAGCACAATAGTATTCCATCATAATCACATAGTATAATTTGTTCAGCCATTCCTCGACTGAAGGGCTTTTCCTCAATTTCTAACTGAAGGTCATTGTTAAAAGGACATGGAAAGTAAAACTACATCGTCTGCTGACTTGACCAATTAATAATTCCACTCCTACTGAAGAGGATATGGAAGTAGAGGATACAGAAATTCAGAGTTACTACAGTGGATCTGAAGAAGGCTATCACGTATCCTGAAATGAAAAAAAGAGACTCTAGGGGAACCTGCAAGTAGGAAACATGGAACTGGCCAAAGAAGAGGCAGTGGTGATTGAAATTTTTATTTGAAGGTTTGTGATCTATCCTTCAAGCAGACAGTATTTAAAAACATGTTGTATTTTTTAATAGATCTGTTTGGTACCAGTAAGGCTAAAATCCATTTTCTATTTACAAAGCAAACTGTTCATGGTAGTTTAAAAAAAAACTAGATATAGGTGATTTTATTTTTATTATTTAAAGAACTGATAATCATCCATTACAGAGTACCATAAATTGTATTACTTTGTTGTTAATAAAGTTTGGGGAGGGAAGGGGCGGAAAGGTAAGGTAGGTAAGGATCAAACTGGACCTTACAAATCACTGTTTGTACCTCTCTAATGCACTTATCCAACGTTACAGTTATTTGCATAAGCATTTTTATCTCCTTACTAGGTTATAAATTTCATAAACATGCCTTTATTAAACACCTAATGTGTTCCAGACTAGCTAAGCACTTGATCATGCTGTAAAATACAATGAATGAAAAAAAAATCCCCATTCAAAAGGGAATTCTATAAATTCTCTCTCTTCCCTGGTGCCTACTATAGTGCTCTGTACATAAAATGTGTTTAATCAATGTTTCTCAAATGAATTGTCATCCTCTGTATATGGGCAGTCTATAAACAACAATGTGTATCTACAGACCTATACACCCAATCTCTATCTCTATCCATGAGTTTATGATCTCTTTATATCACAGGATCTTAAAGCTAGAAGGAACTTTAGAAATGAGGAAGACGTTAGCCTGGGCAGTGTGCAAAGATGAACATCTGAAGATACAACTCTAATGAGGAAACGGGAGAGTTATATTTAAGAAGACGAATATGATGCTCAGGGAAATGACCAACCAATTTAAATTTTTTTTAGAGGCAGGTACAAAAAACATAAATGTGGTTCAACCCTGTAAGAGCAGGGCCATGAGGGTCAGAATAAAGTGAGGAAAGTCAGGGATGACAAAGAGAAATTTTTTTACTTTTTACACTTTATTAGGAGAAAGAGGAAGCTCAAAGATGGTTTATCACTAGTAACTGGAAAAGTAAGCCAAGGATAAGAAAAAGGGTTTTAAAAACTATATATAGCCAATCTGTCATCAAAGGGTTCTAAATATATATATATCAAAGAAGGGATAGCATCAGTGCTTAGGGCAGATAGGATGAGAACTCTGAACTTGGTGAGACAAAGCAGTGTGGCTCCACCTTAGTTTCGATTCTCATTTCTCTGCCAAGGAGAATGATCTCTGGGCTGGAAAGGTCACCACACAAACGACTGCAAGAGAGCTGACGCCTAAAAGAAGGGAGGACACAGTGCGAGAGCACCTTGCTGACCTTTTAAGGTCAAATCCATCTAGAGAAGTAACACTCAAAAAGAAAAAGCATGGAATGAATCCTAACAAATTATGCTGGGCTAACACTGCTTCCACCTTTTATGGAGCTTCTAGACTAGCAGATCAGGAGAATGATCACATGTTCTTTTACTGACATTTTAGCAAAGAAGCTAATACAATCTCTCATACTTGTATGTCTTATAGAAAAAAGAGAAATGTGAGCTAGAGTTGAACAGCCAACCCCAAAGACTTGTCTTGAATAGTTCAATGTAGTACTATCAGTACCAGGCAAAGAGGTCTCCAGTGGAGCGTCCGAGGGATCTGTGCTTTGTCCAGTCTGTATCAATGACTTGGAGAGAGGTACAGCTACTATGACACTGGACTTCAATGACTCTGGAAGAGAGACTGAGGATGACAACTTTGCTCAGTCCTGCCTCACTTAAATCCAATTCATGAGCTAGTCAAGACATCACCTGTGAAGGTATCTGTCCTCTTTGAAAACAAAGGCCTAATAACAGATACTTTGCTTATCAAATCTGTCCAGAATTAGAAATCTGTCCAGAATTAGATAAGATAACTAATATACCAAATGACAAGAGTCAGGATTCAAAAAGATTTTGTTAAGTTAGAACATTGGTCAGAATCAAATATTTAAATAGAGTTCAATCTTAAAAAAATCCTAAAATTGGATTAAAAATCTCCACATGAAAAGTGCAAGGTGCTGGGGTCATCAAGCTGCAAGAAGGAAGGGGCCCCAGTTCTAACGTCCTCTGTTCTCCTGAGACCACATTTAGGGCACGGTGAGCAGATCTAGGCATCATTTTTTAGGAAGGCCACTGACAAGAAGAAGAGTGTCCAAAAGGGAAGCACCAGGAGGATGCTAGGGTAGAATCAGCCCAAGCAACACCTGGAGATAAGTTGACTAGGGGTGAGGGGTGTAATCTGAAAAACAATCCCTGGATTCTATCCCACCTGGAGGATAGGCTTGTTCTGCTTGGCCTCAGAGAAAGAAGAGCTGTAAATGGGAGGAAGTTGTGAGGAGGCAGATTTACATCTGATGTCAGATATTAGAGCTTTCCAGAAGTGGAATGAAAGGGATGGCTCAGGAAGTGATGGGAGACGCCCTCACTGTTGGTCTTCACACAAGGGCTGGATCAACATTATATATCTTGCAGGAGATTGATTTTTGAAGATAGATTGGACTACACAGCCACTGACATCCCTTCCAATTCTGAGATTCTGACTTTACAGATGAGAAATCTGAGGCTGGGGGTGGGGGAGGGGTGGGGTGTGACTTGTCCAAAGTGATAAAGTAATATTGGGTTCACTACTAAGCCACTGAAATGAGAATATTTAGTAGTAAGATCAAATATATGGTTCTGCTTGGTTTTCAAAGTTCTTCATAACCTGACTCTAACTTCCCTTTCATACTGCCCTTCATGTAACTCTTCAGTCTGTCTATACTTAACTTCTCACTGTTCCTTCAAATCATGCACCATCTTCTGTCCCTAGGCCTAGAATGGGTTCCTCCTCACCTCTGCCTCTTAGAATCCTGACTCTCCTCCAAGTATCACTTGGGCACCTCCTTCTAAAGGAGGCTTTCCCTAACATAATGCAGTAGAATCTGATTTCTGGTTTAGCATCTTCTTCTTCTCACTCTTGTTCACCTCAGGCAGCCAATCTGTCATCAAACCCTGTCATTTCTATCTTTATGACATCTCTTGTTTCTGTGCCCTTCTCTCCACTCACATATAAGCCCCCTTCACCCCAACCCCCAGTGCTAGGGCAGTCCTCCTCAAAAATGGCTGGAGTTGGCATCATCATCACCATCATTAAGAAGAACCACAATGAATGACAACATGTATGTAATGCATTATGATGTGCAAAACACTGTACACATTTTCTCTTGTTAGTTCTGCACAATAGCCTTGGGAGGTAGGTGCTATTATCAACCCCACTTGACAGATGAAGAAGTTGAGACTCAGAGAGGATGACTTGCCCAGGACCCCCAGCCTGAGGCTTCCTTCTTCCAAACCCAGCACCTTGGCCACACTGTCATCAAAGTGCTATCCACATCTCCTCTGGTGCAACCTAAGTTCCTTGAGGGCTGGGGCTATTTGGATTCCCCAGTACCTAGCACAATGCCTGGCATACCACAGGTGCTTAAAAAATACATGCTGATTAACTGATTCTGATCAGCTGAACTAAGTCTCCCTCTCTTTCTCCTGTGTCCTGTCCAGTCCATAATCCCTACCCCGAACCTAACCCCAGGCACACTTTCAAGAGACTGCTGCTGGTGCCTGTGATACAATCTATGAGGAAGGAGCAGAATTTTCAGGGAGAAGCTAAATGCCTCTAAGTGGGAGTAGGTCCACAAACTTGGTGTATTTAAATACCATGTCAATCAATCAAACAATCAGCATTTAAAAGTGCTCACTATGTGTCAAGTACTGTGCTAGATCCTAAAGATATCAAGAAAAATCCCATCCTTAAAATCTTACCTTCCAATGGAGGACAGAATATCTAGATAAACTGATATATACAGAGGACAGGGTAACCTTGGGCCAGAAAAAGTCTTCTGTAGGAGGTAGTGCTTGAGCCCAGTCTTAAAGAAATCAGGAATTCTAAGAGGCAGAGGTTAGGAGAGAAAGAACTCCAGGCATGGGAAAAGACTTGGCAATGGAAGGGATAGTGTCACATGTGAGAAATAACAAGTAAGCTCATATGGTTGAACTCCATATGGTTACTCCACAGGGAGTAAATGTGTAGGAACACAGGAGAAGGCCATGTTGTAAAGAGCTTGAAATGCCAGACAGAGGAGATTCTATTTTATATTTGATTCTAAAGAAAATAGGGAGCCACTGGAGTTTACTGAGTGGAGGGAAGGAGAGGCACATAGCCTAATCTACACTGCTGGGAAATCATTTTGGCAGTTTTTTGAAGGAGGTCTGAACTGGAAGTCAGGAAGTTTAATTAATAAGAATGTTATTTATGATATAACAGTCCAAGTGAGAGGGGACAAGGGCCTGGACTAGGGAACATCTATGTGAATGAAGAGAAGGGTATAGAAATGAGAGAAGTCATAAAGATAGAAACAACAAGGTTTGACAACAGACTGGTGAATGTGAGGTGACTAGGAGTGAGAAGAGGAAGATGCTAAACAGGAATCGGATTCTAGCCTGTGGTGAGACTCTTGTCTCTTGGCTTCGCTGGCCTCCTCAAAGGAAGTCTAGTTTGAGAGATACACAGACATAGCTATATAGAGAAATGGACAAACAGAGATATGGGGTGTATATGATACATCTGTATACACATATATACATATATAAGATATAATGTATATGTATATAATGTATGTGATATATGTATATATTACACATACATACATATATAAAAGTATGTATGTGGGTGTGTATACATACATACATATACACACTCACTTTCTGGCAGGGTAGTGATGAGACAATAAGCAAGGCAAAAAGTGCCCCAAATACCACCACCCTTAGTGGAATGAATGTGCTCAAGTGACTCATCACACTGGTCAGGCCTAGTGATAAGCCCCAGTATAGCACCCTGAGCTCAGGAAAGACAATGACTAAGCAAGAAGAAACCCGTAAGTGCGCGTGCGTGCGCGCGCGCACTCACACACACACACACACACACACACAGTCACCAGCATTCTGGTGTCATCTGGTAGTAACAAACACAATGAATAATAAAGATGGACAGCATCAGCAAAAGTAGTCTGAACGGCAGCAGTCTCTTCACAAGAGGGCAGGGGGCTGCTCTAATGCCCAGTAATTTTGGTTGAGCTTGTAATTCCTGCTGGAAAGTCAATTACCCTGTGAGCTCCCATCAGCTGAAAGACATTTAATGGGGGATTACTGCCACTTCTGTAAAGTCAGCTGTTTACTGTGGCTGGTCAATTTCTAACTTGCTCTAGCAAGAGGCCTGAACGCTGGTTTTTGTTCACAAGAGACTTTTTTTGTGTGGCTGTCACTAAGAGAGATTAAAACCCAGCTTTTTGCTAATTACAGTAACTTCCAGCTGCTCTGAAATGCCCACTTAGAAACCATTTAATCAGCTGGGTTGAAGGATCACAATGTACAAACTGGAATATTTCTACCTAGCTTTCCACAGCAGGAGATTGTATAGAAAAATAAACATGTATGTGTGACTGAGTGCTGCAGGTCTTTGTGAGAAAACAAACACCCATGTGAGAGGGCTCAGCTTAGGAGAGACAGAAAGGGAAGGTCCTTTAAGCTGGAGGCACCTGGAACCCCAAGAATCAATGGCTCCCCCCAGCTCCACCCAAGTCTAGGACGGCATCAGTTCTTTAGAATGGTCTGGTCCCTGAATATACATCACTAAGTGCCAATTGTTTATGGGGCTTAAAAATCTTTCTAACGATGGATTTTTAACTTGAAATGCCATAAGCTCAGGAATCGGTCTAGCAAAGTCTGGAGAACAATTGCAAAGAAATAGGAGGCAGGGGCTCTGTGAATGATCTCACTGTTTGCCCCATCCAGGAAAAGTAAAAAACAGCCTGCTATTTGCCTAGAGCAAAACAGAGGAGTAATTGCTCATGGCTGTGGATAGCTGAGATTGTATATTACAAAATTCCAAATACTATAAATACAGATGGTAGGAAAAGCTTCACCATATATCATCTTCATTGTTTGAGGGTGGAAGTAGAGGGGGAGGGGGTATAACTTCTTCCTCAGAGGTAACTATATATAGACATACATATGGATAAACATTGATTCTCAGTGAAATATCTGCTGTTGTCTAGCTCGGGATTAATAGTGACCTCCAAGAGTAAAGACAAGGCTTAGGATCCTCTCACAGCCAAAGTTTCTCTATGACTGTTCCCCCCCATTCCACTCCCCCTGCTTCTGGATGACTGGTTTGAACAAGTATTTGCTTGGCTCTTCACTCTGATCAACTTTTACAAGAGCTGGTCTACTTGTGCAATGCAAGTTTACAAGCAAGAGGAATCCTTGACAGGGGCTGATCTGCAGGTTCTATTACTAGAAAGTTACAAGCTCAGAGAAATAGTGAATATGAGGATGATTGGGCCAGATGGGTAGTGGAGAAGGCAGAGGGAACAAAATACCTCGCTCTCAGTCTGCTGGGGAAAAAAAGCAACCTCAAGAAGCCTCTAGACACTGTAAAGATCAAGGGGTCTAAGAGAAGGAGAGTATAGCTGAATTGGCCACCGAGCACAAGGTATAACCTGTCCAGGGAATAATAGCCTTTCATGCACTGTCAGCAAGAGTACTGAATTACCCTAGAAATGCAGGAGGGTAGCCAACAACAGCGCCGACTGGTCTCTTATTGCCATTTACAACCCTTTGGCCTTCCCTCCCTGAGAACTCCCTTCCTAAATCTTTGATCTCACCAGGAGTCCACAGGAAACTGACAGTTTGTCACTAAATATCCACCAGGGCCCCAGCTGCAGTTGGGCCTGGCTTCTGTATGTCTATTCAGCTGAACTGCACCAAAAGTTAGTTTGTAGAAGGGACATACGAACTGTTTTCCAAAATAATGCAGTAAGAAGAAAAGGCTTCATGCGTGGCAAGGGAAAGTGTGTGTGTGTGTGTGTGGGGGGAGTGGGTGCATTATGGTCTTGGGGGATCTAGATGCATTCTGAAAGGAATCAGAATCAACAGTTTTTTCCACAAAATAAATATTCAAACCAAAATGGGCTGTTAGTGGGAGTCTCTCCCACACAGTGGCTCAAATTACAGAACATCAGAGGGTGAATGGTTCTTGCCGGGTCTGCCCTTTTCATCAGATGAGGAATATGAGACCAGAAAAGTTTGTGAATCTCAGGCCAAATCCAGAGGTCCTGTTTTCTTTCATTTAGAATTCCAGAATGCCCTTTAAATTTCTAGACTCCAGGAATAAGGTTCTTACTCCACCATAAGTGAAGAAAGGCTTGTGGTCAAGAGTTACCTCAGCAGAACCCAACCTTAATCCCTTCTGCCAGATAAATACTCTTGTTTGGGGAGAGTGAAATCATGAGACTATGCTTTACAACTGGGAGATGGGGAAATCTACTTTGCTGGAAGAAAAGTCCAATTATTCCAGGCACACCAGCTGGAAAAATGACTCTTGTGTTAGCAGAACTGGAGAAATCAATGCTTCTTCTACCCACCAAGTAAGGAGAGCCCTGGTTTGAGAAATCATGTTAGAAATGTGTTTAAAGTACAATTAACAAGGACAAACATTTGTTTCACTAATTATGATGCTACAGTTAGTCAAGGGAGTCTTTCATGAAAATACTGCTCCTGATTAAAACCGCTTTTCTAAGTATGGAAAACCTACAAGTGATGCAGAGCAGAGACAACAGAGACACCAGGATGACAATAATGTAAGAGCAAAATACCAACACCAATGAACAACTGAAAAGGAATGTTACAAAAGGCCCCAAATCGGCTTGGCCACAATGAAAACTCCTTTCCCCGCCCCTTTGCAGAAGTGCAGGACATTGCAAATATTTTTACTTCTTCAGTGTAGTGGGTGTTTTTGCTGATTTTTCCCTTCTTCCTCTTCTTTCTTTTTTTAAAGTCTTTATTATAAGGACTAGCTCTCTGGGAACAGGGCAGGGAAAGGGATCCTGGGGGAAATTTAGGCAGTATAAAAACAAAAGCTATCAAAAACGTATTTTTTTTAAGTTCCTAGCACTCTGATGCCTTAATTTCATAGATTTAAATTTTAGTCACTACTTATTCACAGAATCACAGAATGTTAGAAGTGAGAGCTGGAAAGGAGTTGTAGAAATCGAGTTCATCTCCCTCACTGTACAGATGAGAAAACTGCGGCTCAAGAAGGCTGATATGACCACAGTCACACAAGGTTACCTCAGGCTCAGCCCTGTGCTAAGTTAAAAAAAAAAAAAAAAGAGCCCTGACCCTGGACCAGCTCTCTCTGCTGTAAAGAACATTCCCCTTCAGCTCCAGAGCAGCTCTGATACCATCCCAAGGTCTAGGACAGGGCACAGGAAGGAGAGCTGCAGGCTACCCATCACAGCCTCCTCTGGGTGCGGGGCTAGGTTGCCATTTGAGGGTGGAGGATTTGAGATGGAGAGGGGCAGGACACAATATGAAGGCCTGAAAGCAGAGAAATAGCATGGCGTATTCACTGAGAGACTGGTGTTCAGTGAGAGTGCTGTAGAGATTCTTAGGAAAGGGGTATGCGTGACATGATGAAATAACTGCTCTGGAAAGATGAATTTGGCGGGGCTAATGGATTTTACGGGAGGGAAGGAGGGAGGGAGAAGGACAGTGACACTAATCAGGAAGCTAGCCAGGAAAAAGGGCATCATCTGGACAACAGTGACAATAGGAAAAGAAAAGGAAGGATGGACAGACCGGGCATTTTGAAGGAACAAGGATGAAGAATAGGGAAGAAGAAATCCTAACTTCAGATTTAGAGCCTTGGGAAAATGGGAGAAGATGCTACCAGTGACCAAATAGGACAACTGAGAGATGGTCCATCCAAGAAGCCTTGTATTCACAATCCAGTGCTTGTCTGACTAAGATGATGAGGCTAATTCCACAGCCCCAAAGTTGGCTGGAGTTCTGGCACTGGAAAGGATCTGGTAGGAGAATCTAAAACTTTGCTGTGTCAACCTTCCAATGGCATGAAAAGGTGATAAAAGGATAGTCCTCTCTTTAAGAGCTTTCTACCGGAGCTTGGTGCAGTGGAAAGAGTGCTGGGCTTAGGACCAATGGCTCTGGATTTCAATCTCTAACGCACTTTGCTGTGTGACTGCGGACAAATTGCTCCATCTTTCTGGGCCACAGTTTCCCCATTAAAATGAGAGGGCTGGACTACATGGGCACTTAGATTCCTGCTGGCAGTAAATCTAGAGGCTTATGGATCTTTAAATATTCCTCTAGTTCTTATTCTTTACTGTGATTTAAAAATAAAAACAAAATTAAAATTTACCATAAAAAATTACCATACTTCTGAGGATTCAGGAGCTGGTTCAGTATTCCCTAGAGCTCTCTCTCTCCCTGGAGACAAGAGGGCCTGACTTTAAAAGCAATTAAGAATCCAGCCTATTTTAGGATTATTCTGACCACCTGGAATATCTTATTAAAGCAGAGCTCAGATGTCCAAAGCAAGTTCAGCTTCCCATTCCCCACTTCTCCCCAGGACAAAATTAACCCTTTCCTTAAAAGGATGTTTGATTTGAAAGGGAGAAGCCAGAGGTAACACAATCCTTCTCTTTCAAGTATAAGAAAGGTTGGCATTTGGAAGAATGGTTAGTATTTTTCTACTTGACTCACGAATGAAAAACAAGGAGTAACAACAAGATTGCTTTGAGGATCGTTGTAAGAATAAAGTTGCTAAATGATTAGAATAGTCTAAGAATAGAGGGAATGGGCTGACTCCTTAGCAAGTGGGTTTCCTTTCAGTGGAGGTATTCAAGTAGAGAGGAGATAACCATTTCTTGGGGATGTTGATATCGAGGGCAATTATTCCTCAAGCAGGCAGCTGAACCAGATGGCCTCTAAGGTCCCTTCCAGCTCAAGAATTCTATGAAAATAAAAGAAACAGGTCATCAACTCAAGGTGCTTGTGCCTTCTGTCATCTCCTTTAAGTCTATCAACCTCTTATCAACTGGCCCTATCCTGAAAAAGTCATCACACTGAATTTCATTCTGGCAATTCTTATCCCAGACTCAAGCCACTACGTGAACAATACTTGGTTTCTTCCTTTCTATCCCTTTCAGACAAACAGTTTTCAAACCCTGTGATCCAGGCTATAAGTATCTCCAGGCATTAAACCTCAGTTATAGGACAGTCTCCCTTAGAGAGAAGGAAAGGAAAGCATTTCTGGATTTCTATTTTCTATTTTTCTATTTTGTAAGGTGCCCTAAAAGTTTAGAAAGATGAGCATTAACTCTGAAATTCAAATCTCACTAATATTTTAGATGAATGTCTGGAATTGTAGATGCTCAGAGACTAGCTTGCCTTTAGCCAGGCACATAGTTAGAGAAGTCTGACCTATTACAATTCTCCCAGGCTTGGTCTGATGTTGCAATGTCAAAAGTCCACTTTACAAATCTTAGTATGAAGAGAAAAACAAGAATGCTCTTTGCTCTCCCACCAGCTCCAACCACAAACACTTGGAGTTAATGAGATGTATAAAGGGGCCAGAATGGGGATTACAGGAGAATCAGCAGAAATTCCTTTTGTAGGTGGAGTGGAGGCCCAGGAAGTGAAACAGATGCTGATATACTGACTCTGGAAGACTCCAAAAGCCTCCTGATAAGATCAGGATTTAGTGCTCTGCTGCAGGCTCTGAAGCTTGGGAGCACAGGAGTTATAATTAGCAGATGCACACCTTCCTTTGTCAGGTAACCTAAGCAGGAACTAGCAACAATCCTGCCCACCTTTGACCAACAAGAGATCAATTCAAAGTCTGTGGCTTGGAAAATACCACTTGAATTGAGGGGTAGAAATGAGCAGGTAGGGGCTGGGGAAGGGAAGGCAGGCAGCTCAAACAACCTGTATTTTGATTACATGATAACAGCCTTTCTAAAACACTTCCGTTTTACTCAGGAAAATCTACAGCAGTGCTGAACACTTTTAATTACCTACCATGTGCAGAGCCCTGGAGCAGAGTAGTTGTTCTCCTGGAACTCAGCTTAGCACAAACAACTACATTAAGTGCATACACACAATCACAGAATTTTTTAATTGGAAAAGGACCTAGCTGGTTATCCAGGCCAACATGGACCCCAAAGGAATTCCCCTGGAGAGGCCCCTCTAGCCTCTGCTCTGAGACCTTCAGCCTCTGGGAGCCCATCCCACTTTGGACAACCCTAATTGATAAGAATCTGTTTTCCTTACGTCCAGCCACAATTTGTTCCTCAGTATTCGATACCTGTTGGCTCCTGGTTCTGTTCCCTCATAGTAAATCAAATCAATCTATTATTTCCTCTTCCACACAGCAACCCCTTCAAATCTTTGAACACAGCTACCCCATCCTCTCGGAGCCTCACATTAAACAACTGTTCCTTCGACGGTCCCCTAAGAAAAGAGAGAAAGGGCCTGGCCTTGGGATCTCCTAGGTCTAGCAGTTACAGTGAGGACCTTCCTCTGAGTTTGTGACTAAAGCAAAGGTTGGGGCTAAGACCAAATACCTAGAAGTGAATCAGTACATGGAGATCCAATTAAAGAAGCAACAAGTTACTCTTCCACACACATACAGGAAAATCACTGCTGCTTTTCTTTAGGGGGAAGCACATCTAGGCCACAGAAGAGAGCCCACCTGCCCATTGTGTTACCAACAACAAGTAACAGTGGCATATGCCATAATACAACAAAGACCTTTGCTGCATCCTAAGACTTCAGGGGTGAAAAGGATCTTTGGGATCATAGGATTATAGACCCAAAGTGGGTGTACAAGGGCCTCAGAGGCTACTGAGTGCAATCTCCTCATTTCACAGATGACGTAAGAGGTGAAATACTGTAACTTGTTTAAAAGGCACTGCTGCTCATAGCTAATGTGGGAATATGTTTTTCACAACTTTATGTGTGTAATGGGTATCATTTCTTGCTTTCTCAGTGGTTGGGGGAGAAGTTGGAGGGAGGGAATTTCGAATGCAAAATAAAAATTTAAAAGAAAATAATCTGAGTGAACTAATGATATGGCCAGGAACCAAAGGCCAAATGTCTAAAGATGAACCTTTGGAAGTTGTATGAACAGTCAGGAGTGTCAATGCTTCAACAATGGCAAGTATAAGATAAAGCATTCAGAAAAAAAAAAACTGATTCTATTTCTAGGCTGTTAGGACCCATGAATTACTCCATAAAGATACCAGTGCAGTGAGATGGCCAAGAAAGCAAATGAAACCTCAGGCAACAGTAGAACACACAGGACAACTCAGTGTCTTTGTCATCTGGATTGCTGCATGAAGTTTTGGTGACTCTCTCTAGAAATAGGTCAAGAGAAAGGCCAAAAAAAGACTCAAGAGATGGAAGACTTCTACCTGAGAGCAAATGGAGTTGGAGAAGAGGGACAGTATAGCATAGTAGATATAGACCTGGCCTTGGGGATAGAAAGACCTGAGTTCAAGGCCCTCTTCTAACATATAGACTAAGTGACCCTGGGAAAGTCAATTAACTTTTCGGTGCTTCAGGCAACTTTCTGCAGAAAAGTAAGAGTTCCTTCATCTGGGAGTTCCCTACACTGAGGAAATCACAGGTATAGACACTCTCCCTATAAGAAACAACTATTTAAAAATGGAAGGTTTGGGAGAAATTTATACCAGTGAACTGAAGGAAATCACCTTAATGGGACAGGGAACTACTAATGCAATTAAAAAAACCCTCAGAGATCCCCACTAGCTATTGTCCTCCTTTCTTCCTCCTCTCTTAGCTAAACTTCTGGAAAAAACTATCCACATTCACCATTTGCTGTCCTTTCCCTCTCTTCTAATCCAATTTGGCTTCCAACCCCATCACCAAACTGAAACTGCTCTCTTCAAACTGACCGACTACTCTCCTGATTGTCAAACCCAATGACCTTTTCTTAATCCTCATTCTTCAGGACTTCAGCATCTGGCACTGCTGACCACCTCCTCTTCCTAAATACTCTCAACAGAACTGAGACTTCTGTGTCTGTAGTTCCTCTTAGTTCTCCTGGATCTTTATCCATGTCAAGGCCATTAATTGTGGATGTACCCCAAGGCTTCGTCTTGGTTCCTCAACTCTCTCTACACTCTCTCACTTGGATGATTCCAAGACGTGGACGTAGCCCTAGTGTTATCAATCTCTGTCTCTCTCTCCACTTTCAAAGCACCATCTGCCTATTCATCATTTCCAAATTGGATGTCCCAAGAGCATCTCAAACTATCCAAAGCAGAATTCGTTATCTTTCCCCCAAAATTCATCTCCCTTCTGGGCTTCCCTATGACTGTCAAGGGTCCCATCATCCCTCTAGTCATCTAGTTCACAACCTCTGAGTCACTCTTGAACCCTCACTCTTCCTCACTTCCATCCAATCCATCCAATCAATTGCCAAATCTTGTCTCTAACGCCACCACATGTCTCATCTAAGTCCTCTCACACAATCACCACCATAATTCAGGCCCTCATCACCTCTTAACTAGCCCACTGCAATATTATCCTGACCGGTCTCACTGACAAGTCTTTCCTCATCTCAAACCATCCTCCACACTCCCACCAAAGTGATTTTCCAAAAGTACAGGATGGACCACATCACACTTACTCAGCCCCTGAAGAATCCTTATTACTTCTAGAATCACCTAACTCCTTTGTTTGGCACTTAAAGCTTTTCCCAACCTGCCCGCTCCCCCTTCCCTTTCTTCTCATCCATTACTCCTCTCTGCCCTAGGGTAAAATCACACTGACCTACCTGCTGTTTCTCACATTTTACAGTCTTAGCTCCTGATTCTGCCATGTCTCTACACTCACCCCTCCACCCCCGCCCTGATCCTTCATGCCTGGAATGCAACCCTGCTCCACTCTTAGAGTCTCTGGCTTCCTTGAAGATGGGACTCAAACACCACCTTCTCTAGTCCCCTCTTTGCCAAGGAGCCAGTGTGTTCCCTCTTCAAGCTATTTGGCTGCTGTTCTGTATATGTTTTACACACCCCTACAAGTATATGATGTCTCCCCTACTAGAATGTAAGTTCCTTTGGTATGGTTGATTCTTGGATCCCCAGTCCTTGGCACTGTGCCTGGCACAAAACAGCTGCTTTATAAATGCTTCTTGATTGGATGAAAATTCTTTTCCACTTTTTTTTTTACTCTGACATTCAATGTTCCCCAAAATGAGCATTTCCACAAAAGTAAAATCGGAAGAAGATTGTGGATAAAATGAGTAATCTCCATTTCATCCCACTTGTTTCATGAAGAAAGCATAGGATACATTTCACACATTATTTCTAAAACTCTCTTTCTTGTCTGTGCCTCCTTCTGTTTTCTTCTGGCCATTTAAAAATGGCTTAAATGGCTCTCTTTTTAAAAAATTGTCACTATGGCTAACCTCTCTCCCACCCAATTAAAAATGAGTAGGAAGGAACAAATAAGTGGCCGAGTCTGCCTTTCTACACTGTGACTCTGCCCCATCTTGAGGTGGGTGATCTCCTTCATCCGGGGGCCTGCAGAGATATGGCTGACCACCATGCCCATCAGATCTCATAATCGAGTCTTTCAAAGCTTTTCTCTTGATGATGTTGTCATTTTTGTAGAAATTGTCACCCTGCACCAGATCATGAGATCTAAGAGTCCCTGTAATCATCTTTTATCCTTGTTTCTCATGCAATAATATTGTACTATATTTGTTTTGTTACTTAATTTGTTCAGCCTGTCCCTACTGGATGGGCAACAGGTAGGACTCTAGTTCTTGGCTTTCTTTTTCTCCTTTTGCATTCCTTTTTGGGACCAGGAAGTTTGTTTTGCTTTTGACTTCCCCTTCCCAGTAAGCCACACCTTCCTTATCACACTCTAGGAATCTGATCTCTTTCTACACCAAACAGTGTGTACGTTCAGTTTTCTCTCGCAATTTTAGATAAGAAGTTCAGCTGATTGGCCAGTTAGTCACTCAGCATTTATTAAACACTTACTATATGCCAGGCACTGTGCTCAGCTCTGGCAAACAATATTTGCTACTCTCAGGAGCTCATCATCTAACAAGGGAGACAATGTGAAAATAACTATGTAGAGACAAGACATACACAGAATAAAGTGGAAATACTGGATAGAGCAAAAGGGGCTAACACTGACAGCGATCGGGATTTGCACTGAGACTTGAAGCCGGCAGGCCCTCCTGACTCAGGCTTGGCACTCAGTTCACTGTGCTGCCTCCAAGGCATGTTTTCCTTGGAGTCTTGGCTTGTGCTGTTACAAAGCTACTGTCTCTTTCTAGACTAGATTATGGGGCATCTCTAGCTCTACAATAATTATTTATGCTAGTCAGTCTCTTCTTTGGTTTATTCCTGTCTCTGGTTTTAGTTCCAGACTTGGGGCTTAGTGCTGGGCCACCTCAGTCCCTGATGAGCAGTCTTGCCCCAAGTTCCTTAGAACCCCCTGGATCTCTGAAGTTCAGAGCACTGGGCCTTAGAAGGGTACGGATCTCCTAGCCCCTGTGCATCTGGGCTGTCCATGACTAAGAGGTACCCTGCTCCACTCATCCCTTCAGCTCTCCTGGTTCCAAGGCCCACAATGGGGCTCTTCCAACCCTCCTGGGGCTTTCTAGAGGGAACCAACCACTCTTGCTGCTGCAGAGCCAGAAGTCCTGCAGGGTATATGTGTCTCTGTTCCATCTCAGGAGAAGTTGGGAAGCTGCTGGCTTACTTGCCTCTACTGGCCCTGCTGAAAATTCTTTTATTACTGCTCACAGGCCTCTGCTGACCTTTTGTACAGTTTGGAGGTGAAACAAGCCCCTTACTAGAGATTTCTCACTGGATTTCTTGACCACTATTCGGTCTGCTACAAATTTCAAGTTTTTGATGGAGAAGAGATATGAGCACTGGGCAATCTACATAAGTTCAGACAGTGATTTCTGCTCAAAGTGCTCACACTAACTGGTTTCCCCACCCAATGGTAAGTTAGCAAAGATAACAAAATACAAGAACAGTCAAGGTTAGAGGGGCCAAAGAAAGACAGGAGCACTAATACACTGTTGGTAGAACTGTGAAGCAGTCCAACTATTCTGGAAAGCAATTTGGAATTATGCTAAGAAACTGATGAAAAGTCCATATACCTTGCCCTAGAGAACCTTGTGCTAGGCACATATCCCCAAGGGGTCTGAGAGAGAAAGGTCCTACATAAATCAATAGTAGCTCTTTTCTGCAGTAAAAAAGGACTATAACAAAGTAAATACCTATTGATTAGGGGCCAGCTAAACAAAAGGCGGTACATGAATGTAATGGAATATTTACTGTATAATAAGAAATGAAGAATACAAAGAATTTAGAAAAGCATGCAATGACTGACATGAACTGATAAAGTATGAAGTAAACAGAACCAGAAAAATAACAGCCACAGTGACAATGACGCATTTCCTTCTGATCCACACTTGTAATGTGGACAGTTGTTTGCGCACTCAGACTCCGCTGACATGCTGAACAGTTTTGCTGAACTGTTCCTCTCCCCCAACCTGACACCCCCTTCTTTGTTGTGAGGGGTAGTAGCTTTCTGGGTAGAAGGGAAAATGAAGGTAATATAAAAACAAAGGACATTAACTTTTTTTTTAATCTGAAGAATGGCTGAATATGTATGAATATAAATAATGTATTATTGTGTGGTTATAAGTGATAAACATGAGAAATTCTGAGAAATATGAGATTTGTAAGAACTGATGCAGCACAAAGAAAGGAAATGAGGGCAATGACTAGAACCACATAAATCAAATGATCCACTAAAAGTAAGCAGAACTCTGAGGAACCCAAGAACCCACATTGATCCTGAAACATACTGACTTCCTCTTGACAGAGAGAAGGGGCATACAAAGATATAATGAGGCATATGGTGTTACATGTGGTCACTGCGCTGCTGGCCTGTAACTAATTTTCTTTGTTACAAGGAAAGGCTTAAATTGGGAGGCAGGGCTGTTTCCAGAAACAACTATGATTTCTGTGAAAGCATCAATAAAACTTTTTAAAGGTGTGGATGGGTAGGCAGAGGGAGGAGGAAGGGGATCAATGAGTAACGGAGGGAAGGATAGGAAGAGAGGGAGAAGTAGCACAGTTTAGTGGCTTGAGAACTGGCCTTAAAGTCAGAATGACCAGGGTTAAGCCCCATCTTTGACATACCCTAACTGGGTGACCCTAAGCAAGTCACCGAACCTCTCAGGGCTCCCAGCTGGCAAGTGGCAAAGGTGCAGTCACCAGGCTTGGCAGGGGGAGCCTCCTCATCAGAGTTCCTTGTACCAAATAAACCACAGGCCTAGCAGAATAGTTATAAAAAACAGTAAGGTACATTTTCAAATCAGTTTGAAGAGTTTGATTATTTATCAGTCCTGAAAAGATAGCTTATAAAATTATGACACGTATGGCTAGACTGAAGGGAGTCTATCCATGAAATTCCAAGATTTCACAACAAAATACATTGCTTGGAAAAAGAATTTTAGGGCAAATAAAAAGAAATTCATTCAGTGAGTGGAAACATGCACAGGGCTGTCACTGAAAGACATTTTCAAGATTATTCAGTCCATCGATCTCATTTTATAAATGAGGGAACTGAGGCTTAGAAGGCATTTTCTTTAGATCACAATAGTAGAAAACCACAGATCTGGGATTCAAATCCAAATTCTTTGATTCTAAATCAAATCCTCTTTCAATCATTTGATACAACCTAACAGTGTGTCATATGAAACCTGTTATCCAGAAGCAAGACAGGCCAAAAATGTAAGAGCTTTAAAAAAAAAAAAAGGTTTACATAAATTTACAAATGAAAGATCCACTACAAGACTGGCTATCTCTAACTCTTTGCAATCCAGTTTCCTTTCCTACCACCACACTGAAGCTGCTCTCTCAAAAGCCACCAATAGCCAGTGGAAGGCCAATCAAATCCAACTGCCTGTTTTCGATGCTAAACCTCTTTCTTCACACTCAGAAGATCCAGGTTAGAGTCTGCATAACACTTAATAGCAGGGCAACTATGGACATTCTCTGCTCTCTCTTTTCCCTTCATTTCAAAGACATCCCATTCTCTCAGTTCTTTTACTTCTGTCACATGCATTCTAAAACTCTGTCTCCCAGAGCCCATTTAGGTTAAGAGCTCCTCCAGGCAGGCTGGCTCTCTGTGCCTCCCCAAGACCCTCCCCAGTTGTCCTTTACTTTCTTAGCAATCTCATTAGCTCTCTGGCTTTATCGCCCACCTCTATACAGGTGATTCTTAAAGGTGTGTCTACTGAGTGTCAACAGCCTAAAGGCGGCATTGCCACCAAAAACTTTCCCAACCCCTCTCTATCGATATTTCATTTGTATAGATGGTGTATTTATTTATCTATAAGAGTGTTGAGCTTGAAGTGCAACAGGATCTCAGCATTTAGCTGGAGATGCAGAACTAGATCTCAAGAAGAGACTGACATCTTTTGAATAGAGGTGGTCACTAGACCCATATGAAAGAACTTTATCACCACTGCAGAGTATAGAGAGAAAAGAAAAGATGATGTACAACAAGGATAGGGAACACCCAAACTTGGACAGTGGAAAAAGCTTGATGAACCAAGAAAGGAGAACAAGGAATGGTCAGACAGAAAGGAGGACAGGCTAGTGGCACTTTGGAACATACTGAAGAAAAGATAATCCAAGAAGAAGGCATGGTCAAAGGTGTCAAATGGGATAAGAAAAGGAGATGGATGAGGACTGAAAAAAGCCAATGATGAGAAGTAAAGTGGTGACATTGGTGACCATTTAGAGAATGGCCCAGGACAGAAGCCAGATTTCAAGGGCTTAAGGCTCTAGAGGCAGAAAGGTCTTAGTAAATATTTGGTCCAATCCCCTTCTTACAAATGAGAAAACTGAGGCTCAGAAAGGTGGCATGACTATATCAAAGAAATTAATTAGGTGGGTCATAAGGAAGGGAGGCTCAGCTTTCCATGTGTATTCCATCAGGAGAAAGTTACATCATATACAGGCTGACACAAAAGCTGGGCAACTACACTCTTTCCTAAACCATCCCCCTGGTGACATTATCAAAGATGGAAAACTAGGATGGAAAGACCACTCATCTGACTCAATACAGCATCTCTTTGGCTCTCTATCTCAGCATTTCTTCTCCTGTTGTCTACTTGGTCAGCTGCTAAAGGGATGTACTGAATTCAACAGGAAAGTCGACAATAGCAGCAATAAAGTACAAACCTGTCCAGTTTTTCAAATTGTTCCTGAGTGCCATGCCCTGGAAGCAAAAGGGGGCAAGGCAGGAGGCTGACATCCCAGAGCAGCTCTGAGGGGGCCAGTGAATGTAGGAAGCTTATCCTGTTCTGGTCACTATACCTAAAAGACAGGCAGTCACACATCTCCCCAATATTGTCAAAACAATCTAAGGTCACTCTCAGATCTGCTCTGTCCCCTGCATGTTAACCATCTGGCCCCTTGAGGGTGATTTCACATTGGGGTGAATTAGGGGATCAGGAAGTTCTGGCCCAGAACTGCCCCAGCTCTAACGGTCCCTTTGCTTCTCTCCCACTCCCCTCCCCCACTAATGAACAGTCTTCCCCATTAGAACTTAAGTTCTTTGAGACTCTAGACCATTGTGGTGGCTTGTTTTTGTGAGCCCAGCACTTCACGCAGTGCCTGGAACAAAGTAATTGCTTAACAAATGCTTTAGCTCACTGTCTGTTTGTCTGTCCATCCATCCATCCATCCATTCCAGAGTTTCTGAAGTATTCCAGGTCCATACAGAAGCCAAGGGACCCCCACACTTTCCCTAGCATGGACAGAGAAAGAAAAAAGATCTTGGGTAGTTTCATCTTTTCTCTGTAGTATTTTTGCACAAATATGGATAATATAAACACCCATCAAAATAAATCCAGTTCATGGTAAAGTAGAAAGAGTTCTGGCCTAGCCCACAGAACTAAGTAACTAGCTGGCTCTGCCATGGCTTAGATAACCTCATTTGTAACTGTTGTGGGGAAAGCTCTCTACCTCTTAAAGTGCTCTACAAGGATGCCCTATCTGGGAAGGTACAATTTTTGCTCTCTATTGGGTCCCTGGGCCTATTTCTCCCATACAGTCCTACACCAGGGAAATCGAGGTGGTGGTGGTTAGTTAGTACAAGTCATCAGCAGCTGCCACTGCCTGTGCCCCACTCCCAGGAACCAAAGGGACTGTCCAAGGATGCAAAACACTAGACACAGACCCTCTTGTTCCTATAGGGCTTCAGTTACTGCATTTAATCTGAAAATCTTATTTCTCTTCTGTTCTTTTGAGGCACCTCAGATTTTTTCCCTTTGGCCACTATGGTGGCAAATGCCTTAACCATAACCAGGAATGCCCTTTCTTCCCCACTATACAATGAAGCCTGAAGCCTCATTCCAAATGGTTCACACCTCCCAGTTGCTGCATGTGTGTGTCTGTGCATGCATGTATGTGTGCATGTGCGTGCGCGCACGTGTGTGTGTGTGTGTGTGTGTGTGTTGACAGGATTTTCCCCTCTGGTTGTCAAAATCAGCTTAGGGCCTTTGTCTCTGTTGCCTGGTTTTACAATTGTTTCCTCAGCTATCCAAGCCCAATGGGGTGCAAAAGCCAGGCTCAATGGTGTCATCCATCTTCCTATCACCCTGTTACTGGGAATAACAAAACAAACCAACCCTGTGCCACCCCCACTCCATACACACTTATACTCGAAAAATACCCAACTCAGGAGAAGCAAATATTTTTCAGTAGAGAAGGAGAAAAACCCAAGTATGGCTCCCCATGTTCTACAGCATATATTTTCAATCACCTTCTCTACAACCCAAGAGTCTTTCCAAATCTTTGTTCAGTTGCCAATGGCAGGCACCTTGCTTTTCAAAATGTTTTTTCAGGTATGTCTGTTTACCAAATTATTCAGAATTCTAGACATAAGTAACGTGTCAAGTGGATCATTATGCATGTTTTTTAAACAAAAGTCAATTTTATAATGTTTGTTCTCCTACCTGAACAGAAATTAGGCTGACACTCCACAAAATGAGCTAGATCTGGAAAAACCACCCTGGCTAACAGCCAGGAAATAACAACACCAACATCACCACTGATATTTATCTAGGATTTTTAAATCTTCCCATCACTTTCTAAACATCATTTCATTTGAATTGCCAAAGGTAACCCAGCCATTGCTTTCTCCAGTGTGCAAAGAGGAAGCAAGTTCAGAGAGGGTAAGGCCAAACAGATAGACCATACCCCCTCCAAATTTCACCCAATCTCCAAGATATTATTCACACTGGAGAAAAGACCATGACTTCTGTAAAGCAACTTTAGAAAAGGCTTTGTGGTTCTTTTCTGTGTGATCTACAAGAGACAGACTTCTCTAAACATCCCCAAACTATTATGCCCCATACACACACACACAAAATATTTTACTCCTGGCAGGGTACAAGTGACAGTGATCAATACTAATCAGTTTTATTCAGATGATCAGAAATGAGAAGAGGAGTGGATGTGAAAACAGGTGGGTTTTATACCTGCACTACCCACACAAACCAGGATTTTTCAAGTCAGTAATTCTTTCAGTCATAAGTAAAACTGGTCAGGGTAAGACTGCTGTTTCCTGATTCTACTCCTTCTGTCCAAATCCAGGGAAGCAAGAGATTTATTCTAAGGAACTCAACCTCTTCGGGGGTCTAATTAGAAAAGTGGTCCAATATTCAAAGAACATCTTGACTTAGGTTTGGTAATGATGGAGCCTAAAGAACATCTAGGCCAACAGTCTCAGACTCCAGGAGTGGGGCCACTGTGTGCCCTCTGGTGCCCTGTCACAAGGGCACCTGATTAATTCTCCCATGCCAACATGAGTCACTTCTGAAGAGCCTTTTTCTAAAACTTCAGTTGGCCTGACATCAACACCTGCCTAGTTTCCTGAAGACAGACAGGCGAGCAGGCCAGGACGGGAAGCTCCACTCCTCACACACGGCTTTACTTTCGAGGAATAAGGACTCATGCGCAGAGGCTGGCCAGCCGCCAAGACCCTGTCGACTCCTGCCTGAACTCCCCCCGACTGCTGTCAGGGATCCCTCTTTCATGCTGACTCAACATGGAACTCTGCCAACCACATGGTAGTGGAGGGGCTGCTAGCAATTCACAACCATGGAGTGCTAAATCACATTTAAATCAACTGGGAGGGTCTGGCTTTGCGGCCAAGGTGCTGTTGTGGGAGCCGAGACTCCTTGGCCCCAGTCCCAGTTCTGCTACTGAATCACTTAGTGATTTGAGGGCTGGCCTCTCTGTACCTTGGCTCCTTTCTTATTTCTCTGACATGGTGTGTGGATGAAGGAGAGGAAAGAGATGGCCTAGCAGGTGCTGTGTTAAGAACACTGGCTCTGAACTCCTGAGGTTTGAATCTCCACTTTGCTGGCTATGATCTGTGCAACCTTGGTTTGGTCCCATCACTTCCAGGGCTCCCATTTCACTACCTGAAAAATGAGGGTGATGGACTTGAAGACCCTCTAATTCTATTATCCTACAGACCAGTTCAGAAATGTTGGGGCAGGAAAGGAAGTCATCTCCAAATCCAGAACAGCTTATGATTCAAGGATCCAACTATATGAACCCCTCTGCTCCATCCCTGGCTCTGCACAAAGACATATCCTTCCCTATTAGTGTAAAAATATCAACATGTGACTTAATATGAGAAAGCCATTGTGGTACAGCAGAAAGAGGCTCCAGAATCAAGGGACCTGGGTTCAAATTCTGCCTTTGATTCCTACTGTGTGACCTCAGGCAAGTCATTTAGCCTCCATAGGCCCAGTTTCTCCATCTATAAAATAGAAGGGGTGAACTAGATGATGGCTGAGGTTCCATCCAGCTCTGAATATGCTTCTATAAGTATGCATAAAAGAAAATACAGTAGAATGGGGAACCTGGCTAACATTACTAGTTTCATCATGTAATCCATTATTAGAGGCTGCTAGGAGGTACAGTGAAAAAAGCACCGGGCCTAGAGTCAGAAAAAGCCAAGTTCAAATTCCATCTCAGACATCCCATCTTAGACCTATGACCTGGGCAAAGTCATTTAACCTCTGTCTGCCTCAGTTTCCTCAGCTGTAAAAAGGGAATGATAATAACGGTGCCTACCTCTAAGGGCTATTGTGAGGATCCAAAGGCATGGTACTCAGGGCCCAGAACACAGAGGGCCCTAGGCAAGATTCATGCCCTTCCCCCTTAAGCACTAACAAGTCACTTAACTTGTATTAACTTATCATTATTCCCTTTTAGGTGGGAAAAGAGCGGTCACAAAGGAAGTCCATGGCAGACATGGGATTCAAATTTATAGCCCTTACACTTCCAGCCTTTGTTCACTAAGGCAGAGAAGAAGAAATGGCCATGCTGTTCTGCCTTTCAAGAGTCCCTAAAGGTTGGTTTTTCTTCTTTTCTCAAAGGGAAGAGACAAGAGAGAGAGAAGGGGGACCTGAAAACAAGGCTGGATCCAAGAAATTAACATGGAGCCCCCAAATAATCTGTCTGGGGCTCCTCTGAATAAAGGCACATGGACAGCACCAGCAGAATAGACACTGACCTGCTTAAGCTGTTCATCCAGGGTCCAGTTTGGGCGGCCGGATGCTGAGACTGGAGGGGGGACTTTTGAAGCATCTACAGCATGATCCTCTTTGATGTGCATCCCCCTCTGAAGCCCTGGGGCTGGAACAGGGGGAGGATTTGCTGTGGGGGTAGCTCTGGGATCGTGACGAGTCACTTTCTGCATGTGGAAATATTTGGAAGAATGCTGGACTTCCTTCTCGGTGATCTCTGCATCTTCCCCATCCCCTTCCTCCTCTTCCAGTTCACCTTCCTCTTCTTCATCAGCTTCGGAGTTCATGACCCGAGAGGCTGCTGTTGCTGATGGAATTCTGGCCAGTGATCCCAGAGCTGGACTCCCGGAAGCCTTGCTAGATGGGGAAGTGAGACTGGCTTGTTGGGCTGCCAGCTGTTGAGCATACAGCAGCTGGGCTTCTCTCATCTGCCGCTCCTGCCTTTCCCTGGAATCCATCTGTAAAGGAGCTGGATGCTGCTGCTGCTGCTGCTTCTGCAGCTGCTCCATCAGGGCCTCAAGCCTCATCCGCCGGTTGGCATGGCTGGGAAGGCGGGTCCTGCCAAGGAAGCACACGGGATCCACACTGGATCCTGCAGCTCGGCTACAAAGGAAAAACAATCATATAAAACATGTCTCCACAGGCTTTTCTTTACAGCTTTTCTCCAGCAAAGGACCATGAGAAATCCAAACCTGATCTGATATATGAATTCAGTCTCTCATGCTGAGCTTTCAGATTATGCCCTTAATTGGTGGGAAGCAAGGGTGACAGGGAAGTGCAGTTGTTCCCTTCTAAACATTTAAAAATAAATAAATTCAGAAAGGTTCCATTCTCCTAATGTCTAGGTTCTGATCTTTTTTCCCTCAACATTTCCAGATATTAATATTTTTTTAATTGTTAGGAATGCATCTAGATCTGTAGTATACAAAGTCTGTGACTTTTAAAACCAGAATCATGAAGGCAAGAGTGGATGAAACTGAAGAAGAGAGAATTGAAAGAACCCTAGGAATGTCTCAGCCAAGGTGGACATATATAGATAGGAAGCAGAGAGGAATTCCACTCCCCACTCTCTACCTCCCCCACCTTTGGAAGGAAAGGAAAACCAAACATGCTGCTCTTTGGGGTTAAGCTTTACAAAATGCCACAAAGCGACAGCATGCTTGTTCAGTGGACTGAGCAATGTTAACTGGACACTAAGTCCTTAAAAAGAATCCAATTTCAACAGCATGAAAGAAACATGCAGGAGTTTCAAATTGCAATCATCATTCAAAACAAAATGAGAAGAAACTCCTCTGGAGATTTTAAAGTTAATTAAATTGAAGCAAATATCAATATTGTCTATAAAGAGCACAAGCTAATTTCTCCTTTTTTGTCATAACTGCCAGGTAATCTTCTTCACATTCCCTTTCTTTGAGAATCACAATGACTGTTCTGATGCTGCAGGACCAGCCCCAAAATGAAGGGCCCTTTCAGGAAAGAAGGCTTCTGGGGCAGGTTCAGCAGCATTCTTCCTTTTATAAATCATTCTTCAAACACACACCCCCTTTCACGCCCTCCATTCCCCCAGCCTAGCTCCACAACAAATACCGTATGGGTTACAGTCCTGATACACAAAGGCTCGTATGCCTCAGATGGGATAATGCTTCAACTAAGCCTTGTTAAGTGAATAATGGACATTTCAGGCAAATGAAAGTCACCATGATGGCATACCATTGCTTCCACACGTATGTTAGCTTGGGACAGGTCGTGACTTGATATGTGCTAATGTCTGAGGGTTGGACAGGCCAATCAAAGTCTTTCGCATCCCCAAAAACCCTGAAGCCTTCTAGGACACTGAGCATTCTTCATGGATTAGAGTGAGAAAAGAGGATGTTTAAAGCTAAGCAAAAGATTAGAGATGGATTAAGAATCCTCATTTTCTATGTTTATTTTACGAATAGTGCCTTTGCTTCTTACATTCTATGGAACCTTTAAATTCCAAGTGGCTTCTCACAGCCCTCACCGATTTGGGTACTTAGAGAGTACTTTTTCATTTTATTTCTCACTTAAAAAAATAATTATGACAAGCTTTCTGTTCCCATCAGAATCTGGGAGACAAAAGCGATTTAAGACATTTAAAACCCAGAAGTGAAGTAACTTCAACAATGGAGGGGCACGGGGTGGGAACTATGGGATTGGTGTGTTTCAAATTTCCTTTTAATATCAGCAGAAACTGACAAGTGAACTGTCCATGAAGCAAGTGTCCTCATTTGCCACTCAATTATTCCATCTTACTAAGGATTTTAGCAACTCCCACCTTACACAGAGTGGCACCTGGAGGGGGACTCCACATGACAAAAAATGTAGATGGCTTGTGATGCCTGAAGGCTTTACTAGCCCTCACACTGAAAACAACCAGTCTATCCAGAAAAACGGTATTGATTGTATTTAGGGAACTTATTCTGCTCTAAAAACTAAGAAAAAAACCCCAACAAAACCCTCTTCATACATCCAAATACCCCCATTTTCACATAATTTCCCCTTACCCCCAACTCCCACATTACACACACTAATTTCTGACTGATCTTTTTACTCCATTCTTTGGCCTCTAATTTCCCTAACTATCCTTTTACTCCCCCCCCAATAGATCCCTTCTGGACCCCTTTACATGGCAACCCCCACCCTCCCCAACACTTGGGAACATCCTTCCTCATCAGGTCCTTCCCATCCTTTATAACTCCAACTCCTCACCACCCCCACCCCCATTTATATCTCACATATCCTGTTACCCAGTTCTATCTGTGGCCTCTTACTCCATTATCTCCACAAACTCACCATTTCAGAAGCCCCCATCTTAAGCCACTTCGTTCTCTTTTTGAACAGCCCTTGGGGGACCCCCCCCCACATCCTGCCCTCCTCCAACCCTCTTCTATTTTAATAACCTCACCCCACCTTAACTTTGACCCCAAGACCCCAACTTTACGGATCCCTTTGACTCCTCTATCTTTACCCCATGGTGACTCCCCACATTTAATACCTCTCATTCCCCTACCTTTAACCCTACATCTCCACCATCGTTCGTTCCCCTCACAGTTAAAGCTAAATCCACTTTTAACTTACATCAGCCCCTCCCCACTTACTCTCCTAATCTCCCTGCCTTCCTCTGTCACCCCTAATGCTCACACAATATACCCCCCACATACCTCAACCTTTAATCCAGTGGTTACAAAACTTAAATTACCGAGGACCCCTCCAAAGAGCCACTGTTTTGTGGGTTGTATCAACAGATATTCACTGTATTAAAAATTTTTTAGTTTCAGTAGTATCATGAAAATAGTTCTGTCTCTGAGACCACACTGCCAGAAGGAGGCTTTAACCTATCTTAGCCTTCCTCATTCACCCCGCTGAACCCTCCCCCCCAACTTGCCCCCTCAACCCACCTCGGAAATCCTCCATTTACTCTCCTCCCCTTCCCTCATCTCCCCCTCATCCCTAAAGCAATTACAATTTACATCTTCCTCCCCCCGCGACACCTAAAGGTACCCCAATTTCCATCTCACCCCCCCTCCCCACTGACTCCTCTCGTCCCCTCCCCTTTAGCCCCCTCCCCGTTGACTCCCCAAGGCTCCACCTTTCTCTTCCCTCCTTCCCTCGTCGCGGGGGGTTGGGGGGGGGCCTTTGAACCTGACTTCTAAATAGCTCATTTTACAGATAGGGAAACTGAGTTCGCGGGCGGTGTTACCTCGGGAGGCTCCGGCCTCGGCCCGGCCCGCTCCTGCCGCAGCTCCGCTCCCCGGTCCGGCCGCTGCGGCAGCGGCCCGGCCTCTGCCTCCTCCACCTCCTCCTCCAGCCCCGCAGGCGGCAGCGGCGGCTGGGGCAGCGAGGCGGGGCCCACACCGGAAGCGGCGCCGGGGGCCGGGGCGGGGCAGGCGGGCGGGGCGGGGGGAGGAGGGAGGGGGGAGAGGGAAGGGGAGAAGACGGGAGGGGAAGGCTGGGGAGGAGGAGCGAGGCGGGGCGAGGGAGTGAGGGAACTGGGTTTGGGGGAGGCGGGGCCCGAGGGCGGAAGGGGAGGTAGACGGAGGCTTGGCCGGAAGTAACTCCTCCTCCGGAGGGAATGAAAGAAAAAAGGGAGGGGGGAGCAGGACGGGGGCGGGGTCTAGGGAGGAAATGGACGGTAAATTCTTCGGCCAATGGGAGGCTCGGGTAGGGTGGAATTCCGGTTCCGGTGTGAGCGCGCCCGGCGGTGAGTTTAAAAGCGGGGCGCGCGCCCTGGCTTAGTGACACACCAGTCGCAGACGTAGTCGGAGGCGAGGCATAGAGCTAGAGCTGTGCCAGAGTGAGGTAAACGGGTCCAGGCCGAGACGGGGCGCGGCCGGGGAGGGAGGGGAAGGGCGAGGAGCGTTCCGTGGGAGGACTGAGGGCGAGGACGGACAGCCCCGCTCCGCCGGCTCTCGGCGTTCGCATGCTGTCTACCCCGGCCAGTGACTCATCAGCCTTGCGCCGCGGAGCCGGCGAGCCCGAGGCCTGCGCTCTCCTGCCCTTCACGGAGGACCGCTAGGCCCCGAGCCCTCCGTGGCCGCCCTCAGCAGAGGCCCCGGCCTCTGTCCAGGCTTCCTGGAGGGTGGGGAGAGGGGAATCCGGGTAGCTGCCCTGAGCAGCCGTTGTCCCGGGGTGGGGGTGGGATGGTGGATGAGCAGGTGCCAGCCTCGGCTCTAACCTAATCCGTTCTCCGCCGTCTCTACCCTAGTTTCACAGGCGCATTCCAAAATGGCTGATGAAGAAATTGCTGCCCTTGTGGTAGACAACGGATCCGGCATGTGCAAGGCTGGCTTTGCCGGAGATGACGCCCCTCGGGCTGTGTTTCCTTCCATCGTGGGGCGCCCCAGGCACCAAGGGGTCATGGTCGGCATGGGGCAGAAGGATAGCTATGTGGGTGATGAGGCCCAGAGCAAAAGGGGCATCCTTACCCTGAAGTATCCAATTGAGCATGGCATTGTCACCAACTGGGATGACATGGAAAAAATCTGGCACCACACTTTCTACAACGAGCTCAGAGTCGCCCCAGAGGAGCACCCGGTTCTGCTCACCGAAGCTCCTCTGAACCCAAAGGCCAATAGAGAGAAGATGACACAAATCATGTTCGAGACCTTCAACACTCCAGCAATGTATGTGGCCATCCAGGCAGTGCTGTCTCTCTATGCTTCTGGTCGTACCACGGGTATCGTGATGGACTCTGGGGATGGGGTCACCCATACTGTCCCTATCTATGAAGGCTATGCCCTCCCACATGCTATCCTGCGTCTAGACCTGGCTGGTCGGGACCTCACCGACTACCTTATGAAGATTTTGACTGAAAGAGGCTACAGCTTCACCACAACAGCTGAGAGGGAGATTGTGAGGGATGTCAAAGAGAAGCTGTGTTATGTTGCCCTGGACTTCGAGCAAGAAATGGCTACTGCGGCTTCTTCCTCCTCCCTAGAGAAGAGCTATGAGCTACCTGATGGTCAAGTCATTACCATTGGCAATGAGAGATTCCGATGCCCTGAATCAATCTTCCAGCCTTCTTTCCTGGGAATGGAGTCCTGTGGGATTCATGAGACCACCTACAATTCCATCATGAAGTGTGATGTTGACATCCGAAAGGATCTATATGCTAATACAGTGTTATCTGGTGGTACCACTATGTATCCTGGCATTGCTGACAGAATGCAGAAGGAGATCACAGCCCTGGCTCCAAGCACCATGAAAATCAAAATCATTGCCCCACCTGAAAGAAAATACTCTGTCTGGATTGGAGGCTCCATTTTGGCTTCTCTCTCTACTTTCCAGCAGATGTGGATAAGCAAGCAAGAATATGATGAGTCTGGTCCTTCTATTGTCCACCGCAAATGCTTTTAATTAATTATTGATTGCCTAATCCTTGTTACTTGCAGGTGTACATGTGTCAGGAGAGCTGTTTACATAGACCACAAATGGACCAAATGTTCTTGAAAATGCCTATGAAAAGCTCCTTCCGTTAACTTTTTATTTATTTGATTTTTTGTGATATTTGTTTTCTTTTTAAATACATTTAATATACCAATAGAAGTGGATTATTTACACTACAAGTTTAACTTTTGTGTCTTGTTGATAGGTTAATAATTTGTTATGTGCTTGTGCTACTACTCCTGGCCATCTGAAGTTTCAGGAACTTAGATTTGACTGTGGTAGATAATATTGCTCTGAATAGAACTGTAATTAACATTGTTCTGTTAATGCAAAATAAAAATTCTGCAATTAAAACTTCAACTTGTGCATGGTCTGCCTTAAGCCTTGGAGTTTCTACTTTAATTCCTATATAAAATCTGCCAAAATAAAATTGTTACCTGCTGCACTAAAATGCCCAGAGTGATAAAGCCAGCTATTCCTTTCTAGATATTATATGTATTCAGTCCTTCAGCAGCTTCCCTATAAATGCAAGTAAGGAGCTAGTAAAATTTAGCTCCTTAACCTTAACTTTTTAGCAAGGAAATGGTCTTTTGTATCTTGCCAATCAAATTTCCTAACTCTATTTACCTTAATATAAGTACTGTTTGGCCTACATTTACCATTATAGCAGGGTGTCACAGACTTTTTTCCCCCCAAAAGAATTAAGTTCATTAACATGAAAATTTGAAGTTATTTTAAGGATTCAAGAAATGCTTTTAGAACCTATAAGGAGATTTTAAAATTTTAATTATTTCTGATAAACAACTGGCTAACCCTGATATAAAATTAGTTCTGAGTCTAACGCTAAAAGAGTTCTTCCAGATTATTCTTTTCCTTTGACTCCAGGATGTGATTAATTTCCACAAAATTACAATTTCTAGCATACATCTAAATTTTCCAAGTCAATGTAATAGGAATAGTATACATCATTCCTTGAACAAATGTTGTATGCATAGTGCTTTGAACTAGACAACACAACTGATGCTAAGCTAAATGGAACAAGGTGCTTTTACTGTCCTCAAGTGTAATCCATGTAGGTGGGTAAAACAAGTCATTAACAGTTATGTGATAAATCCACCAGAAAAGGCAGGACAAAGTTGAACTCCAAAGGAGAAAAAGTTAAGGACAAGTTTTACATAGGGATATGAAATTTGAATTGAGTTTTAAAGGGGACAGGGTCTGTACCTGTGATTGTGGGAAACTCCTGGTTGGGGAATCTCCCTGTCCCAGGGCAGATTGGCACCTCTGCGATTCATAATTTTAGAGTGTCAGGTGGAATGTAAATGCCAAGTCTTCCTGACAAAAGGCCAGGTCTATCCATTTTACCACCCTGGCTTTAGGGGACACCTGTTTAAGAGAAGTCTAGGCGTACAGTGGCATGGAGAGTAATACTAAAAATTATGATATTTTAAGGTGTAGAGATGGAAGAGAATATAGGTGTCTGCTAGCCCAACCCTCAAACCACCCTCCATCCCCCATTTTAACAGGTAAGGAGACAAACCCAGAGTGTCTTCCTGGTCTCTCTGGTCATAAGTGAAACTGTCTTAAGGTGGCATCTTTGTAGCACTGTATTAGCACTAATTGGCAAAGTAAACAAAAATTCCTTCCTCTGAGTCCCAATCATTTATATTCTTAGCCAGAGAAGCCAAATAGTTTTGCCAGGGGTCTCACAGGAAAGAAGTCATGACGGCGGTATTCAAACCCAAGTCCCTTGTGTCCAAGTCCTCTAGTCTCACTATAGCATGCTATGTGGGTAGTCACAATGCAGCACCAATAGAGAGGATATATGAGGGGTTTGTAAAAACTGGAGGCTCCTTATTCAAGTATAAATATTTTTACAGCACTTCAGTTCCAAAAACAATGAGAATTTATGCCTATATTAGGAAATAACTAATTGTTTCATGACTATAATAACAAGACAAGCACTTTGGCTTTCCCATGGGGCAGGAAGCTATTGAATCATCAGTGAGCTGAAGATTACATGTGGCATTGCTCTTCACTCTAACTCTGCATTGTCGATCTTAATTCAGTTGAAAGCATTGAACTAAGCTGTTCATTGTATTAAAATGCCATAGCCAGTTAGTTCTCTGAAAGAATGCATTTTAAAGAGGACATGTCCCACCTCTTGTACTGAATACCAGCCCAGAACTTAATTCTAGCCTCTCACTGACTTACCTGAGGAAATCATTTCCTTTGGTTTATAAAATACAAAAATCACAGAATAGAGAATGCTTAGTCAATAAGTGCTTTGATAATATGCATTAAAATGTTTGTGGTATGGTAAACAGTTGGCATGTTCACTGCTTTAAAAGGTTAATGACTAGATTTCCCCACCCCCCCATTTCCTAATATCTAAGTAATATCATTTGCAAAGGCCTCTTAATTGCTTAATAAATAATGAGATATTCATACCGAGGAATGAAAAATTCACAAATTCCTGAGCTTGCTTAATGACAACACTCCAAAACCCAGACTTAAGACTAACCTCAGAATTCTCAAAGGTGAGACTTCTGAGTCTTACCTCCATAATCAAGGTGTTCTTTTCTCCATATTGCAACAGGAAACAAAACTTGGCTTTGGATAATTTGATTTTAATTCAACAGATCAATCCAAGTATTTAATCCATTTCCAAGAACAGTGCCTCAGGACTTGAAGTACTCCTAAACATCCTACCTTTGAAGGCTTCATATATGCCTTTCCTTTTTCTGTCTGGACCTCTGATTTCATCAATGTAGAGAAATCCTGGTAAGGAAATGCTCTCTTCTGTTGCAAATCAGTAACCTTTGCAATTCTTAAGTGCCTGCAGCACTAAGAGGTTGTTTCATATATGGTCACATAGACAGTATGTGTCAGAGGTGAGGCTTGCGCCTAGGTCATCCTGAATCCAGGACTACCCTCTATTCATTATGTTCCATTGTCACTCATTGTACTTCACCCATATGAAATCCTGTAGATGCCCACCATACTTTGTGAACAAAAACAGAATTGTCTACATTTAGCTATCTAGTTGCAATGTCATAAAGGCATAAATAGTAGAGATAATAAGCGAGGGAATTATTAAAAATCCAACATTAAAGCAATTTCTAAATTCCAAAAGTTTTAGGAAATTATAATCACCATCCTCAATCCCCAATGTCCTGAACTCTCTTGGTCTTTTGATGTCTACAATGATCTAGCTCAGGGACAGGGAACTGTGGCCTTGAGGCCACATATGACCTTCTAGGTCCTTGAGTGTGGCCTTTTAAATTGAATCCAAGTTCTTCAAAAAAATTCTTTTATTAAGAAGATTTTCCCCTGATCTAGTTCTATATTATTTCTCTCCTGCTGGGATAGCTGTCTTATCCATAAAAAAAAAACCTCCTGTAAAAATAAGGACAGGACACTCACCATACCCAAGAAGGATGAGAATTCAATGGAGGAATATTCGCAATCCTGTTCCCCAACAACTCAACTTTAAGGACTGGATTTAAGTTGAAAAGTGTATAATAAAAGTATTTGGCAAATAGAAAGATGAATAACATGTTCTGGGCATGTTTGTGGACTCATATAAATGATCATAGTGGGAAAAAGATTAGTTGGCTTCGTGATTCCCAAATCAAGAAAGCCTACTTGAGCAAGCCTAAATACAGATGTACTCCTGCTTGAGCTTCTGCTCTGTGGCCTCATGAAAATTTGAAATCATATGGCTAATGACGACTTTTTTGGTAGAGAGGTCCAGATGGCCTTTAAGAGGGCCCTGATAAATAGTGCATTTACAAACTCAGCTGTACTGTCCTGGAGCAGATGGCCCAAACCATCCCTCTTGCTCTTTGGCAGACTAGGGGGTTATTCTTCTATTGAGACAGAACTTCACGCAAATTTGGATGATTGTAAAGACATCTTTCAAAAAAGTATTGGAAAAATGAAGTAGATGAATATTACCAAAGGAAATGAGTCACTTTGAGATTGGTCTTTTTGCTTATGGTATAAAGTCAGAGCCCAGAGACTGAGGGACAGATCAACAGATCCTTAAGGAGAGGAAAAAGAAAAGAAAGTCAAATCTCTCACATAATAAATACACAAATCCTTCAGTCTAAAATTAGAAGAAAATGTAAAAGTAATCATTCTAGTTTTACTTCCCTGTAAATCCTCTCTATAATATTCCTGATAGGAGATAGTCTAATGTCATACCTAATGAAAAAATCCCTTCTGGAACAATTTCCTTAATTGAGAGTTTTTCCAGTCTTTGCTTGAACACTTCTAGTGACAAAGAATTTACTACCTTAAGCGGCAGCCTTAAATGTTAGAAAGTTCTTTCCCTTAGATGCCCAAGGGGTTGCTTTGGGGATCCAACCTGCTAATGCTTGAGTTGATTGGGAGAGTAAGTCCAGAGTCTTGCTATACCTGTACCAAGTCAAAATCTGCTTTTGTACCTTTTACTTATTAGTCATAGTTCTGGCCCTGTGACAGACAACACAGAGCTCCCTTTTCTGAATAAGGGCTCTTCATTTGAAAGAAGTCATCTTGTTTTCTAAATAGCTGCAGGACAGTGGGCAAATCAGAGCCCTTTTCTGATCCTCCATTCCCTCTTCTGTGGCAGGATTGGATGAATAACTGGGAGTCAGGAGTCTTGTTGTATATGCCTTATGGGTAAGACACAACCTCTCTGAGCCTCAGTTTCCTCTTTTGTAAAATGAAAAGATTGACCTCTAATGACCTCTAGGTCATCTTTCAGTTCTAAATCTATGATCCTATGCCTACATAGGCTCTATGTATAAGTTTCTAAGGTCCCTTCCTGCTCCAATATTTTTAGGAAAATAGAATCATGGGACTTAGAATTGGAAAGGATCTGAAAGGGTGATTTGAAACCCTTTATTTTACAGATGAGGAAACTGACACTGAATTGACTATGAGTATGCTCTTAAACTTCTCCAAATTAAATTTAAATAGAAGGCAGACAACACTCCTTTTATTGCCCATGAAAAGTTTTTATTACAGAAAGTACAAATTAGCTCATTGACTCAATATTGAGACAACAGAGATATATCTCAATCTATATATAAGGAGAGAATGTTCTTTCAACAAATGTTTGTTCAAGTACTTAGATTTGTGCTAGGTCACTCTGGGGAATAAAGTAGAAGATATAGTCCCTGCCACTGAAGAGTTTATAATCTAGTTGGTGAAAGAGAATATATCTATCTAGACTTAAACCTCCCTGCTAATCACCTATATCTCTCCATCCCATACTCAAGCCAAATTGGTCTATTCCCTGTTCCCTGAATACAACCCATCTTCTCCCACTTCTACACATTTGCTCGTGATGTTTCCTTTGCCTAGAGTGGCTTCTTCCCCTTTTCTGCCTATTGAAGTCATTTTATCCATACTTTAAGGCTAGTCCAGTTGCCACCACCTTCATGAAATCTCTGATCCTGCCCAACCAGATAGGATTTTCCCTCCTCTAAACAAACACCTATAGAACTTTGTACCAATTTTATATCTCCAGATCCATGTTAGACCTTGAGAGCAGAGATTATGTCTTATTTATCTCTGAATCGCCACAATGCCTACCATCTATTAAGTTCTTGATCAATACTTGTTTAATGAATGAATAAGCTAATTAATGGAATGTAGTTTGTTGTATAGTACTGGATTTGGACCTCAGTTCTTAACCTGACTTTACCCCTAACCATATGTGTAAGTTTAGTCAAGTGGCTTAATTTCTTTGGGGCCTTAGTTTCTACACCTCTAAAGTGAGGAGGGTGTACTGGATGATCTCTAACATCCCTCCCAATACATGATCTTATGACTAATCCTATGAATAGGGGTGGTCAGTCATGAGCAAAGGCATGAGGCAGAAATGAAAGTAGGGATCGTGAATCACCAGTTTGGCTAAAGTAAAGGATTTGTGTCAGAATGTGGTGGGAGATGAGACTGGAGATAGAGATTTGAAACAGTTCTTGAGGTAACTTGTATGCCAGACTAAGCAGTTTAGATTTCATCCTGTAGATGTCACTTATGAGTCATAGAAAAGTCATTCTTCAAAATGAGCAGAGGGGTAGGAGGAGAAGAATCTGCCTATAAGGATTTAAAGACTGAGAAGGCATGTAAAAGAACCAAATAGATAAAAGTGCTACATATCAGAGTTCATTAGTTGCAAAAGTAGTCACTTTTTTACATAAGGTAGGCATGCAAGATTTTTGAAACAGCAACGACTAATCATCACATTTCTGTTTATGGGACGTATAGAGAGAGTAAAGTCAGAAAAAATGAATAACTTGCATTTTGAACTGGATGGTCCATAAGCAACTCAAATTAAACATCACCAAAAGAGAATTTTTTATCCACCTATCCCTCTTCCAAATTTCACCATTACTGTTGAAGGCACTACCATCTCTTCAGTCTCCTAGGTTCACAGAAGCACAGAATTTGAGTTGGAAGGGACCTCGACAACCAGCCAGTCCAACTTGTACATGAAATGAATCTCCACTTTCTTTGGAGTATACCATTAGGTATATCTACTACCATACCCATAAGGTTATCACCCAGCCTCTGCTTGAAGACTCCCACTCTGGGATAGCTTCATCAAGAGGCTTTCCTGTACATGCAGCCTACACTTGCCTCTTAGAAACTTCCACCTATTTCTCTGGGTTCTACTCTCCTGTGTCAAACAGAACAAAACTAATCCCTCCCCTCCTGGACTTCAGTCTCATTTCGCTAACTGACTAATGGACATTTCAATGAACACTTCCAAGTCAGCATGTCCAAGTTTATAACTTCAGCATTATTTTTGACTCTTCAGTCTCTCACTCCTCATGTCCAGTCCATTGTCCAGTCTTACCATATCAACCTTATATGTATTTTCTCCTCAGAAAGAATGGATATAAGAGATGTGGAAGCAGAAATGATAAGATTTGGTAACAGACTGAATATAGGTGAGGAGTCCAAGATGAAAATAAAGTTGTGAACTTGGGTTACTGGAAGAATGATGGTGTTCTGGATAGAAATAGGAAAATTCATAACAGAGGAGTTTTTGTTTTTGCTTTGGGTTTGGTTTTTTTGGGGGGAGGGATGTTGTTTTTATTTTGGGAAACAGGGATTGGTGGTGGGGGTTGATAATGAATTAGATTTTTATACATCTTGAATTTCAGATGCCTATGAAACATCCAGTTCAAAATGTCCAATAGTTGTTATTGATGTGAAGACTAGGGATCAGGAGAGAGACTAAGATTAAGGTACATAAATCTGAGTAATCAGCACCAGGATGATTAATTAAACCAGGTGAGCTGATGACATTAGCAAAAGAGAGTATATAGAGAAAGGAAGGTCAAGGTGATTATGGTTATTGATTATTGTTACCCACAGTTGGGAGTAATGACTGAGATGATGATCCATCAAAGGAAAGTGAGGCGTGGTCACACAGGTAGGAGAATAGACGAAGAATGAATGAAATGAAGGAGGAGAAAATAAACATTTATTAAGGATATACTATGGGCCAGGCACTGTGCTAAGTGCTTTAAAAATATTATCTCATTTGATCCTCACAACAACCTATAAGGTTATAATCTTAATTTTACAGCTGAGGAAACTGAGGCAGACAGAGGTTAAGTGGCTTTCCTAGGGTTACACAGTGGGATTTGAACTTTGTTCTTCCTAACTCTAGGCCTAATGTTCCATCCTCAGTGCTACCTAGCATGAATGAATTTTAAAAAGAGCATTTACTAAGTGATTACCTACTATGTGTAAAGAAAGAGAAAGTAATGTCCTAAAAATATCTCCTGTAATTACAAAACTTGTATTCAAGTCAGGATTGAACCCAGGTCTTCCTGATTGAAAGTCCAGTGCTTTATCCACCATGCTACACTCCACATCTACATGAATTGTGTTATGTTCATCCTTTGTCTTCAAAGAAGACCATGCCATCAGAGAAATGATGACTTGACTTTGTTTTGAGTGAGGGAGAGCTGCGCAAGGTCACCAGCCTCACTTTCTCCTCCTGAGCCATTTGGATCCAGTGACCAGATATTCATCAGGATGATTGAAGATGGCCCAAGATGCAATGGGAGACCTTGGCCTTTTTCAGCTAAGGCCTATTCAGGTATGAATAAATTAAAATTAAAAGATAACTGAAAATACAAAGTATTTGAGGATAATCAAACATTCTCTGCCTGTCTACATAGCTGTTGTGAGAATCTAATGAGATTATACAAATGAAAGCACTTTAAAAAACACAACATATACAAAAGTACATGCTGAGTTGGTTGAAGGTAATCATAGAGAGAAAGACTCAAGCAGCTAAGACATCAGGAAAGGCTTCCTATAGAAAGTGGCATTTAAGCCTGAATTTTGAAAAGAACTAAGGGATTCTGGGGAAAGCATTCTAAACAAGGTAGACAGACCATATAAATTTATATATTCTCTGCTTTATCATAATATCTTAAGTGATAAGTATACGGTATAGATAGTAAGTACTGTAGAAAATCAGAGGGGGTAGAGATCACTAGTTTATTGTGGTCATGGAAGTCTTCGCAGAGGAGGTGAAACTGGATGTAGTCTCTCAAAGACTACTGGATCTATTAGTCCAATATTGGACTAATGGGTCCAGTAAGCGGTATTATAATGCAGTCTCTGCAAAAACATAGGAACGTGTATCTTGAACAGGATAGACTTTCATGGGTGAGGAACAGCAAAGAAGTCAGTTTTACTAGATTGAGAAAGTTGTGAAGGTCATATATAATAAAGTTGAAAAGGGAGGTTGGCTTCCCTCCTTTCTCAAGGAGTTCAGTAACTAGATTATAGTCTTCTCCATCCAGCTTGGGTATCTTGCCATTTGTGCCTCTCTCTCTCTCTCTCTCTCTCTCTCTCTCTCTCTCTCTCTCTCTCTCTCTTTCTCTCCCCCTCCTCGGAACAGTAGCACCCTTTGGACATGATCTCCAGAGATCATAGTAACATTAATCTACTTAGATTTGGACAGAATGAATGAATACAAACTCACTATCTCTAAGTGATAGAGTGACTACAAGCCCCTTTACTTGCTTTGTGACCCTGGGCAATTCACTTAACCCTGTTAGCTTCAGTTTCCTCATCTGTAAAATGAGGTGGAGAAGGAAATGGCAAACCACTCCAGTATTTTTGCCAAGGGAACCCCAAACAGGGTCATGACAAGTTGGATATGTATCAACACAACAAAAATTCAGACTCACCACCTCTTTCCTGGACTATTGCAATAGCCTTCAAATTGGTTTCCCTGCTTCAAACCTCTTCTCATTCTATTCTATCCACCATTCAACTGTCAAAATGATTTTTCTAATGCATAGGACTGACCACATCACTCCTTTACTAAACAAAATAAAACTCCAGTGGCTCTCCATAATTAACAAGATTTTTTTTAAAAAGTCCTTTTGTCACTTAACATTCTTCACAACCTGACCCCTCTCCAAGTCTTCTTACACTCTCTTCTCCAAAAACTCTGACAGAAACAAAGTGGCCTACTTGTTATTCTTTTCACATGGTCCTCCATCTCCCACCTCCTTGCTTTTGCACGGGCTGTCCACCTTGTTTAGTGCTTTCTCTTTTCACTTCCGCCTCTCAGAATCCTTTAATTCCTTTCAAAATTCAGGCTTAAATGCCACTTTCTGCCGGAGGCCTTTCCTGATCTCTTAGATGCTTGAGTTTTCCTCTCTATGGTTACCTTCTATCAATTCAGAATGTACCTTTTCTTTGGTACCTATTTATTTCATAGTTTCCCTTCTTAGAATGTAAGCTACTTGTGTGCAGGAACTGCTTTTCTCTTGCTTTGTATAAGTAGTGCTTAGCACTAGCCAGACCAAAGGGTAAGTGCTTAATCAATGCTTGTTGACTGCTTGATATAAAGATCTGGGAGTCATCTGCATAAAGATGATAATTAAACCTTTGGGAGCTGATGAGGTCAGTAAGAAGGAAAAGAGAAGATGGTCCAGGAGAGAGCCTATTTTTTATTTCCTTGGAGTACAACGTCCAGATGACAAAAGGGCAGAGGGAAAGCTTGGTAATTGTTTTAGAAAAATTCCAAATCGAAATCTAGATATGTGAATATATCATCACCCTCTCCTCCTAGAATCCTCTTATTTTAAGACAGCTCAAACCCTTCCCATTACTTCCTATTACTATTCCGAATCCTAATTGCTAGTGCCCTTCCTCTGTAATCACCTTGAATTTATTACATTCACTACTATGTATTTGTAATGATTCTTTTTCTATTTATTCTGTATCCATACATATAAAATTCCAGTTGGAATATAAGCTCCTTGCGAGTATAATCTATTCCATGTATTAGTTTCAATAGTCCCTAGTATAGTTCCTAGAATATAGTAGGTGCTTAATACATGCTTACTGATCAGTTGATTGATATGCCTAGACCATTTCTCATCCCCCATTCTATGACTTGTTTTCAGCAATGGGTAGTAGTTTAAAAGAGGAAAATATAGTCTTGATGCCAGGAAAAGCTTCCCAACAATTAGACTTATCCCTTAATTGGAATAGGCTAGTTCCACAGCTCCGTGTTCCCCATCTTTTAAGGTCTTTGAGCAAAGGCTGGATGACCTTTGTATGTTGGAGTCAGCCAATTGACTAACATGTATTAAATACCCACTGTGTGGCAGGTGAGATTATTTGAGAGGTAAAGGCTAAATAATGCAATGACCAAAATATACTCCCTCTTCACCTCTTTCTTTCAGAATCCTGTGGGTTTTTTTTTTATTAATTATAGCTTATATTCGTGTAGCATTTCAAACTTTGTCAAGCATTTTTGCAAATATCTCATTTGATCTTTCTGACAATCTGTGGTGTAGGGTTATTATGCCCTTTTTGAATATGGGAAACTGAGGCAAACAGAGGATACATGACTTGCTCAGGATCACAGAGTTAAGTGTCTGAAGTTAGATTTGAATGCAATTCTTAACTGTAGTTCCAGCATTCTATCTACTGTAACACCTAGTTTCAGGTCAAGTTATGTTTTACATAATACCTTTAGTGATTTCTCTCTCCCCTAGCAGCTGCTGATGTTTCCTCTTTCCATCAAAACTACCTTATAACTACTTTGTATATATCTACATATATTCATTTTGCTTCCTGTGGCTAGATTGTAAACTTCTTGAGCGCATGACTGTTTTAACTTTTGTTTCATCAGTGCCTAACACAGGCATTTTAGGCACCTAAGAAATCCTAACAAATGCTTGACAAATTGCCACTTAAGGTCCCTTCCTAACCTTAAAATTCTGTGCAACTGTGATTTCATCCAAAATGGGGAAGTAAGTGGTATTATAATGCAGCTGGTGATGTGTGGATTAACTCCATTGCCAAGAAAGAAAACCAAATTCTTTTTTAGCTTGCAGAGAAAATGCCAGCCAGAAATGTGGAATTCGGGGAGGTGTTAAATTCCAGGGATGGGTTATACTTCTTTCCAAAGTGAAATCAACTGTAGCCAGATTGAAACAATTAAGTCTAGACAAGTTAGATAATCACATTAATCTTAAGTCAACTTTTATGGCCATTATAACTATATCAAGAAGGAAACAGAAATTTCCTTTAAAGGATGTGAGGAAGCTCTGGTGTTTAGGAAAGAGGTGAGACATTGAACCTAGCCCAGTTGTAACCTGCTGAGCAACATCCTGACAGTGGACAAATGTGGTGATTTCAGAACCTGAAAATCATGGGTGGTCAGTTTCTAGGTTGTTACTATGTACTGACTCACATTTTAGATACTATGTACTGACTCACATTGCAGATAAATCAACTCGGGAGTAGTCACTGAAACCCTATTCAGTCAACTCTAAGGTCTCAACTTCTTCCTATGAAACCTGATTTGATTAGATTCTAGGGCTCTTTTTTTTTTATGTCTGGTCTGGCGTATTTGCCTAACAAGCTTATATTTATGACATGCTTTATGGTTACAAAATACTTTGCATACACTATCTCACCAGTGCCTTACATCATGGGAAATGACCTCCTGTCTTGAATTTCCAGCTGTCTGTGAGGCATCTTGAACTGGATTGTTCTGTAGATATTTTAAATGTAATGTGTCTAAAATGAAAATCATTTTCCCATACAAAATATTCCTTTTTCCTAACTTTCCTATTACTATTATTCTCTATCACCATCTTCCCAGTCACCCAGGCTCAAAATCTTGATGTTATTTTTGACTTTTTGATCTTTTTTCACCCCATATCCAATTTATTGCCAAGTCTTTCACATCTTTTGAATATGCCCCCTTCCTTGCTGTCACATGGCTACTGGCTTGGTATTAACCTACACCTAGACTACTGCAATAGACTGCTGGTTGGTCTCTCTGTTTCAAGTCTTTCCTCACTCCAGTCTATCCTCCCCTCACCTATTAAATTGATCTTCCTAAAGAGCATGTCTGACCATGACACTGTGGTTCCCTATTACTTCCAGAATCAAATGTAAATCTGCCCTCTAGTCTTCTTACACTTTATTCACCTTCATATCCTCTGCAATCTAGTGACACTGACCACCTTTCTATTCCATGCACAAGATACTCCATCTACCTTGAACATTTTCATTGGCTGTCTCCACCTCCTAGGTTCTTTGGCTTCTTTAGAATCTCTGCTGAAGTCCTACATTTTATAGGAAGCTTTTTCTTGTCCTTTGTAATTGTAACGCTTTCCCTCTGAGATAGTCTCTAGCTTATCCTGTGTATATCTTGTTTGCACATAGTTGTTTGCATGTTGTTTCCCTCATTAGACTGTCAGCTCCTTGATAGTAGAGATTCTTTTGCTGTTCTTGTATCCTCTGCACTTAGGGATAAATTCAACATCCATTTTTAGGTTCAGAAATTCAATTGCACAAGAACAAGATGAGAGAGTCGTGGCTAAACAACAGTCCATATGTAAGGCCTGGAAGACAAATTAAATGAGTCAAGAATGCAACATGGCAGCCAAAAATGCTAATATGATTTTAGGCCGCATCAAGAAAAGCACAATATTCAGAGGTAATGTGGTATAGTGGAAAGAGAGATGAATTTGGAGGCTGAAGACTCACATTCAAAGGAAGGAAGGAAACAAGCACTTATTAAGTTCCTACTAAATGCCAGGAAGTAGCATTATCTCATTGATTCTCACAACACTGGTGGAAAATGCTATCCCTATTTTACAGTTGAGAAAAGTGAAGCAGAGGTTAAGCTACTAGCCTAGGATGACACAGTTGGTGTTTGAGATTTAAACTCAGGTCTTCCTGACTTTAGCTAGTCTTTATCACTTACCTGCATGACTGACGGTATGTAACTTAACTCTTTGACATAACTCTGATTTTCTAAGATGAGGAATCAGGTCTAGATCACAGGTGTCAGTAGGACATAGATAAGACTATATCTTTTTTTTCTTTTTGAATATTTTGTTTTTTTTCTTTTTGAATATTTTGTTTTTTCCCCAATACATGTAAAAACAGTTTTTAATATTCATTAAAAAATTTTTTTGAGTTCCAAATTGTCTCTGACCCACCTTTTCCTTCCCTTCCCTGAGAGGGTAAGCAAGTTTATATTGGTTACATATGTGCAATCATGCAAAAGATATTTCTATATTAGTCATGTTGTTAAAGAAAAAAAAGACAAAAAAAAAGCCATGAAAAAATAAAGTAAAAAACAGTATGTGTCCATCTGCATTCAGATTCCATTAGTTCTTTCTCAGGAGGTAGATATTTTTAATCATGAGTCCTTTGGAACTGTCTTGGACCACTGTATTGCTGAAAATAGCTAAGTCATTCACGGTTCTTCTTTGTACAATATTGCTGTTACAATGTACAACATTCTCCTGGTTCTACTCACTTCACTTTACAGAAATTCATATAAGTCTTTTTAGGTTTTTCTGAAATCATCCCATTTGTTATTTCTTATAGCTAACATTGCTTTTCTAAGTCAATATGGAGTTGGCAGGGATGCTTATATGTGGTTTAGAGCCACATTTCCATTTGATTTGGGCATCACTGGTCTAGAAAATCTTCCAGATCTAAAGAGACCCATGATCCCCTGACGTTCTCACAGTTCTCTGCCCCTGTCAGAACTTACCTGATATTCCTTGCACAAGATACGCCATCTGCCTTGAACACTTTCACTGGCTCTCCCCCATGCCCAGAATTCTCTCTCTTCATCTTCACTTCCTAGGTTCTCTGGCTGTTTGATTCTGTATGGGAGGTTTTTCTTCTGAGAAGCTGAAACATGTATAGTAGAGTTATTCAAATTTATATCACAATAAAGTTGAAGAAATTGGAGGTATTCAACCTGGAGAAGACTTAGGAAGAACAGGATTATGTTACTCTGATATTTGAAGGAAAGTCTTGTAAAAGAGATTGGATTTGGATTTTTTAGCCACAGAGGGCAGAACCAGGGACTCTGGGTAGAAGTTGTGGACAGAATCCAAACTGATATAAAGAAAAACTTCTTAACAGAGCACTTCAAAAGTTTGAATGGGTTTTCATTATAATGAGTTCTCTATCACTGGACGTCTTCATGTGAAGACTAGATGTCCTCTTATTCATTCCTGTTGAAATGGACTAGATGACCTCTGCTGATTCACTCCAAGAATGTGTTCTGAGAGAAGGCAACAGGAAATCTTCAAATACCTCCACTAGTTCCTATGTTACAGAAAGGCCTAGAAAAGAAATGCATTCTGGAGATTAAATTAAATACTTGATATTTCTAGTACATTGTAGTAACTTGTGTGTACGTAACAATTGTTTCTGTTTTGGCCAGAAACCCTGAGGGTCTTCTACTCCAAGTCTGGCTTTTTTAAAATAGGTAAATGAGGTCATTCTTTGCCCTCATTTCTTACCTAGCCTTAAGGGGCAGCTAGGTGGTGCACCAGTGCAGGAGACAGAAGGATCTGAATTCAAATCTCACCTCAGACACTTGATACTCACTAGCTGTGTGACCTTGGGCAAGTCACTTAACCCCAATTGCCTGATCCTGAGTCATCTCCAGTCATCCTGGTGAATATCTGGTCACTGGATTCAGATGACTCTGGCGGAGAAGTGAGGTTGATGACCTGCACAGACCTCCCTCACTCAAAACAAAGTCAAGTGCAAGTCATGTCATTATTTCTCTGATGGCATGGTTTTCTTTGGCAACGAAGGATGAACATACACTTACCCGTAAACACTTAATAGGCAGTGCCTCAGTCAAAATGAGACCAGGGAAAGACTTTGGCTTAAAAAGGCCAAGGTCTCCCATTACATCCAGGGCCATCTCCAGTCATCCTGATCTATAGTTCACCACTGGACCCAAATGGCTCTGAAGGAGAGAGTGAGGCTGGTGACTTTGCACAGTCCCCCCTCACTTAAATGCAGTTCATTTGCAAGTTATGATATCACCTTCCTGAAGTCATAGACTCCTCTGAGTGCAACAATACATCTGTGAATCAAATAAAATAATACGAATATATAGATATCAAACAGATGAGGTTAGTGGAAAATTTATTTGTATGTGTATCATATATATATATATGTGTATATATGTATGTAATACAATGTAGCATTTTAGTAGCTTGTATTGGTTAAAATGACACTTCTCCCTTAAAAGGCTGCTAATTGTAGGGACAGACAAAAATGAAAGAATGCATGGGATAAAGGAACAAGATTATTGAAAAAGGAACAAGTATTATAGGTTTGGAGGACATTGAGAAGACCAGTTGGGCTGTAATGGGGTAGTATGAGTATTGGGAGCTAAGATTGGAGATCTAGTTTGGAAATAGGGTGTGGTGGGAGGATGGTTTGATATTCTGTAGTAACTGAGGAACAGTTACTACAGTGAGAAGGGTGAGTGACCTCATGAAAATAGTGTTTTAGGAAGATGACTCTGCAGGATGGATCAGGAGAAGTGAATCTAGAGGCAAGATAGCCAGTTATGTGAAGGAAGACATGAGTTGGGACTGAAGTGAGAACAGCAGTAGAAATGAAGGAAGGAAATGCCTGATGGTTCTCTTTACTGATGCTGCACTATGTGATAAAAAGAGCATTGGATATGGATTCCCAATAAGGCCTCTGACATTTATTGTGACCCTAGAAAAATTATTTGACTGTTAAACTCTCATTTCCTCAGCTAACATATCTTACATCTGTCCCCTCCTCTCTACTTATATAGCTACTACTCTTGATTCACACTTTCAACACCTTTTGCCTGGAAAATTTAAATAGCCTCTTAATTGACATACTTCCAATATCCCCTCCAATCTGTCTTCCACATAGCTGCCAACATAACATTCCTAAAGCACAGGCATGTCATCACTCCCCTACTCAAGAATCTTAAGGGTTGGCCTGTTGCCTTCAGGACAAAATATAAATTCCTTCCTCAGGTTGGTATTTAAAGACCTTTACAGTTTTGCTTCTGCTTGTCTTTCCAGACTAATTTCACATTACTCCCCTTCATGCATTCCTTATCACAGTTAAAACTGACCTACTTCCTGTTCCCGTAATATGTAACTCACTTTCTGCCTCCATTTTATGACACAGGATGTCCCCACAAGTTTAGAATGAGCTACTTTCCTTCAAAGTTTAGTTCCAGTTCCACCTCCTACAATTATTTGTGATAGAAAAACTAATAAGCAAAACAAACTTAATATTACAATGACCACATCTCAATTGTACACTACATTCTGCACCCACCATCCCTCACCTGTCTGTTTCAACACCTATCCCCTGGAACCAAGAATGGTCATGGCATTTAAAGATCAACCCTGCACTGCTGTCATTTGTATTATCCTGATCAATTCTGAATGTTGTTCTGGGTCTTTTATCACCTCATACAAGTCTTCCCATGTTTTTCTGAATTCCTTGGTCTTCTTTCCTTAATAGGGTAATGCTATTTTATTATATTAGTATATCATATACAATCATCCATTCTTTCTCAAATCAACGGTGCTCTGGCTATTTCTGGATTTTCCTATACTACATTTTTCACATTTAAAGAAGGTATTTGGGTGGAGGGTAGTCATCACTCAATTTGTTTCTGGCTATTGAAAAACCTTGTTGTCTTTTAGTTTCTTTTTTTTAGTTTTTGAAGGGATTTTATTGAGAGTACCAAAAACAAAGTAAGAAAACTTTTCTTTCCTCTTACTCCACTTGTTGAAAACACATTTGTCCATCTTAGAAGGTCCTTACAGCTAACACAGGAACATTCTAAATACATTTTCTTTAAAAAAAAAAAAGATCTATTGATTTTTCATGTCTTCTACTCAGGGAATAGTTTGCTTATCCAAAGAATTTATCAATCATAGGATTTATTTTGTATTTAAACAAGTGAGGAAGTATATTTAGGTCATCTCTTTTCACACACATAGGCATGCATACACATTGACAAGAAGTCCTTTAAAATAATAATTTAACAAAAATAAAAGTCTTAAACCAGCCAGACTTTGGAAATACAGCTGGATATACCACTTGTTCTTTATCCAAAAAGAACATCTGGGACAATAGTGTAAACAGAAAGCTGATGAACACAGAAGAAACATATTGGGGAGAAAGGGGCATCTTTCACTTTCAGTGAAATGAAATGCCATTTTCAATGGTATTAACAAAAAGGCCATGACAATAAAGAGCCTGCAGGTTGTCCAGTGGGCTCTGTTCCTCGGAGGTTTCTAAGGGTAAAGGGCCCCCAAACAAACATCTTACAGAGAACTTAGAGGCAAGCAGTTCGCTTCAACTGACAGTTCTTAAGCACCTATTAGGTATAAGAAACTGGCTAATGGAGTAGCTACAGTAGTGATTGTGGTTTGTCCTTCATTTTCCAAGAGGACCAATAACATCATGGGTAATGTATTGACTCCTGTGAATTGAAGTGAGGCAGAGTTGCACAATGTCATGCCTCATTCTCTCTTCCAGTGTCATTGAAATCCGAAGAGGACAAGACAAGTCAGGATGATCAATGATGGGCTGGGGATTCTACAGTGTTTGATCAAGCTCTAAGCAACCTGCAGTACCTACTTCAGCTGCCTTCACAGCCCGTGGAATTGTGGTGGGGAAGGCTTTACATGCCTGGGATCCATCCTCCCCCCGCCCTACATCTTTGAGGCTGGCCCCTGAGAGGGGGGTGGCCACTGTGGGACCTACAGCTTTCTGGAGCCACAGGTGAGAGAGCTTGGGGCCCGGTGGTTATCAAAGTGGTGGGAGCAGCCCTGCGAGTGGGAGGCTATTCTTCCTGAGAGCCCCAGGCACCCTCAAAAGCCGGGGTAGTCTGCCCCACCCCCGAGACCATTACATTGTAACGGCCTGGAGAGCGGCGGTTCTTTAGCCTGCCTTTGCCCAGGGAGCCAACCCGGGTGGTTAGCACCGAGCTTGGTATACAGCTGGTAGGTACTTCATGTTTATTGAATTGAATCAGATCAAGGTCAGAAGGGGCGTCAGGGACCATTTATTCCAAAGCCCTCATTTTACAGATGAAGAAACCGAGGCCCAGGCAGGGAAGCGAGTCGCCCACCGTCATACGGTCTCGGTGTCAAATGACTAAACCCGACTTCTCGGTCTGGGGCCACGAGGCACGCCCCCTTCCCTCACCCCCAGTCAGGGGCGAGGCCCACCCAGAAGCCGGCGTCCCAGCGCAGATCTCGCGAGATCCCCGGCAACGCCGACGCGAGACCCTCCTTTCCCTCCTGGCCCCCTCCCCCGTTCCCGCTCCTCTCCCTCATTCCCTCCTCTTCTCCGCTCTGGGTCTTCGAGCGAGAACCCGCGGACGGCGTCTTGGTCCTCGGCTCGGCTCAGCGCAGCCCAGCCCGGGCCCCTCTCCTCACTCCTTCCTTTTCTTCCCCCCTACTTTTCCCTTTCTTCCCTCCCCTTCGGCCCTTCTCCATTCCCTCGAGCCGACCGGCTTCAAACGGACCCGCGCTGGGGCCATCTTGGCCCCGCCCTCCTGGAGCGCACGTGCTCGTGCTCGCGGCGGTGCGCGTGCTCGAGGGTGCACGCGCATGAGCCAGAAGAGGCGGAGGAGGAAGCACCTCGAACCCGAGTGAGCATGCGTACAACGTGTTCCTTACGAGGGGGCTGGAGGAGCGGAGGGATGGGTGGATGACTGGATAAGTGGGAAGGGTAGGGGAGATAGAGGGTAATGGGAGGGGAGGGACGGGGACGTAGAAAACTGCAATTCCCAGCATGCAACGCGGAGCTTCCGGCTTCCGCCGTGAGGGACCGAGTGAGTGTCTACCCCGGCGGCTTGGCGGCCGGGTTCCTTCCGCGGGACGGGTGAGGGAACGGGCCCCGGGTGGGTTCGGGTCCTGCGCTTAGGGATCCGTACTCTGCAGTAACACCGACGGTAGCCCTCATCCTCCTCCCTCCCCCACCCCGCCTCGGCCCCCTGAGGCGCGGGGCCTAGCCCGCCTTCGAGCCTCGGGACAGGGGCTGGAACTGGGCCTCGGGATTCCTGGGCCGTCCCGGCCCGGGGAGGGGCCCAAGAGAGAGCGCGGGATCCTGGGCGCATCCTCCGACCCCCGGCCCCCAGCGGGGGTCCACAGGGTCGCGGACCTAGAATACCCTGAGTCATGGTGTTGAACAGAGCCAAGAACTCTGTGACGTGAGCGCCCACGGGGACTTCCTCCAGCAGCCCTGGCGGTCAGTCCGATTCAGTTCAGTCCATGAACACTTAGTAAGCACCTACTGGGTGCCGTTGTATAAGGCGGAGAATTAAGGCTCTGAAGTGACTGGATTGTTACCAGCTGCCCCGACTTCCAGCGCAGATCTTACCATAGTTCCATCCTGACTCTTGGGCAAAGAAAAAGGGTGACAGGTCACGGAACTGATGTCATAATCATATTAGGTAGGAAAATAGCCTGGCCACAGGGAATAGGAATCACGGAGCTTTACTGTCTTGTTCTCAGTTATAGCCTCCTGTTCAGGTTAGAGGCAGACAGAGAAGTGAGCGTTTGTTGTTTCAGCCTCCAAGGATTGGTTGTTTGAGAGTTTGTTCTCTTCCAGGGAGGAAGAGAGAGCGAGAAAGAGAGAGGATGTCTCTCTCGGACTGGCACCTTGCAGTAAAGTTGGCTGACCAGCCATTGGCCCCAAAATCCATTCTCCGCTTGCCAGAGACGGAACTGGGCGAATATTCCTTGGGTGCCTACAGTATATCATTTTTGAAGCAACTTATTGCTGGGAAGCTGCAGGAGTCAGTCCCAGATCCAGAGCTGATTGGTGAGTCTCAGTTTAAACCATCTATCCCTGTTCCAGGATTCTGAACATTTCAGGTATGTCCAAGTGGACTAGTCACTATTTGGTGTTTCTTATGTCAATAATGAGGTACTGGTGCTTCGGATAAACTGAATGGTTAGGAAATAGATCTAGGGGTCACACAGGGACTCTTTAAGACTCTCCAGAATATTTGAAGTCTCAAATCTGGTAAATGAATCACAAAGTTACATTGAGCTATCACATTGTTGTGTCTCTCAGAAGAGTTTTTAAAGTGAAAGTCAGGGAGCAACTCTTCTCATCTCCTATAGTTCAGTGTTAAGAATGTGTTGGGCTCTGTGCCCAGTGTTTGTGATATCATTTGATTGCGTTTGTGCTTTGTTCAAGAGGCAGGGGTCCACAAATGACTTCTGTTAATCCAGTGGAAAAAACTTTATCCATACTGCCATTCATAATCAAAATGTATTTATGAACAATGAGGCTTACCTATAGGTGTCACTTCACAAACCTAGACACATGGATGTTTCTGTGAGGATTGTAGGATTTGGGGCTGAGATTATTCTAGTGCCTTGATTTTATAGATGAGGAAAGTGCAGCTCAGACAGGGGTGGTGACTTGTCCAACATCACACAGGTAGAAAGCAGCAGAGCCAGAATTTAAACCAAGCTCTTCTGACAGTTCCAGCTTCAAATCCAAATCTGTTGCCCTTTTCACGAAAGCATGTTGCTCCTTCTGAGATCTTAGTCATCAATCAGTGAAAGAATTGATAATCAGAAAAATTGTTAATAAGCATGACACTTGAAGGACCAGACATCAATTAACAGGAACATTTTATTAACAGTTCACTTTGAAATGTAAATTTTCATCCTGTCTCTTTTCTTTGCCTTATGAATAAAAAAATGCACTGTGTCAGCTGCTGTAGCTTATTTGGAAGTATTCTTAAATACCAGTCCTTCTAAGTGATAACAACTGATCCTTCTTTTCAGATCTTATCTACTGTGGTCGAAAGCTAAAGGATGACCAGACCCTTGATTTCTATGGCATTCAGCCTGGGTCCACAGTCCATGTTCTTCGAAAGTCATGGCCCGAGCCAGATCAGAAAGCAGGTGAGAAGACAGTTTGGTGGTCTCAGATAGCCGGATGCTATCTGAAAAATTGTATCTTACCAGGGAAGTAACGTGCTATGAGTTGATTGGGTTGGGCCTAGAGATATCATTTAATGAGATTGTTACAAGAATTATCTTTTATTCACTTCTGAATTTCCCATTACTGAGTTAAGACAGTATTGACATTGTCTCTTTCTGTAATGTCAGTTGTGTTAGGCGTTTCCAGCATTTCTGGCCGCTTAGGCAAGTATGCACTTGACATTTCAAATCAGTTTACAAATTTTTAAGTGCCTGCTCTGTGATAAGTGCTGGGGTTACAAAAAAATTATAAGTAAAAACAAAACACATTTCTAGTAATGGTGGGAGTGAGGACAAGGGGGAGAATGACCAACACCTGGGGAGTATCAGGAAAGGTCTCCTGGAGGTGCTGGGTATTTGAATTGAGCTTGAGTGGATTTGGGGACTTGAGGAGCTGGCAGTGAGGAGGAAGGGCATTGTGGGCATGTGGAACTGCCCACAGAGACACACAGGTTATGGGATGTCATGGATGAGAACAGCAGGTAGATTAGTTTGACTGCAACTTACTTGTTTCTGCTTTAGCGTCTTTGTGTTTTACATTCACTAGAAAAAAATATGCAACACATTTTTGAAGTCTCTAGCAGCTACACTTTTTATTTTTAAAAGCATAATCTGTCTATAGACTGCATCTATCAGGTGATGATTTGACTAGTAGGTACCATAAAACTAGGATATATTGAGAATTTATTTACCTAAAGGTTAGAAAATCCTGGGCCTCAAGATTATTTCGTCTAAAAACACATTTTATGGGCACTTTTGACACTGTTTTGTAGTGCGTAGTTATTAGCTTGGAATTTGTGTCTATTCATTCTTCTTTGCAGGCAATTAATCAGCACACGTTCAATGTTTTTGTAAACTTGTTTATTTTTTACAAATATTATCTGTCAGTCCCAATACCCTCCCCCTCAATTGAGCTGTAAAACAAAAAACAAAACCCTCACACCAAACATATTGGTCTAGCAAACAGATTCCTACATTGGCCATGTTCAAAAATTCATGTCTCATTTTGGATTTTAAGTTCTATCACATCTCTGACAGGAAGTGGGTGGTATGATTCATTTTCAGTCCTCTGGCCTGGTTAAAGATTGCGTTAATCAGAGTTCCAAAATCTTAAAACGTTGTTTTTCTCCGTAATATTGCTGTGATTTAAATCGTCTCCTATGTTGTTTATTTAAGTCTGCATCAGATTGTAGCGGACGGCCTGCGTCCGGCCCGCATCCCTACACGCGGTACCGCATCCCTACACGCGGTGATGTGGTTGAAGAAAAGAGTCACGGGAGGCGGGAAAAGATAGACCAATTCCGTTTATTGATCTGAGGGTTAGGCTTTATGTAGACTAGGTACTGCTAGTCTGTCCCAGTGATTAAATCAATCAGAATGATTAAATCAGTCGTCTGATTAAATCAGACCCTGAGCCTAGGAGCATTTATTTTACATATCCCTTGTTTTCTGTAATTCTCTTGTTTGTCTCACAGAGACAACAACATCTAGGGGGCATGGAGAGCCATTCCGGATGATAATGAGCACAGTCTCAAA
>CM053769.1:499622292-499715729 GCA_028658325.1 Potorous gilbertii | reverse complement strand
TAGGTACTGCTAGTCTGTCCCAGTGATTAAATCAATCAGAATGATTAAATCAGTCGTCTGATTAAATCAGACCCTGAGCCTAGGAGCATTTATTTTACATATCCCTTGTTTTCTGTAATTCTCTTGTTTGTCTCACAGAGACAACAACATCTAGGGGGCATGGAGAGCCATTCCGGATGATAATGAGCACAGTCTCAAAGATGAGTTTCCCCGAAGGTCTATTCTGATCTCGTCAACTGCACTCTACTCTGGCCCTCAACATCATATCATAGAATTTTTCCCAGTTTCCTTGGAAAACCATCCATTTTGTCATTTCTAAGGGTACAATAATATTCCATTACATCTATATAATCACAGTTTGTTTAGCCATTTTCTAATACATGGGCATCTCCTTAGTTTCTAGTTTTTGACTATGAGGCCAAGATTGGTTATACATATTTTTGGTACATAGGGACCTTTTCTTATTTTTTGATCACTTTGTGGTATAGGCTGAATAATGGTATAATTGTGTGAAAGGCTACACACAGTTTAGTAACATTAGGGCCATAGATCCAAATTGTTCTTGCCCCATGGCTATGTTACTTCACGTGTTCACCAGCAGTGAATTCCATAATGGGCCTATTTTCCTTGAATTCAATAAGCAAAATGCCTAGAATTTGCTGGTTGGTAGAGATAACAAAAACAAAAAAATGAAACAATCTCTACTCCAAGGGGACTGACATTCTATTAGGATGTGAGTATCCCCACCTTTTGAAAAGATATACATGAAATCAAATTGAGTAAGCTGTGAAAACATTTTGAATCTGTAATGCCTGTTGTGGCATTTCAAATGACCATAGGAAAATATGACCCCCATACTTTCTGGATTCTAGACTTCCACACCTCAAAAAATATATATTTGTTTTTTACCCAAATGGAACTTCTCATTTGTGGGGGAACAATCTCTTTGTGTATTTAGGTGCAAAAAATATTGTCTTTTTTTGTCAAGTCCTCAAAGAAAGATCTAATAGTGAATTTACTAATGTTTATGTCGAGAGGGTAGAAAATTTCTTACCCTCTAAATTAGAAACATGGGAAAGATAGAGCCAGTGTTGTTTTTAAACCTTTGTTATATATCTTAGAGCTTAGAAATGCCCATATTTGGGAATTGTTCCAGTGCCTGCTACAGAGGAGACAAAGCCTTGAGTAGTTTAGGGGCATTTTCTGATCACTGTCTGCTTTCTTGTCGTAACACTCCCATCTACCAAACCTTAAAAGTTTTTGCCACTAATGGCTCTTTTAAGCTGCTAATAGATAATTTTTTCTTTATTCTTTAAAAGAGGCATCTGCTTTATTGGCTGGTGATGGGGACATGACCCTCAGTTCCACACCTCTCCCCACTAAGCTTGAACCAGGCCATCTGGACAGAGGTCAAGAAGGGCCAAGAATCAGGATGAGCATGACTAGGACCATGTGGGATTGCATGTAAATGGACTAGAATGTAACCAAAGATGAGATTGAAGCCTTGATACTTGTAGCCCTAGCTCAGCCTTGGAGAAAGCAGCTCCAGGGAGAGAGGGAGCCCAGTATATTGCTCTGTCATCTCAACTAGACCCTACCTTTCACTGGCCTTCCTGTCAAGTGAAGGGCTGGACTGAATGTTCTTTGAGGCCTGCTCTAAACTTGTGCTTCTGTCTGGCTCTAATCTGTCTGTCAAATCCTCTCCCCCCAGAACCTGTGGATAAAGTGGCTGCCCAGAGGGAGTTCCGGGTCTTGCACACTGCCTTGCATAGCAGTCCTGCCTACCGTGATGCAGTGAGTATGAAGCACAGGCCCAAATCCAGGATTTCTTATCAGCTCTTTGGTTACCAGGAATACAGGACAGGGTGTGAAGGAGATTAAGAAATCTGTGGAATCCAAAAAAGCAACCAAGATGTCCTTGGGGTATTCTTGGCATGTCTTTGGGTATCAGGGTATCCTGTGTAACCAAGACAGGTCTGGGTACAGTTAGAGTCAGCATTAATGGCATAATGCCAGTCTTGGTCCTTTGGAATGACTGTCTCCAAAGCAAAAACTGAGGTTTTCATTTTTTGCTTTGTTTTATTATTTTGACTGAATAAATTGCTTCAACTTTCTGGGACCCATTTTTTAGTCTGTATAATGGCAGTAATTCTGCCTGCCAGGTAGATTAGCAGAATTAAATCTAAAGCTAAAGGCCTCATCATATGTAAAGGGGTATTGAAATGGACAGTTCTGTTTGAAAAAGAGTTCTGGTGTGTGTGAGACTTTTGTCTTTGGGCATGGAACCAACCATGGGCATGGGCATTTGTTCTCAGACATCATTATCACTAGAAAGGTATTGATTTGGGGGCAGGACCAGGGGGATCCACTGTGGTCACATTGTCCTTACTGTTTCATTCTCCCTCCACCTTTCACTGCTCTTAGGAAAAAAGGTAAAGCTTCTACTGTTGCCTGAGCTATTGCCTGGGCTCTTGTGCAGATTAGATAATGTATGTACTTTATTGTCATAATTGCTTTTAAAAAGTAAGATTGCTAAAAGACCGTTTGCATGCATGGTGGTGGTGTTTGCTGATTGTTTTTGTTAGGAACACTTAGCTGTCTCCTTCTCTTTGACAGGTCTTTAAGATGCTGGGGAATAAAGAATCCCTGGATCAGATAATTGTAGCCACCCCAGGCCTCAGCAACGATCCCATTGCACTGGGTAAGTGCTGTAAAGAACTTGAGGTGGTTGGAAGAACGGTTAGAAGTTTTTAAAAATCTGTGTTTACCCTTTATCATGGGACCAGAGGGGACAGAGTGGAACTTAGAGTTCGGAAGGTCTGGGTTCATGTTCTACATCAGACACATACTGCATGATCCCAAGCACAAGTCACTGGGACTTTCCAAGCCTCAGTGTCCTCATTTCTCCCTTGGTGCTCTTATCAGCATTGTCATCACGGCCACAGTAGTGGTGGGAAACCTCTCATCTTCAGCCTCGCTCCAGCAGATCACCTCACGCCTTACTTCATTGAGTGGGTGGAGTCTGTCTGACTTTAGTGATCTTACTGCCTTCTGTCCTCTGCTGTCCTTGTTTGCAGAGGATCAGGTGACTTTCCTACTGCCAAGGCTGACCACTCCTTCCCCTGACCTGTGCTCTCCAGGCTCCTCTGCCTTAGTTCATTGATGTTCCCTATTGTTTCCCTCAACTTCTATATCTGTCTTATCTGCTTAGAAGCCCACCAGGGTTTCTCCTGTACAAAGGAAAGCAAGGTCACTTTTCCCTTGACTGCTCTGTATCCTGAAGCTCTCGCCTTCTATTTCCCCTTCACTGCCCTTGCTAACAGATCCTGCTGCCCCTCATTCCTCCTTGCTTATTCTCCACCCTCTGCCCTGTTGGTTTAGCTACTTCCCATGATTTTCCTGAAACTTCAAGGTCACTAGTGACCATTCACTAAATCCAGGGAGCTTCCTGCAGTCCTTATCCTTCTTGTTTTGGGGTCTCATTTGACACTCAACAACCCTTTCCTTGTTGGTGTTGTCTCTTCTTGGTCTTCTATGAGATTATTCTCTTTTGGTATTCTTTTCTTCTCACCTTTTTCTCTCTGTCTCTTGTCTATCTCTCTGTCTCTTTTTGTCTCTCTCGTTGTTTTAGTTATGCTATCTTTGTTTTTGATTTTTTTCATAATCCTAATTTCCATATATATTGATCCCCATTTCCTTGTCCAGAGAACCTCCCCCCTTGTAGTAGAAAAAAACAATTGAAAAGCTTTCAAACTATCAAAATCAATGCAATACAAATAAGAAAAAAAGCTGTTTATTGAAAGAAAATATCTAAATATTTCTGATCAAGGTCTGATATCCCAGATAACACAAATATATAAGACCAAGAACCATTCACTATTGGACAAAGTAATCAAAGGGTAGCAGATAGTTCTCAAAAGATAAATTCCAACGTATTAACAACCAATGAAAAGATGCTTCAAATCACTAAATAAATGAAATGCAAATGAAAACAACTGTGAGGTTGTATCCAGCAAACTAGTAAAGATGACAGAAGATGGGATAGTCACCACTGGTGGGGCTGTGGGAAGAACACATTCTTGTAGAGAGGGCTCTTTTTGGGGTCCGGGTCAGATTGTCTTGCATGTTGTTTCTCTGATTCTCTGGAGCTTTTTATGTATTCAGGTTATTGGAGAAGGCTTCCCCGAGGAGGTGAGAGCCCAGAATGAAACCTGGACATGGTGGGGCCATGCAGCACTCAGCACACGGCCTTGCCCAGAATCAGTGTCCAATGTTTGTTTCTTGGGTTTTTTTATATTTTATTTTTCCCTCTTAATAATAAGTAAAAAAAAACAATTTTAGACATTTTTTATGATCATTTATCAACAATCATTTCCATAAGTCTTAAATTTTCTAACCCTCCCTCCCCGAGATGACATGTAGTCTTATATAGCCTCTACACATTCATTCTTATGAAACATATTTTCACATTAGTCATGTTGCATAGAAGAATAAAAAATGAACATTTGTCTTTAAAAATTTTGAGTTCCATATTTTTTCCCTCCATCTTTCCCCTCCCTTTCCCTGCCCTCCTAAGACAATAAACAATTTGATATAGTTTATACATGATGCTCAGTGTTTATTGACTTGAATTTAGTCATCTTGAAAGCTGGTTCCTGACCTTGGTCAGGGAGAAATGGAATCACAGATCTCTTCTGGAGCCAGGAAGTACAATTTGGATTTGTTCTTGGCTGTTTCCATACATGGTGCTCCATATCCAGCTCATGTGCCTTTGTATAAGGTGGCCCCCATGTGATGGCAGTGCTTTCCTCCCCTCTCCCCTTGGAACCCATCCCTTCCTTTAAGGTGTATAGGCTGTCTGCTGTGAGAGAAGTTTCTTCAATCTCCCCATTGATAGTGGTGCCCTCCCCAATCACTGGCCATTTACTTACTTATCTGTGAGCATGTTGCGTCTCCCAGTAGAATGGAGTCTTCCTGAAGGCAGGACTATGTTGTTGTATTTATTACCTGGTGCTTGGCACAGTGCCTGGCTCATAGTAGTGTGTACTAAGTATTGGTTGATTAATTGGGCTTGGCAGAGAGGAGATGAAGGATGTTCTGTGTAGAGGAGATGAAGGATGTTCTGTGTAGGGGAGGCGTGATGTGTCAAGGCCTCACCAACAAGGGCAGGGGCTTCCCCTCAGTGTCACTGCTTCCTGGGCCCTCACCAGTTGTCCTGAATTTGTCCTTGCCCTGGACTTGGATGATGTCTTTGGTCTTCTTTGAAAATGAACGACAAACAACAATGGTGACTCTGCCACTAGGCAGTTTCTTCTGCCTAATAGGTACTACCTGCCTCCAGGTTCTCTCTTTAGGATGTTTGGGAGCCCTTTACCCCTAGAACCCTCTGAGGAACAGAACCCACTGGAGTCCTGTAGCCTCTTCCTCCTCATGGTCTTAATCAAGTCCTTCCTCTCTGATGTATTTTCTGGGTCTCTTACAGGGGTGCTTCAGGATAAGGACCTTTTCTCGGTCTTCGCTGATCCCAACATGCTGGATACGTAAGTGTGGGGTGGCTCATCCAGCCAGGCATTCCTGACAAGTCCATTCTCACCCATAGAACTGGGTAGAGAAAGGACTGAAAACAGCATTGCACTTCTGGGTACAAGTGTATGAGAAGAGCATCAGATTTAGAGTTACAAGGGACCTAGAGAATGTCAGAGTCCTTTTGTTGCTGTGACTCCACAGGATCTTCAGAAGAATTATAAAAGCTAAAAAAGTTGATGCTGAAGGCTTATTTCTGAGAAGGCCATGTGGGTTAATTGGAAACACTCAAGGAGGCAGGAGGCAGAGACAACAAGGGAAGGGGTGCTTGGCTAGTTCAGTTACCCTTTCTGATCCCTCCATGGCAGTGAGGTGGCAGAGGGGATAGAGCCCTGGGCTTGGCGTCGGGAAGACTTGAATTAAAATCCCTTCTCAGACACTTACTGGCTGGGTGACCCTGGGCAAGTCACTTCACTTGGGGCTTCCTCAGTTTCCTCATCTGTGAAGTGGATAATAGTGTGTACTTCCCAGAGTTGTTTTGAGGGTCAAATGAGGTACTTATGTGCTTAGCACACTGTTGGCATTGTATAAATGCTAACTGTTGTTCTTGTCATTATTACCACCTCTAGGACTGGCACCTTCAAACTAGGGCAAGTCCTGAGTACCCTTCAGATGAGGCTAGGACTAACACCTCCATGGCAGGAGGGTGGAGGGGAAGGGAAAAAATATATACAGCTATGGATGTCTGTGGGCATCCTTGGGCATAATGATATTTGGGCCATAGCAGGAAAGGGGGGCAGACAGGAATGATTTAGGGTTTCTTGGTCCCTGTTGCAGTCAGAGGTTTGGGGGTTGTGGCCACCACAAGGTCATTGCTGCTAAGATGTTTTATGGGGTGGGCAGGAGTTCTGCTTTGGGGGACTTGGTGCTTTGCTGTTATCGAGGTCCGGCAGGGAGATGCCAGTCAACCAATCAATAAACTGGGAGTTTCTAATCCAGCTGGAAAGGAATGCTGAAGAGAAGGGATTCCAGAAGTTGGCAGGTGAAATTTCATGGAATGGAGGCAGGTGCCTCCACAAGGACACAGCTAAAGAGGGGGCACCTTGCTACCTGGTGCTTCAATGTAGCAGGTATTTAGTAAACGCTTGTTGTTGACTACTTGATAAAAAAAGGAGATTGGAAAGAGGGATTTTGGGAGTTTTCCCCCTAGGCTACATGAAATGCCTACTTTAGCTAGTGGTGCAGTCGATAGAGCATTGAGCCTGGTCAGGAATACCTCTGTTCAAATCTAGCCTCAGACACTTTAGCTGCATGACCCTGAGCAGGTTGTTTGCCTTAGTTTACTTAGCTATAAAATGGAAACAATAATAGCACCTTTCTCTCAGTGGTTTTGAAATTCAGATGTGACAGTATTTGTAAAGCACTCAGCCCAATGCCTGGCACATAGTAAGCACAATACAAATGTTCATTCTTTTCCCTTTCCATTTTATAGATGAGGAGACTGAGGTCTCGCCCAAGGCCACACAAACTCTTTGTTTTTTCCAAGTGCTGGTGGATTCTTCTTGCTCAAGCTAGTGTAATATATACTGGCTTGTGGTAATTAAGCAGTTAAAAACAACTAAAGCCAGGAGTCTGAGATGCAAACCAGATCACTTATAACCACCAGAGGGCGACTCTGGTTTAGCATTGTCTGTTCCAGCCTCATTGTGATGAGGGGATTGAGGGGTGGTCTGTGACTGCCAAGGTTCCTCCTGCCAAGGGCTCTGGGATGGGCCAGGGCTGGGTGTCAGCCCAGTGGGCAGCAGATGCTTGAAGCAGGGTAGATCATGCAAGTCCTTATCCTCATGTTAGGCAGACCTGTTAGCAGAGGCTTAATTAATCAACACACATAATGTATGCCTGTTAATGCAGTTCTGTTCCAGGCACTGTGGGGGAGGTACAGAGAACAAGACAGCCCCTGCCCTCAGTATTTGAAAGCAGATCCTTTCCTTGGCCAGGGCAGCTCCTGTTTGGACCAGGAGGCAGCAGGTGTATGTCATATGACACCAGGAGGTGCTAGAAGAGTTGAGAGGAGGCAGAAAGAAGGACATTTTGAGCTGGAGCTTGAAGGATGAATAGAGTTCAGAGGGGCAGAGAGGGTAGACTTCCAGGTATAAAGAACCAAATGAACAAAGGCTGTCTCTAGAGTGTTCATGAAACAGTGTAGAAGGCATCCTGTCTAGGCTTCATGGGAGGGAGGAATTCTTAGGAAAAGGAGAAAAATACCAGGCAAGTGCCTTAGTCTGCTGCCTTTGGGCGGGGAAAAAAATGCCATTGCATCCTGTCAGGCCTACCTTTCCCTGGAGCCCATGGAGCTCCAGGTTCCTTTCAGGAAAAGGGAAGGCCATTCCACCAAATCTCCAGCCTGGTCCCCTTCTTGGGGAATTTTAGCTCTCTCCACTTGTCCCTAGCCTGAGGATTCCACCCACAGGCAGATTCCTAGAGACCATGAAAACCTACCTAAACTTAATGATTAACAAACTCTCCATCCTAGTCAGTTTGAATCTCTGACTGTCACCATTCAAAACCCATTCTCTGGCCTCCCCTCCATCTGTTATTCCATTTCCCTTTATTACCTTATGGTGTCACACTAAAGTTGCCCATCCCTTCTGTGCTGTCTGGAATGCCTGCTTCATAGGCACCAACTTGCTTTCATTGAAATCTCCTTTCATCTTCTGGTTCTTACTGACACCTGGTTGCCTCCTGGACAACTTTTCTGCACTGGCTATATTTTCACTCATTTTCCCTGATTCATTTGTCAAAGTTAGGGAGTTTGCTCCCTGGTGACACTCCCAGGATTTCTCTCTACAGCCATCACCTTTCCTCCTCTGAGATTCACCAAATTCATATCTAGCGCCCAATCAAATTGCTAATAGCTGTTTTCTACCAGACCTCCAGGATATTTACTCTCTTTTCTCAGGGAATGCAGTGCCTGGCCCATGATATTTCTCCCTCAGTTCTTGCCCTCATGCTTAGGCCTTTGAACATATTTTTGATACGCCCTCAGACACCCTGTCCTCATAGTCGCTCACTTTACTCATTTCCTATGACCTTCTCTACCACAGCGGCACCAGAGATGGTCATGACCTTGATCTTGCCATCACCCACAAATGCATTTGTGAACCTTGAAATTCCCTCATTTGATCATAATCTATTGTGATTGCATCTCTCCCTCCCAACCCCAAACCCTACTCTTCATCCTTACTGTGCTTTCTCATCTCTTAAAACCTCATGTCCTTCCCAGACCATCACCATCACCTCACACTAGCTGTACTCTCCTTGCTTCTCTGTAGAGATCATTTGGTAAACCAATTCATTTGGTTTCCATTCTTGGTCCTTATATCGTCCATCTCGCCTTTGGAAGCCTCAGTCTTGGATCACTCCCACCATCCACTGCCTTTGTTCCTACATGCTGCTGCATGAATCTGGAGCAGCTAGGTGGTGCAGTGGGTAGAGCACTAGTGCAGGAGTCAGGAGGATCTGAGTTCAAATCTCACCTTAGATACTTGACACTCACTAGCTGTGTGACCTTGGGAAAGTCACTTAACCCCAATTGCCTCATCCTGGATTATCTCCAGTCATCCTGGTGAATATCTGGTTACTGGATTCAGATAGCTCTGGAGGAGAAATGAGGCTGGTGACCTTCACAGCCCTCCTTCACTCAAAACAAAGTCAAGTGCAAGTCATGTCATTATTTCTGTGAGGGCAGGGTCTTCTTCAGCAATGAAGGACGAACACACAGTGAATCTGGAGAACATAGGAAAATGTACTGACTTGGTGTACTACATATTTGTTTCATAACAGCAGCTCTTCCAGACCTTTTCATTCCCTCCTCAAGCCTCCCATGGTTTCTCCTCCTCTCACCTTCTGAGTTGACAACCTTGCCTCATTTCCTGAAAAAATTAAGGCCATTTGCTGATTACTCCTCACATCACACATGTCTTCTGCCATCATCTTTCCCTTCCCCTGTCTCACATGAAGAGGTGACTTTTCACTTTATCAAGGAAAACTCCTCTGCTACATAAGTGATCCCACTCCTTCCCATCTTCTCCAGTGGATGTCCCCTTCGTCCCCACCCTTTCACTTCACTTCAGTCTCTGCTTGTCTGCTGTTTATTCGTATCTCTCCCATCCTCAGCAAACTCTTGCTTGATCCCTCGGTGCCCACTAGCTATGGTATCTCTTCTCCCTTTTGTGACCAGAGTGCTGAAGAAGATTGACCACACTGGGTACCTCCACTTCTCACGCTTTTTAACTCTGTACAATGTTGCTTCTGAACTCTTGCAACCAAAAATGTCTTCTTCAAAGTTCTGATGATCTCTTTAAAGCTTTTCAAATCTCCTGGCCTGTTCTCAGTTCTCATCCTTGACCTCTCTGCAGCCTTTGACACTGTCAACTATCCTCTTCTCTTTCGTACTGGCTTCACTCTGAGTTCCTGTGGTATTTTATCTGGGTTCTCCTCCTACCTGTCTGAAAGCTGTTGATGTGGGATTCCCACAGGCCTCTATTCTGGGTTCTCTTATTCTCTCTACATACTATTTTACTTGGTGATCTTACCCGCTGCTATCAGTTATCTCTGTAGTGGTGATTCTGAAATCTATTTATCCAGCCCTAACCTCATCTCCAAACCCCTCTTAGACATCTCAGACTGAATGTCTGATAGACATCTTCACCTCAACATATCTAAGACTGAACGCATTATCTTTTGCTCCAAATACTTCCCCCTTTCTAACTTCCCTGTACTGTCTTCTCAGTCATCCAGGCTCATAACTTCGGTATCTTCCCCAATTCCTCATCTGCTTACTTCCTACATCCACTCTGTTGCCAATATTGATATTTTTCTCCATACCATCTTTTGCATATGCCCCCATCTCTCCTTTGACACTACCCTCCCTTGATGAAGTCCCTCATCTCCCACCTGCATTGTGGTAATAGCTGCTGGTTGGTCTCCCCACTCCCAGTACCTGCCTACTCCAGTCCAACCTCTACTCACCTGGCACATGGATCTTCCTGACCATGTTGTTTCCCTCCAGTTCAGGAAATATCATTGACTCCTCATAGGATCTGATATAAAATCCTCTGTTTGGCCTTCAAAGCCCTTCATACTCTCTACCTCCCCAACTTTTCCAGTCTTAGATTTTGTTGTGGAATCTGGGATACCAGTCTCCTTGCTGTTCTTTGCATAAGACACCTCATTTCCATACTCTAGACATTTCCTTTATCTGTGCCCTGTGCCTAGAATGCTGTCCCTCCACATGGCTACCTCTTGACTTATTTCAAAAGGTGAGCACTTCCTGATTGTCCTTAACGCTTGTGCCTTCACTCTAATGATTCTTTCCACTTTATCCTGTAGTAGCTTGTTTGTGCTGTTGTTTGCATGTTGTCTCTCCCATAGGACAGAGACTTGAGAGCAGGAACCATTTTTTGTATTACTTTGTATTCCTACTGCCTAGCACAGTGCTTGGCATATAGGTGCTTGATAAATGTGTGACTGACCAAAGTCTTTTTCAGTATTGGCCTCTTTTGTGGTGAGGTGTGGTTCAAGGAATTTTCATACTGTATTTCGTACTAATAGAAAACTCTTCCATTGTAGTAGAGGAAGAGAGAGGATTATGAGCTGGACAAACATGCCTAAAGCTTCAGAATGACAAGTGGTTTAAGTAGTTCCTGCCTGGACTAAACACAGACACCATCTATCTTGGACTTACCTTTAGCCAAGGACTCAAGTCACTTAGCTGCTGGAGCTTCACGCCCTCTGCCTCCCCCACAAACCCTTCTGCCATTAGGTCACCTGAGTGTTTCTTGGTGTTGTTACCCTAGGTTGGTCCCAGCTCACCCTGCTCTAGTCAATGCCATCATCCTGGTTCTGCACTCAGTGGCAGGCAGCACTCCACTCCCTGTGGCAGAGGCCTCCTCTCGAAGCCTGCCTTCTAGTTCCTACAGGGACATGCCAGGTGAGCACACTGCCTTTTGGGAGATCAAAAACCTTACACAGTTAGTGGGGCAGGAACTGACATCCCTCAGGGCTTCTGTATATTGCTAGGGACGGGGGAGTGGTTATTGGGAACACTCAGCTTGAGTCAGTGAAATGCATCTGTCCTGTAATTTTCCAGAGCCAGAGAATGAAGTATAAATTTGTTAGAGAATATCTCAAAATGAATTTTGGAGCTGAATCTGTGGCTCTCTGCTGTTCTTACTGAAATCTGTTCTCCCCTGGACCAGGTGGCTTCTTGTTTGAAGGACTTTCTGATGATGAAGATGACTTTCATCCTGTAAGTTATCTTGACTTCCTGCTGTTAGGTACAGTGATATATTCTGAGAAAGCCCTTCACAGAGGGGTGGGGTTCCCTTTGAGCTTCCCAGATGAGTGTGGGTTCTTCTATTATCACTGCACTGTAGCTCATCCAGTCTTTTTCCTTTTCCTGGCTTTTGTAGGTTGAGTTCTGTTGCCTTTGTGCCTGAGGTGACCTTTGGAGCTGCTTTTGGATTAGGGGCTATCTCTTGTGGCTTTTGCCATGATGGGGATTTTCCCACAAAAGTTTGATGTGGCATAAATTATACTTGCCCAGTTCACCCATAAGTTCTTCTTTTCTCTGCCAGAGCACAAGGTCCACGCCCTCCAGCAGCACTTCTAGCTCACGCCCAGCATCTCTGGGGTATAGCGGAGCAGCTGGCCCTCGGCCCATCACACAGAGTGAGCTGGCCACAGCCTTGGCCCTGGCCAGCACCCCGGAGAGCAGTTCTCACACTCCTACCCCTGGCACCCAGGTAAGGACAGGAGGGCAGGCCCCAGGGAAAGTGGCACCCTACTGGGTGGAACATTTGCCATGCCTCAGTGGAGTTGCCAGGCTCTCTACCAAGGTTTCATATTGTTCCTGCTGCTCACATATGAGCCTCACTTTAGTTCCTGAGAGTCTAAAAAAATCATATTCCCAGGATGCTCCTGTGCTTTCTCCAGCTTTTTAAAATGGAGTTTAGGAATCCTAGAGTTGGAAGGGACCTCTGCTTTTTGTATTGCTTCTGTGCCATCTTTGACAGATGGTTATGTAGCCTTTGTTTGGGCACTGCAGGGGACAGCTTCTTACTTCTCATGTAGCCTGTCCCATTGTTGGTCAGCTCCTAAAGCTTGTGGGCCTGGGGCTACCTAGCAGGGAGCCTCATTTTAGTTACTTTTTCCTCACTGAGAAGGGAAGTGACCAACTCCAGGTGGGAGTCTGCCCCCAAGAGGACACACTGACCAGGGAGGACTGCTTGGGCAGAGGGACTGGAAGAAGCTTTCTCACCCAGGTGGAGAGCCCTCTGGGCTACTTGGCTCTTGAGCAAAGACACGTGTCTATGCTGTTGGGTAGCAGGGGGAAAATGGAGCAGATAATAGTCCTAGTGGGGTGATTTGGGATTGGGGAGGAAGGAGGTTTACTGGGGAAGCAGGTGAACTTTGAGATTCTACAAGGCGGCCATTGACAACTGATTTGCTTCTAGGGCCACTCCTCAGGTACCTCACCAATGTCCACCAGTGTCCAGTCAGGTACCCCCATTACTAATGATCTCTTCAGCCAGGCCCTCCAGCATGCCCTGCAGGCCTCAGGTCAGCCAAACCTCCAGGTGAGTCCCTCAGCTGCGGTGAGCTTTCGGTGGGTGCACCTCTCATGGAACCTGAGTTGGGAAAGGAGCATAGTGCTGATGGAGTCAAAGCCTTTGCTCATGAACGGTTTCCCTCTGCAGCATGTCCAGCCTCTGGGGGCAGACGACTCACTTACTTTCAGAGGATCCCAGAACGTGAAGTTCTTTCTTTCTTTGAGCTGGAATTTGCCTCATTCTAACTTCTATGTTCTGGTCTTGGTTTTGCCCTCTGGGATCACACATAATAAATCTAATCTCTTTTTCATCTAAGAGCTTTTCATGTATTTTAGTTTCCGTTCAGTCTTTTCTTCTTTGGGATAAATAACCCCAATTCTTTTAGCTGTTTCTTTTTTGCTGTGTTTTCTAGTCACTTTGTTATCTAGGTCATCCTCCCCCAGATGTGCTTAACCAAATGTGAGACATAACCTTTTGCCATAGCCTGACGGATACATCCCTGGGGTACTGTCACCTTTCTTGTTCAGGTTGCCATAATGTCCTTGATATTGTGTAGCCCAGGATCATTTAAGCTTTTTTACAAGTCCAGTACACTCTTCCATAGCACTGTACTTTAAAGAGAGACTTGAGCCTATGTGGGTTCAACAAATTATAAATCCATGTAATTTGCTGTCATCAGCTTTCCTTTTTGTCCTTAGTAAGATCATGTGAGATTGTCACGTGCTATTCTGAAATTTAAGTAAATGTCTCCCACAGTGGCATCCCCTTTGTTTCCCAAGTCTAGTCACTCTATCAAAAAAGGAGATGAAGCTAGTGTGCCATGATTCTTCTTGGGCACCCTCTGATGGTTCCTTCCAATCATGAAGAATCCATCCCCTTTCCCTTTTGAAACATAGGCAGGTCATTTGTCTATTTTTTTCTAGGATCTGTCCTGATAGCCATGATCCTTAAAGATTACCAGCCATCGGAGTTCATATGATCTCAGCTGGACGTTCTTAAGACCAAGAGACATAAGTTTGGTTTGAGCAGCTCCGTGTTCTCTTGCTGTCTTTGATTTCATTTCCTTCTTAAAAGTTTTTTTAATTACTATCTTTTTTTTTAATTTTTTAATTTTTTAGTATCTACCTGTTTCAATATATCCCTCCCCTGTCCTCCCAGAAAGCCTTCCCTTACAATAAAGAATAAAAAAGATGAAAAATGAAAAAAAACTAACTTATCAAAACCGTTTCCTATGATATGCACACCCAAAGCTCCACAGCTTTGCAAAGCGGCTGGGGCTGTGAGGAGATGCTTGTTCCTGGCTCTGCGTTGGAGCCGCACCTGATCGGTGTGGTTGCGCAACATTCAGTTTTTATTATTAAGTTGTTAGATTGTTATCCAGCTGTTGCTGTTCTTTCCATTTCTGCTTCTGTGGTCAGCTCTATACATCACCTTCCTGGCTTTGCTTTCTTTGCATTTCACTTCTCAGCCATATTTGTTCAACACTTTTCAACTAAGGACCATTTCTGCTGACAAAAGGTGGAATCAGAATAGGCATTGAGTAACTTTGCTATCTTTCTGTCGAATAATATAAATCATCCCTTTAAAGCAGTGGGCTTGGCATGTTCTTGTTACCCTTAGTATAGATTTAAAATAAAATGAAACCAACTTCCAGGCATATATTTCCCAATCAAGGTGTGTATGGACACTGCCAGCCCTGACGCCATACCAAAAGTTATGGTAGCACTTTTTGTAGTAGCAAAAAACTAGAAAAGTAGATACGCTTTGATTTGGGGAATGGATAAACAAATTGTGGATAATACATTAAAAGGAATATTATTGGACCATAAAAAATGATGAGCATGGTGAATTTAAAGAAGCATGGGAAGGCTTACATGAAATGATGCAGAGTGACATCAGATGAGCCAAGAAGGCAATGTACACAGTGACCAGAACAGTGTAAATGGAAAGAACAAATAACCAAAATTGAATATTGTGTTATGATAACTGAATTTGTCATTATAATTAGAGAAAAAAATGAGAAAATGTGCCTTCCTCCCTTCTTTGTAAAGAAGGGTCATTGCACATGCTATCTGCAGATGCTGTCAGACTTCATGTATATGTTGAGTAGTTTTGCAGAAATGGAGGAGGAAGCGGGGGAACGAATAGGTGAGGCGGGAATCCTTCCTACTTGGTTTGTTGTTGTGAGAGACGGCTCTTGGTGGAAGGGAAGAAAATTGTTGGAAGTAGAGATGGTGTAAAAACAGAAGATAGCAATTTAAAAAGTTCTTGAAACTAAACAAAATCTCTAAATTGTCATAAGTGGTTTTTGTAAAGGCATTTAGGTCATGCCCCTCTTTCGTGTTCTTCTTTGTAATTTAAAGCTGTTCACAGCTTGGCACCTTCTTGCCTTTCTGTTCTCCTTTAGCATTATTCTCCTCTACGTGCTCTCAGGTCCTATGGTTGTGGCCGACTTGCTGTTCTTTACACATTGTGCCCCGTCTCTCACCTTTGTATAACTTTTCCCCATGCCTGGGACCATCTCCCAGTATTCCTGCCTCTTGGAATCCCTGTTTTCCTTTAAGACTCCACGGAAACTGGAGATCTTCCCCTTGGTGGGAGGCCTGTCCTGGTTCTGTGAGCTCCTTCCTCTTCTCCAGGGTTACCTTTTTTCTGTGCATGTTGTGTTGGTCTCTTCTCTTAAAATCTAAGTGGCTTGAGAGTGAAATGTTTAGCTTTTTGTCTTTGCTTCTCTTGTGCTTGCTGCCTGGCACATTGGAGGTGTTTAATAAATGCTTATTGGTTAATGTGTTCCTCAGTCATGTACCCCTACTTCCGTTTTCAGAGATACTATCCCTTTAAAATCTGCCTTCATTGGATTTTCTAAAGATATCTTCTCTGTTTTTGCTGGGATCATTTGCATTTTCATCATTAGAAATTCATTCTTGAGAAGCCTCTGTATTCTTCGGTTTTTTCAAAAGCCATGAAATCCTAATTGTTTTTTCTTTGAACTTTTTAAAAAATCTGTTTCAGTTCTAGAGAGTGTATTGGTTGCTGACATTTATGACCTTGGTTGTTGTGAATTCTTAATCTTTCTTTGTTTCTTTTATGATTCCCATTGATTTCATTTCACCAACTTTATTGGTTAGAAGTAAGTCTAGAGCAGCTGTCATATTACTTCCTCTTCCTTTCAAGAGATTAGTTTGTCAGCAAGATACATAGATAATTTGCCAGAAGCTCAGTTTTTAGCAAAATACGATTTCCAGTGGATATCTAGATTGTTGAAAAGCCCTCTTGACATCTGGAATGTCTTCCTCTCCCATCTTCTTTCCATTTTTCCAAATCAGTTCCAGTGGTCATCCCTCTGCTAAGCCTTCCCCTTAAGTCAAACAGGGTCTCCATAGCACTTTGTAGCTCGCCTAGGTCCATACCGCATTCTCATTTCTTTTAAAAGTTTTGTCATGTTCTCTCTCATCAGCTGGCAGGCAGGAGTAGCTGCATGACATTTTCTATCTTCAGTGCTAAAGTGCAGTCTTGCTTAATAAAAGTCAATTTATTTACAATGATTAATTATCTTGTCTTCCCACAGAGCCAGTGGCAGCCCCAGCTACAGCAACTCCGGGACATGGGCATCCACGATGATGAACTGAGCCTCCGAGCCCTCCAGGCAACTGGAGGGGACATCCAGGCAGCCCTGGAACTCATCTTTGCCGGAGGGGCTCCTTGACCCCTGTCAGAGGTGGTAGTGCATGGGGCCAGTTGGGATGCTGTAAAGGTCAGGGGACCAACATATTTCCCCAATACATTTTATGTGGAAACTGCTTGCATGTTGTGAAGTCCCCCAGTCAGTCAGAATTGGGGAATGTGACAGGAAGCAAGAATGATCTGTCTTTTTCTCAACAGATAGTGGGATGTTGGCATTGGTTCTGGAGAATTTTGGACTTGATCCCCCATGGCATCATGGGCCAGTTCTATGGGCCTGAGGAGTCCAATTCTACAAGGCCTATTTTCTGTTTTGGGGGAAGGGCTTGCCCCAGAGGTGTTCAAGGCTGTAGTTTCTGAGGCAGCTATCCTCCAAGAGGAGACCTGGCCCTGGACCCAACAGTGGGGGCAAGGGTTCCCCTCACTTAATAGAGAATTTTTAAAAAATTTTGTAGCTACTTGGAAATCCCATAGTCAAGAGTTCTCTGTTCACCCTGTGAAGTTAGCACAGGATCATAACTTGGAGGTGTTCCAGGTCAATTCATGAGTTGCCTGTGAGACTGTAGGGAGAGAAGATTGGAGTAGGACCCTCCCAGTTCTCCCTTTCCCACAAAGGGGTCAGAATTTGGCAGCTGTTCATCCCCCTCATACTTCCCTTCTTCCTATACCCCTGCTCATTCTGGTGCCCTTCTGTATGCTACCCTGAGACTCAAGCATGAGGGCATGAGGCTTCAAGGCAGGAGACAGAATCACAGAACCTGGATTTGAATCCTGGTTCACAAACTTAACCAGCTATGTGACCACGGTCAAGTGATGTCATTCCCCTGAACTCGAATTACCTCACCTGTAAAACAGCCAGTAATCCCTACAGTCTCCCCTAAAAGAGCTCTCTACATAAGTAGCTATTCTGATGAGTAATAAGGGTAACTAGCCTTTGCCAGCTCTTTGCTGGGAGTGGCCCAGCAGCAGGAAGCCCCTGGGATAGTTAATGCCTGCAAGCCTTTTTCTTAAGGAATTTCCAGTCCAGATGGGGAGGCAAGGCACAATTACAGAAAGTGTTACCTGTATGGTAATAAAGTTGGGAGGTCCAGCATCTCCCCATCCAGGTAGCTCTTGTACAGCATCCTCAATAAACAGCCATTCATTCAGCCTTTTCTTGAAGACTTCCCAAGGTGGGCCCTTCCACTTTGGGACAGATTAATTGGAGGAGATTCCCTGCCCCCCCCCCCCCCCCCATCATTTGTTCTTAGTTCTACTCCCTGGACCAAGCAAAACAGGTTCTTCGTGACAGCCCTTCTCCTGAGAAAATAGCTTGTGTGCCCATGGTATTCTCAGAACTGAAAGTCCTGCGTTCCTTCAGTAGATGCTTGTGGTCTTAAGGGCTTTCCTAGGTCTGCCACTATCATCTGCATGCACTTTGGCCTCTGTTGCATTGACCTACCAGCTTTTTCCTGCTTCTTGGTTTCCTGCATGATTTCTGAGGGGTAGGGCCACAGAAACCCCTTTTCTCTGTTCTGTGTGGTTTACTTGGCATTGCATGTTAATTAAAGGAAATCTATAACTCATTTCTGGTGTGCAGCTGATGAAGTGGTGGTGCAGATTTCTCCCACTTGCTACTCCCCTTCAGTTCACGTTCCTATAAGGGCATTTGAGCTGGCAGAGAAAAGGGGCAGGAATTCCCAGGGCTCTCAGGGCCAACAAATAGTCTGGAAAAGGCAGAATCATATTGGGAAAGCAGTACATTCTCTGTGATGGAAATAAAAAAAGCAGGGATGTGTGTGTATTTCTCCAATTCCTCTTCTCTCTCCCACCCCGCTCCAGTTACTTGCTTGTTGTGGGGGGAAATGCTGGCTTAGCAGCAGGTAATTCTTCCCCTCCTAACCAGATTATACACCAGGGCTTCTCAAAGGCTTTCATTCCATGTCTCCTACTCCAGAAGCTGCTTTACAAGAAGATACTTGGCAGGAATCGGACTGCTTCACTTTCCTCTAATTGTTTTGCACTCTCTTACTTTGAGAAACTATTGTGCATGGAGTGTAGTTTTTGGATCTGACCAGAACTGGTTAAGCACATTAACAAAGAACTAGATAAAGATTTATCATAGCTTTTGTCCACTTGGCATTTTATAGTCATAAAGAACTTTACACGTGCTCTCTCATTTGATCTTCGGTAATTCTGTGAGGTAGTTAATGCAAGTATTGCTCTCATTTTGTAGATGGGGAAACTGAGGCTCATAGAGGTAAAGGTATTTGTCCAAGATAATAGCTAACTAATGGTTGTCAGGATTGGGACCTGATACCATATTTTACTTGAGTGCTAGTTTCTACTTCCCAGAAAACTGGGTTTTAAATTGTAATAATAAAAGTGTCCTTGGTGGACCTTTACACACTGTTTTTCAGATAAATGGCCATCCAGCCATCATCTGAATACCTTTGGCAGGGTTGGGGATGGTAGGAGAGGAGCCTCTTTTTTTGACAGCTCTTGTGGTTAGGAATTTTGACATCTTTTCTGATCTTTAAAGAACTTCCATGGCCCCCTTAAATATTCAGGGTGTTTCAGCCAATCCTCTATGGTGTGACTTGAGGTTCATCCCCACTCTAGTTTCATTCCTTTGTCAGACAGCAAGCATTGAGTCCTTTCTTTGTGCAGACACTGTGCTAAGAGGTGAGTATAAAGAAAAACTGCCCTTTTCTTCTAACTGCTTATATTCTACTGAGGGAGATGATATCTATACCAAGGTCCACATGAGATAACTGATGGAGATAGTGCAGGCATAAGGTAACCTTCAGGAGGATTGTGTCAGCAGCTGGGAAACCAGCCAAGACTACAGGAGGTGGAGGTGCGGAAAGAGAACATTCCAAGGATGGTGGATGGTAGCCATTGCAAAGGCACAGAGGTAGGAGATAGAGGGGTCATGTGTGAGTGATGCTGAAGTGACTGGAGTGTGGAGTACATGGAGGGAAATAATGTACAAGAGACATATTTATGGGTCAGACCATAAACTTTAGGCAGATTTTTTTGGGGGGGGGGGCGTTGGGAGGTTAGACTGGAGTAGGGAGAGAAAGGCCCTTGTAATGGTTCAGGGGAGAGGTGATGTGGTCCTGAACTAAGGTGGAGGTGGCTGAGCGTTTATGGGAAGGAAATGTCAGTGAGATTTGACGGCTGACAAGACGACTTCCTGTGGATGGAATGAGAGTGAGGAATTAAAAATGACAGCAAGCTTGTGAACTTAGGTTCCTTAGAGTATTGTGGTACCCCTAATAGTAGGGAAATTGGAGAATGGATAATTTTAGGGGGACCTGAGTAATATTGTTTTGAATATGGTGAATGTGAAAATATCGACAAGACCTCTAGGTGGCAGTGTCCAGTATGGAGTTTGTGATGTGGACCTGGAGCTCAGGGAAGGACTAAAGGCAGGATCTATTGGGGAGGGAGAATGGCCTAAAATGTCACCCAGAAATGAGCACAATACTCCAGGTAGGCTTTGACTAGGGCAAAGGACAAGCAGCACCTATCTCAGCCTTGATTCCCCTCTGAGAGCTCATTGGTTAAGTGTCTCTTGTTTCACCAACCTCATTAGGAACTCCCCAAAGCCAGGGGCTTTATATTGCTCTTGTCTGCACTGGAATGTAGCGCAGGTCTGGCCATCTGCTACAGTCTCTTGTAATCAGAAACCAAATGATACTTGAGAATTTGAACTGATTTCTTGGTTATCATTGTTCTCTGAGTAATTCTGCAGAGGGACTAGGTAGTCTGGCTGGAAATCAGGTCCCTCGTACACACCTCTGTCCCCATTCTAAAGTCCAGCTGTGACTGAGGACATTAGGATAGAGAATTAGGAAGTAAATCAGCTCACTGATCAGAGGAGAGAGTGTGACTGAAGAGCTTGACTTAACAGGGCCCAGCAACTGATTCACCTCTGTCCCTCACAGGGAGCCTAAAATTTGGGGAAACATTTCCATGGTTTGTGCTTGTATGAAATAAGCTTGTAAATTTGTCACCTAGACACACTGTTGACTGTGATCTGGCAGATTAAAGCCGTATCTTGGAGGAAGCCAAGAATGAAGTGGAGGCTTCCTAATTATGGAATCTCTAAATAATTGCTACATTCATATACCAGTCTCTACATTTGACCAGGATTCCCAGTATGAGAGGAATAAGTCTGGCAATACAGTGGTAATCTCTTTTCTGATTATGTATTATACTTTCAGCCTTGAGGAATCTGTTACTTCTTTGGTGATCAAGAAGTTTGTAGTTCACCTACAAAATCCATTGATAAATTTTCATTCCTTGGGCAAGGAGTGCAAATGAATTCAGTTGGGGGTGGTGGAAGAGGGGAAGAAGGGAATGAAACCCTGTAATAGCCTATCCCAACCTAGGGATGATTGCTGTATAGTGGAAGGGTAGAAGGCAATCTGAGGAGCTCACATTATGAGGTGGAGTTGGGGAGAAGATGCTAGTAACTTCCAAATTTTTTTTGCTAAACAGGTACTAGGTTCAATTTTCTACTCTGTTAGAATGTGGCCTCTAATTTTTAGAGCCCCTAGATAGAGGTCTAGTTAGTTATAACCTTAGTTATAACTATTTAGGTTTATGTCAATGAAAGTGAAAATGAATACATTTTGTCTAGTGAGATTTCAAATCCATACACACATACGGTTGGTTGGTTGTCTTCGAAGAGGAACAAAATGACATCACTTTTGTAAAGTGAAATTTCAGTGTGTCTGACTGACTCATCAGACCAATATGAACTTGGAATGCTCTGTCACAGATTGGGCACAGATAGTCTTTTTGAATATTTGGGGTGAATATCCCAAATTTGCGCATCCTGCATTTACATTGTGCTGTTTCAATTCTGCTTTGCTCAAAAGAGTGCAGCACCTTTTCTTATGTGGGCACACCATGCTGAGCGGTCCTCTGCCAGTGTCTCCTGTGTTGCACAGTCAAATCCAAAGTTCTTGAGAGTGTCTTTGTATTGTTTCTTCTGGCCACCATGTGATTGCCTACTCCATGCAAGTTCTCCATAAAATAGTCTTTTTGGCAAGCATGCGTTTGGCATTCGAACAACTTGGCTAGCCCATTGGAGTTGTGCACTTTGAAGCATAGTTTGAACACTCAACCAAAGTGGAGGGAGTGTTGGTGCATGATTTTCTGTTTGCAGATGATTGTGCACTCAGTGCAGCCTCTGAAGCTGAGATGCAACGAAGTGTGGATCAATTCTCTGCTGCCTGTGCTAATTTTGGTCTAAAAATTAACACCAAAAAACCACAGGTGCTCTATCAGCCACCACCACACCATCCATACATGGAACCATCAATTAAAACAAATGGAGAAGTTTTGAATGCTGTGGATTAATTCACTTACCTTGGTAGTTTACTTTCCAGGGATGTGCACATTGACAAGAACTGTCTTAGGAAGATTCTGAGGATCACCTGGCAGGATAAGGTACCAGACTCGGAAGTCTTTGCTCGAGCTGAACTACCAAGTATTCACCACACACATGAACTATATAATACATATGTGTGTGTGTGTATATATGTGTGTCTCTATGTATATATGTGGTTGTGTGTATATATACACACAACACACATACTACATAATACATATGTATATATATGTGGTTGTGTGTATTATATATGTACACACATTCATATACATATACGTGTATACACACATAGTAGAAAACCTGGAAGGAGTAAAATTGACTCAATAGGTTCAAAGTGGAGCATTCCACAAGCTATAATTTATATAAATGTAGTTTTGTGTTCAGGAAGCAGAGATGACAAGTTACTAACCACAGATAGATTACAAAGAGTTCAGTACTTTATCTTGAGAGTTTGTGAGGAAAAAGAATAGTTATTAAGGGAGACCACACACAAAAGATGAGTTACTCGGTAGGAGCAAGCTAATCCTGGGTAGGCTAGAAGCCATGAGTTGTAAATACAACTGTATGAGCTACAGAAAATATTTTTCTCCCACTAGCATTTTTACATTGATCCTATAGGATAAATGGAGATCAAATCATTCCTGACCAATTTTGGGATTGTAGATTTTAGGATTGGAAGGAGTTTTATGGATACCCCACCCCCTAGTTTCACAGATGAGAAAGGCCAGTATTTGAACCAATCATCCTTGATTCCAGAGCAAGTGCTTTTTCCATCCTGCCCGGTTTCCCATAGAGATGAAATGACTTGTCCAAAGTTGGTGGCTGATCCAGGGTTAGAACCCAGGTCTCCATTACATGTGACTCTAGACTCCTAGTTCACTAGCTCCATCCCAGGTGGGGGGGAAAATGTCATTCCCCATCCTGTCCCCCTTCATCTCAACACAGACATATTCCACCCCAATCAGGACAGCAAGAACATGTTATGGGTGATGATGTCCAGAGAGAAAGTATTCTCTGACAACCAGCATAAGCTGTTAGTGTTTGTCCTCCATTCTCAAAGAGGACCATGACATCAGGAAAGTGTGATGACTTACAAGTGAATTGGAGTTAAGTGAATGAGGGCTGTGGGAAGTCACCACCCTCACTGCTCCAGAGCCATCTGACCAGTGGCATGATATAGATTAGGAAGACTGGAGATAGCCATCACCAGCAGAGGCACTTTGGATTTTGGAGTCAGAGAACCATGTTCAAATCCCCCACCCCGGGCACTTAACTCCTAGTATGAGTTTGGGTAGATCATTTCAGTTTCCCCATCTGTAAAATCAGAGGGCTAGGCTACATGGCTTCAGAGACCCCTTCCAACTCTAGATTTATGATCCTATGAGTTTAAGTGTTCATAAAAACTAGGACCATTGCTCCCATTCCATCCCACAAAAATGACCACTAACTATCTAGCCAAAGAAACTCAAGGACCTTCAGATAATCTCGGCCTGAGGAATGGAGAGGCTGGCGGTTTACAAGTAACAATGAAAGTTAAAGCATCTTACAATCTCCAGGTGCATCAGGGAGGGTTCTAGCATTCATTAAAAGTACTTCAAAGGAGAACAACATTTATAAAGGATGTGAAGAAGCTGACGGGACATTCTAACTTGCGGTAAGAAGTTAGGGAATAGAATGAGACAAAAGAAGGACCTATTTGGAGCTACTAGAGATGAGGTGCTTTCCTTAGAGTTGGCTCATTTCAAGAGGAAGTATTGCTCACTTCTTGATCTGTGTTGGGAAGACCAGATGAGTTCCTTGTTTGGGGGATATAGAGGTCTATTGGTTAACCTGATGATAGGGAAATCTCATCATCTTGGGGTGTGTATCCATGCTTGGTCGAAGCCTCCGAAAATGTATCCAATTTAATTTCCTCGACCCAGATCAGATGATTGTGTGAGAACAAGTAATAGCATGTGAAGGAACCTAGGAAACGAAGGAATGATGTGCCTTTAGTAGACTATGCTTGGCAAAGGAAAGGAACTAAGAAATGAGACTATTTCAGAGAATCCTGGGAAGTGAGTAGGACCAGGAAACAAATTATACAAATGCCAAAAACATTGTAAGCAAGGCATTTTGCAAGCCTTAAGAACGCTGATCAATGCAACGATTTATGAAGAAATATGCCAATTCCTCACAGGTGATGGATTCAAGGTGCAGAGACATACTTTTTTTTTTTTAAACATGGATGGTCATTGTGTAGATTTATTTTACAATGGTGATGTTAAAAAAAAGGCCAGTGAAATGTATTTTTAAATGGCATAGAAACAGAAAAAAGTACATTCAAGCAGGACAGTTAGTCCTGCAGATTAGTCTGTAATCTTATTGTGTGTTTAAAAAGCAGCATGAAATGAAGACTCAGCTTCATACACAGTCCTGAATTCTACTCATTTGGGGTGAGCTAAGTTCAGAATACAAACAATTTTTTTAAAAAACTTCCTTTTCGTTTTTCCTCCAAGGCTAAATAGTTACAGGCACACCTGGAAGATGTTGCAGGTTTGGTTCCAGACCACTACAATGAATATGGAAATAAATCAAGTCACGTGACTTTTTGGGTTTCTCGTGTTACCCATCCTTTTTTCAGAAGGACCATGACATTGAGTATGATGTCTTGACTTGCTCATGAAGTGAAACAGAATTTGAAAGAAGTCAGCCTCACTTTCTCTTCCTGAGTCATGGAAGTTCAGTGGTAGAGCAAAAGTCAAGGTGATGGCAATGGCCCAAGGTGCACTGGACAAATGACCAAACTCTAAGCACTGCCAGCACCTACTTTAGCTGCCTTCATGGCTCTTGAGACAAATTGTTCTCATCTGCCTGTTTGGTCAGGGAAATCTTCACTTTTGGTATAGACATCCCTCGGTTAAATGCCTAATATGTGTGGACAGTGTGGAAAGCATTTTACAAATATTTCATCATCCTGGAAAGTGTGACTATTATCCCCATTTTACAGATGAGGAAACTGAGGTAAAAGTTGTGACTTGCCCAGGGTCACACAACCAATGCCTGAGCTTGGACTTGAATTCAGTTCTTCTGGTTCCAAGTTCAGCATCAACCAGCAAGCGCTAGAAATCACCTCAGTAGATCACATAGTCCAATCCTTTCATTTGACAGAGTAGGAAAGTTATATCTATACTACACTGTGGTCTATTCAGTGTACAATTAGCGTTATGTCCTAAAAAAAAACTACATTTAAAAATACTTAACTGCTAAAACTGCCAACTGTCATTTGAGCCTTCAACGAGTTGTAATCTTTTTTGATGGTGAAGGGTCTTGCCTTGATGCTGAGGGCTGCTAACTGATAAGTGTGGTGGTTACTGAGGGTTAGGGTGGCTGTGTGTGCCAGTTTCTTAAAATAAGACAACAATGAAATTTGCCACATTGATTGACTCTTCTTTTCATGAAAGATTTCTCTGCAATACTGTTTGACAGCACTTTACCCATAGCAGAATTCCTTTCAAAATTGGAGTCAATGCTCTCAAACCTTGCTGCTGCTTTCTCAACTAAGTTCGTGTAATAGTCTTCAATATTGCTGTGTCTTGGGGAATAGGGAGGTGGGAGGAGAGGGTGAGAAATGGGGAATGGCTGATTGGTGGAGCAGTTGGAACGTACATAACATTAAGTTCTCAGTCTTAGGCTGGCAGGTTTGTGGTACCCCAAAACAATTACAACAGTAACGTTAAAGATCACTGATCACAGGTCACCATAGCAAACATAATAACAAAAAAGTTTGACATTGAGAGAATTACCAAAATGTGGCACAGAGACACAATGTGAGCATGTGCTGTTGGAAAAATGATGCTGATAGACTTAGTTCATGCTACATACCTTCAAGTTGTAAAAAACTCAATAAAGCAAAACACAATAAAACAAGGTCTGCCTGTATTTAACTCCTTTTATAGATAGAGACCCAAAAAAGAACGGCTTGTTTAAGCCCATAGAGCAGATGCTGACGAGCCTGGGATTAGAGCCTTCCCACTTATACCATAATGCTCGTTGGATTCCCTAGACCTCTTATCCTACAAAAACATAGATATAGCTATATATAAAGTATATGGATATATAAAGGTCTATTTATATATGTAAAAATTTATACATGTGGGTATATATACATATGTATTATACATATTATATATGTATTTATATCTATCTAATCTTAGGGTGTGTGGTAGGAAAAAGAATAAATACTTTGGTTAGCCTCCTCGTTTACCCTTAAAGTGCAGGGCCCCAACTATTCTGCATTAATTTTATTATCCTTCATACAGACATCATAAGGCTGATTTGGGAGAAAAGAGGTTTAGGACTCGAGGTGATGGCTTAGTCTCCCGGAAGAGGCTAAATCCTAGAATGAGCCTCAGATCTAAGGTATGATGATGTGACATTCTCTGGGGATTTGCTTGGCTCAGCTGAGGCTGTAGCTAGCATACTCTCTCCTTACTGCTTTTTACCTTAACGTCAATGTCATTTTCTAGTCTAGACTCCCCCCTACCCCTAAATAGCAGCAGAAATGAAGAATTCTGTTCCTTTTTATTATGAGAACTTGGCTTGGAGGGGAAGCTTTCCAGGGCTGTCACCTTTGAGGTCACTGGAGCTGGTCCTGCTGAATTCAGCAGCAGGAGGAGAATTCCCTGACTTCTGCCTTATGGCAGGTGGAAGAAAAAGGAAGGAAGAGGAGGAAAAGAGAAGAGATTAGCACAAGGGTGAGGACAATAAGTCACTCCAGCCCTCGAAGTTGGACATTCTCTTACCCAAAGGTCTCTGAAGAGCTGATAGAAGTCACAGAATCTTTAGAACCCTAACTCTCAGAGACCCAAAATGATGTCTACCTTAGTTCCCTTCATCCCAGGAAGATGTGTATGGGAAAAACCCTATGAATGATAGGGCATCAGACCAGAATTAAAAAGGTAGCTAGATAAGACCTTACTCTGTTGGGCTGGTTAAGTTTTGTCCATAAGAGGGTCATGTATCCCCATTTCACAACTACATCTTTCCTTAGGATCCTCCACAGATGCTCACCTACAGTCCTTGGGGACAGAAGTGGCATTCTTATTTGGAGGCTATCCAGGCTCTTCACCTTCACCTTCCATTCTCAGCTGTCCCTGGAGTCAGGAAGACTAAAGTTCTAATCTGACTTCAGATGCTTATCAGCTGTATGATCCTGGGCAAGTAGCACTCCCTAAGTTTGTTCAGCTGTAAAATAGGGATGATAATGGTACCTACCTTCCAGGGTTGTTGTGAGGACCAAAGGGAATAATATTTGTAAAACATTTAGCACAGTGAAACTGAGGGTGGGATGAGGGAAACTCATCTAGTTCTATGGAAACTTGGCCCTGACTCTCGATTTTATGATTCCCCTTTTACTTGAGATAGGTATACTGAATGGGAACTGAGACTGAGGCTGTTCCTAAGGATCAATTTCCTTGCCTTAGGGTAGAGTGAACCATGGCACTGTAGAAGATAGTGTCTAAAGTTAAAAACAAAAGAGAGAAGTCAATTTCAGTTCTTCTCTGGTCAGAACAGGAAGTATTCTTTGGTTGGACTCATACCCAGAGACCTTCAGAAGAACCAATGAATCCTAAGTCTCACCAAAGTACCCTCAGTCCTCTTTGACACTCCAGAGGCCAAGGGTTGAAAGTCCCCATGCACTTTGCCCAAGGTAAGCCACCTCTGGAATATTGTGTGCAGATTTGGGCACCACATTTTATATTGATAAGCTAGAGCACATTCAGAAGAAGGCAGTCAGGATGGCAAAGGACCTTGAGTACCTGAACTAGGGATGTTTAGCCTAGAGAAAAGAAGATGTGAAAATGGGAGAAGGAAAGCCCTTCAAATGCTTAAGGGCAGCTATATAGAGAAGTATTGGAATCCTGGGTGGAAGTTGGAGTGGTCAATTTAGGCTCCATATCAGGAAAGATGGCCTAAGGATTAGAGAGGTTCAATGATGAAAGCTTCCATTAGGTGCTTATTCTATACAAAGCACCATGTCCCTAAGGTACAGTGGCAAAGCAGGTGGTGATGTTTCTTCTTTAGTATTATTTCCATTGATAAAATCACATCTATTTCTGATGAGTAATTGTTGATGTAATTGTTTGATGAGTAATTGTTGGGGAGAGCTTTCTTTTCCAAATCTTCAATAGTTGTGGTTGCCACAGAAGAAACAGTGATCTGGTCCAGTTTTTGAAGCAGTTACTTTCCAGGATGATGGATATCAGGGCTGGGCTGGAAGGAGGACACTGGAAGGCACTGGTCTTCCTGCAGTTCACCTGCTGATTAGGGCTTCCTTGGTTAGTATCTGGTGCTAGTGGAGGGAAGAAAGGTGAAGCCCTTTACACAGAAGTTCCCCCCTCAGTGATGGTTCTGGGGATCAGACTAGAAGCGGGACTGGTCATCTGGGTAATGCCACTTTTCCCAGCTTAGACTCAGGGTCCTGGGATGTCTGTATTAAGGTCTGAGGGGAGATAGTGGTGTTTAAGTTGGTATGGAGGGGTAGTTGTGGGATTCACCCAAAACATACCGCCTCCTTCTCTCTCCCTCAGGGACTGTTGCTGCTTCAGCTAGACTGACTTGCTTGTCCTTTTCCTAAAAGGGACCTAGGCTGATTAGGGAGGGAGGTAATGGGTTCCTGTTTGTTGTGGAGTCTTCAAGCAAAGTCTGAATGACCATTTGTTAGGTTTTATAATGGGGATTCCTTTTGAGTATCCAGTTCTAAAGGCCAACTCAACCCTGGCCTTCTACCATGACCGTTGGGGAGCTTGAAGCACATGGTTTGGGGAGGAGATCCATCTTTTCTACTCCCACAAAAAAAATTGAGGTCAAATTCAGTTAAACATCCATTAAGTACTTACTGTGTGCACCAGGCACTGTGCTAAGCAATGAGGTTACCAAAAAAAAGATCAAAGAAAGTCTTGCCTTCAAGGAATTTACAATCTAATGTGAGAGACAACATGCAAACAGATATGCACAATTTACATATAGAGTAAATAGGAAATAATTAATAAGGGAAGGCATTGGAATTAAGAGGGTTTGGGGAAGGCTTCCTGTGCAAGGTGGGATTTCAGTTGGGACTTAAAGGGAATCAGGGAAGTCAGTGGTAGTAGAACAGTGTCACTGGACTGAAAGGTACCGGTGGGAAATGAGATGTAAGGAGACTCGAAAGGTTGTTCATCCTTCATTTTCAAAGATGACCAATGACATCATTGGTAGTGTCTTTATTTGTGAGTTAATTGGATTTAAGCAAGACAGAATTACACGAAATCATCAGCCTTTCTCTTCCCAAGTCACTGAAATCCAGTGGCTGGACAAATGTCAAGATGACTTTCAATGGCCCAGGATGCAGTTGATGACTTCGGTGTCTTTTGATACCTGGCCAAGCTAGGTAGGAGAGTAATAGGTTAGAAAGGACTTTGAATGCCAAAGGGACGATAGTGAGTTTGCTCCAGGAGGCAATAAGAAGGCCCTGGAGTTTACTGAGTGGGGATGGGGGGTAAAAAAATCAGGCCTGCATTTTAGGAAAATCACTTGGGTTATTGAATGGAGGATAGATTGGAGTGAGTAGAGATTTGAAGCAGTCAGACTTCTCTACAGCAGCTATTATACTAGTCCATGTATGTGGTGATAAGATTCTGTATCAGGGTGGGGACGGTCTCAGAGCAGACATGGGGGTGTAATGAAAAGATGTTGAAAAAGTGAAATAAGCAGACCTTGACAACAGATTGGATATGAGGTGTTGGGGTGGTGGTGAGACATAGTGAGGAATCCAAGATGACTCCTAGGGTGGGAGCCTGAGGGGCAGGGATCCCTACAGCAATAGGGAAGGTGGGGGTAGATTGAGGAGGAAAGATCATGAGTTCTGTTATGGCCATATGGGATTTAAATTCTCCCATCTAGGTCAAATTTGAAGGGCTTCCTATCCTTCTGTCTTCTTCCCTTAGAATTCTCCTATTACTTATTAACTTCATTACTTTTGACTTTAGTATTATCTTTCCCAGAGATTTCCCTGGAAGGACATGTTCAGACTTTCATGCCTCAGTGAAGATATGGCAGGTACTTTTCTACCTTATAGGATGATCTAGGACAGTATCAGTAGGAAAGGTAAGGAGAAGGGGAAGCAGAGGCAAAGTCAAGCTTTATTAATGTCAACTTTACCTAGTCAGGTAAAAGAGGTAGAGAGAAACCCAGGCTGGGGTCTCCCAGGACAGGACTGGGATTGAGCACAGTTGAGCCGGACACAGAATGATTCCCAGTTCTCTCCCAGCCCCTGACCTCTCCCTAGGCTTTTTACAGCTAGAGTCTCACAATTCACTAACAATTAAGCAAGGCACTGTGCTAAGGATGCAATTTAAAAAAAAATGGCAGTCTGCCCTGAAGTAATTTATAGTTTAGCTATAGGAAACAGATCAGGTGGCATTAGAAACTTGGCTAGTCCTACCCAGAAATACACTTAGGCAATGCTAGTAGGTGAAGGGGCCACATGTACTTAACTAGTCATGTGACCTTGAGTAAATCACTTAACCTCTATCTGCCTCAGTTTTCTCATCTGTAAAATAGAATAGTAACACCTACTTCCTACGATTGTTGTGGGGTTAAAATGAGATATTTGTGATGAGCTTTGATGATATTTGCAAAGAACTTTGCAAATCTTAAAGCTATATTTAAATGAATATTGTATATATTTTAAATGTATATAAATATATGTATATTTAACTGCTGGGTAAGGACATGATGTCAGCCACTACCCCAGCTCATAGAATAGTCATTACTCAGGGTGCATCAGGCTATGACATAATTCTGACCCAGGTGGGAAAGGTTAAATACACAGAGGAAATGTAAACAAGTTCCTGGGGGCACCACCCTTGCACTTAGCAACTCCTGTGTGCCAAGCCCTTGGCTAGACAAGAAACTGAGACATGACTCCAGTCCTCAAGGTGCTTAGTCCAGGGCTAGGGTGGGGAAGGAAAAGACAGATAAAGTTCAAATGTGAAATGCATCAGATTGACTCATTAAGTGCCAAGTGAATGGTTAAAATGTCATAGGAACTCAGCAGAGAGAAGAAGGATCTTTGGTGAGATCAGACTACATCTTGTAGTCTGAGTATGGGGTTTGGGTGTAGAGCAGAGGGGGAAGAAGACTTGGATTAGTCAGGACTTGGATAGACAGAAAGGAAGGAAAGAATTCAAGGTATATCTGTGACAGAACAGCAGTGAGCAAAGGTTTATGGGTAGGAGCAAGTATGGCCCTTTTGGGAGAAATCAAGGATATTTGCTATAACTGAGGGTTGGTATATAGGGGTAGGGGCAGTGAGGTGATACAGTGGACAGAGCTCTGGGCCTAGTCAGGAAGATTCATCTTCCCGAATATAAATCTGGCCTCTGACACACTGGCTCTGAGACCCTGCTTGTCCAACCGGAAAGCAACTGAACAGCAGCAATGTAGGGGTGTGACTCAGACATTAAGCCCTTGTTTTGCCTAATGCCCAGTACTGGGGATACAAACACAAAAGTGAACAGTCTCTTCCCTTACGAAGTTTAAATTCTCTCAAAAGAAACAACAGCAGGTGTGTACACAAGCATACATGAAGTATCTGCAAAATAAACCCAAGGCCATTTTAGGGAGGGAAGGCTTAATGCACTAGGTCAGAATAATAAAACAAACTTGGCTGGATAGATCAGATAAGGGAGGGTCTTGAATTCCAGGTTTTGTTGTTTTTTAGTCATGGCCAACTTTTCATAACTCCATTTGTGGTTTTCTTGGCAAAGACATTGGAATGGTTTGCCATTTCCTTCTCCAGTCCATTTTGAAGATGAGGAAAGAGAGGCAAAGAAGGATAGTGACTTGCCCAGGGTGACAGAGGTAGAAAGTGTCTGAGGCTAGATTTGAATTCAGCAAGATGAGTACGTATTCCTGACTTCAAGCCTGTCACTCTGTACACCCTGAATTCCAGGAGAAGTGATTAGATTTTGCCCCGATTGTTCCATTGGAGAGCCATCAAAAGGTCAGACAGGGAGAGAATATTATTGTAGTCAATCACTTTACCAGGCTTTCTGAGGTCTCTAGACCCAAGCCCAGGTAGTTAAATGTTGAATCACCTGGCTCTGTCCAGCAATGAATGTCTCAATTCTGACCATCTTTCTATACTCCCATGGTACCAAATGTGTAGGTCATGACAACTGTGGGCCACAGAAGATAGCATTCCCTTTTTTCCCAGTCACACATGGTCTCCCTGGGGTTCATTGCCACATTCATGTAGTTATACCTTAAAGGTGATTCTTTTGCTTCAGGAGTCTGAGGGGATAAGGGCCCAGGTTTCAGAGACTAGGATCAAGTCCTCTGCTTGGACCAACTGCCCATACCCAAACAGATGTGGTACACTCTCACTGCCAACTGAGATTCCTTACATCAAATGGCCATTGCTGGGATACCAGATGAGGCCCAAACAAGGTCCCTGATCGCTCAAGGGAGGGTCTTAGCCTCAACTCAGACACAATCCTACGTAGTCCAGAGAAAGAAAACAACCTTCAGTCTGGTTCCATGGCCCACTCTCAATCAATCAAAAAACATTCTATTGTGTCTACTATGTGCCAGGCATTATGCTAAGCACTGGGGATACAAAAAGAGGCAAAAAAAGTGCATATATCACCAGGAAGGAAAACTGAGCTAATGACTTACTGAATTCTGTTAACATCCACCTGGGAGTCATGACCAGAAAGAATGAGACCCTGACTGAGGTCACTGGACACCATCAGGGTGAAGTTTGCAGAAAGAGAATGATCATTTACATTTCTCTGAGTCCTTAGGGTTATTGGATTTACATGTCAGACCCCATCCTTCCATCCCCTACTTCCAGATTCTATGTCCAAGACATAGGTGTTACATGGCAGAGTTAGGATTTCATCTCAGGTCATGCCTCCCTCAAAATGACTATTTGAGGTAAGGCAAGGATTCTTATCCTCATTTTACAGATGAGGAAACTGAGGCACAGAGAGGTTTATAGTACCACAACTAGGACTCCAACCTTAGGCTTTTTAGTCCATATCCAGTGGTCTTTCCATTATGTCACCACATGGGAATCACCAGAGGTTAACTTTACCTCCGTCATAATTTTGCCATGGGTTGGCCCTTTCTGTGGCAATGGGGATGAAGTATATGAGAAAGAGATTTCATGATAAAGATTTAAAGTTTAGATGATTGCTGAGTGCTATTTGTTAGCACAAATCAGGATATGTATCTCATTATATTGTATAGTTCTGTCCCAGTGCCACTATGAGCCTAGTCCCGTTCTAGGCTGTGATTTGAGAGAGATATAGATTCTCAGTCCCTGCCCTCAATGAGGTATCTGTCTGATTGGGGATTGTACTGTGCCTTTCAGAATCTCACCACCATAGTGATGGAAACAGGAGTTTGACCTTCTAGGTTCATTGTGCATCTGTCCTTGGTGGGTAGGGAGACATGACTAAGAAGAATATAACAGTAGTGAACATTATATAGCACCCACTAGTAGCCAAGTGCTTTATAAATATTATCTCGTTTGATCCATACAACAATCCTGGAAAGAGATAGAGATAGACAGATGCAGAGAGAGACAAAGAGAGATAGAATGGGCAGAAAATTTCTTTTGGCTTCTTTTTGTATCTCCAGGGGTTAGCGTAGTGCCTGGCACGTAATAGCGTTATCATCCCCACATTATAGATGAGGAGACTGAAGCAAACAGGGTTAAATGACTTGTCTAGGGTCACCCAGCTAGTAAGAGTCTGAGGCCAGATTTCAGCTCAGGAATATGAGTCTTTCTGACTCCAGACCCGCCACTGTGTCCACTGTGCCTCCCAGTTGAAAAGAGGGCATTGGATAGTGGGAAGAGGATTGATCTAACTCAGAATGCTCACACTCTGTGAGCCCTAGCTTCCTCCTCCCAAATGGGAATGACAGTAGGTATGCTACTTGATTCATGGCTTATAAGGATAAAATGAAAACATGCAAAGTACTTCATAAACAGTACTATGCTGGCAGCATAATAGAAAAAGGGCTGAATTTGGAGTCTGGAGAGACCCGGATTCTAATCTTGCCTCTGGGACATTTACAATTGGAATAATAGATCTGCATCAATGACAAGAATTTGCATCCCAGGAGTTCTCCACATAGATGAAACCATAGATCCAGGCCAAAAATGAGCTTATATTAATACACACACACACACACACACACACACACACACACACACTCACACACTTGGAGAAAGGCATCCAGGTGGCCTGAGTCTGGAGTCAGGAAGACCTGGGTTCAAATCCAGTCTCAGATACTTACTAGTTGTGTGATCCTGGACAAGTCACTTCACCTTTGTCTACCTCAGTTTCCTAAACTGTCAAATGGGCATAATAATAGCACCTACCTTTCAGGATTGTTGTGATGGTCAAATGAGCTAATAATTATAAGGTGCTTAGTTAGCATAGTGCCTGCCACATAGTTGATACTTGAAAAAAATGCTAGTTATGATTAGTATTATTTACACTACAAGAGAATATTAAAATATAACTTCATTCTACATTTCTTCTCTCTCAAGCACTGTGTTTTCCAGTGTGAGGAGGATAATGCAAATCCTCCCAATCCTTTCTGATCTTGTCCAAGAGCCTGTAATTCCTTGGATCCTGGACAAATCAACTCACTTCTCTGGGCCCATTTCCTGGTCTGTGGTTTGAGTAGCTGCCACTAAAATTTTTACATCCAAATCTATGATCCTGTTCCTGACTACCAAACTGAAAGTCTACAGAACTGTGGTGCTGACCTCATTGTCGTATGCCTTTGAAAGTTGGACCGTCTACCAGTGCCATGCCAGGAAACTGAATCGCTTCCATTTGAATTGTCTTAGCTGAAGATTCTGAACATCACCTGTCAGGGTAAGGTACCAGATATTGAGGTCCATACTTGAACTAAACTGCCAAGCATTCACACTCTGCTTCAGAGAGTACAACTCTGTTGGGCTGGTCATGTTGTTTGAAAGCAAAAATGTGTGCTTGCCAAAAAAGAGTATTTTATGGAGAACTTAACATGGCAAGCATTCACATGGTGGTCAGAAGAAGGGATACAAGGACACTCTCAAGGTCTCTCTTAAGAAATTTGGAATTGATTGTGTGACTTGGGAGACACTGGCACAGGGCCAATCAGCATGGTGTGCCCCCATCAGAGAAGGTGCTGTATGTGCTCTATGAGCAAAGCAGAATCGAAGCAGCTCAAAGGAAACATAGGATATGAAAATTTAGAGTATTTACCCCACATGTTCTCATGAAATATTTGTGACTATGGTAGAGCATTACAAGCTCATATTGGTCTGATCAGCCACAGTCAGACACATTGAAACTTAACTCTAATGTAGTGATGTCATTTTGGTCCTTTTCAAGAACTAAGGACAACAACCAACCAACCAATCAACCAACCAACCAAGGTTGCTTCTATCTCTGCATATCTGGGCCTACCATGTCTCCTGACTTCCAACCTAGAATCTCCAATTTGTCTAGACAGCTCCAGAAGGTTGTTTGTAGACATCTTAACATCAACATGATCAATACCAATTCATTCTTATTGCTGCTGAGAACACCATCATTGTGCTGATCACCCAGGTTCACAAACCTTGGTGTCTTCATTGGTTTCTCACTCTTACTACCCCATCTCCAATCTGTTGGCAAGTCCTGTTGATTCTACCTTCATAAAATCTCTCATCTATGCCTCCCCATCCTATCCTTTGACACTGTCACCCCTTTGGTACATACCCTCATCATGTCATGCCTGGACTATGTCACTCTCTCTACCATTTAATAAACTGCAATGACTCCCTACCTTCTCCAGGATCAAATATACAATTCCTTCAGCTTCCAGTTCTCTTTCATTAATTATAGTGTCTTTCCTCTGAGACTACCCCTCAATCTACCCTGTCTGTATCTTGTTTATAGACTGTGACTACCTGCTGGAGTAGATAAATATTGGTTGAATGATTGATTGGTTAAGCAAGGTCCTACCCTGAAAATTTCCTGCTGGGTCAAGAAGGGGAAATATAGTCCAGAAATCAGTCTATAAATGCTTGTTGACCAAATTAATGTAGACACAATAGTTACCAGTGAGACAAGACAACGATTAATGTCAAAGAGGTGAGGTGAAAGTGTTTAAGGAGCAACAGACTCAATAAGAATCAACCATAGGTCTTGGCAGCTGAAAAACCTGAAGTGATTTTTTTGGGAAGTAGATGGATGAATACCCACTCTGCAGTTTAGTCAGAGCATTGCCTAGGGCAACAAGAGGTTAAATGACCCATCCAGAGTCACACAGCTAATATGTGTCAGAAACTTGATTTGAACCTACTCCTGATTCTGACTCTGAGTTTGACTTCCTTGCCTTTGAACTGTACAACTGCCTCTCATTGTAAGTGTACTATGCATTTAAAAAAATGTTTATGGACAGCTTTTATTTCCATATAACATACATTTGCCATTGTATCCTGCCCCTCTTTCAGAGATTCATCTCTTATAATATAGGAAAAGAGGGAAGAAAAAAGTTCAGCAAAACTAATCAATATATTAAAACAGACCAGTATTACCTGCAGTCCTGAGGACCCACTCTGCAAAGAAGAGTCAAAGGGAGGTGAGTCTTCTCTTGTCTCTTCTTGGAGCCCAGGCTTGATCATTCTAATTTTGCAGCATTATCAGAAGTACCATAGTGTTGTGTTGGGAGGATGGTGGCCATTCTAATGGACTCTTGTCAATCCACATCTGGAATATTGCTTTTTAGGTCAAGAGGCAATATGTTAGGAGAGATATTAGCAAAAGTAAATAGAGATATTTATAATTTGGAGATAGAAGGATCTAGAAGGGCATATTGACTCTCTTCAAATATTTGAAGTGTTGTCCCGGAAGAGAGATTAAATTTGTGCTACTTGATTGACCTTAGAAAGTATATCCAGAAACAAAGATCAGAAATTACAAGAAAGAAGATAGAAAAAGTAACTAGCATTTATATAGTGCTTTAAGGTTTACAATTAAGGTTTTACAAACATTATCTCATTTTATCTTTGCAACAACCTTGGGATGTAGGTGTAAGTATTACCTCCATTTTACAGATGAGAAAATCAAGTCTGAGAAAAATTAAATGACTTGCCCAATGGCACATAGCTAATAAGAGTCTGAGGGTGAATCAGAACTCAGCTCTTCCTAATCTCGAGTTCAGAGCTTTATCTACTATGCTATCCAACTGCCTATTCAATTTACCACCTCAGCTCAGTAGGAAGAAAATGTTTCTAATAATCAGTGTGTCTAAATATTTAATGTGCTGCTTTGGGAAGGCATTGAGTTACCCCTCTCTAGAGTTTTTCCAGCAAAGGCTGCAGGAACCACAGTTCTTGGGTAGATACTAGTTGTGTGGGAATTTCTGTTCAAGTGTAGGTTGGACTTGTTGACCTCAGATTTCTCCTTGAATTCTGAGATCTGTGAGTCAAGCATTAGGGGTTCACCTTAATTTAGTCTCATTCATTCAGAGCTTATTCTCATTCATTCAGAGCTTGTTCTTGTGAGTCAGGAATAATTTTGACATGGGGGTTGGGGTGGGGTAGAGAAGGCAGTGTGGTGTGGAAGAGTTTTAGATTAGGAATTAGACTTTGGTTCCAGCTCAGCCAGTGACTCATTGTGTGATCTTGGGCATGCCCCTTCCTTTTTCCGTGTCTTTAATTCTTCATCAGGAAACGGAGGAGGTTGGACCAGACGGTACCTTGCTACTCTGACTCAATGGGATTGGTATCACCTGGAAAAGAGCAAATAAAAGGTGTGAACCAAATACAGGAGGTGTGTTTAACCTACTAATGCTAGAAGCTGATTTTAAAGGCTTTATATATAGCCTTAATTGTTTGTGTAGCACCATATATCTGTATGTTTGTCTATTCATGAAAGCAGACCCAATAAGAATAAATGCTGAATTTGTAGAGTGCTAAGCATGTGTCAGGCAATGTGCTAATTACTTTTGTGATTATTTTCTCATTTGATCCTCACAATAGACCTGGGAGGGAGGTACCGTTATTATCCTCATTTTACAGATGGGGAAACTGAGGTAATCAGAGGTTAAGTGACTTGCCCAAGAATCTAAGCGAGGGTAACCTTTTGTTCACCTAGTTTGAGTAACATGTACTCGGAGAAACAAAAAACAGCAGGATGAATGGATGGATAGTTGGATAGATGGATGGGTAGATGGATGGATGGAACATTCATCTTTATGGCACTAAGCATTGGAGATGCAAATAGAAAAGTCATACGGTCCCACTCTTAGGGAGCTCACATTCTAATAGAGGAGACAATGCCGAGAAAAGGTTTCAGCTGCAAGTCAGATGGAAAATTTAAAATTCATCATTTAAACATGGTGGTCATTCAGGCTAGATTACCCTATTGGTCCAAATTAGGCATGCCTCAACTAGCCACCAGGTGGCATCCTAGATCTAGGTTCAAGGGTTCATAACAAAACCAAGTTTCCTGTTTCTTGAGGGTCGTGTGAGGATAGCTCTTTAAAAAAAATTATTCATGTTTAGTTTTCAACATTCGCTTTTATAAGACTTTGAGTTCCAATCTTTCCCCTCCCCCCTTTCCTCTCTCCTTCCCATGACAGCAAGCAATCTGATATAGATTATACATGTACAATCATATTAAACATATTTCCACATTATAGTCATGTTGTGAAAGAAGAATCAGAACAAAAGGGAAAAACCATGAGAAAGAAAAACACCAAATAAAGAGAAAACAGTATGCTTCGATTTGCATTCATACTCCATCATTCTTTCTCTGGATATGGATAGCATTTTCCAACTTGAGTCTTTTGGAATTGTCTTGGATCATTGCATGGCTGGAAAGAGCTAAGTCTATCAAAGTTGATCAACACACGGTGTTGCTGTTACTGTGTGCAATGTTCTCTTGATTTTGCTCACTTCACTCAGCATCAATTCATGTAAGTCTTTCCAGGTTTTTCTGAAATCTGCCTGCTCCTCATTTCTTACAGAACCATAGTATTCCATTACATTCATATAACACAACTTGTTTAGCCATTCCCCAGTTGATGGACATCTACCTCAATTTCCAATTCTTTGCTACAACAAAAAGATTTGCTATAAATATTTTTGTACATGTGGGTCCTTCACCATTTTTATGACTTCTTTGGGATACAGACCTAGAAGTGGTATTGATAGATCAAAGGGGATGCACAGTTTTATAATCCTTTGAGCATAGTTCCAAATTGCTCCTCAGAATGGTTGGATTAATTCACAACTCCACCAACAATGCATTAGTGTTCCAATTTTCCCACATCATCTCCAACATTTATCATTCTCCTGTTTTGTCATGTTAGCCAGTCTGATAGATGTAATGCATCTCAGGGTTGGTTTAGTTTGCATTTCTTTAATCAAGAGTGATTTAGAGCATTTTCTTCATATGCCTGTAGACAGCCTTTAATTTCTTTCTCTGAAAACTGCCTATTCCACATCTTTTGACCATTTATCAATTGGGGAATGACATGTATGAGGATAGCTCTTTTACGGTGAGGGCTTTCTCTTATGCAGGACTTTGGGTAACTGTGAGGTGGACTTTGAGAGGTGTGACTGCATCAGTGTACTAACTTTTGTGGTTGCTCCCTTGTTTTTTCAGTCATATCTGACTTTTCATGACCTCATTTGAGGTTTTCTTGGCAGAGATACTGGAGTGGTTTGCTATTTCCTTCTCTAGCCCATTTTACAGATGAGGAACTGAGGCTCAAATAAACAGGGCTAAGGAGCTTGTGTAGGGGTCACATAACTCTCTGAGGATAGATTTGAATTAGGTCTTTCTGACTCCAGGTCTGGTATTCTCTCCACTGAGCCACACTGATTCACCTGTTGCCCAACCTGTGATATTTTTTTGAGGTGTTTGAGATAGCTGGTCAAGCAGAAATCAGTGGAGAGATCTCTCCATGGCCAAGATTAGGAGCCAACGTTTAGAATAAGAAAAAGGATAGCCCCTCCAGGATTTAAGATTGCAGAGTCAGAGGAACTGGGTTTAAATCCCACCTTTGTCACTTACTATTTCTATGACCTTCGACAAATCACTTAACGTTTCTGGGTCTCAATTTCTTAATCTATAAAATAGTACAATCGGACTAGATGACATCCAAAGTACCTTCCATTTCTAGATTTATGATCCTGAAAGTGATGGTCTTGAAGTTAGGAAGACCAGAGTTAGAATCTTTCCTCAGGTGTTTTACTAGCTGTGAGTAGAGGGCAAGTAATTCAACCTCACTAAAACTGTTTATTCATTTAAAAAATAGGGAGAATCATATCTGTAGCATCTACTTTACAGAGGAGGAATGAAGTAATGTTTCTAAATCATTTTGTAAATGTTACACTTGTTTAACTTTTGCTGCTACTATTACTGCTACTGCTGCTACTGTTGCAGCTACTGCTATTGCTACTATTACTGCTGATGATGCTACTGTTGCAGCTGCTACTATTACTACTACTGCTACTACTACTGCTGCTACTGTTGCAACTACTGCCATTGCTACTATTACTGCCGCTGATGCTACTGTTGCAGCTGCTACTATTACTACTACTGCTACTGTTACCACTACTACTGCTGCTACTGTTACTGCTTACCACTATTGCTACTACTGCTGCTGCTGCTGCGGTTACTGTTACCAGTCATACTGGGGCTGCTACCACCACTACCACTACTACAATTTTTAAAATCTTTTTTAAAGTTTTAATTAATTTTTTTTAGTTTTCAACATGCATTTCCACAAGATTTTGAGTTCCAAATTTTCACCCCATATCTCCCTTCCCCCCACCCCAAGTACCACTACTACAATTGCAATTACTGTTGGTACTCATTCCTTGCCCTCCAGGAGCTATTAGTTTGGATGGAAAAATTGCTTGGGGATAGTGGTGAGGTAAGACTCAGATGTGGAACAGATTATGAAATGAAGGTTAAGTGCTTAAATGCTTAAGTGCTTAAATGCTTAAATGTACCTGGTGGTACAAGCAAGACTGTTTGGAGGATGGAAGAATTTCTGTGGGTGGGCTGGGGCACTAAGGCAGAATTTAAGCTGGACAGGATTTGGCTAGGCAAAGGAAGGAGAGGAGGGCATTCCAAGCATGGAGTAGGGCAAAAGATTCAAAGCAAGTGTGACCAAGGCATGGGAAGGGAGAGATTAGAGGGAATAGTGATAGTGGTGCCTTGCCAGCTGAACTCTCGAATCATTGTCATCACCCCTTGGTTCCAGATCTCAAGGTCAGATAAGTCTTCTTGACTTCTTGTTGTATAAGTGACCACAGGATCCTAGATTTGGGACTGGAAAGGACCTTAGAGATCACTGAACTGAAACCCTCAGTTTCAAAGGAGAACACTAAGGGCCATAGGGGTTAAATGCTCTGCCCCAATCACATAGATAATAGGCAGCAGAGATGGAATTTGCAGCCAAGTCTGTTTACTCTTGAACCAGTATTTTTTCCTATAACACCACTATGCCTTTTGCTTAATTAAGCTCCCATTAGTTAGGTTTGGGGAAAGCAGATTGCTGGGTCTGGCGTCTGAAGAGTATCGGCCTTGTGTCTGGCCTTTGTCTCCCGAGGGCTGGCAAACACTATTTCACCCTTGGGGACCTTGCGCTCTCTCTCAGATAGAAGATTTACACTTGCTAGCGGCCTTCAAATTTCAAGGGCTCTTAGCTGCACGAAGTATTAGGCTTGTTCTGTTTGAACCCAAAAAGGAGATTTAGGAGCACTGAGTTGAAGATACTAGGAGGAAAAATTGAAATTGACCTAATTAAATACTTTTCAACAATTAGAACTAGCCATAAGTCAAGTGGGCTGCCTTGTGAAAGGCAATGAGTTCCCATCCATTGGAAGTTGACCATTGTAAACATTATTATAATCATACTATCAAAGGTCCATAGATTTTGAGCTAAAAAAGAGCATAAAGATCATGGAATTTCTTTTCTGAGGATTCATAATGATAAGAAGAATAATACTGTATTAAAGCCACATGGAAATGAGAACTGGTCCATACCATCCCTGTCATTCTGTCTCCCACAGGAGCTGTATCAAAGATGCTTTCAGTGACCCTGCCAAGGATGAACATATACCCTCATACTTTGCTTCAGCTCCAGAAAGTCATCATTTTTTCCACTTGGATGATGGTCCCTTGAACATTAAATATTAAACAATAAAACCATGATAGCGATTTTTCCTGGAATTGTTTCTATCTAAATCTTAACCAAAAAAGATGAGCATAACAAGAATATTATACCTAAATTATAAATAAATTCCCAACATATCCTTGAGAATTCAGCAAATTAACTGTACTGAGGATTGTTATGGAAAGAGCTGTTGCCCACAACTTGAACATAGCATTGATGTGTAAAAGTTTAAGAACAATGTTTTTGATAGATACTGTCATATTGAATTCAGCTAGGAGATGCAATGGATAAAGTACTGGGTCTGGAGTGAGAAAGATTCATCTTTATGAGTTCAAATCTAGCCTCAGACACTTGGTACCTGTGTGACTCTGGGCAAGTAACTTAACTCTGTTTGCCTCAGTTTCCTCATTTGCAAAATGAGCTGGAGAAAGAAATGGCAAACTACTCCAGTATTTCTGCCAAGAAAACCCCAAGCAGCATCTCAAAGAGTTGAATATGACTGAAATGAGTTGAACCACAATAACAGTGTCATATTGAATGCTAACAACCTGTGAATTAAATGAAAAGAAAAGCTCTAAAAATATGTAGACTATGGGGGCAGACTGAGGTGTGTCTCATTTCTGTAGTTTGCCTGTCCTAAGCACGTTTTTGGTGAGTCCAGACAGGACTTGGAATGAAGAAGACCTAGGTTTAAATCCAGCCTCAGACACCAGCTGTGTGACCCTGGGCAAGTCACTAATCCCTGACTTAGTTTCCTCAAATGTAAAATGGGGATAATACTTAGCATCTGCCTCCTAAGTATATATGAGGATCAAATGAAATAATATTTGTAAAGTACAGTGCCTGGCATGTTCCCTTCCCGCTTCCTGTTTCTAGTTTTTAGCTTACATCCCAACACTTTTTCGCTTTTTTAGATGTTATTGTTATTAATAATTACAAGTAGTGGTTAATTTTTTCACCTTTGCAAATGTCTGTGATATATAAACTTGTTCTTGGACCATTTCCCTGGCTCAGGTTGGAGGGCTTGTATTCAGACTCCTTTTGTGATAATTGCCACCTGTGTTATCTTGGGTAGGATACTTTACCTCCCTGGGCCTCAGTTTCCTCATCTGTAAAATGCAGGATTTGGACTGAGTGGCCTGTGAGACTCCTACTGTTTATAGAGCCAGGGTCCTATGGAAAAGAGAGGAGAAGGATGGGATATTGAGGGCAGTGGTCAGGACATTGACATTATTCAGAACTTGAAAGTTTGCCAGACCCTGAGTGCACACTATTGAATTACCTCCTCATGATACTGGCTGATGTTGGCTGCTGAGGACGTCATACAGATTAGGGCTTCTTGTATGGATCCAGACGGTACTAAAGGGCCTCTTAAGGTCCATCCAGCTCTGAGATTCTGTGAACCCAAGAGCAAAGGGAGGCAGGAGTGAATTAAAGAGAGGCATTATGGTGTCCAGACAGCCAATTTTAAGGTTCTCATAGAGATCAGTGATGGTCAAGGAAGACTTCCTGAAGGAGGTGAGATTTGAGGTGAGTCATGAAGCTTTGAATAGGTTGCATGACCTACTGAATAGGGCACTAGCTTGGAGTTAGGAAGATTGGGATTCAAGTTCTCATTGTGTAACCCTGGGCAAGTGAGATAACTTATTTGTTCCTCAGTTTCCTCATCTGTAAAATGAGGAAGGTTAGACTTGATGGCCTCTAAGGTTCCTGCCAGTTCTAATTCTATGATGCTATGGTAGCTGTTGTTGACTTATTTCAGTCATGTCTGACTCCTTGTTACCTCATTTGGGGTTTTCTTGGCAGAGATAATGGAGTGGTTTGCCATTTACTTCTCCAGCTCATTTTACAGATGAGGAAACTGAGGCAAATAGGGTGAAGTGACTTGCCAAGGGTTACACAGCTAATAAGTATCTAAAGCTGGATTTGAACTCAGGTCATCCTGATTCTGGCCTGGAACTCTATTCATTGTGCCACCTAGCTGCCCTTGATCTATGGCAAGGGAGAGGTTACTTCCATCCCCCAATTTGAAGTGGCCCTGATCACTGAAACCCAGGTATCATTCCTAGCAAACTACTGTTCTTCCACTGGTGGCCTTCTTGCTTGCAGACCTTGTCTCATTCCTTCAGGAAGTGCAGGCCAGCTCAGGAAATGACTCCATCCCAGTTGATTTCCTTATTACATGCCTTCCTGAATGGAAGGTGATGCAACATCATGTCGTCATTCCTTACTCTTTCCAGGCAGTACTGGGCGGGGGAGGGTGGGCATGGAGCTAAGGGAGAAGGTCAGGAGTCCTATTCTTCCTGAATCTCTCTGGATTTGGCCTGGTCACCTGTCAGTTTCCTGATCTGCATCCTCTTCTTTGATCTGTGTTTCCCATTAGTGGTTTTAAGAAGAAGATTCTTGGTGCACATCTCCCACACTTTCCTGGCTATGATGTGGACCTCTCCATCAACATCCCAATTAACCCTGACCTTCATCCATTGTTAGCCACTGCATTTTGTTAACCAGGTTCTCTCCCTCCCTCCTCCTCCTCCTCCTCCTCCTCCTCCTCCTCCTCCTCCTCCTCCTCCTCCTCCTCCTCCTCCTCCTTCTTCTTCTTCTTCTTCTTCTTCTTCTTCTTCTTCTTCTTCTTCTTCTTCTTCTTCTTCTTCTTCTTCCTCTCCTCTCCTCTCCTCTCCTCTCCTCTCCTCTCCTCTCCTCTCCTCTCCTCTTCTCTTCTCTTCTCTTCTCTTCTCTTCTCTTCTCTTCTCTTCTCTTCTCTTCTCTTCTCTTCTCTTCTCTCTCTCTCTCTCTCTCTCTCTCTCTCTCTCTCTCTCTCTCTCACCACACAGAAGTTTCCAATAGTCACCTGTCTCCTATCACTTACAGAGGGACAATAGTGAGCTCTGTTCCAGGAAAATAAGACTTGTATGTGAATGTGTCCTGGAATTGGTAGTCTCTGCACAGTCTTCCTATGGATCATACCAGTTCTGGGCAGCCCCTCTAAGCCAGAGAGATCATGGAGCATTATTTGACCACAGACTCAATGTAATCCAAAGGGTTATCCCAAAGTTAGAAGGGAGCCTGAGAGACCTCTCAAGGAACAATAAATATACTGGGGGTGGGGAGTTCTTTGCAGTCCCCAGACCTGTAAGAAAGAAAGGACATAGTATCAGGCATCTGTTCAAATTTCTATTTTGGATTTTTGAGGGGTGGGTTGTTTTTAAAAAATTTTTTTTAAATCATAACTGAATTTTTAAAGATTGAATTAATGCCTTTGATTTTTCAATCTCCCAGTCATTTTCAGATATGCCCCTCCTTGCCCCAACCATGAACTTTCATTTTTCACCAAATAGTTAAATAATACAATGACCAAATCTGACAGCATGGACCACATTCCATACCCAGGGTCTCATGTTGCATTTTTTTCCAGTGAAAGGAGGGAGATGTATTTCCTCATCTGAGATTAGTTATTATAGTTCTATAGCATGGATTCTCATTTCATTGTTCTTTTTGATTCTTTCCTGGTTCTATTTATGTCACTCTGAATCTGTTCATACACATCTTCCCCATTTGTTTAAATTGTTCCAATGCAACATTTCTAAAGGCCCAATAATACCCCATTGCATTTGTTTACTCTCATTTGTCTGAATATTCCCCCAGTCAATGGGCATCCACCTAGGTTTCCAGTTCTTGGCTATTATACTTTTTTGTTAAGAGATATTGCCTGGAGGAATAGAAGAGGCCTCAGCCTTTATCTGCCCATTCTCATTATTTTCCTCTCATTGCTTTAACCCAGGTCAGCCGGGTTAATCTACCAGCAGCCCTCCCATCCCCTCTCCTCCCCACTGGACTCTTTCCTCCTCCCGACCCCTCCTGATACCTCACCAACTTTCAGGGTTCACCTCAAAACCTGCCACCTCCAGTGGCCTTTGTGATGAGTTCTAAGAAAAGCATATCAAGACTTCTATTCAACACTTTTTTTCTCTATCTTTGCCCCTCAGTCACTTTGGAGATAATATCCTGAGTTTGAACTCTGCTAATTTCCCAACTGACATGTGGTTGTTGATGGTGGTTGTTATCTGTGCCCATGAACTCTTATTTCCCTAACTAGATTCTAAGCTCCCAAGTTAGAGACTTGGCATCCCCCAACAGGGAGAGCATTCAGGGCTCTCCATGAATGAAGCAAACTAAAGCAGGGTTGCCTCCTATTTAATTGTGTGCAGAGGACTTTGCTAAGACACTAGGGAAATATCATAGGGACAAAGATTTAGGTCTGGATGAGATCAGAGTAAGCCAACCTCTATTATTTTGCAGATGAGGAAACTGAGGCTGGAGAGATATTAGAAGGATTAAGTGACTTTCCCAAGACCAGCCATGTCTTTTCTGTGTATGTCAAGTTCAGATGAAACACAGTACCACTCCTGAAGGATGAAGTTCAATGGGGGCTAAGCAGAGCTGTAATGAGGACAGGGTGCATGGAGCATGGAGCTTTGGCCCCAATGGCTGAATTTAAAGAACGCTGGAATCTGAGGGCACTGAGAGTGCTAATAGTCCTTCAGCTAAATGGAAGGCACAGAGTTTATCGCCTAATTAGCAAGCATAATTAGTTGAAAAGGGAAGCTACCAGATGGCAGGGTAGAGGTGTGCTCTTTCCAGTCCTACCTTTTCTATTTTCCCATCCTCTCCCATGCATATGGCAGCCTTCCCAGGAGCAGGCTTGAGCCAGGGTCCTGGACTCTCTGTTTCTCTGCCTCCCCCTCCCCACCAAGTGATGGCTCACTTCCTGTCACTTTCCCTGGGCGTAGTTTGTGGTACAAAATCCCATAATTACAGCTTTGAAGACATGACACATTCACAAGAAAACTATTTCCCTCTTTGTAAAGTAAGCTTCCTAAGAGCTGGAAGACTCTTTTTTTCCTGTACCCCCAATACCTAGTATATAGCAAGTCCTTAATATATGCTTATTGAGTAACTGACTAAATTCTTTTGTGGGCTTGAGTTCTCTTTCCACCAACACAGAATCTCAAGCTCTGGATGCTGTAGCTGGTTGTGCCCTGAGGCAGCTTTGTGATGACCTTTAGGCCAGGGGTTATTATCTCTTTCCTCCCCTTTGACAGCATCAGATAAAGTCTATGGGCCCCTTCTCCGAATACTTTTTTAATCCATAAAACAAAATATTTATGATTATAAAGGAAAACTTCAAGAAGATCATATTTGAAATCTTTACCAATGATTTTTGATCTAGGACAGCCCCTGATGGATTGATCTCTATGACCCAGTGAAAAGAGCCCTGTATGGGGCATCTAAGTGGCACAGTGGATAGAGTACTGGATCTAGAGTTAGGAAGACTCATTTTCCTGAGTTCAAATCTGTCCCTCAGGAACCTCCTAGCTTTGTGACCCTTGGCAAGTCACTTAAGTCTGTTTGCCTCAGTTTCCTCATCTGTAAAATGAGCTAGAGAAGGAAATAACAAACTGCTCCAGTATCTTTGCCAAGAGAACTCCAGATGGAGTCATGAAAAGCTGGACATGACTGAAAAATAACTTAACAACACCATTGGCAGGTAGACTCCTACTTTCCTCAGCTTTGACTGAGTCTTAGCCTTGTTTCTTATATTCTAGGAATATGTGGTCCATCAGAGGAGATGGTACTTTCCTCAAGGTAACAGACTGTATCAAAAGCAGAAAACTGGGAAGGAGCCCAGGCACTTGGAATATAGTGCGTTATAACTAGATTCTGCCAAGGCCCCTGCACCCCTCTGCTGAGCCAACCTTCCTAGTGAAAGGAAGTCCCAGCTAGAGAAGGGATCATAGAAGTAGACATGGATGAGGACTGGACAATGATCATTGAGTCTAACTCTCTCATTTTAAAGCAGAGAAAACAGACAAGAAGAGATGAAGGACTTGTCCAAGGTCACATAGGTAGTATCAGAGGAGGGATTTGAACTCAGGTCTTTCAGACCCCAAGTTCAGTGGCCTGTCTACTATGCCACAATGAGTGTCTCTCTGTATACATTTCAGAAAGGGAATTCAGTAATCATCTCATCTAGTCCCTGTTTTAACAAAAATTCCCCCTACAACACTGCCAATGGATGGCCAACTGGGTGGCTTGGAGACTTCCAAGGGGGAAGGAGCTATTCTCTCCAGAGATGGACGGTCCTTCTGTTGGATGTCTCTAATTGCTAAGAGGTCCTTCCATACATCTTAGTCCAAATCTGACTCTGACTTCTGCCACCCAGGCCCCTGGTTCTACCCTCTGGGACCAGTTAGAATAAGCCCACTTCCTTCCCCAGGGACAGGCTTTTCAGTTTCCAGACATACTCTCATGTCCCTTATCCTCCAGACTGTGGGGAGGAAGAACTAAGCTTTAATTTTGACTCTGTCACCAACTTTGCCTCACACACCAGACCTTGGTTTTTTGCCATCGATTGTTTTGTTCCTTCCCCTTTGTGCTTGAAAATATGGGAATAATCATGGCTCTGCCTACCTCCTCAGAGCTAGTGGGAGGTTCCAGTGAGGTAATGGCTGTGAAAATGTTTGGGAAGACACAGAGAATGGTACGGATGTGAGGCACAGTTTTTGGATTGCTATGAAATATTCGCACGCTTCTTTTCCTCTCCCCTTGAAGTATTGGCCTTTAGTGACCTTCAAGTAGGACTTCAGGAATGTTTGGGAAGGACTTCAAACCTGGAAGCTGAGGTTTCCCTTGGCCTAACTTCCCCCCCTCCCCAACTCCCCAACTTTCCCCTGACCGCACTCTCTGTTCAAGCCTGCTCCTCCTCTTCATTGCTTAATCTTCTTAGGAGAAATTGTCCACATTCCCTGACTCGTTTCCTTGCTCCTCCATCACTCCCCAATCCTCTGAAATCTGATGTCTGTCCCCACCAGTCTGATGAAATTGCCCTTTCTAAGAGAAGGCTTGAATGTGGAAATGAACTTTTGGTGGTCCTACAGCCACTTGGGGAGTGTTCAGGCCTACAGGATTAGCATCATAATAGGCACTGATGATCATTTATAGCAACATAGTTCTCAAGTTGGAAAGGACTCAGAAGCACCTACTCCAATTTCTCATTTTATAGATGCTCAAGAATGTTAAGTAACTTGCCCAAAGTCATACAGATGGTGGTAGCAACACATTAGGAAGAGGAATCCAACGGTAATATTTAGGATGTGTGGGAGCAAGGAAACCAATTTGTACACCAATACAAAAGCTGACCTTTGTGTAGCACTTTTAGTATGCAAAATGTCTTACATATGTTAGTCACTCAATAAAGTTATTAATTGCCTACTATGTGCCAGGTACTGTGCTAAGGACTGGAGATACAAACAGAGGCAAAAGACAGTCCTACTCTCAAGGAGCTCATGATCTAGTAGAGATGACATGGAAACCAATATGTACAAATAAGCTATAAATAGGATGAATAACAAATAATTAACAAACAGTAGGCACTAGAATGAACTGGGATTAGGACAGTTTTCTCCAGAAGATGGGATATTTTATTTCATTTTTGTATGACTGATATTCTAATACCCATTTTATAGATGAGGAAATTGAGAGGTGAGGAAATTACCCACAGGTACCTAGTGGGTAATTAACAGAGGCAGGGTTTGAACCCTGGTCTTCTTGACTATGCCATTCTACTAGTCTAGTTCTCTGCCCGATAATGTAGAATTCACACCCAGGTCTTATGATTTTATCTAGGGCTCTTGTCTTCTGAAACACAGAAGCTCTCAAAATCTCTACCTCCACATCAAGTGCCCAGACCTAAAGGCTGGCGACAGGCTCTGATGCTCAGTAATTCTGGAGGCACCAGGCAGAAAGCTGAGTAATCATCATCTTGATGACTTAACAGCAATGGAGAGCCTGCATTTTAAATTGGAATTGCCACAAATAACTCCCCTTGATTGAAATAACTCTCAAGGCACAGGGCTGGAGTGCAAAAACAAATAATAATCTTCCTCTGAAAACCCTCAAAAATTCTCCTCATTTCTCTTGCTCTCTGGCTCCAAATGTTCAGATAAGCCTAAAATATAGTAGTCCATAAGTACTGGGTAAAAAAGATTTCTCTGTCATCCCCCATGTTTAATAAGTTGACTAGTCTCTTCTGTTCCACCACCAATATAGCTCTCCACTCTGTCCCCTCTTCTTTACTCTCATGGCCACCATCTTAGTCCAGAATCTCATTAGTTTTCTCTAGGCTATTGAATTGGTCTCCCAATTGGTTTCCTACCTCCAACCCACCCTAAAAATTATTGTTGGATTCCTCATCTTAATGTGGTTCTCTGACCTTGGTTTCCTACTGCCCACTGAATGAAGTCCATACTCCACATGTTGGCATTCAAATCCTTTTATAATATGGCACCACCCTACCTTTGATGCCCAATCTCATACTTTTCCTCTCCATGTACTCAAAGTTAGAGCCAAAAGGATGAAAACTACTCCTAGTTTTCATTTCTCTTGATATGCCTTTGTTCAGACTTGTCTCCATACCTGGAATGGATTCTCCACTGTAGCCATTCTGCCTGTTGAAATCCTCTTTCTTCATGACCCACTTCAAAACTTAACCTCCTCTATGAAGCCTTTTTTATTGTCCCCTGAAAGTGTCATATACATTCTCATCTCCTTATCTTAATTTATGCCATTCTCTGCACCTGGATTGCTCTCCCACTCTCCTTGTCCTCCAGAATTCCTACTCAACCTTTAAAATCCAACTCAGATGTCAACTTCTGTAGCAGCATTCCTGATTCTGTGGATTGCAGATTCCTGGGAGGGATCAGGATGCAAATTATAAATCCATAAAAAAACAAACATACTTTCTTTAGACTGAAGGACCAACACTTCATAAATAAACCAATTATTTTTTGAATGTATGCAGATATTGTTGTGATTTTATTATGCAGAGAGGAGAACAGAAAGGCATTTGAGATGAGAAAGTTATTCATTTAGAGGGACAGTAGGAATTAAGGTTGCCTACGCAGAGTAGGATTAAATTGTGGAGGACTTTCAGTGCCCAGCTGTAGAGTTTAGATTTGGGACAGCAGTAGGGATAAAGCATTTTTAGAGCAAATGAGGGGGTAGCCCTTGATCAGACTACATCTGAGGTATTATCTTAAGGTCTGGGTAGCATGTTTTAGCAAGGACGTAGAGAAGGTGAGGTTGTTTCAGAAGAAAGTGACACGAAAGAGAAGGGAACTGGAGATCATGTCACATGAAGAGTAGTTGAATGATTAGCTATAAAAGAAAACCCAAGGGAAAATGATGGCTGACTTCAAGTATTTGAAGGGTTGTCACATGAAAGAGGGATTAGACTGGAGGAACTGGAAACCCTGCCTATGAGGAGTAGTTGAATGATTAGCTCCAAGAGAACACTCAGGGGAAATGATGACTGTCTTCAAGTATTTGAAGGGTTGTCACATGGAAGATGGATTAGACTTGAAACAGAACTGGTAGGGAAGGGTAGAAGTTGTAGAGGGGCTAGAATCAGGCTCAACAGAAGGGGAAAACTTGCTAACAATTAGAGCTGCCAGAGTGGCATAAACTGCTTAGAGAGAGAGGGTGAGTTCCTCCTTATCCTGTCTTTGGGCAGAGACTGAATGGCCACTGGTTGGAGATGTTAGAGAAGAAATTCCTGAAAAGATTCTGAATGGACTCAACAACCCCTTTCAATCCCAAGATTCTATGAAATTGCTGACATTGAAGATTTTTCAGGAAGGGAATGCTTGGACAAAATCCATTTCAGTGTGTCAGGGTGTACAGAGTAGTTCTCAAAGGAACAGTGGAAGTGGGGAAGTATACATTATTTTCATTATAAATATATTTTACACATATGAATATATTAGTATAATTTTTTATTATGAATATAAAGACAGAGTGGAGTAATGGATAAGTACTGAGATTAGGATCAGGAAGACCTTGGTTCAAATCTGTTATGATATACTTACTGGTTTGTGGTCCAGGGGAAGTCACTTAATTTCTCTGAGCCTAAGTTCTTTTATCTGTCATATTGAGATAATAGTACCTACTTCACAGGGTTATTTTGAAGATCAGATGAGGTAATGTATGTAAAGCATATTGGAAACCTTAAAGTGCTATAAATATGTTAGCTATCACCAGCATCACCACGACCACCATTATCATCATTTCCTGCTTCTTCAGAGGAATAGACTTAGGCTATCCACAGCATTTCCTTTTATTGCTTTCTGTTTCCTATATATGAATCCTGTCCCTTCAACTAAGCTTGGAACCCCAGAAAGGCAGTGATGGAGTCCTCTCCTCTTTTCTCTTTCACAGTGCCTGGCACTGACTGGGCTTGGTTTATAAGGCAGGCCTAGTAAATGATTGCTGAATTTTCTCAAATTGAATTAATTTCCAGAAGTGAGTCCACTATTCCAGGGGCCATTCAGGGGGCTACATGGTGTTGGGGAAAGATGGTGGAATTTGGAGTCAGAGGGCGTGGATTCTAGTCCTACTTCTCTGCCACTTAATAGGTTGGTAACCTTGGATAAGTCAGTTACCTTTCTCTGGGCATCAAAGTAGGTGTGTGTGTGTGTGTGTGTGTGTGTGTGTGTGTGTATTTATGTGTGAGACAGAGGAGGGGGAGAGGGGGAGGGAGGGAGGGAGGGAGGGAGGGAGAGAGAGATAATGACATACAGACACACACAGAGTATTTAATCTCTAAATTCCCTTATATCTTTGACATTCTAGGATTGCATAGCTCTCTGTGGACAGAGCAACTGAATGGGCTGTCCTTGATCCCTGTTAACTGGAGAATCAGAAGAGGGCTCTCTTGATCCCTGCTAATGACCACAGCACTGCTAATGTAGAGTGACATTGCTAATGAAGATACTTAGGAGGCAGTGCCATGGGGACTATGTGACCAGGTTGCATAAGTGGGTTGTTGCAGGGCAAAGATGCCAGGGTAATACTGGCCTCAGTGATATCTGGAATGCCCACTAGTAGCAGGACAAAGACCATCTGAAATACTGGGTCACACTAAGAAGCCATCTCTATGACACATGGGAAGGCATGCATCAATTTGGGTGGCTTTTTTTTTATACTGGAGTTCTCTTCCTAAGTATATCTTACTCAGACTGATATTAAAATGAGTTGGGCTTCTCTCCGTGCACACCAGCTGGGCGGTTGAGGATGGAGGGGGAGGGGGAAGATGGCCCAGGAGCCTGCTGGCTGGTGAAAAGAAGCCAGCCTGAGATTAAAAATTCTCTCTGAATAAGCCACGGTGCATATTCTACCAACTCCCCTCCTCCAATCCACAAAACCTTTCCAGTAGCAGAGGAAAATGGAACTCTTTTTCATTTAAGCCTTCTACCTCTGCCTTTCATCCCAGTCACATAAACCATTCCAGGATCTTGCTTCAGCACTCATGATCTCTTTTTCATGCATATTCAATCTCTTGGGTCCTCTGGCTTCTCATCTGCTTACATGCTCAAGGCTCCCCAGGCCTGAAATAGCCTTCCTTTGACTTTCCTAGCCCATCCACCCACTCTCCAATCTCTTTCTTCTCCTCCTCAACTAACCTTAGAAAGGATGTCTACCTTCAGAGAGGCCTGGAAGGACCTATACGAACTGATACTGAGTGAAAGGTGCAGAACCAGGAGAACTTTGTACACAGCAACAACCACAGTGTTTGAGGAATTTTTCTGGTAGACTTAGACCTTCACAGCAATGCAAAGACCTAAAAAATTCCCAATGGACCCGAGGCAAAATGCCTTCCACATCCAGAGAAAGAACTATGGAATTGGATTGCAGAATGAAGCAGACCATTTTCTTTTGTATTTTGTTTTGTTTTGTTTTATGGTTTCTCCCATTCATTTTAATTCTCTTACGTAACATGACTAAGGTGAAAATGTATTTAATAGGAATATATATGCAGAACTTATATAAGATTGCACATGGTCTGGGGGAGGGAGGGAGAACAATCTAAGATACATGGAAGTGAGTATAGAAAACTGAAAACAAATAAATTAATTAATTAAAAAAAAAAAGAAATGATGTCTACACACACAGTCCCTCTGCTTCCTGACCTCTAACTCCTTCCTATCTGAATTCCCTCCTGACCACCTACTGTGAGACTGCTCTCTCCAAGGTTACCATAGAAAAAGTCCTACTAACTGCCAAACCCAATTGCCCTTTCTTTCACTTCTCATTCTCTGCAAACTCTTTTCAATATTGGATTTTTTACTATACCCCCTTCTGCATTTCACCTTTCTTACTACCCATGTGACCCTGAGTAAGTCATTTCAGAGAGTTGACCTTCATGCCTGAAAACCTTGAGTTTATATCTCACCTAAGACACTTACTAGCCATGTGACCCTGAGCAACTTAACTTCTCTTAGACTCAGTTTCCCCATATGTAAAATGAGGGGAATTGAACTCAATGACTCTTAAGCTCTTTTCTGGCTCTAAAATTATGATTCTATGAGCCTATGACCTCTTGATAAAATCTCGTGATCCTCATGATTTTCTACTCTTCTTTGTCTTTAGAAATATTCCCTTTTCTGGACCTTCTGTCTTTAACTGTTTCTTCTCTTTATTCTTCATTGCTTCCTCCCCCATTAAGGTAGATGTCCCCCAGGGTTCTGTCCTGGACCCTAGTCTTTTCTCTCTTCCCTCTCTCCCTCAGCAGCCTTATTTCCTCTTACAGCTTCCACTATCATCTCTGTGTTGTTTACTTTCCAATCTTTTCCAATCCAATCTGGATTACTTTCCAATCCAGTTAGCCCTGACTACTGAATATCATTGGCTTTCTCATTGGTATCTCAATAGATCTAAAACTTAGTTTATCTCCCCCGCTTTCCTGAAACCTACTCTCCCTTATAACTTCAAACTTCTGCCAATGGTGCTATTTGTTCACTGTATCTCTCATGGTTAAACCTTGGTATTTAATTTTTATTTTGGATTTTCCCCTTTTTCTCTCATTCTCCAATCAATCACCTTTTATCTTCATAATATCATCCACAATTTATTCCTTCTTCTCTGTTCCCTAATCCAGGGTCTTAGAGAGCTTCCTGGATTATTGCAGTAGCTTCAAGTTTCTTGGCCTCCTTCAGTTTCCTGAAACCCATCCTTCATCTCTTCATTAACTACCTCCCCCTTTCTTCTTTTTTTAAATCACATTTGTTTAAAAAGTGCTTATTGACTGACTGATTTCATCCATGTAGGGAGCTCCCATTTGTAGTTTCATCACCAATATTAGTGCCTTCCCACTGAGATTACTTCCAAGTCAACATGTGTAGATCTTGTCTATTCATATCATAGTTATTTGCATGCTGTTTCCTCCATTAGATTGTGAATTTTTTGAGGGAAGGGACAATTTTTGCATTCCTAGTTTAGAACAGTGCCTGGCATACAGCAAGTGCTGCATAAATGCTTGTTGCCTTGAAAATTAGAATCTTCTCTGTGATTTATAGTTTAAGAGAGTTGCCTGGGGCACTGAAGAGTTAAGTGACTTGCAATAGACAGGCTCCTGGTGTTTTTTTGCTTTTGGTAGAGAGTATCAAAGGGTCATACAGCCAGAATGTATCAGAGGCAGAATTCAAACCCAGGTCTTCCTGTTTTTGAGGCTAGATCTCTAACCCCTAGCCCAGGTTGCCTCCTAGATTAGGGTGCTCCAAGGTCCAGACTGCCTTTTAAGGTAAAGTTAAGTAAAATCTAACCATAGAGATACTTGGTTAGGAACCAGACCATATATGGGCTGGTTCCTTTCCTGATCTTGGTCTTTGGGAAAGCTCCACCATTCCAATTCTCTTTAGCTTTTCATGATTTCCCTCATCACCTTGCCTTTTTGACACTCTCTTTCCATATGGTGGCGGTGGGAGTGATTGGTAAGAATTCTAGAAAATAGGAGTGGCAAATATGACTGTACTTTAAAATACCAAAGCCAAAACCACCTTCCTGCTTTGATAATGACTTGACCTGTGTGGGGCAGCTTTTCTTTTCACTGAATTGTAGAACATCCATGTTGGAAGCAATCTCAATCACCATTTTTCCCCCTTCTGACAAGTAGTCACCCAGGCTTTGCTTGAAGACCTCCAGTGGGAGCAGGGAGAAGCCCACTTCATCTTGAGGCAGCCCATTTCACTTCTGGACAATTGGCAAGATCCTCCTGACATCAAGATTAAACTGGCCTCTTTGCAATTTCCACCCTTTGCTCCTGCTTCTTTTTACCTCCTGGGGCCAACCTGCAAAGCCTCATCTCTTCTCTCCTGGATGGTTCTTCACATTCTTGAAGACATTTATCATGTGCCTTTGAAGCTAGACATCCCCTGGTTTCTTCAACCAACCTCCCCATGATATGGTCTTAAGGCATTTCATCATCCTGGCTGACTTCATCTAATTTATCAATATCCTTTGTAAATGGTGGCCCCCAGAACTGAACTCCCTCATCTGAATGTGGTTTGACTAAGGCAGAGCACAGGGAGACCAGTAAAACTTTGGACAACTTGTGCGGGATTCCTGGAATGTCAAGAAAAAAGCAAGGAAGGGAGGGCTTCTAATATGTTGGATGGATCCCCTACAGTTCTCCCCTGAGTGGTTCATTTATTGGAGGACTTGGAAAGAAATAGAACAGGGAAGGCAGTGTGAATGGCATCATAGATCCATTTGAGCATACCATGCATGGGCTCTTCACAGCAGCCTTGGGAGAGAGGTAGGATAGGGACTTGCCACTAGGTGGCGCAATGGATGCAGTAACTCTAACCCTAACCGTTGTCCAACTAATTTTGTTTGAGTCTGGCCTTATAGTTAGGAAGACCGGAGTTCAGATCCTACTGCCTCAGATATGTACCAGCTGTGTGACCTGGACAAATCACACAACCTCTTTTACACTCAGTTTCCCCATTTGTAAAACAAGAGAGTTGGACTCCGTTACCGTTGAGATTTTTAGATTGAAACCTATAATTCAATGACCACTATCCACATTGTGAAGTTGCAGTTCAGAATGGGTAGGTGATGTCTCTGGGTCCCAGGACTATAAGGTGGCAGAACCCAGGCAACTATTTACATCTGATCCTATCAGAAGCAAGCTCAAAATACCTCCCATTTCCCTACAGCCCACCTGGGAGACTCGTAGGGAGAAGAATCAGTACCACTCTCTATTTTTAGATCAGATGCAAGTTCACCAGTGTAGGGGACTTTCAGGAATGATCTCCCCATACCAGGGCAGGTTAAAACCTGTTATGCAGTTAAGAGATCCATCGGCTGCCTGAGGCACTGAGAGATTAAATGACTTTACCTTGGTCACACAGCCAGTGTCTCAGGGGTAGAACTTGAACCCAGGACTTCCTGACTATATGGCCCTCCACTAAACCACACCGGTGCTTCATTTTACTCAGGAAACTGGAGATCAGAAAGTGAAAGTGATTTGTGTGAGATTACATAGCTAGCTACATGTCGGACCCTAGACTCAAACCCAGGCCTTTGACTCCATATCCAATACTTTTTCCCCTAACACACCATACTGTGTCTTCCCTATCTATCCTTATCTATCACCAAGGAGGTTTTTCTTGCCTATTATACTATAAACTCCAAGAGAATAAGCATCTTGTTTTATCTACACTTTAGGTCATCCCCATTATCAAGCATAGTCTACTGTATACAGCAAGAGCTTAATATTTGTCAAATTAAATTACTTCATTCAAAAAGATCTATTAAATACTTATTATATGCCAAGTCTGAATACACGAAGATGACAAAAATCACCTCTGCTCTCAAAGAATTTACATTGTATTGGAGGGCAACAATCTGTAAACATACAAAGAAAGTTAAATATATATGGATAGGGATTTGATGGGAGTTCAAATGCTGGAGAAAGCCTGAATGAGCAGTGGAAATGCCCTCCTAGTTTGGGGCCCATGCAGGTGGCCTCTTTCATGGAGCAGGGAAGAGAGGAAGGGGCAGGAGGATACAAAGGAAGGGACCAAGGATGGGTATAGGTTACCTATGAGAAGGGGGAACCTTGAGTTGAGTTTTGAAGGTAACAAGGATCTCTAAGGGGGCTACTAGGTGGAACAGTGGATAAATTATTGGGCCTGGAGTCAGGATGGCCTGAGCTCAAATCCAACCTCAGTTACTTAACTAGCTGCGTGACCCTGGACAAGTCACTTGCAGTTTCTCATCTGTAAAATGAGCTGGAGAAGGAGATGGCAAACCACTCTAGTGTCTTTGCCAAGAAAACACCAAATGGGGTCATGAAGAATCGTAAAGGACTGAACAACTACTACCACCCTTGGGTACAGGCAGCATGAAGAGAGTGCCAGCTTCAAAGCCAGGAAGACAGGTACAAGACTTGTCTATGCCAGGACTAGTCAGTTAACCTTTCAAAATTCTAGGAAATTCTCTAGGGCTATACATCGCAGAGATGATATTGATCTTCACGGCTATATACATTTTATTTTCATAACAACATTAAGAGCCTAAACAAAAGACCCTAAGCAAAAGTCCTAGACACCCACAATTCAGGGTTTGTTTTGTGAATGTAAACTTGAGCAGGGTGGGGGGAGGCAGGACTGCTTAGTGTATGTGTGGGGTGATGTTGTAAAAGGATGGTTATTGTGAAATTTTCCATTTGCTTGACAATAATAGTTATCATTTATGTAAATTGAAGGTTTGCAAAGCCTTTACAAGTATCTTATCCTCACAATGGTCCTGGAAGGTAGGATCTGTCTTCGTCGTCGTCATCATCGTTATCATCATCACTGTTTTACAGATAAGGAAAGTGAGGCAAACAAGTTCGGTGACTTGTCTAGGATCACACAGCTAAGTAAGTATCCGAAGCAAAATTCGAACTCATGTTTTCCTGACTCTATCCACTGCTGCCACCTAGCTAGTATAATAATTGCTGGCTTTTGTGTAGCGCTTTAAAGTTTGAAAAGCTCTTTACAGACATTCCTTCTCAAGAGCCTGGTGAGAGAGGCATTACAGGCAGCGTTATTTCCATTCTACAGAGGAAGAGGTTTTCAAATTCGGATCCCAGCCCAGTGCGGTATCCACTCCACCTCATTGCCTCATTGTTTCGGGAGTCTCCAAGTCTGAGATACCTCGCCTGAAGCGGATGAAGGAACTCGAAAAGGTGCTTTCTCAGCCAGGAGGCTTCCCCGGGATGATTCATTTACTAGCTAAGCTCTAGCATTTGGGCATCTCCAGTACTTGAAGGGCGCGGGCGCGCGTGTCTGATTAATTCTTCTAATAAGGCTGCCGGGAGGCGGAGCTTCGGGGTCCGCACGGGACCTAGGCGTCCCGGCCACCCCCCTCACCTCCCGCAGCTCCAATTACCTGGGCACCCCGGCCCGGGACGTTTGGTTTGTTCGGCCCCTGCTGCCCCGGGGCTCAGGGGGAGGGCGTACCCCGCGTAGGTGCTTGCCCGTCCCTAACTCCGCCCCCAGGCTTGGGTTGGAGTAGCTGGCTCTCTCTCTCTAGTCACTTGCTCGCTCGGGTGGCGCTAGCTCTCCAGGCTGCCCGACCCGCAGCCTCAGCCCACCCGGGCCATGACACCGCTGCAGCAGCGCCCGACTCGGCGCTCCGCTCCCTCGCCGCGGCTCGCCGCGCTGTGCTCCCTGAGGGCTGGCCGCCTCCTGGAGCTCTCTCTGCTTCTGCAGCTGCTCCGAGCCGCTACTCCTGCAGCCGCCGCCACCGTCCCCGCCGCAGCCGCCGGCAGCCACCCCAAGACTAGCCCCCGCATCACCGCAGCGTGGAAAGGTGGGTACGAGCTGAGGGCACCAGGCGAGTGACAGCCGGGAGCCCAGGGGGGCGCCTGCCCGCCGCGGGCGCTTGAGAGAGTCAGTTTGTCAGCCGGGGTCGCGAGTGTGTGTGTGTGTGTGTGTGTGTGTGTGTGTGTGTGTGTGTGTGTGTGTGTGAGCGAGCGCGCGCGTATGTGGCAGCAAGCTGCAGCAGCGCCTGGCAAGCGCGAGTATGCCTACATGAGTGTGTGTCCGAGTGCATCCTTGTGTGTCGGAGTCTGTCTGTGTGTCACTGGACATGTGAGTAAGTCTGGGTCAGTGTATGTATCTGCGAGCGGATTGTGTCAATATATCACTAGATGTGAGTGTAAGTCTGTGTCGGGGTGTGTGTCCATATGTGAGTATGCCGGCGTGTGATCCCTGATTGTCAGTGTGTTCCTGTGTCAGAGTGAGAGCCTGTCAGCGTGAGTCTGAATTTGTGTGTGTGTGTATTTTTGTGTGTTGCGTGCCGGAGCCGCGTTAATGCGGCGGCGATCCCTGGATGCCCGAGCCTGGAGCTCAGTCTCCACCGAGACCTGCCCGCAGCCCAAATCTGCAGCGCGCGAGGGGGGAGGGAGGTGGAGAAAAGACTGGAGAGGAGAGGATCTCCAAGCTCCCCAACTTCAGCTCATACTCCTGTGGTACCAAGAGCCTTTTCCCGAGACACTTTCTCCCCAGCTTGCTGGTGACCCGCCCGGGCCCCCTCCCCCTGGGTTCCGGTGTCCCTGGCTACCGTGGGGTGGCGGGGAGCGCCGTGCAGGGGCGCCGCGGGGCCTGCCTCCCGCAGGCTGCCAGCCGACCGAGCTGGGCCCGGGGGCTGGCGGCCCCGGGCTCTCTCACCATTCTGGGGCTGCAGAGAGCATGGCACGCGCCGCTGCCGCCTCTCTCGGCTGCGCCTATTGCAGACCCCGCCTGCCTGCTGGTGTTCCTTCTCTTGTTGCGGGAACAAAGACCCTTCTCGCCCCCTCGCCCCGCCACGTGAGCGGGAGTGCCTGGCTCAGGGCTCCCGGGAGTATGTGTGGCTGTCCGAGGTATGGGGGACGGTCGCCACTCTGCCCTTCAGCTGCACCCCGACCTGCAGGCTGCTTCTCCGGGGTGCAGCCCCAGCCCAGCAGGGGTGGGCGGGATAGCGGCCATTGGCCCCCTCCCCAGGGTGAACAGCTCGCTGGGCAAGGAGAGAAAGGGGGTTTCCCTGGCTCAGGCTCTCTCCTTGAGTCTCTAGACCTATCTGGCTGGTTGAGTCTCTCTCCGGCAGGTTTTCCTGGGTTAGGGGACCAATTGGAGGCTGGCTTAGGGAGGACATGGCTCCCGGCAGGTGGCAGATAGGATCCTGGGATGCCAGGGCTTTTTTTTTCCTCCTCCTGGTTTAACAGTGCCCAGGAACAGTGCGGGTGAGGGAAGCTGGTAACATAAGGCTCTGACATATGAAAGAGCAGGGTGTTTTTAGCGGGGCTCATTGGAAAGGAGGAGTAGCGGAGTGCTTTAGCCCTAGGAAACCTCCCTTGTGAACTTGGAGGTCCCCCCGGAGGTTTCTTAGTCTCGTTTTACTTTTGTCCTTCCTACAATGGGGACACTGGCTGAGAGGTGGAGTCCAGGACTTGGGGTTTGGAAATGGGAGGGGGGTGGCGTTCATTCCCAAATGGCTTTTCTTCTCCTTCCCCTGCAATGCACAAATGCCAACCCCCACCTGGGTCTGGGGTCTGGCCCAGAAATCTCTCATCCCTGCTGCGGACTGTGGGGCAGCCCGGGGCAAGGTTTCAGTTGGAAGTCTTTGATGTTGGCCAGATTTGTAAAGGAATGCGGCATCCCTGCTGCTAGGCAGGAGATATCTGGGCCAGGTATTCTTAGCCCGAGTGGTTGAGGGAAAAAAATCCCCAAACTGCGGCACTGGGAAGGAAGATGACTTGCTCAAGGTCACACAGCACATTAATACTGAACTGGGCTGGGTTGAGAGGTCTGGAGAGTAACTAACTAAATGAACCTGGAGGAAATACCAGTCTAGTTTCTAGGTCAGAGCAAACTAACTTCATTCATTCAACCAATATCTATTAAACGCTTATTATGTGCTAGGCATTGAACTAGACATTGGGGATACAACAAAGTGTACTATGAAGGAACGTCTGATGCCTGCTTTGTATCTTAAGTTACCTTCTTTACCAATATTGGGAAGGGGGAGGAAGGCGGTAAGCAGGTACAGTGGGGACAGTAGAGGAGCCAGAGGACCTGGGTTCCAATTCCAACTCTGCCACTTAATACTTGTGTGACCTTGGGCAAATAAAGAGCTCCCTCGGTGCCTCAGTTTCCCCATATGTAAAATGAGGGAGTTCTAGATGAACGCTAAGGTCCCTTCCTGCTCTAAATCTTTGAATTGATGATCCTTACAGCCTGACTGTATCAGGAAGCAGTTGGGTGGGTGGGTGAGGGGGAGATTGTATTTTACTTACAGAAAGGATGGGAAGCAGGGGGTGGGGGTGGGGGAACAGATACTGCAGGGGAAGAGAGGCAACTGTGATCTGAGACCTCTCATCAAGGAGCAAGGCTTCCCCAGGAAATCGTGTGTGTGTGTGTGTGTGTGTGTGTGTGTGTGTGTGTGTGTGTATAGAACCCCAACACACAAATCAGAGGGGCTTAGTCGACAGAGCCCCATTGTGCAAGGAGGTTGGGCTCAACCGAAAGGTTGGTAGGGAGGTTTCCAGTTCTTTCTGTCCTGCCCAAAACACTGCCAGAACCTGACGCCTTGGGCCCTCAGGGTCTTATCTATACTCCTTATCTTGCTCCTCCACCTGGCTACCTTGATGGTAGTGGGGAGGGGCCGAATCAAACACTGTCCCGAGCTCCTTCCACTCCCCCCCTTCCCTTGGAGTTAGAAAGTGCTAGGACATGGATGGAGTGAAAAAAAAATTGTGTCATGGGGCCATGTCTATGGGTTCTGAAAGCCCTCCCTCCTTGCACTCAATCCTCTTCTACCCATTCTCTGCACTGAGTTATTGCCCATCTCCTCTATTCCTAGCATTTACCACTTTCCCCCTAGGCCTGACACTTCCCTCCAAATTCCCCAAACTTAGTGGCACTTGGCTAGGAGGTCCCACCTTTATCCTTCCCCATTCCTTGGCACTTAACTTTCCTTCCTTATAGGGGCTGGGGATTGGAAAATGTTTTTGGAGTCCATGTTAAGCAGTCAGAGGAAATCCTCTCAGACAGTTTCAAATGCCCCAGACCTTTGCCCTTCCATCTCCCTATGCCTCTGTGTTAAGATGCCGACTTCAGTTTGCATGGCTTTGGTGGACTAGTGGCTCCACCTTCAGACTCCAAAGCTTTCTCATGATGATATAAAAGGGATGGCTTTGGATTGAGAGATCCTCAGAGGCCCTCCTCCTTTAACCCCAGACAGAGTACCATCTGTTTCCAACCCACTTTCCAGGACTCAGCTGCCTATCATCAGGGAGAGGTCCCTATCATCCAGACCTTGCTACTTACCCCATCCTCCAGCTGCCTTCAGGAAACTTATGGGGCATATGGTTCCCGGGCTAGGAGTTGGCAATAAACTCAATGATCACAGGGTGTGTGATGAAAAAGCCCATGGGCCCAGTGTCCCCTTTGTCATCAGAAGGAGTATGGCCATCCCATTCTCCATTCCCTGGCCTTCAGCCCTTGCTTTCCTCTGGCAATGCTGGCTGCCTCCTCCCTTCCTTGCCCCTTCCCCCGACTAGCTACAATTTTATTAGGAGGGGCAGCAGTTTGTTGGAGAGGCCCCTATTGAGGGAATGGCCTGAGACAGGGTTATGATTTATTAGTTTTTAAGTTTGAGGAGAGTACACCTGTGACCCCAGAGACCCAGGAAGAGCCCATATCAGGAAAGTGTGCCCTTCAAAGGTGGGACAAAAAAAAAATAAAAACTTAGAGAACTGTATATCTTAGCCGGTTCATTTTTAACAGAAAAATCAGCTGAGATCCAGAGAGGATGTAACTTGTCCAAGTTTGCATAGGTGTAGGAAGGATTTGAACCAAAGTACTCTGACTCAAGCTTCCTTTTTCTGGCTAAGATGTTGTGTAATTTCAATTGGTAACTGGACATGGTCCACCTAGGTCATTTTTTGGGGTGGGATGGAGATCAGACAGCGATTAGTGGATTTTCTCTGAATCTTTGTCCCCCAAATATCCTTCAGGTGTAATATCTTGAACTTCCAGAAACAAGATCTGCAGAGAAAGAATTTTTATGTAAGAAAAAAATAAAATAAAACCCATTATGTAAGAAATGAATGATCTGTTCCTAATGAAGGGGGCTGATGAACAGTGAAAAGGGATTCCTCAGATGACAGCCAGTTCCTCTATAGTCAGCTGAGGCTGTTGTTTGTGGTAGAGAGAAAATTCCTTTTCAGGTACAGTTTAGATTATCCAGTCACTGAGCTCCCTTCAGGCTCTGGGATTCTGCATCCATGATTCTTGACTCCAAATTCAGTGTTCTTCTTGTTATGCTGATGCTGATCTAGGGGATAGGTCGTTCAATCAATTAATTAGCCAGCATTTCTTAAGGATGGAGGAATTGAAGGGGAGGCCCTAATTCCCTCCGTAATATTTTAACCCTGTCAGTTGACTCTGTTTGTGGCCTCAGACAAAGTGGGGCACTAGCTGGGGCATCTGGGTTCTGCTTGGGTTAGCCCTTGAATCTATAATTTTGATCGTCATTTTTCCTTCTCTTGGACTTGATTTCTTTAACTATATCATGGAGAGAATAATGTTTGTCCTGCTTCTCTCCCAGTGGTGTTTGCTGAGAGGACCCTGAGATAATGGATGAGGAAGTGCATTGAAAGGGAAAAAGGTTACGCAAATGTGAGGCTTGTCACTAATGGAGGAGCTGGACCAAGATGCAGAGGAGTAGGACTGAGCTCCTGAAGGAGGAGTCCCATAAGGCACGGCTCAGGGGCCTAGAAGTCTCCAAAGTTTCCTTGGCTAAGTAAGTAGGGTCAGGAGCTGGAATTCTGCCAGTGTGAGGAAGGTTCTGGCCATTCCCATCATTCTGGCTAGCATGGTAGAGAGTACCAGGAGTTCAGAGACTATAACTCTGCTAAAAGCAATGTGACCTTGGGCAAGTCATTTCCCTTTATGAACCTCAGTTCCTTCCTCTCTAAAATGAGGGAGTTAGATTAGATACTTTCTAAGGTCCCTCCTTGCTTCAATAGTATATAAAATTCCTCTCCTCTCTTGCTGAATGTCTCTTTGGGAGTGGGAAAAGAGGGGAATACCTGGTCTGGGGGGCAGAAAGGCCCATGGAAGTCCACTTTCTCTCCAGGCTAACATATGGCAGTGAAACCCATGGCTCTGCCCTTCCAGCTGGTCTCTTGGCCCCCTTCATTGGCCCAGATTCTCTCCTGAGGCCAAGCCAATTAACAAGTGTGAATTTATTTCCGATTCTGGTCACCATAGCTGGGGGCAGGATGATGCCTTATTCCCAGTGGTTAAGTGGGGTGGAGGAAGGAAGCTGTCACTCTTCCTCAGGCTGAAGTCACTGTTGGCCCTCCCCAAGCATAAGCATTTCCAGTGGAAATCCTCTGGTCCCAGAGGGTTTTATTTGCTCATCTCTTCTGGGAATGATCTTTGTCCCCACATGATAGAACTTCTTCCCTCTGTGGGGGAAGCCTGACAACTTTCCCAAGTCAGTGGTAGTGGTGGGGGTGGTGGTTGGGGAGGGGGGCCAAGGTTGGGAATTTTTAGTAATTAGCGGCATCTTATGTGACATCATCGGGAGAGGGCAGGTTGGAAGTCCCCCCCTACCTGAGAACTCATAACATAGTCTCAAGGGCCCTTTGAGAATATCTGCTTAGCTCTTAGTCAGAAATAATTGCAGTTCACGTTACTATAATCCTGTACAACTCACATGCCTTTCCTTTCAACAATCATTTGAAGTAGAGATCGCAGGTGTTCTCCCCATTTTACAGATGGAGATAACTGAGGCTCAGACAGAGGAGAGAGCATTAGAGTCAAGATTTGCATCTAGGTCTTGCATCTTCTTTCCTGAAATTCTTCAAATGTGAAATGGGATTAACCATTGCTGCAGTATCAGAGTTGGAAGATGAAAAGAGATAATTAATGTCTGGGAAACATCTTGCAAACTCTAAAGCCCTGTAGAAATATAAAACATTGTTATTTCTATTTCCTGAAAAAACCCTATCCAAGTGTGTCCACGAAGTCCCTCTGTGATTTACCCTCTAAGTGCTCATCCTATCTACAGTGGGAGAATCTACTCCCTTCTCAAGCAGCCACATCACTTTGGGTAGAGCTCACATGGTGAGGAAGTTTGCTTGTTCATCCAGAGCTGGAAAGGACCTTAGAATCCATTCGGTCCAATGCCCTCATTTTTCACTTGAGGAAAATGAGGTCACACAGAAAGTAAGGAGCAGAGAGATCCCAGTCCCAGGATTGGGACCTGGAACTTTTCAACTTCAGATCCAGTACACTTCCACTGTGTTCTAGGCTTCTATGCTTTTCTTAGTTAGCTGGGTGTCATAGTAATTAGAATGTTGGACCTAGAGCCCTGAAGACCAGTGTTCAAATCCTCCTTTAGACATTTACTGGCTATGTGACCCTGATTATGTCACTCACCTTCTTTCTGTCTCAGTTTCCTCTTCTATAATAAGGTTAGCGAACAATACAAGACAGTGTGAGAAAAAGGAGATGAGGGAGATCAGAAAAGAGAAAGATATGTTGGGAAAGTAACCAAGGCAAGGTTTCTAACAGGAGGTAGAAGGGTGAAGGGGGTAGCTGTTCAGATACAGTGCCATAGCTGCTGGAGACTAAATGGGCCTTAAAAGGTTCTCTAGTCTAACCCCTCCTCATTTTTGTAGATGGGGAAAGTGAGGTTCGGAGTTCATGTCCATGGTCACACAGTCAGTAGAGGGAGGATCTGAACCTAGGTCCTTATTTACTGGGGCTCTTATCTACTGTATTACAGGCTTCTGTCCCTTAGCCCTCTACTTCTAAGCAAGAGGAAAGGAGATGGAATTGCTACATATGGGGTTCTTCTCACCTCCAGACATGTAGGAAATATCTAACTCCATACGCAGGACAGGAAGGACAACCCTTCCCCTTGGAGGGGAACTTATATCCACTCCTGTAGACCATCATCTTTGACTAATCCTGGGACCTCATATCCTGCCACACCAGACCTTGGGAGCATCCTCTTCCCTCAGCCCTCTTCCACCGTCTTCCAGGACCCAAATGGTTTTGAGCTGGCATTCCAGTCTCTCTTTCCTTATCATTTTTTCCCCCTCTCCTCCTAAGCTGGACAGACCAGGGTGTGTCACAAGAGAGAGCTTCCACTTCCCCTTGCCTTCTCGGAAGTTACCCTTGGTTCTTCTTTTGATTTCCTCATGGGGATATTTTGCACATTGGACTTAACAGGTTCTTAGCTTCCCAGTAGGGAACAGCTTCCTTTCACCACACCTGGAATCCTACAGTCCATCACAAACAGGGGCATAAATAGGATGGGTAGGTTCCTGAAGGACCAACCATGGACCCTCATCAATCCTCCACTCCCATCTGCCTGGCTGTGGCCCTTCTCCCATGCAAATCAGTGTCGAAGAGAAACCCTTGAAATTTGCATTTTTTTTCCCACGTGCATCTCTTTTCTCCTTCCAATTCACACTAAAGAACCCCAGCATTTCCCTGAAGTACACCTAGTATTGCTTCATCCTCTACCTTCCCAATTACTTCCAAGAAAAAATAAAGAAAACTATGGGAATCTAGACAGACAAAGCAAACTTGGAATTGGCTCCCTCAAAGGTCATGGGATCTTCTTTGAGTGAGAAGGGATTTTACTCATTTTGACCAACTCCTTTTAAAGTGGATGAAACTGATGCCCAAGATAATTTTATGACTTGCCCAAGGTCACACAGGTACTAAAAGGCAAAGCTGAATTTTGAACCGAGGTCCTGTGGCTCCAGAGTCAGGACTCTTTCCTATATACCTTGTTGCATGATTTTAATTCATGACACTGTTTTGACTAGAACCCTGAGCTTCTCAGGTACCTCAGGAAAGTAATCCTTGATCAATCTCTATTTCCACGTCTCCTGTTCCTCTATCACTTCCCCTCAGTTGTTAGCTCATGTTACTAAAGGTATGAGAAGTGTTCTTCCTCTTTCCGAGCCCCTCCCCTCTTGTCCCTTTCTTCACTGTCTTTCCTCTGCTGGGTCTTCTTTCTTCCTTCAGCCTCTGGATCTTGTTCATCCTTTGGGGCTTAGCTCCTTCCATCTGCTCTGGGAAACCTGACCTGATGTCTTCAGTTAGGAACCATCTTTTCTCTGACTTTCCATAGCACTTTGTATGCCACATATAGGTTGATCCATGACCATATCAATATGGATTCTCCCTCCCCTGGTGCAGGTTACAACCTATTTACTTTCCTCTTACCCAGTGCCATTTTTGTCCACGCCTTTCCCTGAATGCTTTGCAGTAGATCTGGAAAAGTGCTGGAGCTCCCTTGGGAACTCTGTGTATAATAAATTAAATTAAAATTTAATAAGCAGGTGCTTAAGAAATGTTTGTTGGATTGGGCAGGACTGCAGTAGATTGGAGGCTTTCCTCTGGTTCTTACATGATCCTGGTTCCAAACTCGGGCTGTCCATCTGTTATCTCTTCCTTTAGCTCTGTGGCCTCCTTGTTTGTCCTTGGCTGTGCCTTGTGATTCAATTTCTAAGTACAAGTCGTGATTGGTAACATGTTGCAGTCTGCTTACCCCCACCCTTGGGGTCACCTGCAATTTTGATTCTTTTGAGCTCACAGTGATATCATATGGCATCACAGGAGAATATTGGAATTGAGGAAGATGAACTTTTGTGTCAGGGAGCAGCTTAATATCAGTGACAGTGCTGCTTTCCTAAATGGGATCCAGCCTTATCTCTTCTGTTCAATTCAAGGCACAGTTTATTGTCCATCTCCAGTGCCTGTCCAATTCAATTCAATAAACATTTATTAAGGTAGTATGGAATAGTGGCTAGACACTGGACTTTTTGTTAGAATTTGCTCACATCCTATCTTACACTCTTACTATCTGTGTGATTCTGGGGAAGTCATTTAAACTCTCTGTGCCTCATCTGTACAATGAAGGGGATGGATTCAATGCCCCTTAAACCCCTTCCATCTCATAAATATCTATGATGTACCAGTGCTGTGTTAAGTACTTGGGATATAAGTAAAAAGCAAAATAGCCCTGCCTTTAATAAATGCTTATTGACTGATTGAAGGAACCTCTAGTTTCATTGGATGTGAAAGATTTATCTCTTAGTGGACTAACTCAATGGGTCACCCAATGCCATAATCTGGGAAATATACATTCTTATTCCACGTTGTTTTTCTTGTATGGGTGGCTAAGGTGGTCTCTTTTAGGTCATCATGGATCTCATTGACAAGACTTGGTAGTGTTCCAGGGCTTGATACAATCAGGATGATTACATCTCCAGAAGTGCCTGGAAAGCTTCATTCCTGATAGAGAATTGATCTTCTGACTGGATTTTTTTGCACAGGGCATCCTCCATGGCAAGTATCTTGAATTAGTACAGATCTCCCTTTTTAAAGCCTAGGTAGATATCATTTGGAAGCACAGTCACAGAAGATATGTACGTGTTCTTTACATGTTGTAGAGACGTCTTGTTGGAGGAGAACCTTTGAGGCTGTATTTGAATTGAATCAAATGTTCTTTCGTAGACGACCAACAATAATAAAGTAGTTACATTTTCTACACCTTTCAGTCAGTTGTGTGTTTGTAAAGATGTTGCCTGCTACTGAAAATTGATGGCAAAAGTCTACCTGCTTCCTTCTTTTAGTTTCATTAAGGATATCTTGATACAGGAATTGATCGTTATCATAGAGATTTTATAAGGATTATAGAAGATGAATGTTGGTGGTAGATGCTGATACTGTGGTTATATTTTGGGGGAATTGAGAGTGATAACACTATTTATAATCTATCATTTTGGAATCTTCTTTCTTTGAAAATTGATCCCCAAATAACTGAAAAATTTCATTCTCATTAGCATGGACTTCCCTCCCCCCTCTCCTTTCTGTATATGTTTGATCAAGTCTAGCTACTCATCTGTCTTCATCTTCACAAATGCCATTTCTACTTTCTCATACAGAACATTGGGCACTAATATAGTAGAGTTCAAATGCTGTGGTTTTACTATTATTGCTAATGAGAATATTGTTGTTCAGTCATCTCTTCATGATGATACTGTTTTGAATTTTCTTGGTAAAGATCCTGCAGTGGTTTGCTATTTCCTTCTCCCTAGCTCATTTTACAGAAGAGGAAACTGAGGTGAACAGGATTAAATGACTTGCCCAGGGTCACCCAGCTTGTAAGTGTCTGAGGTTGGATTTGAACTCAGGAAGATGAGTCTTCCTGTTTCCAGGCCCGGTGCTCTATGTACTATGGCACTGTTTAGCTGCCCTGCAAATGAGATTGACAGATATATAAATGCCTGATGATCTGGTTCATTTCTTGTCGATTTATTGTCCTCTTTTCAACTGTATATACAAATACTTTTGGTAGTTTCTTACTCTGGGGTCTCTACAGGGTCCTTCCCCCTTTATTTGCTATTATCTTTTAGTAGTCTCCCATCTTCCTGCTCCCTAATATTTCCATAATCTAGATTGTGACATTGTCTTTCACTGCTACGTCCTTCTGCTTACCTAGGACATTGAATTTTAGTTGCTTGAGGCAGGTTACCTGCTGTTTGACTTTTTTTGTGTGTGGTCACTGCTTTGTATAAGTTAAACCTTTTCTAAAAAATGGTATCTTTACTTTTGGCCAACTGGTTGGATAGGAAGTGCTTTAATTGCAGATAGTGGTTTCTTTTTATCTTTATTTTCTTTAATTTATCCATTTCTTTAATTTAAGTAAATTCAATTTAACCAGTTGGTTTGACCTTTCTCCTTACCAGTTAACAATCTGATTACATATATATAGCTCATTTTGAAATGGTGCCTATGTCTATGACAACTTATTTCCTCTTTGCTAAGACAGCTATTTTTCTTTCTTTCTTTCTTTCTTTCTTTCTTTCTTTCTTTCTTTCTTCCTTCCTTCCTTCCTTCCTTTTAGCATCCTGGCCCTTCCAACTCTCTCCAAAGTGTTCCTGATGTAAGAGTGTGAAACCTTTTGACTAGTCAACAAGCTTTTGCCTTCTTTCATGATCACAAACCAAGTTTTCCAACATGGTTTTGGTTGTACATAATATTGACTTAGATTGGATATCCTTTTCAAGTACTTCATAGAATTTCTTTACTCTGTTTTCTGCACCAGAAGTCACTACATTGGTGGCAGTTATTTTCATGACAGTTTACTTCATGCTTAGGCTCTTGATGAGGACTTCAAGGGTATATGGTCAAGTGTTCCATGGAACAATATTCTTTATTGCTTTTTGGCACACAATAAAATGTGGATGAAATGTACACTACACATTGCCTGTTCTCACAAGGCAGAAATAGGAGCAATAGGTAGGAGTTGCAAATTGACAGATTTACACCTTATATAAGTCAGTCAATCAACTAGCATTTATTAAAATTCTACTATCCCCCAGATTCTGGGGATGCCAAGACAGGATCAAAATGGTCCTTGACTTTAAGGAACTCCCCTCTTATTGGAAGGGAATAGAAGGTACAGCTTCCTACTGATCAGAGCTGTTCCAAACAGCTCTCTCTCTTAGAAGCTAGTGAGATATCTCTCTCTAGAGGTTCTCAAGAAAAGGATGAATGATTCCTTGTTAAGAAGATCAGCAAAGATGTAGGGTTTGGACCAGGCAACTTTCCAGGTCCTTCCTCCTCGGAGATTCTGTCACCCTTCCATTTTCTTGATGTGGCTCCTAAGGAACACTCCTGAGTTGTCTCTCCATGGAGGTACAACCTGTTTACATCTTTTGACTTAATTTCTAACAAAAGTATCAATATGATGGAGGTGGTTTATTTCTTCTAGGGATGTGTCTGCTCAGTGGTTGAATAAAAATCATATATTTAGAGTCTTAACATTTAGGTTAATGTTTGTAGGTGAGGCTAATATATATGATGATGATAACATTATACTAATGCTATCTGACATATCACTCTTAAAGTTTTGCAAAGCACCTTGCATATATTATCTCAGTTGACCTGTGAGGTAGGTCCTATTATTATATGCATTTTAGAAATGAGGAAGTAGAGGATCAAAAGTGGTCACATATTGTCCAACTAAGTGTTGGAGACAGGATTGGAACAAAGCTCTTCTGGACCAGTCTAGCCCTCTAACCTCAGTGCTGCACTCCTTTCTTAGTTCAAAATGGTGCAATTCTTGACCATGTCTTCCCACTTTTTGCACAAGTCCATAAGGGTCACTTTGGAACTGGAAGGGGGTTGCACAGAATTTAAGATGATTTTGTATTTTTCTTGGTTTCCTGGATTCCTATGGCAGGGAGAGAGACAGAGAAAGAAAGACAGAAGGAAGGAGACAGATAGAGAGGCAGAGAGACAGAAAGACAAAGAAAGACAGAAGAGGGAGGGAGAGAGGGAGAGAGAGAGGAAGGCAGAGAGAGAAGAGAGAGAGAAGAGAGATCACTTAGTGGCTAGCCTTCTGATGAAACACTCCTCTGCACGTAAGCTATTGCGCAGTGGCTACATCTGTCCTGGGGACCATTATTTCTCTGATGCCCTTATTCTAGTCTACTCTGCACTATAATTGTTGGATAATTATGGCATCGGATTGCATACTTACCCATGTGTTCTATCCTCTGCTATCTCACCCTACCCCTCCTAATCCCCTGGCCACTCCATGAGAACAGGGGGCAACATCTTTTTTGATTCCTAACATAGGGTCTACATACAGGAGTTGCTTACTAAATGACTGATGGATGAATGAGTGAATGTATAAGTGGAAAATCTGGGCACAAAGTAAATGTCTTTTAGCATGGGGTTAAACCCAGGCATATTCCTCCTAAGAAGCTTGATACCTTAGGTTGTCTTTGAGTGGGAAGAAACTGGGAGCTCCAGCCTCTGACCTGCATCCCACTGCCCATAAAGGAATTGTCTTTTACCCTGTTGGAGTGCTCTTTTCAAGTGCCAGTTGTTTGGTATTTTTATGGAGGGTATAGTGCCCTATTTTCTCCAAGGAGAGAAAAATGGCGTCAAGGTCAAGGTGAAGGAATGAATGTGCCTAGGGTTATCAGGCCTGAGGGACCCAGACAGGGAGACTTTAACCTCCTAGGGCCTATCATTATTAATACCAAGCAGCTTTCTGCTGCTACTTTTATTAATCCAGGTTTAGCACATCAGAACCATCTGGCCATGAGCCAGGCTTGTCAGCAATCTCCTAGGGCTTAGGGGATGGGTCCCTCTTGGTTATGTGGTGAATGTTTAGACAGACTGACCATCATCTGGGGTAATACTGAGGAATCACAGGGTGATCTGTGAAATTCTGCAGGTTAACTGAGTACTACCTGTGTGCTTAGCCCTGTGTCAGGCCCCAGTGGGGGAAAAAGGAGAAGACAAGGACCCTACCCTTTGGAAGTTTTCATTCTGGTTGGGTGACAAAATTTACCCTTTGGGAACAGAGAACACCATCAGGGAGGATGTGATCCAGGGCCCAAATTCCTGTTTCTTAGTATAAATACTTTAGGACTTGAGAGTAGAGAGAGATCAGTATGAACCTGAGAAAGGACTCCCTGGAGGAGGTAGGATTTGACTGGGCCTTGAAGGGTGGGCATAATTTGGATAGTCATTTCAGGTGACAAGATCATCAGAGACTCAGGGAGGATGACCTTGGTACAATGAGGGAACATCAAGGTAATTTTCCAGTTTGGAAACAGAAGGAATATGCTGGGGAGTCATGAAGTAGGAGTTTGAATGGGTACAGTGGAATCAGATTGTGGAGGACCTTGAATGCCCACAAGGGAGTGTAGACTTGAAATACTGGGCAGCAGGGATCCACTAGGGTTCATGAGTTGTCTTGACCATGGATATGGTTGAGGTAGAAATTGAGCTGTTTTCAGTGGGGGATGGGAATTATTCAATTCAACATACATGTGTTGAACACCCCAGGGAAAAAGCAAAGTTTAAATAAGATGGTGTTGTTGCCCTCATGGAGATAATGGTTTAGTAAGTAAATAGGACACAGATAAAAATAACTATAATATGTAATAATACATGTTGAGTGGACCCAAGAGGCATAAGAAAAGTACTGTGTGACCTGAGATTGGGGAAAATTCTGTTTTGGTTGAGGAAATCCAAGCAGACTTCGTTTAGGGCATTTGAATTGAGTTTCAAAGGAATGGTGAGGTCAATGGAGGAAGAAGTAAGGGAGAGAGGACAAGAAGACCAGGGAAGAGTCTGGGCAAAGGTACATAACAATGGAGGGTGTGTGTAGAGGAAAATAATCATTGAGCTTGATGGGATGTGGGGTTCATAGAGAGGAATAGCCTGAGTGAGAGAAATGGAGGGATGGAGTGGAATTGTTGCCAGGTCGCAAGGGACTTTGATCATCAGCTTCAGTAATCAGAACTTTATTCAATAGGTAATGGGGAGCTTGGAGTACAGGAGAGACATGGTGGGAACTATATTGGGGGAGAGAAATCATGGCAGAAGGAAGACCAGTTAGCAGGACACTGCTGTAATCCAATCAGATATTAATGAGAGTTTCTACCAGGGTGAGGAGTTTGGGCTACAAGGGGCTTGTGAGACAAGACTGTGGAGAAAGGACAGGGATTGGTAACAGATTATTTTTGGGAAGAGACTTTTCTCCTAAGGGAAAAGCCAATAATAGCATCAACTTGGTGAATGGTGGTGTCTGACTGAAGTTGTAAAGTTAGAAAGGTGACCTTGGTTAGGAGAAAAGATAATAAACTGTATTAGGAACCTGTTGAGTTTGAAGGGCTTGTGGGACATTCTGGTAAAGAGGGATTGTAATGGTTGGCTATGTGGGTTTGGAACTCCGAAGAGAGGTGAGGGCTGAGGATGATAGAGTTGGGAGCAGAGTTGTAACTAGGGTGGAGTGACAGGACTTTGGCTCAGGAAGGCCATATTCACTGCATTGTACTGTCAGTAAGTGTCTAGAAGCTACTATCCCATTGCCTCAAGATCTATAGGACTATGCTGGCCCAAGACTCTCAATAGAACCCTGCTCCTTTACCCTATCCAGAGTCAGCCTCCCCAGTATCCCATCTCCTGGTGCATTCTTCTTTCCTCACCCAATCCCTGCAGGGGCAGATCTTTCTGCAGCATGGGCATGTCTTTTGACCTGACTGTACCCAAACTAACTCCAGTACCAATCCCCCAACTACTGCTGCCCCAACCTCTCTGTTTTTGCCCAAGGTAAAAGAATTCCTAGTTACATCTCAGTTTGAGTCTTCTTTGTACAAGTATAATTGAAGCCTTGGGAGCAAATGAGATTGGCAAGGGAGAGAATGTAGGGTAGGGATAGAGCCTTGGCAAAACCTATCTTGGGGAGTGGGGAAGAGGCTGAAGAACCAGTGAAAGAGGGAGGAAACTTAGAGAATTGGTGGCTAGGGCTCAGTGATATTAGAAAACAAAGCACAGTAGTTAGTGCCCTTCCCCCTTCCCCCTTATGTTTACTACCATATTTTAATGTCTCAAATAAACATGGCTCCCTTTGCCAGGGATAGGAATGTCCCAGTGATGTGACAGATCTCCAGAAGCATTAATGTAATCAGCACTAGCTAAGCACCAATGCTCCCTTCTGTGGATGAGACCCTCCTCTCCCTCCCACCCCCACCTCAGTCCTTCCCATCACACAAGGTTGCCGTGGCAATCACTGGCTTCCCTTGAATGTTCCTCCTTCTCTGTATTTGTTTTGTCTCCTCTGCCAGAGCCATGGACTTGTTTATCTTTTGGGCGTATGTTCTGGGGAGACTCCGATCTATTCTTAACACTCACAACAACCAAATATTATCATTCCCATTGGCAGTTGGAGCTTTGACCTTGTCAATAAGTCCAACAAATGTACCAGCTTACTTCTCTTCTTGGCCCCTTCCCAGAGACAGACCCACTACAGGCACATACAGAAATACTTGGGCATAGCCCACAGTTTGGTGTGTAGAGCTGTTTTCCATGTGCGTACTCCTGTATAGGAGGCTTCTGCATGTGTACATGCACACACAAGTACCCATAGGCAACTGGGCACACACAAATGTATTTGTGTACAATACACTTATAGAAATGTGCTCAGGCAATGTATGCACTCAACCATGCCCATACAAATGCACCTCTGTACACATGCATCCCATGCAGAATGTATGCATCTCTGTAGGCATGGTCACACGATGCATCTACACAACCCATGAAAGCACTTGCATATGGGTACACAAAACACTGGAGCTCTCACAATAATTAGGTATTTGTATGCACACACAATATCTCTTTATGATACATACATGCCTGCCTATACAAGCTTGTGTGTATTCACCTCTATATGTCTGCAGTGCTCATATACACTTGGTCCATTTCCTTAAAGCCCACCACATCTTTCTCACATCTCAGACAACAGGGGCCCCAAGGCAATTTGACCAAGTCACTTCCCTCTACAGAACCGAGTTTCCTTTTCTGTAAAATAACAGGGTTGAGTTTCATAATCTCTAAGGCCCCTTCTGCCTTTGGCAGCCTCTGAAGGCTGTGCTTAATTTCCTGCTACTGTTGTTACTGTCCATGGTTGCTGGTCAGTGGCTGACCTGGCTGCTCTGTTTCTCAGTTGCCTAGAAAATCTCTTGGCTTCTTCTGGAGGCCTTGGTCAGTTGCTGCCCTGAGGTCTTCACCTCCCTCCCTGGCATTCCTCTGGAAGAGTGGGTGCTTGGCTGCCAGTAGCCACTTTGTCCACTTTCTGTAGCTACCTAAAACCTTTGTTCAGCCAACTTCTTCTGAAACCCCCATCTCTTCTCTTTAGGCTATTTCCCTTCTCCCATCTCTACCCTGTCATGCCTAGTTGGCACAAATTCTCTGCCTTGGCTTCGGTGCCTCATGTAGCCTGGCAAGTGGTCAAACCTTATTACACAAGGCAGACCCCTCTGCAAGTCTCCTCAGCCCTTGTCCCACACTCAGGATGATTCCTGGACTCTGTCCCTTTTTGATGTAACTGCTCCCTGAGGACTTATTTGCTGTTCCTGGGTTCAGTTCTGAGTTGCCCTATCCTGACCCACCAATTCCTGCTGAATCCCTCCTTTAACCCTAAAGCACCTCTGGGTCCCTTTGTTGCCCTGAACCAGACTAACCTCATTTGCAATCTGAGAATAAGATGATCCTAGCATAAACCCTCCAGTCAAATGATTTTCCTTTATTCCCAGCTTCCCAGACTTGTCCTTTCACCTTTCCAAATGGATATATTTATTTTGGGCATGGGATCTCTGCCCTGCATCGCGTGGTTTCCTAGAACCTACTGCCTTATGGGAAATGAATGGGCTTAACATAAGAAGAGGTATTTATAGATGTTTGGCAGGACAGAGTGTCAGCTGGGAGACTGTGAGGCAGTGGGGTACAATACAAAGAGCCCAGGTCCCAGGATCCCTGCGTTACCTGGGCAAAGCCTCTTTCCTTCTCATGCCCCAGGTTCCTCCACTACAAATCAAAGGACTTGCACTAGGAAGTTTCTCAGGGCCCTTCAAGGTCTGCTGCTGTTCCTTCCTAAGCCAGGTACAAAGACTGTAGAACACAGGACTGAAAGGGACTCTCAAGGCTAGCAATTCCCTGCCATGACTTCCAGAAGTCAAGGGCAGTGAAGGACTTTCTTAAAAGTCAGTAAATTAGTAAGGAGATCTGAACCTGAATTCTCCAACTCCACATCCAATTCTCTGCCTTCTGTGATCCCAGGATGAGGGTGAGCCCAGTTTCTGTCCTCTCTTCTTGGGTCTCAAAGCCTTTCTCCCCAGCATCAGAATTCTTAGCTCCCAGCCATGATCTCACTAAATTTTCACCAGAATTCTGTGAACACGGGCAGATTGGTCTCCTTACTGTCCTTGTGTATTTCAGTTATGTCCGACTCTTCCTGACCCCATTGGGGGTTTTCTTGGCAAAGATGCTAGAGAGATTTACCATTTCCTTCTTCAGTTCATTTTACAGATGAGGAAATGGAGGCAAACAGGGTTAAGTGACTTGCTCAGGGTCACACAGCTTGTACATGTCTGAGGCCAGATTTGAACTAAGATCCTCATGACTCCAGGCTTGTTTCTCTATCCATTATGCCACCTAGAATCATTCCCCACCATATGCCTTTGCTCTCACTGCTCACCCTCTCCCCCACCCCTTTCCTTCCTTATATCTATCCAGATGCTACCCATTCCTCAAACTCCAGATCAAGGCTCATCATTTCCATGAAAATATCCTTGATTTCTTCAGCCCACACTAATCCCTACTTCCTACAGGTGTTAAGGCACTTTAGACCCTACACCGTGGGGTTGAGCTCCTAATTACCTTTAATTATTTCATGAGGCACATAGAATCATAAAATTGAGAATGACAAAGTTGGAAAGGAACTTGGCTACCATCTCTGGGAAGCAATGTGGCTTAGTGGATAGTATGCTGGACTTGGGGCCAGGAAGATCTTTTTTCATATCCTGCCTCTAACTTTTAACTAGCTGTGGGACAACAGATAAAATCACAAACCTTTCTGACCCTCAGTTTCTTCTTCTGTAAAATGGGAGTAATGATGGCTGTTATTGACCTCAGGGCTGTTGTGAAGTCCAAGTGAGATGCTTGACAAACTTTAAAACTCCATATAAATGTCAGTGATTATCTTATCTAACATCCTCATTTTAGAAAAGGGGAAAGTGAGGCTCCTAGAGATAGGCAAAGTTACTTGCCCAGGGTTATGGTTTGGATTTTCTGAGTCCTAGCCTGGCTACCCCATGCTTCTTGTCAGTATAATGAATTCCAGTTCTTTGGTGGTTGTTCCTTTCAAAGCCCATACCCTCTTTTTTTTTTCCGGGTCCCTGTGTGGCAGGAGGGTAAATGAGACTTGGGGAGGCTGAGGGAACCACATATGGCCACCCAACAAGCCAGAGCTTCTGACATCCTCAGGATCCTGCAGTCAGTTATTTGGACACCCAGTGGGTTTTTTCTTTTGTATCACATCACTCTTCTGATATGTCTTTTCACTGCTTTGATGGAGGAAAATTTTGGACATCAAGGAGTGTTTGTAGAAGTGACCAACTCACATCCCTTCTGACTGGGACATTCGGAGCCTTTGAAATCCCTGAGCTGGTGAAGCTGTCCCTGCTGAATCTGGCCTATCTCCCATGGGGGTTGGGGGGAGAGAAAGGGGGAGAGTGGCAATGGATACTCCCTCAGTCTGTGTCAGCAATGAGACTCCTACAGTCTTGATAAAGGGGCCTAGTCAGGAACCCTTTACGATACGGCCAAGGTCAGCAGCTGGAAGTGGAGTTGTTCTAAACTTTCCCAAGCTGCTCTGCCAGAGCAAATTCCTTAATGCCCTCACAGTCTTGCCTCTAAAGCCATGGACAAAAACCAAAATAACAGTGACAACAACTCCATCCCCTCCCCCCACACACACTTTGGAATGGGAGAAAGAGCTCTGTTCTTCAAGAATACGAGGCAGCTTTGCCATGGACTGATGATGGCCTCAGTTGCTTTCTCTGTAAGGTCCTTGGCAGCTCAGACAGATCGTTATGGTTCTATGCTCCTAGGAAAGGCTTATGGCTCACTGCATGTATTCTGGCAGTACCAGCCAGGTGTTTGGATCCCTCTGCCATTTCCTCCTTCTCTTGGGGGATCCTAAAGTCTGGCAGAAAGGGAGGGAGCAATTAGAGGAAAGGAAGCAGGGTGAGGAGCCATGGAGGGGATAACCAATAAGATGGTGGAGGTTTATCACCCTGGTCATAGTGCCTGGAGGCAGCAGTTAGTAGCTTTGCAGGTCTGGATTCAATTATCAAGAGTGGCTAAAGGTACATCTATCCCCCAGGAGGTGCCATGTGTGTTTATTTTATTTCATTCACTAGATTAAGCAACTCAATTCAACAAATATTTATTCAAACCCTCATTATGTCTAAGACACTTCTGTTAGGTGCTGGGGATAAAAAGTAAAAAAAAAAAAAAACCCCAACATAACAAACCAAACCAGCTCCTGTCTTCAAGGAACTTACATTGGACTGGGGGTGGGGCAGAATACAAACAGTGCACAAGGACAAATACAGGATCCTTTGGGGTGGAATTGAGGAGTGGATTAAGGAGGAGTGGTACCTGAGCTAAGCTTGAAGGAACTAAGGATTCTGGGAGTCAGACCTGGGAAGCAAGTGCATTCCAGGCAATGGGGGATGAGTAGAAATGAAATCTTCAGTATAAAGAATGGCAGCCTTTCAGTTTGACTGGCATGAAGGTGAAATAAGGTTGGGAAGGCAGGTTTGAATCAGGTTCTGGAAGACTCTGAATGCTAAGCAGAGGACTGACCTATCACAGAGTCCTACAGATAAAAATTATTTTAAGAACCATTGAATCCAACCCAGATCTGAACATGAACTGCCTCCTACCAATTTACCTAATGTGGTCAGACCTGTGCTTTAGGAAGATTACTTTGGCAGCTGTGTGAAAGACAAATTAAAGAATCGGAGAGACTAATAGGAAATTAGTACAGTAATCCAGCCAAGAGGCTATGAGGATCTGACCTTGGGAGGTGGTTGTATGAGTGGAAGGAAGGGATGGGTTATATAAGGGATGGATTAGAGGTAGAAATGATGGGAATTGGCATTGCATATGGCAGGTGAGAGGAAACACATCACCAGAGATGACTCCAATAGTTGTACTCTCCACAGAAATAGGAAAAATTAGGGGAAGGGCAGATTTAAAGGGAAAGATGATGAACCATATTGGGTTCCACATTCAGATGGAGATATCCAACAGGCAGTCAGAGATGAGTACTTAGGCTATAAGCATTTAACCCAGACCATACTTGATTGGTTTTCTTATAGATGGAAAAACTGAGCTTCATGGAGTTAAAATGATTGTAACTCTAATCAATGGAGATGGGACAACACAGGATATGATTTCCCATTAGCATTTGGGCTGCCTCTCTGTAGGCATTTAGGCAAGGTGGGTGTCACTGAAGGAGGGGCATGAAGCTCTCTGGGAATGGAGAATGCTAAGTCAGGGCAATTAGAGAGGGAGGTAGAGACAGGCTGGCACAGGAGTGTTGGCTCTGCTCAGCTCTTGGGGCTGCCCCGGCTCACAATCAAATATTCCTCTGTCTGGGATTGCACCTACTGCAAGCTAAAACTTGTGAAGGTTAAGGAAGGAAATGTCAGTCATGCTATTTTTAAAACCCTGGCTCTAGGATCTCAATCTTTTCTGCCCCATGGTCTTTGTCTGTCCCTGCAGAACACTGCCCCATCCCTTGCCTCCCACTTCTCTATCTCTGTCCAGTACTGTTCCAAGGTTAGCAAGCTCATCCTGGTACAGTGGAGTATACAGTTGGTCACTGGCCTGGAAATGAGGAAGCTGAGATTTGAGCCATAGCTTCACTAGACTTCCTTGGACCTTGGCTTTCCCCTATCTGTCAAATGGAGATATTTATACTTACTCTCCCTACCTCACAGGGCTATTGTGAGGATCAGATGAGGGTGGTTAGGAAAATATATGCATAGATATGAGATTGAGGGAGGAAGTCTGAGGACTATGAGTCTTAGAACCACAAGACTTTCCATCTGGAGATCATTCTTGGGGAAATCAATGAAGATGGAAAAAGCAAATTTTTCTTCAACATGAGGAAAATGGGGGAAAAAACTTTCCAAGCAATTAGTTTTTGACAGAATTTCTAGGCTAATAGAATAGAGGAATTTCATGGACATAGTAAAACTAAGTTTCTTAAAATGTTGTTTTTTTTTTAAGAATTCCGAATTTAATAAACACTAAATAAGATATACCTGGTTGAATAGAAAAGAAGCTGTAAATTGTTATTATGTACATTTCATTATTTTTTAAAAGGACATAATAAATTCAGCCTATGTTTTTCAAAGCTGTCCTGCTTGTCTGCATTTCCTACTGAACTTCCTTCTGTTCTTTTCTGTGCATTGAGGAAAAAAAATGCTTCAAGGACCCTCCTTTCATCCTTTTCTTTATCTTTTTTTTTCAGTTTGATAACCCTGGCACAATGTTCTCCTCAGTCTCTGCTTCCCCAAATTGGCAGTAAGAAAAACAAAACCCCTCTTAAAAGTATGCATAGTTAAGTAAAACAAATCCCCACATTGTCCGTGTCTGAAAGTGGTTCTCCTTCCTCATCAGGAATTTATCATCTCTGTGTAGCGGGCATCATCATCAGTATGCTGGACCTGTGCTTGGTCTTTCATTGAGTCACATACTTAAGCTTTTTTCAGTTCTGTTCCTTGTCTTTATTATTGTATATGTATTTATGTATGTGTATATATGCATGCATGTATGTGCATGTGTATATATGTATGTACATATAGGTTTGTGTATGTGTATGAGTGTACATTATATATGTATACATATGTATGTATATATTTATAGAGAGAGAGACAGAGAGAGAGATTGTGTTAGAGGTGTAGATTCTTTGTCATTCCTTTTGGTATTTTTCTTGGCAAAAATACTTGGTTGGCCATTTCCTTCTCCAATTGAGGCAAACAGTGTTAAGTTACTTGCCCAGGGTCACACAACTAGGAATTATCTGAGGTAGTACTTGGATCAGGTATTCTACCTATCATGCCACCTAGCTGCTCTACATATATGTATATACACAAATATATTCTATGGGTTCTGCTCACCTCTCTGCATCAATTCATATAAATCTTTACAAGTTTGCTTCGGATCCTCCCTTTTTTCATTTGTCATGGAGCCATAATATTCCATTACATTAATAAACCATGATCGGTGCAGCCATTCTCCAGCTGATGGGCACCTCCGCGGTGCTGAGTTCTTTGCCACCACAAACAGAGGTGGTATATATGTTTTTGTAAATATGAATGAATGCATGAATGCCAAAGCATTTCCTAAGAGCCTTTTGTGTGCCTGGTACTATGCTAAGTGCTGTGAACAATAAGGAAAGTAAATGAGGCAGGACTTGCTCTCAAGAAGATGCCATTATAATGGGGGAGAGATAATATTGGGGAAAGGATATGAGAAAGAGGCTTGGAAAGTGACTGGGAAGTGAGGGAGAGGTCTTGTTTCAGGCAAAATTAGGTAAATGCCCACCTGCCAAAGCCCCAAAACCAAGGGACAGAGTCCAGTGGGGGGAGATGGAGAAGGAAGGCATCAGGATCTGGAAATGTCTGAGAAATGACACATGGGCTTTTCCCCACTTTCTTTGGTCTCTTAGGGGTGTAGGTCTAGTAGAGGTATTGCTGGGTCAAATAACATTCACCAGCTTAGTCACTTTATAGGTAGTTTTAAATTGCCTTCAATAGAATGGCTAGACCCATTTTCAGTACCACCAAAGAGGTATTTGTTTGCCTATTATCCCCTTCCAACAATGATCATTTTCCTTTTGTGTGTGTGTCTAAATTTTCTTTACCAATCTGATGGATATAGGGTGGAACCTCAGAGTCATTTTAATTTGCATTTCTCTATTATGAATGATTTGGAGCATTTTTCATATATCTATGGATAGTTTGGATTTCTTTGAGAACTATCTAGTCATATCCTCAGCCATCTATTTTTTGGGAATGGCACTCATACATTTGAATAAATTCCTCCTCTATAGTAGATGTCAGATCTTTATCAGAGAAACCTGTGGCAAAGTTCCCCCTTCCCCCCAATTGTTTCTCTTCTAATGTTAACTGCATTAATTTGTACAAAACCCTTTCCAGTTTTATATAATCAAAGATAGACATTTTATTTGTGCAAAACTGGATTTTCAGCAAGATATTTGATAGTGTTTTATTGTATCTTTGTGGCCATGATGGGAGAGATGCTATAGTTTCACACACATACATATGTATGTATGTATGTGTGTACATGCAAGTATATAGGTAGGTAGATAGATATAGACAGCAGGGTGGCTAGGTGGCACAGTGGATAGAGCACCAGGCCTGGAGTCAGGAAGACTTCTCTTTTTGAGTTTAGATCTACCCTCAGACACTAACTGTGTGACTCTGGGCAAGTCATTTAACCCTATTTGACTCAATTTTCTCATCTGTAAAATGAGCTGGGGAAGGAAATGCCAAACCACTCCAGCATCTTAACCAAGAAAACCCCATTTGGGGTCAGGAATAGTCGGACACAACTGAAATGTCCAAATAATATAATAATATGTATATATGTGTATATATACACACACACACATATGCACATATACATACACACATACATACAGAATAAGTTCTTAAAATGAGTTTTTAATGGATTCATGTCAACTTGAAGGGAAATCCCTAGTAAAATGTCCCATGAATCCGTACTTGGGTCTATCCTATTCAACATATTTATGGATGACTTGGAAAAAGGCATAGATGGTGTGTTTACCAAATATGTGATTTACAAAAAGCTAGGAGGGATATGTTGGATTATGGATTTGAAATCCAAAGAGACCTAGACAGGCTAGAATGATGGGCCCTATCTAATAAGATGAAATTTAATAGTGAAATCTATAAAGCCCTACCTCCATTTGGGTTTGAAAAATGAACTGTCCGTGTCAAGGATGGTGGAAAACTAGCTAGACAACGGTCTCCACAGCAGACTCTGTGGGAGTCACAGTGTGATATGACGGCTCAAAAAAGGGGAAATAAGATTTTAGGTAAATATATGAAAGATTTGTGATTTTATAAAGGGAATCAAAGGGGACTTCTGGTATGGGAATGCTGATCCAAACTGTCTATAAACTGAATGACTTTCCCAGGGTATGACAGCCAGACTGCCTGGGCTGGATTTGAAGTCAATTTTTTCCAAACTTTGTAGCACTCCATCAGCTTTGCTACCTTTCCTCCCATACCCTGGAATTTTGTTAGGGAGGATAATCTCATACTACTTTGGTCTACACAGATCACATTTAGATTACTGTGTTTGGTTTGGGGGTGTTGAGAAAGTGGATTTCATGGCTGAGTTGGGAAAGAACTTCAAACCAAGGACTTGATTGAAAGAACTGTGAATGTTTACCCTGGAGAAGAGAAAGCTTTGGGGGCATGTGACAGCTGTTTACAAGTAAGGGCTGTCATGTGAAAAGAGAGAATAGACTTGTTTTTCTTAGCCCCCAAAGGGCAAAACTAAGAATGATGGATGTACCCAGTGGAGAGGCAGATTTTGGTTCAGTATAAGGGCCATCGATTTAGAACTGAAAGGGACCTTAAAAGGCCAATCCTCTTTTTAGAGAAGAGGAAACTGAGGCACCGTGGTTAAGTGACTTGCCCTGGGGTCCCACAGTTGAGTTGGAATTGAAACCCCAGGGCTTTTTGATTCCAAATCGAATCCATTGTCCACTGCCCACTCTGCCACACAAATACTTAGCTCTGTCTAGCAATATGGTGTGATGGGAAGAGCACTGGATTTAGTCAGAAAACTTTGGGTTCAGATTCCTGGTTCTTCTGCTTACTATCTGTATGACCTTGGACAAGTAATTTAACCTCACTGTGCCTTACTTTTGTCATTCGTAAAATGGGAGGGTTGTACTCAATGAATGACAGTCTCTCCCAGATCCAAAGCTATGAAGCTGCAACTAATGAAATGTATTGTTTTGGACCTTCTCAGGGCCCAGATGTCTCCCAGTGGAAATTTGATGACTACTTGTCTGATTTGTTGTAGAAAGGATTTGTTCTGCTACAGAGTTGGGCTAGTGACCTCTGAGGCCCCTTGTAGCTCTGAGGCTTTGCAATTCTGTTATTATTAAATCAGACTACAGGGCCAGGGAGAACAGGGCATTCATTTTGAGTAAGGAAAGGTCAGGATCATAGGGCAGTGCTTGGCCTTCTGACACTTGGGCCCCTGGGCAGCTGAGGGCGGGGTGGAAGAAGACAGGCTGAAACTCCTGGGGATCCCGAGAAGCAGTGAGAACCACTGAGCCTGGCTGCCGAAGCCACTTGACTGAGCTGTATTGCATTAGCCTTTTAGACCAGCAGAGAGGGGTCAGGTGGAAAACACAAAGTGCTAGAAGTGACTTAGATGAGTAACTTAAGGCAATAGATGTTAATTGATGGATACTCAGGAGCTGGTGGCCTGTGCCTTACCACTGGCCTTGAGAGACAACTAAGTAGTGGTTAGAGTGCTGGGCCTGAAGTCCAGAAGATGAGTTCAAATCTGGCCTCAGACATTTCCTAACTGTGTTAGGCACCTTGGGCAAGTCACCTAACTTCTATTTGCCTCAGGTTCCTCAGCTGTAAAGTGGGGATGAATACAGCACCTCAGGGTTGTCAGGAGGATCAAAGGAGATAATATTTCTAAAGCACTTAGCACAGTGCCTGGCACATAGCAGGCACTTAATTTATGATTATTTTCTCTCCCTCCCTCCCTTCCTTCCACCCTCCCTCCCTTTTTTCTTCCCTGTCCTCCCTTCCATCTATGGCCATCCCATTAAGCACAGGCAACTCTGAGCCTCACTGTCTTGCCCTCAGACAAGGATGCTTGGCACCTCTGATATCAAATACATGGCAGAAGTCAGAGAATGGCCTTAGAGTTGAATTGGCCCAAAGTCCTTCTCAAAGGAAAGATTTTATACCCAAAGGAGGGCAGGACAGAAAAATAACCATAGTGCCCTTGTTGTTTTCCCTGGGACAGTCTTCTTTTTCCTCTTTGGTTTAAATGTGTTTTATTTTAGTCACTCCCATGACATGTTTTTAAAAATGATGTCTCAGCTCCAAATAAATCTAGGTAAAAAATAAATGAATAAAGGTCAAGATGACATCAGTTCCTAGGATTATCTTGCAGCAAAGTACCTTCAGAAGAAGGAGTCAAGGAGAAGCTTGTGATTTGGGGACTAATCTTATCTCCGGGAAGTGTCTACTGTAGCTGAGATAAACAGAACCTCTCCCACCCTACCCCCACCACCCACCTCATTATTTGGGTTATTAATTATTTGCTGAACTCTACACCATCCCTGACTCTGGGCAAATTTCTTCTAGGCACTATGCTATCCACTGGACCACATTGCCTCTCCAAGATTTCAGGCTAAGAGGTGAATCACAAGGAGGGTAGCTCTCCTACTCTATTATGTGAGATTAGATTAGATGATCTCAAAGTTCACTTTGAACTCAAAACCTAGGATCCCATGATCCCCCATTGATAAAGGGCAGATATTCTCACACAGGACCTCTAGGATCTCCAGCCCCAACTGCCAGGGAAGGGCAGGTCTGAGGCTACTTGTGGGTAGAATGCAGGGTAAAAAGAGTATGGGCATAAGGTTAAAGGGCATCTCTGAAGTGGGTGGGGCTAGTTGTGGGCGTATGGAAGATGCTGCCCTGGACAAGCTGGCTCTCCCTCCTTGAAGGCGCTGAATTCCTTGAATATGATGGGGATGTGGAGGGATGATGCTAGAGGCCAGGTGCAGAGCAGATGTCTACAGCAGATATAGTCTGTACTGGCTTGTCATGATTGAGGAGAAAAATCTCTGGTGCTTCCTTGGATCCCAGACCTATAGCTAGTGCTGCCTGATCCCCATGTTCCCACAGGACCGCAGTTCTCCAAGGAGGTATCTCCCAAGCCCCTACACCAGCCTGCCTCATTCCAGAAACATTACCCTGATCTTGCTCATGTGTTTACTGTCATTCCTGGGGATTTCCTTTTGACTCCATGTCTAAGCAATTAGGGCAAATGACCAGGGGCAGCTAGGTGGTGCAGTAGATAGAGCACCAGTCAGGAGTCAGGAGGACCTGAGTTCAAATCTCACCTCAGATACTTGACCCTCACTAGCTGTGTGACCATGGGAAAGTCATTTAACCCCAATTGCCTGGGTCATCTCCAGTCATCCTGATGAATATCTGGTCACTGGATTCAGATGGCTCTGGAGGAGAAGTGAGGCTAGTGACCTGCACAGTCCTCCCTTACTCAAAACAAAGTCAAGTGCAAGTCATGTCATCATTTCTCTGATGCTATAGTCTTCAGCAACGAAGGACACATACACAGGGCAAGTAACCTTTAGGATTAGATGATTTCCTCTGAATTAACTAGTTCTATCCCCAAATGGACTTGGAGCCTAGTCTTCAGGATATTCAGGCATTGCCTACCAACTTCCCCATCCCCAGGATGTCCTCTGTCCACTGGTTTATGGGAGCTTTCTCTTTGAATGAACAAATGGCAGGGAATTACAGGGTTTCTGGAAAAGGGAGGATAGCTGGTGACCACACCCAAATGAAATGAAGACCGGCAGTGTAATCTGGAGGGGTTTTACAGGAAGAAAACTCACCATATGAAAATTTAGGTTTAGGGAACTAGAAATTGGGTGGTTGGCTGGATATGAGTGTTTACTTAGGAAAAAAGTAGTAGTTTTATAGAAGTCACTCCAGGGGATATTTAAATAGTCATCTCCTCCTTTTGTTTTGAAGGAGGATTGGCTTAAAGGGATACCCTACTCAGGTCCTACCTCAGGAATGCTGCCTGGATTTTGTGACAGCCTCCACAATGGCTGGCCCAGGCATTTGATGAAAAGCAAGAGGTATTTATTCCAATATCATTGCATCTCTGGCTAGAGCCATGTCTCCAGCCTCTTCATCCTGTTCTGTGGCTTTTCTCCTTCCCTGAAGCAGCTGGGTGACCATAATGGATAGAATGCTGGACTTGGAGTCCAGAAGAACCAAGTTTGAATCCTGCTTTAGACGCTTCCTAATTGGGTGATCTTCTTAGAACTGTTGAGGAAACCAATTTTATTGAAATTCTATTGTCAATATATTTTTTTAAATATTGAAAAAAAATAAAACAAGATCTTCAACTCAAGATTATAAATCTCTGAACAAAGAGGGAATTTTAAGTGAAGATGTAGGGGCCCTCACGGAAAGGAGCTTTCCCAGAGTCTTTGAAATCCTACTACTTGTGGGTAATGTTGGAAGGAGGGCACATATTTGGCCTACTTTGTATTGGGTTGAGACAGAAAGGAAGATTTCACCCTTCACCTAGGGGAAAGGATCTGGGTTATCTTGAAATGATGCTATCACACTGCTCTGATTCTGGAGACAAAGGGCAAAACTATTCCTTTGGGCCAGCCCAGCAGGTAGGACTAGATTGATTATAAACTAGGATAATCTATGACCCACTGGTCTTGACTTCCCTAGGGCAAGCTCTCCTTTGTTTCTCCACCATCCTGTTCCTGCTCACTGAGATGCCTGGATAACCACATTATCTCCGATGTCCTGAGGACAGAAGAGATCTCCTCCCTTCTTGTTTTCTTGACTAAGTGTGGAGGTGAGCCCAGATTCTATCTATGCTAGGCTACATCCAAGGACTGGAGGAAAACAGAGTCCATGTGACTCAGGAGTCCCATCTCTCCCCGGACATTTCTCTTTTCCTTTATGCTCTTCCTTCCCTCCTCCACTGAGGTTAAGCTTCTCTCCCCTCATAGTCAAGTGCAGAGAAAGTGGTCAGTGGTCAGTATCTTAGTCCAGCCCTCCAGATCTCTCTCCTTCCCAAGCCCCCTTGATTCCCAGCATCCCACAGAACTTACCCATTCATTCCTTTCATTTGCAGCTGCTCTTTATTCTTTACCCCAGTGCCTTGTTCCCACTTTTGATCTATTGTTTAAGTTGGGACCAGTAATCATTTCCCTTCTCTGTTTCTATCTTTTGACACTTGCTGGCGAGACAGATAAACACAGCTGTTTAGCGGAGAGGCCCAGGAGTCGACTTTAGGATCCCAGCTGGGGTAGCAGAGAGAAGAATGCACAGCATGGGACTGGGGCTGGGGAGAAAGAAGAGCTAACTCTCTTGGCACTTGAAGGGAGTGAGGAAGGGGAGGAGGGGAAAAGGAGGGGAAGATGGCTCTCTGGAACAGTTGTGACCACGTAGGTTTGGTCACTTGAATGGATCCCATATCCCATCCTTGATCAGTGTCAGGTTCATAAAATATTGGATTTGGAATTCAAGGGGACCATAGAAACCACCGAGTTTGACTCCTTCCTTTTACAGATGAGGATTCTGATGCAGAAGTTAAGTGGTTTTCACAGGGCCACATTGCTAGTTAATGTCTGAGGTAGGATTTGAACTCAAATCTCTTTGAATCCAAGTCTAAGATTCTATCTATTACATATTCTTACATATTCCCCCTCCCCCACTTGCTGAGAAGATATCCAATTCTCTGCTAGGCTCTATAAGGGGAGATAGGAGGGAAAGACTCTGGGGCTGCCCTTAGGAACACAAGCCTGGCATGTGGATGGACCCTGCGATGACTGTGAAGAGCAGTCTTTTCTAATTTCTTTTGGTTGGGGGAATACTTTGAAGTTTGAAATATTCTGAAGCCACCTACACGTGCTGTTCTGAGGGGCTTAGGGGTATGGAAAAAATGGCTGGATAATAGGGGGCTGGAGAAATTTAAGAAAAAAATAAGGAAATCAAGTTTTACATAAAAAAGTACATAATCAGAATTCATTGATTCACCAGTCTATTTGTTAGCTTATTTATGAATTAATCAATAAATGAATGAGTTTCCCAATGCTGATTGACAAGGAAGCTTTGAGCAGCTCCCATTTCTGACCTGAGATGCTTTGACCCCCTTGATTCTTCTCTCTTTCCCCCCACTCCCGGGGTCTCACTATATTGCTGCTGAACCTGATGAACCTCCTCAACTCAAAAGATCCACCGCCCTTAGCCTCCTTGGTAGCTGGGACTACAGGGGTGAGCTACCACATCCTCAGTGATTTTTGAGGTGTTTATATAACCTAATCCTTCACTCAATTCCTACCCTGGTACTTGTAGTAGTGAACTGATCTTGGATTCCTAAGAGTGGTATTCATTGAATGTAAACTTTGGTAGCTTTTACCAAGCTAGACAATCTCCAAGTATGGTTCACCAATGAGTTGTGGGTCTGTGATGCAAGGAACAGCCTTGATAGGTATAGAGAGGTTCATTATCACAAGTTTGGGCACCAGGAAATCTTCCTTGGCTCCTTTGAGATTTGTAAGGCACTCTACATGCATTATCTTATTTGAGCCTTACAGTTTGATTGAGTCTTGAGTTTTATGAGATAGGTAGTATTATTTTACAGACACATTTTACAGATGAGGAAATGGGAGGCATTGTGGCACCATAGAAAGAATAATGGCCCTAAAGGTGGAAGTCTAAGTTTTTCTTGGTTTTTAATCCCAACTTTGATGTTTACTATCTGAGTAGTACTTTCTTTACTCTCTTTGGACAAGTCCCTTAATCATCTATTTATCTGTGAACTTAGAAGGCTGGACTAAACTGTCTGTAAGGCCTCTTCCAGTGTTAGGACCCCATGACCGAGGAACCTAGGTTCAAATCCCAACTTTGGTACTGAGCATGACCTTGGACAAGCAACAACCTCTTCAAGTCTTAGTCATCCTGTACAAAGTGAGGGGAGCCTAAGCCTCAGTCAGAGGAAAGGGTCTACCAAAGTACAGAATGCTTATGACCAGTATTTGTGAAGGGAGAACCCAAGGTGAAGACAACCTAGAGCAGACATGACACAAATGGAGTGCTGAGCTATAGCAGAGAAGGGCTCTTTGGGCATCTCAAAGAGATGAGAGAAGACTCAAGAAAAGAAGAACGAACATATCTGTAGACGGACACGGCCAGGTTTAGAGGCCACTTTGTGAGTCCTAGTTTGATGGTTGTCTGGCATTGATTAGTGTCAAGGTCAGGGTTCTTTAGCAACTACCCTCATTCATAGAGCAGATAGAGGATTACCAATGAGAAGCTGGGCTCCCAAGTGCTGACTCAGCATTCCAGAACACATCTGCCAATACTCAAGACAAGATCCCAAATGAAATCCTTAGGAGAACATCACCTAGGAATGATAGGTTTCTAAGTCCTCTCCAGGATATTCCAAGACAATCCAGAGGAAACCCACCCCAAATCCCCAAAGTCACTTCTCTCTCACAACCACAGAGTTTAGAATTGAAACTTGAAAATGGAAAAAATTGAAAAAAAGCTGAAAATTGGTCATCTAGGTTCGGTTCAGTGACTGAGTTCTTGTCTGGAAGCTCTGTATCCCAAGGCGGCCCAATCCTGTTGTTTTCACTGCCCCTTTCCCACTCAATTGCACCAAATGAACTGGGCTCCCTTCCTTTTTCCTGCTTCTCAGCTCCCCCTTACAGCTTTATCTTACTCCAGCAGAATGTGAGATCCTGAGAATAGGGACCATTTTGTTTTCATGTTTCGGTATCTCCAATGCTTAGCCCATTCCCAGTGCCTGGAACATAGGAAATGTTTAATAAATGTTTCATCTTTCTCTTTTTCTCTCCACCTCCCTCTCCTGGTGGTTGCTGTAACCTTGTATGAGTCCTTCAGTTCTAGGACTTAGAGATGCCCTGGAGAAAGACTAAGGGAAGCTTCCTTAGCCCACACCCTCAGCAGTCTTGATGGTGCTTTCAAACAGGATGGGGAATGGGGCAGAATTAGGGGCTTCTCTCTGGAGACTCTGGAGATCCCACAACCTTCCCTTGGGTGCAAACATTCCTCTAAATGACCAGGCAAGTGGGTACCTCTCACCTCCTTCTGCACTTAATGTCTACATTCGCACAGTGCTTTTTCAGAGGGCATTCACATCCATTATTATCTATTAAGTCAGGACAACAGCCCATATTATTTTCTCTATTTCACCAAAAAGGCATTCTGGAAAGTGCATTGACTGAGATTGACTGATCTGTTTCTCCATTCCAATGTCCTGCCCCTCCCACAAAAAATGTAGGAGTGAGTAAGGAAGTGAGCTAAAATCCCTTAATGAGATTTTAGGATTAAGAGCTGGAAGGGACTTTAGGGATGGTCCTTTCCAACTCACTTTAAAAGAGGAGGAAACTGAGGCCCAGAAAAAAGGAAGTAGGGAATAAAGATCGACCCTCGACTCTGATCTAAAAGGATCTTAGCAGCTGGTGCAGTCCCTTCACTTTGGAAATGAAACCGAGGCCTAGACAGGCTAATTACTTGCTACATCTAGAGATGAAAGGAACCTCGGAGACCATCTGACCTTACATTCTGCACATGAGGAAACTGAGGCCATCTGATCCCATCCAATCTGAGGCTGACAGAGGTTAAGTTACTTGTCCAAGGTCACGGAGAAGCTGGGTTTGAATCATACTGTCTAGTAAGCAACAGAAGCACCATTCAAACCTGAGTCCTTTGACTCCAAATCTAACACTTTCCATTGTACCATGCTGCTTTGCAAGCTCTGAGATTTTGTCTGTGTAGCTGTGGTTCCATTAAACCTCCTAGAAGGACAATGTCCTTTCTGAAACTT
>CM053769.1:499576023-499621792 GCA_028658325.1 Potorous gilbertii | reverse complement strand
AGGAATTTGAAACTTTGCTCCCTTGACCTGGTCATAAGAGTCATAGAATGTCAACTCTGGGGAGGGCCTTGGAACGTAGGACATAAATAGGGAATGTTCTGGCTTCAGAGGGTCATCAAGAAGACCAGCTCCCTTCAATTATATTGCTATTATTAACAGCTTACTTTTATATAGGGCTTTAAGGCTTAAAGGTTTAAAATGTGCTTTATACATATTAACTCATTTGCCATTTATTATCAAGAATAGCAATTAAATAAATTCTATTAATAATAATATGACATCTATAGTATCTTAAGATTTAGATAATGCTTTCTATGCATGATCTCGTTTGATAATTTGAGGTAGTTATTATGCTTGTCCTATTTTTATAATTGAGGGAATGAAAGAAAAAAAGAAAGAAAGGAAGGAAGAAAAAAGAAAGGAAAGAAAGGAAGAGGAAGGGGCTTGAGAGAAGAGAGCTGAAATCACTTGCCCAAGGTCAAATAGTCAGCCAGGTCCAGGACTAAAATCCAAATGCTAAGAGTCCAACTAAGCGCGAACCTTCTCGTTCTTTCTGTACCATGGTAGGCTAAGGTCCAATAGTAAGGACAGAAACTGTAATAGTATTGGCCTATTTATTTCTCTGAGTTTCTTAGGTGATTTCTTCCTCTGTGCTTTTAACAGTGAGGTGGAGGGGGTGGGAGGCAGCAGGGATCTAAATTTAATAACTAATAAAACCCAACCCCTGCCAGCACCACTTAAGAGTGATCAGAAGGGCAAAAATAAATGTTAATCAGCAGTGGTGGAGCTGACACCTTAGCTATCTAGCCATCTTCACTCTCCAGGCTCAAGGTTCCCTCCTTGTTGATGGTGAAGGCCAGGTGGCAGATGTCTGGGGCTTCCCTTCGTAACCAAGGGGCTCCAAAGGACTCCTGTAGCTCCCTGGTATTTTTTGCCCCTCCTTCGGAAGGATGAGGACAGCTGGGTTTGTTGGTTTGGGAGATTTCTGGTTTCCCTGCTGCCCTCCTCTTCATTTGGACTCCAGGCAGATCACCCAGAGTGCTGATGGGAGCACCCCCCTCCTCATCCCCGAAATGAACAAAGCCGCTCATTCTTGCATTCATCCTGCCGCTGGACGCTTCTGTAGGGAACAATCGGGCCTTTTGAGCTCTGGCTGACTGAGTGAACGGGGGCCGAGAGCAGAGGATGAGCCGGGGCCCTTGTTCAACCTTCCCCCCTCCCCCCAAACTGGTGTCATCTCCTCATCTCCAGCTTCCCTTGGACATGCCTATGTTGCCTTTCCTGTAGCAGCTCCCATCAATAGGAAGCCTTCCTGAATTACCTCCACCCCTTTTCCCCATGATGATGATTGGACCAGATTCACAGGATCATCAATATAGAGCCAGAAGGGTCTTTTGAGATGATCTAAGCCAGCCTTCTCTTTTCACAGAAACCGAGGCCAAAGACTGAGCTATTTGCCCAAGATCATTCAGGGACTAAGTAGCAAAGGCTGGATTCGAACCCAGATTTTCTGACTTCAGATCCAGCCCTCATTCTACTGTGAAACCTGGTTTCTGGTTTTCTCTCAACAACTAAATAGTTCTGTGACCTTGAGCAATTCACTTAATCTCTGTGGGTCTCAATTTCCTCATCAGTGGGGTTAATGATGCCTGCCCTGCCTACCTCACAGGAGTGTTGTGGGACCCGAGGAAGATAATGGATTTGAAAATGCTGTGAAAAGTGTAAGGCTATTTCAAGGTATTATTAATATTATTGTTCCTTTGCCCCAAATCTCCTGAGTGGGATTGTCTGCACCATATTAATTGTTATCTGCCAGTGTTCTTATAACACTTCTGGGTACGGAGGCTGGCTTCATCATAGGTGGCTCCTGAGGTTGGGAGTCTATGTGTTTTCCTTCCTCTGCCTCCATTGGCCAACCTCCATTGGTTCAGTAACACAAAGGCCACAATATGGGGTGGTGGGAGCAGGGTTGGGAGTTGAAGCCTCCTTTGGAAGAGGTGGGCCAGGGATAGGTTAGGAGGCTGCCCTGAGGGCCATTCACCTCTTAAGATGTGATGAGCTTGAGGAAATGCTCCCAAGAAATGACCCAACATCTCCCAGATATGAATTCAGCTGTTTTTTCTTGGCTTTAGTGGAGCAGGAAGATGAGCCTACTGTGAAAGGACATTTAGTAAGGGCAGGAATGGGAAAGCACACAGACAGTCTGGATCCCAGGTCCAGCTCCCAGGGGGTGAGTGTGGAGGGAGCTTGTACCTCAGTACGGTGACTAGATGAAAGTGAAGATGACAGAGAGCTGAGTCAGGAAACCCAAAACCTTCCAGTCTAATTTTGCCCTCCAAGAGGAAAGGAAAGGAGATATTTTGTGCTGAGTTGTCCAGGGCTTTCAATTGGTGAGAGGCCCTCAGCTTGGGTTCAGCCTGGGATCTCACTAGGTGCTTTCAACTCAGCCACAGGGACGAAGATACTTCTCTTTGGAGGAGGAGAAATCTGAAAACTTAACAATCTAGTCTATGACCTCTTGCCCTATGACTTGATATTAGCAGCTCTTGCTGGTGGGGGCAACAGGCTAGTGATGCTGAATATTTTTCTTTTCCTCATAATCCTTTAGCTACTGACTTAGCTCACATACCCCCTCACCTAAATGAAGGGAGAGGGGATTCTCCCCAGAGCACAGACTCTAATGAGACCTTTTTGGTTCATGGAAAGACTTGTGCTGGGTCCTATGCCTAGCTGTCTGTTAGACTTGGGCAAATCACTTAAACGTCCTAGAGCCTCAGTTTCCCCAATTGTAAAATGAGGAGATTGGACTAGATGGCTTTTGAAGTCCCTTCGAGCCCTAGAGCTAGGGTCTTATGAATATTTGACCTGTAAGACAGCTGTTTATTTGCAGCTATAATGGTTGGATTGATAGACCTGGAGTCAGGTAGACCTGCGTTCAAATCCAGCCTCTGATAATTTTCTAGCTATGTGACCCCAGATAGCCACTTAGCTAATATTTATAAGGAGCCATATGAATTGTAGTTAATACTATAACTATTATCGAAGGTCCTCTATAGCTTGCGTTCCTAGGATTTTATGAGATGAGCCCTATTTTACATCAGAGGTGATGTAAAAGTGGGAGATGAAAAAAGGATGTGGGGAGTTCTAGGAAATGGGATGAGCTTCGTGATCATCTCATCGAACCCCCTTATTTCGCTGATGAGGAAAGACCAGTATGGGAAGGAAGTGGTTGGCTCAGACAGCTAGGAAGTGGATTTGCTTGTGAAAAGAATGACATTGTGGCAATCTTCATATTTTACAGGGTGTTATCCCACAGTGGATTTCTGCAAAATGTAGCCCAAATGGCAATGGATTCAAATTGTGCCAGCAGGGACTTGGGTCTGACCTCAGGAGTACCAAGGTTGGAAGCAAGGGATTGAGGAGGAGTCTCTTGCCTGGCCAAGCTGGAGTGAATTTACCTGGCTATTTGCAGTCTGCTGCTCTGCTAGCCTCTACCCCATCATGACTGATTCATATCCAAGACTGCATGGGACCACTGAGGTTGCTAAAGTGGCTTTTTGCCCAACCAGGGGAGGTGATGGGGCTGGTGGCCAGGTGAGGGTTCAGTGGATTCTGGGAGGTATTACTTACTTGGATATACCCTACCTACTGCACTCCCTGACCAGTGAAGAATAGTTATTCAGTTACCATCAGCTACAGGGACCAGTCTAGGGTGACTTTGTTCCTAAGGACTCCAAGAAGACTGGTCAGTATGGACCCCTTCTGGGGCCTGGGTCTGACTGGACCCCTAACAGAGCTCCCTATAGCCTGTGCTTCCTAGCCACTCAGAGGGTTGCCTTTCCATGAAAAATTCCTCCCCATCCCTTGCTGAGGCCTGAGATCCCTTTCTCAAAGGAGAGAATAATCCTTCTCTATGAAGGGCTAAGGCTTAGAATGAACATGATTTGGGGGAAGGAAGGTTACCCCAAACCAAGTCACACTGAGGGAGGGGATCATTGACTGAATGAATGCCAGGCCTCTCCTGTGACAGGAGGATTCTAGGTATTTCTGTGGGGTAGGAAGGGAGAAGACCTTGCAGAAAATGGGCAGGAAGTAGAGATTTGATAGCATCTCAGTCCATTCTTTTTGTCATGTCTGGAGCTATAAACTCTCCTGTCCTCTTTCCCCAACATCATCCAAATAGGAGCAAAAAATGGAAATCATATGTTCTAAATCAGCAATGCCTAGGTTTCCTCATAGGGGTTATTGGAACACGAGAAAGGGGTCTGTTTGTTCCTTGTGACTGAGTTAAGGCAGGTAGATTGTCCGAATATAGCTCCTTACATGGTATCCTTCCCAGCATCTAGAATAAGAACTCTTGGACTTTCTACAAAGTTTTAAGATGTCTTAATCTCTGCAGGTAGATAATGTAAGGTTTGGGGATTTCTTTTAATATATTGAGAAGACAGGAAGGAAAGGAACTTCTTGTGTGGGTCTCCTGATTTCCTTGGTGCAGATGGCACAGGATTTGTAGTCAAACAACCTGGGTCCAAATGCTTGCTCTACTACTTACTGGCTGTGGAACGTTGGGTGAGTCACTACCTCCCTGGGACTCAGTTGCTTCGTCTATAAAATAAAAAGTTAGTCCTAGTGACTTCTAATACTCCTTGCTTGTTTAAGTCTGTGATCTTATCATCTTTTGTTTGTAGAGAAGTATTCTTCCCATTTCACATATAAAGAAACAGGCTCAATGAGTTGGAATGATTTACCCAAGGTCATAAGGCCAGTCAGCTTTAGATCCAGGACTCTGGACTCCAAGCCCGGGTCTCTTTTCATGAAGATGCCTGTTCAGCTCTCAGCTCAGGCTACATTCTGAAGCTGCGAAGATACATTTTTTTCCCCTGGAGGCAACAAACCTACTGTTTCCTCTTTGGTCAGAATCTTCCATCTGCCCAGTCAGCCCTTCTGCTTTTAAAGGCACAGGCAGTCATTCTGGTGACCCTGGCCCTGCTTCAGGAGCCTTGTAATAACAAATGTCTTGTGAATCCTCACTGATCCACCTGGTAAACCAATAAGTCTACTGAGGACTTCTGTCCCCTCCCTATCCCCTTTTCTTATCCTTAGCCTTGTGGGAGAGACAGAAGGAGGGGATGGTGGGCTGTGCCCGCCCTCTGGGACTCAGTCTGGTTGGGGGACATGACCAAGCCTTGGAACGCAATTGGAGAGCAGAAGGATCGGATGTGAGTCTGGTATTTATGCAGGCTCAGAAAAGGGGGAGAAGTCAGGGGAGGCTCCCTAGAGGAGGTGGGATGGAGGAGGGGAAAATCTGGGGCAAAGTGGGCCCCAGGATCAGTGCCATCTCCCCATTGGCCAACCCTGAGGCTCCCCATGATACAGTCTTCCTGCTTTTATTTCCTAATTAATTCAATCAAACGGGGCTTGGGAACTTGAAAGATCAGAGAACTCTCTGCCCTGTTCGGTAGGGAGAAGTAGCCAGGGTCCCACAGTAGTTTGAGGGGGTGATTGAAGTGGAGATCTAGAACTTTGGAGAAGATGAAGGGGACAGTTGTAGAACCAGGGCTGGAGGGACAACAGTGTCTGGGCCCCGTAGGTGATCCTGGAAAACAGCTCCCCTTTGCTCCAGTGTGAGGGTGGTGGAGGCTTTGACTGTATCCTTAACAGAAGCTCCCTTGTTCCCTCATTAACAGCATCCACAACCCCCCTCCCATCCTACCTCTTCCCTTGCAGAGGGAAAGCCTGTCTTCTCCAGGCTGGAGGAAGTCATATCTTTTGTGATGCCTCCCTCCTTCCCCCCTCCCTAACTGTTCCCCCATAGTCCATATGTTATGGGGGAGGGGAGAGGACTTGGGGGAGCATCTGTGGGCAGGCTGGCACCGGCTGCCATCTCTCTGCTTGGCATTCGTGCTGTGGGTACCGTCTGGGCCGACGGGCCGTCTCCAGGGAGGATTTAGCTAGGAGGGGAGAAGGCTGACAGGCCTTCTGGCTGGCTGATGGGAGTCCCAGAGATGGGAGTGAATGCTTCTAAGGTCTCTGCATGTATTCTAGACTTTCCTGGCCTTGGAGCTGGCCCAGTGCTGAACTCTTCAATTGGAAGCTGCCAGAGGTCAGGCAGTGAGAGGCGGGGAGGGAGACTTCCTTGGTGCCCTATGTGCCCAGAAGGCAGGTTAGGCAGTTTTCCTTACTTTGAAGGATTCTAAGAACAGCTCTCAGGACTAACTAACCTTCCTAGATAATACTGAGGACATAAGTGATTATCAGACTAATCTTAAAAAACTAAACAGCAACCACCAAAGTATCTCCTGGCTGCTCTTTCCAGGTAATAATTTCATTCCCTTGGTCTTTTCTCCTTCAAGAATCTATAATAACTCCCTGTTGCCTACTTTCTACTCTATGGTTTGACTTCCAAGGCCCCATCCTTTCTCCACTGTTCTCCAACACATTGCCCCCCACTCTAGCGAAGATCATTTCCTCTCATTCTCTATATGTCCCAGGTTCTTTCTTACCATCGTGCTCTTGCCCATGCCATTCTCACTACCCCGTATGCTGTTTCTTCTCCTCTGATTATTTGGTAACAAGAACAAAAGTAATTCACATTTATACAGCACTTTACAAAGTGCTTTCCTTACTGCTGTATACAAGACTAAGGTGAAATAATTTGCCCAAAGGCCCATAACTAGCTAGGGGCAGACCTGAGGGTCAAATCCATGGCTACATGAGGAATGGTTTCCTAATCACTGGAGGTCTCAGAAGTGAAATATTGAGATTACCCCTCTGTCAACAGCAGTTGGCAAGTGAACATTTCATGACCATTTGTCAGAGATTTTGTAGAAGGTATTTCTGCTCAGGTATGGGTTGATGTGGGATGATTTCTGGTGTCCCTTCCAATTGTGAGATTCTATGAACTAGATTATGACCACACCATGGAGTACAGGGGAAAGAGAACTGGGCTGGCTGTCTGGAGACCTGAATTCTGAGTCTGGCTGTCACTAACTGGATGGTCAAGACAAGCCGTGTCTCTTCTCCAGGCTTGGGTGTCCATAACTGTAATAGGAAGAGAGTGGATGAAATGATTCCAAAGGTCCTTCTAGAGGCAGCATGACTGTTGGATAGCAAGCTGGACCTGAGTCAGGAGGACCTGGGTTTAAATCCTCTTCCTCCTCCTCTGCTTCTTCTTGTCTTCCTTCTCTTTTCCATTCTCCATTTTTCTCCTCTTTTTCCTTCTCTTTTTCCTTTTCTTCTTTTTCTACCTCCTCTTCTCTCACAAATTCATTTAGACCTCTCAGCCTCAGATAACTCTCAAAGACTTGCCTACTACATCATTTACAACTTGCTATAGAGGAAGGGCTAATAGAGTTTCCAAATTCTCTCCTAGCTGTGACTGGAATTCTAATGCCTACTGATTCTTGAGAGTCTATCTTCCTGCCTGGAATTTTCTTCGACCGCTCTGAACCCTCTCATCTACCTATTTCCACAGCCCTTAAACCTGAGATTCCTTCCCCGCCACTCCACCCATGTACTTAGCACAGTGTCTATCATATAGTAAATACTTAATAAATGCTCTGTTTCTTGCCATGATCACTTATATATAGATTTAGAGCTAGAAGGGACCTCAAGACATGTAGAACAACCTCTCAATTTTACAATTGAGGAAGCTGAGACTCAGAAAAATTGAGTGAATTTTCTAGGGTTTCACACACAGAAGCAGGATTTGAACCCAGACTTTCCTGATCCTGCTAAGTCCAGCATTCTTCCAACGCCGTCTCCAGCTATCCTGCTCTATACCTGGACACTGGACACAGATGGCTTTGAAGGAGAAAGTGAGGATGGTGTCTTAGCATAGTATCTCCTTCACTTAAATCTAATTCACTTGCAAGTCATGGCATCACCTCCCTGGTGTCTTAGTCCTCTTCAAGAACAAAGGACAGAAAACAAATCCACCATGGGTCAATATTCTTTCCCCAGTCAGACTGGGAGCCTCTTGGAGGGCAGCTCCCCAGGCATGTTCTCCTTTAAGCACACCTGAGCACACAAGAGTGCTTGTTTGCCGAATGGCTAGGATGGGAAAACATCATCAGGAACCTTGGGAATGAGAGAGACAGTGTGGCAGAATGGAAAGAATGCTGGCTTTGGAGCCAAGGGACCAGGCTGAATTCTCCAAGAGCTCTGTGACTTTGTGTCGATTGCTTCCTGATTCTGAGACTTATCCCAGGAGACCTGGAAAGGTTGATTGCTAAGTTGCTTCCAGTGCTGAACTCCCAGGTTCTATGAGAGGCAGCAGTTCAATGTTTCCCAAAGACAGTTTCTTTGTTATGTAACCTGCTGGCTGAAACTGCAGTCATTCTCCTCTGCTTTCAGAAGCTGATAGGATGTCACTGATGGGCCTGCCTTGAAGGAGTTTAGTCCTGGTTTCCGGAACTTTTAAAAAATATTTTGAAACTGCATTGAAATAGAATTAGGTTCATTTGTAACCCTATGTATTTTATTTGATGCATATGAGAAGGGCTCTATTAGCTTTAGCACACATTAGTGGAGGGAGTCTGCAACCTTGCCTCTGAGATGGCCACCCATTTCTACCGTCTAGAGCTTGGACACAGTTGTGTGCACGTTGTAAGCTCCATGGGAGCAGAAAGCCTATGTTCTGCCTCTCTTTTGTGTCCCCAGCACTAGGCTCATGATGGGTGCTTAATAATGCTTGCTAATCAATACACAGAAAAAAGGTTAAGAACCCTTGGCCTCAATTAATGTTTTAGATAATATTTGTGATGCACTTAGCACAGGGTTTGGCACACAGTAGGTGCTTAATAAATGCTTATTTCCTTTTTTCCTTCCTTTCCTCCTTTCTTCCTTCCTTCCCTCCCTCCTTCTTTCTCTCTTTCCTTCCTTCCTTCTTTCCTTCCTCCCTTTCTTCCTAAGAGTAATCCAGAATCTCAGACAGCAGGCAAAGATAATCCCAAGGTTGGATAGTGGTGCCTTTGACACTGTGTTAATCTGTACTGGGAGGATTAGGGGAAGAGAAATGCCCCCTGCCCCTGGGGTACTGAGTGAAAAGGAAAGATATGGCTTCCCCAGGAAAGTCAGATGGAATCAATCAATGAAGACTTCCTGGAGGATGTGGCCCAGAACAGGGGTCAGAAGACATCTTCCCTTGCTTGGGGGGAGGGAAGGAGGATGGGACTGATGCGAGGTGGCAGAAGGGACATACCGTGTGTCCTCCCTCTTGGCTCTCCCCTCTCTTTCTTCCTCCTTCTAACCTGTCTCATCTCTGGTCTTTGCAGGGCAGGAGAGCTACAGTTTTCCAAAGCCTGAGCCGCACACGGTGCTGTATCATGAGCTGGGCAGTGACTCTGTCCTGGTGGGAGGACGAGGGAAGCTCTACCATTTTGATTTCATCCAGGGGAAGAATGCCTCATTAAGGACGGTAAAGGCTCTGCTCCCTTCCCTGTGTCCAGGGCAAGTTAGAACGTGCCTTTCTCCTATTTGACCGCTCACCTCTACTGCCCAGCCAACCTGCCATCTCCTCCAGCTTCTAGACCCCTGAGTGGCCCACTTTGTTATGTGACCTGCTGGGTTATTCCCCTCTCCTCCTTTCCCTCATCCCTCTTTTCTTTTCCCTTCCTTCACACTCCTTTCCTTCTGCTTCTCTCTGCGGTTTGTTTCCTTCCCTTTCCCTTTTTCTCTCCATCTCCCCCCTCCTCTTTCTCTTTTTCTCTTCCTTTTTTGGACTTTTTTCACTCCTCACTATCTTCTCATTTTTCTTCCTCTCCCTCCTGTATTCCTGTTCTTTCTGTCCCCCTTCTCCTTTCTCTCTTCTCCTCCTCCATCCCTTCTCTCCTTTCCTTTCCCTCTCTTCTTTCCTCTCCCTTTCTTTCCCTTCCTTTTCCCTTCCTATTGCCTCCTTTCTCCTCTCTGTCCCTTTTTTCCCTTCCCCTCTCCCTACAGCCTTTCTTCTCATTCCCTCCTTACCCTTTTCCCTTCTTCTCCTCCCCTCTTTCCTCTCTTTTCTATTCCTTCTCTTTCCTTCTTTCCCTTATCCTCTCTACCTATACCCTCTCCTCTCATTCTGTCCTTCCCCTTTTCCCTTCCCCCTCCAAGAAGGGGAGGATCCAGATGAACGTTTCACATCTCTGTCTTTGCCAAAACCCCTGAGGGTTTCTACAGTTGGTGGGGGAGGGAAAGGTGAAACATCTCCCTTCTAAGCCCTGGGCCCCCTCTGTTCCCAGGGGATTTGGGAATAGGGTGGGAGTGGAGGTGAGGGTGGGCATGGTTTGGCTTCCCCTCCCAACTCCATCTGTTATAAATGGTTCCCTGGGAGAAGAACCCTGAACAATAGGCCGAATGGAGGAGCCTGGGGGTGGAAACTGCCTGATATAATTGCACTTAACAAACATTAGCTAATGAGTCCCACCTCTCACTGGTGGAAAGAGGGCACTAACTTCGGTGGCCTGGGACCTGAGTTCCAGTCTCTGCTTAGTCAGTGACTCATGGTGACCCTCTAGGGATAGATAGCTGAGTTCCTCTGGACCTCAGATGAAGCATGAGATTGGGTCTCCCTCCTTGGGAGAAAGAGGGAGATCCCCAGGTGTGAATGAACACTCTAAACCAAGGAGCTAAAAATATTAATGTTAATAGATCTTCCTGTTTACCAAGAGCCCTCCTTTTCCTCAGTGACCCCAGGGAGGAGATGGCTCTCCTGTTTCCTCTAGAAACGCAGAAAGGAAATTCAGTCTCTGTCCTTCTTGAAACTCTGGAATCTGACAGGGGAAGTCTCAGGGTCTACTCTCAGGGAGCTTTGAGTCTAATGAGGGCACTGAGAGGTGAGGGGCTTGCTTAGAATCAAAGACCAATTGAAACAAAACAAGAAACCCTGTAGCTTATGGCTACTACCATTTTCCAGAGATCTCTTCTCTTTCCACCCCCAGTGAGATAACTTGTTCAGAACAACTAGAATGCCCCTCTGGGTTGTGGTAGAAGCCATGAGAGAGGTGTGTCTGGGATTCAGACCTAAAGCTATGGGACTGTCTGGGCTCTGACCATCGGGTGACACTGCCCCTCCTTAAAACACTTCAGTATGGGCAGTATGGACCAACGCTACCTTTCTTCTCTTTCTCTGACACAGGTGGACTTTGATCTCAATAAACCATTCTGCCAGCATCAGTTGGTGAGTAAGACTGAGTCTTATAGATTATATGGGTGCAAGAGGGGAGTGAATGTTACACAGACGTGGGTGGAGAGGGTACCCTGAGGAGATAAGTCTCAGCAGCTTCCCACTTTTCTCAGCCTACCTGGTTGCTACTGGGAGTAGCCTATCCTGCTGGGACTGGAGCAGGGGAGACCTGCTCTTTACCCCTGCTCTAGGTGTAGGGGTCCTTGGCAGGGATGGGAGTAAATTGCTGGAGAAATGTGTAGCAGTTGTCAAAGTGAAGAACTGTGGGAAAAAGAGTCCAAGGGCCTTCTTCTATGAGATATCATGCCTCTTTTCCTCATGCTAAAAGAGAGCCTGACTCTTGCTCCATGGCCTGGCCCCTTGAGGATGGGACTAGGAGGATGCCTTAGGATAGGGTATGAGATACCTTTTGATTTTTGCTTTCCATGCCTGCTATAGACAAGGAACAGCAGATTGTCTTCCTCTTTCTTTTTTTCTCAGCCCTTTGGAGGCTTAACTTTATAGAATCTTATAAGTGGAAAGAGCCAGGGTGTGTGAATCTTCATCACAATCTCTGACCAGTGACCCTCCAACCTCTGTTTCAGCATTTCCTGTAACAGGAGAAATGACATCCCCAGATCCTGCTTTTTGGACCAGATCTAGTTAGGGAAATGATTCCAGTTTGTTCATTGTAGAACAACCCTCCACTCAGTGCAGGAACCCCCTTTATGGCAAGCCTGCAATCATCCTGCCTTTGTTCCCATACTCCCCAGTTACCCAGGAACTCCCTCTCTCACATAATAGTCCTTTCCATTGTTAGATAGTTCTGACTGTTAGGAAATTCTTATGTTGAATAAAAATCTACTTCCAGCAAATTAGGTCTTCTCTCTGGTCGCACCATTTGGTGGCCCCATTGTCTGGTATCTTTCCCTCCACTGATCCTTCACCCTTCGGGGAGCTTGCTGCTTTGTGTCAACCTTTAAGCCTCCATGCTTGTTTTATCTTCATAAGGACTGCGAGAACTACATTACCCTTTTGGAGAAGCAGAGAGAAGGCTTGCTCATTTGTGGGACCAACGCTCGCCGCCCTAGCTGCTGGAATTTGGTGAGGTCACCCTTCCACCTTCAGCCTAGGGTGAGGGGCTCCGAGGGCCCCAACCTATTGAAAGAGGAAGCAGGACAGGGAGGTCAAGGTCAGAGAAATGGGGCTTGACTGGCCTCTGACCAATGACCAGTCAGCATCAAGTTGGGAAACAAGGGAGAAAAAGAGTTTCTGCTGTGAGTGACTCCAGTCTGAGGGGAACAGGGAAGAGGACAGTTGTGTGAAACAAACATAAGCACACATACACACACACACACACACACACACACACACACACACACACACACTCACACTCATGCGCATGCACACACACACATACCCCAGAGACATAAGAAAGGACAATTTAATCTAGGCCAATTGTATTAATAATGAGGGAATATGGAGTGAGAGGGAGTTGGGGGGTTTGATGAGTTTTGAGACAGCAGAAAGGCATGGATTGGCAGAGAGGAGAGTGGGGAAGGGTCTTCAGGTAGGAGGCTCAGGAAATGGAAGTGGGGAGGGGCAGGGGCTGAGTAAAGACCCTTATCCTTCATAGTTCTGAAGAACAAAATAGACGTTAGGGGGTACGGATTGACCTTGCCTGTTGTTTCTCTCCCAGACTAACCAGACCATCACTCCACTTGGGGAAAGACGCGGCTATGCTCCATTTAGCCCAGATGAGAATTCCCTGGTCCTGTTCAGTGGTACGTAGCTGTTCCAGGAAGGAGGAGGGGCCGAGGCCCATCTGGAGGGCCTTCCACGCTTGTAGGCAAGCTTGCTATCAGCACACACACAAGTGAAACTTGTGTGTAACACACTGGAATTTGCCGTATCACAGATTAGAACAGGAAGGGTCCTTGGCAATTATTTGGTTTAGTTCTCTAATTTTACAGAGGAAGGAAACTCTCACAGAGAGGCATTGTGTGCTGCTGGGTAAAGAGCTGGCCTTGGAGGCAGGAAGCCCTGGATTTGAGTCCTGCTTCAAACACTTACCAGTGGGGTCACTCCGGGCACATCACCTCTGTTTCCTCATTTGTGAAATGAAGGGATTGAAATGAATGACCCTTAAGGTCCCGCCAGCTGTGGCCCCACAACCCAGAAAAAAAGGGAGGTCAACGGAAATGTCTTTGATGAATTAGCCAAATAAAATTGCTGATGTTTTCTGTTGTGGGTCCAGTTCAGTTTCCAAGCGCCTCCATGGACTCTGTAACCAGAACAAAGCTTATGGGGCATGATTCGAATACAGGTAGAGCTTGGATTTGGACCCAGGTCTTCTGATTCCAATGCTTATTGAATTGAATTATTAAGCTTGTGTTATAGGTAAGGGAACTGTGCTATTATCCCAGCGTTGCCTCTCTCTGGAAAGGAAGGAAACGTTTATTAAGTGCCTACTATGTGCTGGCCACTGTTCTAAGTATTTTATAAATATCTCAGTTGATCCTTATGACCAGGAGATAGATGTGATTGTTAACCATATTTTGCAGTTAAAAGAAACTGAGGCAGAAGTTAAGTGACTTGCCCAGGGTCACACAGTGAGTAACTGCCTGAATCTGAATCTGAGTTCAGGTTTTCTTGACTCCAGATCCAGTGATCTGTGCACTAGGGAGCCACCTAGCTGCTCCAAACATTCTATGCATGGAATTAGTGGAAATCCTGAGGAGACTCTTGAGTAATTAGACCATTAACGTCCATAATTTGAAATGCTAAAACAATAGATTTTTATTGAACTATTTTGTTTTTACATCCTTTCACAGAGTCATCCCTTATAACAGAGAATAAGAAAGCGGGGGGGCAGGAATCTCAGCAAAGTTAACCAGAAAAATATTCCAAAACATTGGATAGCATATGTATTATTTCATACCCATAGACACCTCCCAGTTCTGCAAAGAAATGGGTGTAATTGGAAAAACTCTGTCTTTTGGGTGGGGTGATTATAGCTGGTAAGACACTGGAAACCTCAATAAGCCTCTCAGAGTGTGTGGGCTCTTATAGGGATGATGGTGACTGACAATGCATCTTCTGTTTATCCCATCTGCAGATGACCAGGTCTACTCCACAATCAGAAAGCAAGAATATAATGGCAAGATCCCAAGGTTCCGGCGTATTGGAGGGGAGCGGGAATTATACACCAGTGACATGGTCATGCAGAGTGAGTCAATCAGTCTACTTCCTGGATGTGGACTTATGTCCCCACCTCTGCCTTCTCTGTGGGAACTGTGGGATTTGGGTTGATGGGGAGGTTAGGAGAGGACAGGAGGAGATGAGATGGATTCTTCCCTGTTGTCCTCCCCTTCTCTCTCCCTGGGGCTCACAGAGAATTCATCCTTGTGAAACAGTTGGAGGACAGCCCCAAGTGATCAGTGATTGAATGTTAGGTGGTGTGATGTAGACAGTAAGGGCTACAGGAAGTCAGGGGAGGGAGAGATTATTGACAGTTAAAAGACTTCTTGATGGAAGTGGAATCTTGGCTGAAGCAACAGGTGGGTAGTATTTGGACAGGCACAGAGAAAAGGAGAAGGTAGGAGTTAGCCCCAGGTTGAGGGATGGTGGGCAGACTCCAGTGAAGGATGCATGTTAAGGAGCTGGGTGAGAGCTATGCACAAGGTTGAGGGTGTTAGGAGCTTGGGGGAAGACTTTGGACTTAGTCAAGGCAAATGGTGGAGGGGGGAGGGGAGAATGGGACAACGCTAGGTGAGGGAGTGGGGAAATGGGAGAGCCAAGCAGCTAAATTGGATTTTGCACATACTTGTTGGGAAATGAAAGCTGACCCTGGGGCTGGTGCATTTGTGGAAGGAGAACCAAACAGCAGGTGGGCACTCAGCAGGTGTATGTGCCAGCAGCAAGCTGGGGCTGAGTGGTTCTCCCGGGAGCCTCATGGAGGAGGAGGCAGCCCCAGAGCAGCTGGGAGTTCCTCTCTCTGCCCTCCGCCTGCCTGCCCTCCTGCCCTGGGGAGGCCTGATCTCATCGGGAGACCTTCTAGCCTCCCTCCTACCAACTCATTACAGAGCTCCACCCCTGGCCCAATTGACAGCCAGAACATCTGGGGAGATCCTGGCTGTTTCCAGGGACATTAGGTCATTGTTTCTCTGAGGATGGTGCTCTCATCAAAGGTTCAAAAACAAATGCTCTTCTCCTGAGACCTGGCCTCAGCCCCATCCCTAGTCCAGCTCCACCCTCTCAGGGTTTAGATCATTGTGTCTGCCCCCTTAGGTTCCACAGAGGCCTGAGCAGAAGGAATCCAAGGCACCATATATTCAGCACAAGACCGATGCCTTCCTTAATCCTCTCCCTTGATTCCCTACTTGTCCCTTAATTATCCCTGTCTTCCTCCACCCCTGCCAGGGGATGGGAAAGGCCTAGAGCTTCCTGCTCCTGCTGCATGCCCCTGAGAGCATCGGCTAGGACATTCTCCCCTCCCCCCTCCACCATTTGCCTTGACTAAGTCCAAAGTCTTCCCCCAAGCTCCTAACACCCTCAACCTTGTGCATAGTCAGATGCATATATGTCATTAGTGCCTGCCTATGTAGGGTGACAAGAGGAAATCATCCCTTACCCCTTAGGAATATGCTATCCACTGCCTTGACATAGTATCTAGACTCCCCCAGTGAACTCTTTATCCCTTTGGGCTCAGCAGTATTATCTTTGTCATGTAGACCCTTACCTCCCCACTCACTGCCAGGCAGATCTCAATCCAGTCCCTCTTTCTTCAGGGAAGGAAGAGGTTTCTCCATTGGATAAGAGGGGTTGGGACATCAGGAGCCTCGGGGAGGAAGTCTCAGGGAAGGGTGCTGGAACCTTGGTTCTGTGACTGACTGTGGTTGGGGTTCTTTGTCTGTTCCAGACCCCCAGTTCATTAAGGCCACCATCATCAATCAAGACGAAGCCTATGATGACAAAATCTATTACTTTTTCCGGGAGAATAATCCTGACAAGAACCCTGAGGCCCCCATGAACGTCTCCAGGGTGGCCCAACTGTGTAAGGTGCAGCCACAGGGCTTGCTGACTTGGGGAGGGGGGCTTCAGGAAGGGCCAAGCCACCTCCAGGGGAGTTAGCCATTTCTGCTGGTGTTCTGTGGGCAGCTTTATGGCTACTGGGCTCACTGGTGTCCTCCTGGAGACTGGACTGAATCATTGACCCCGTCTCACTTTCAATGATATACTGCTGCTCTGTACTAAAAGGTAGGGTGGTCCAATATAAAGGACTTTGATAAGGTCCTAACTGTGTTCCATCCTCAGCACCATCCTTAATTCACTGAGCAATTTCAGGAAACTTGTTTCCCTTCTCTTTGAATCTCAGTTTCCCCATCTGTAAAAAAGTACCTTTAATACTTCAAGGGCTAGAGTGGCCATTAAATGAGGAGATGTCAGGGAAGCACTTTGGAGAATCTGTCACTGTTTAAGGGTGAGGCATTATTTTCATTATAATTTTTGTTGTGGTTATAGAGGTAGCATGGTCTAAGGAACAGAGAGCTGACGTTAAAGTCAGGGAAAGCCAGGGTTCAAGTCCTGACTGTGACTCACATTTTGTGAGTGACCCTGGATAGGTCCTCACCTCCCAGTGGTCTAGGTAACTCTTCAGCGCAAATGCTGACCTGTGCTGACAGAAGGAATTTCCTTATGGAGACTTCCCCAAGTCAATTTTAGTTCAGGTTCAATAAAAAAGTATTTAACACAATATTGATAGTCATTTTTATTAATAATTTTTCAGCAGAGAGATAGGAGAAGAAGCCCCCAGTTTTACCTCTGCTCCATCTCCTAGGATGACACCTTATCCATTCCACTCCAGTATCCACCCTGGACCCATTTACTTGACATCATACTTGGAATTTTCTCAGTCTGCTGGGCAGAGGTTGTATTATCACTCAGCAGTAACATGGCAGGGTCCATGCTTTTCAAATCTTAATGTGACATGTACCAGTGGGTGATGCTTCCAGATATGTCTTCCATCTTCCTCAACCTGGAGTCCTGATTCTAGTACCATCTTCTGAACAGTGGTTTGGGTTTGGCCGTTGTTACCCTCCCAACAAGGCAGGGACAGGTCCCCAAACACCATGATCTTAGGGTTTTAGTCCTAGAATAGACATTAGAGGTCACCTAATCCAGCCTCCCATTCTACAGAGAAGAAAACTGAGGGCTAGAGAAGATAGGTGGTAGAGTTTGGATTTGAACCCAAGTTTTTTGATTCCAGATCCAGTGTTGTTTCCATTACACTTTGTTGTCTTTATGAATTCTCTTTATTGCCCACTCTAGGACTTTTTCCAAACCTGTTGATATGTCCTACCTGGACCCCTTGTCAGAGGGGTTCCAAGTTTACACAATGACTTTGCACTTGGGGGAAGCTGAGTAGCTTGGGGTTGGTTCTCAAACTTCCTTCCCTTGGTACCCCTAGGGTCATTCCATATGTCTCTGGGATCTGGCTAAAGAATCAGAATTCCTCTCTGTTCTGTTCAGACTTTCCTTAGGTTATAAATTTAGAACTGGGAGGGATTTGGGAGACTATCTAGTGCCCAACTCCCTGATTTTACAGATGAGGAAACTAAGACTGTTCAAGACCATAGAGCTAGCAAATGTTGGGGATGGAATTTGAACCCAGGTCCTCTGACTCCAGAGTCCATTTTCTTTCCACTGTACCAAGATGCCTCATAGGTTTTGCTCTCCTCTTCTCTGTTGGAGCCCCTGTGACTGTTCTCTTGGTCAGATGGGCTGCTGAACTCTGAATTTGGTCTCGCCCTATGATAACCCTATGTCTTTTCCTTTTTCTCCTGAGCAGGGGGACCGGGGTGGTGTGAGCTCCATGTCCGCCTCCAAGTGGAACACTTTCCTCAAGGCCATGCTGGTGTGCAGCGACCCTGACACCAACAAGAACTTCAACTGGCTGCAGGATGTCTTCCTGGTCCCCAATGCCACGGGAGACTGGCGCTCTACTAAGGTCTATGGTGTCTTCTCCAACCCCTGGTGAGCTGACGACTGTGCAAAGAGTCTGTGACTAAGAGCTAAGAATTTAGTGGCGGCAGAGCAGTGGGCCTGCTGTTGAGTTGGTGGGGGGAATCTGTTAAATTGGGGGCTCAGGGGATGAGATGAGGGCTCAGACAAGGAATAGGAGACTCAAGGAGGGAAAGGGGGGATGGAGAGGATCTCAAAGAGGGATATTTCAAGAAGGAAGGGGATGAGTAAGGGGGATATGGGGCTCAGTCATGGGAATAGGGGCCCAGAGGGAGAAGATAGGGTCTTTTGGAGAAGGATGGGGCATCAGGTAGGGAGATAAATCATTGAGGTAGAGAAATATAGGACACTCATTGAGTGGATGGGGGCCTTAATCCACGCCCCCACCTCAGGCCTCTGCTTCTTCATCTGTAAAATAAGGGAGTTGGGCTAGATGAACCCTGAGGTACCTTTCAGCTCTAGAATTGTGGTTCTATGACTTTATGGGGGCTCTGTGAGAGATATAGTTGCCAGTTCTGGATCACCAGCTATGTGCTTCCAGGGAGGTGAGGTGAGGCCATACCACCCCTTCCCGCAGCATCGGTCTTTCAAGGGGTGTTATCACACCAGGCTCAATTACTGCGCTCAGCTTTTTAATTTTTGCCTCTTAATCACTCTAATCGATTGAAAACAAGAAAGAGTGTGTATGGGGGAAGGATGTAACGAGATGTGGACTCTCTGGTGACAGCTGCCTTCCTAACCATGATTAGATCAGAGTTGTAACTGGGGGGAGAAGGGAAAGATCCAAGCCTATGGCCAAGAGGTGCCTTAGGTGCCTAGCTCTAGGGTCCAGGCCTAGGGCTGGAAGCAGACACCATCCTTCACTGGGCAGAAAGCACACAGTTGAGGCAGAGATGGCATTCCATATTCCATACTCACAGAGGACAGGATCTGCATATTCATCTGCCATGGATGACAGGAAGGGGCTTCTATATTGGGAGGAGGCTAAATTGCAGGATGCCCAAGGTCCGAATTTCCAATGACAAGACAAGAAAGGCCTTAGGTTATAGTGGGAGAGAGTTCGGTTACCCTTGAGTGTGCAGCTGAATTCTCCGTGAAGCTGGGCTAGCTGTTCAGACATGACCAGGGCCTAGGCACTGAGGCAGGGCTCTGTGCTCCTACAGGAACTACTCCGCCATTTGTGTGTACTCCATTGGTGACATAGACCGAATCTTTCGTACATCTCCACTCAAAGGCTATAGTGGTTCACTCCCCAACCCACGACCAGGCAAGGTGAGTATCAGTCCTGTGGTCCTTCCCCTCCCCCTTCACTCCATCTTTAGACACAGGGATAGAGTGCTAGGCTTGGGATTCTAATTCTGCCTCCAATGCTTAACTAGCCATGGAATTGTAGAATCATTTACCCTCTGCAGGAGGTTAGATCTCTCTATACCTCTCCACATTACAGGTTGTTGCACAAGTCAAATGAACAAACACTAATGCTGATAAAATGTCTTTTGTTTGCAAGAAACCCTAAAACCTATCATTTATTGTGGTTCTTATCTTTCCCTCCTTTCCACTAATCTGTGTCCTTTTTCCTTGACCTAGTGCCTTCCAGATCAACAGCTGACACCCACAGAGACATTCCAGGTAGCTGACAGTCACCCTGAGGTGGCTCAGAGGGTAGAGCCATTCGGGGCCAAGAAGACACCCCTCTTCCATTCCAAATATCACTATAAGAAAGTCCTGGTCCACCAAATGCAGGCCAGGAATGGGTCCACCTTTGATGTTCTCTACTTGGCTACAGGTGAGGATGGTCTTTTGGGCAGTTTATCTGAAAAACTGTCTTTGATCTTATTCTCCCCATTTTTTTAAAATTAGTGATTTGGATGAAGGTGTGAATGCAGTCAGTGTTTTGGGTGAAGGTATGTGAATGACATTCTTATCAAATTCAGTTGCCACAAATCTGGCAGCAACAGCTAACATCTGCATAAATCAGGATCCTCAAATATCTCATGGTCCATAGCCTAAAACTGGATAGTGATCCATGTAAAAGCCCTTTTCTTGTGTTAAAAAAAAATCATATATGCAAGTACAGGATGAGGGAGATGTGATTAGATCACAGTTTCTATAAAAATGACTCAGGAGGTCTTAGTGGACTGCAGATCCAATAAATCTGCACTGGATGTTCTAGCCAAAAAAACTGTTGCCTAAACAGAAATCAGGTCTAGTGCAAAGAAGGTTTGAGTCCTTCTTTATTCTGCTTTGACCTGACCACATTTCAAGTATTGCAATTAATTCTGGATGTCATGTTTTAGAAAAGACATTGACAAACTAGAACATGGCCAGAGGGCAGCCAGGCTGGTGAGGGGGCTGGAAATTATGCCATGTAGGTGGGGTGCAAGTGGAGAAACTGGGTCTGGGTGGCATGGAAAAGGGAAGACTTAAGAGGTACATGATAGCTGTCAGGAAGTATTTGGAAGACTGTCATATGGAGGAGATGTGTTCTACCTTGTCCTAGAAAAGTGGAATTCAGAGTCATGGTTAAGTAACAGCTGTGGAGAGGCGGATTTAGGTTCAATGTTAGGAAAAGCTTACTGCAAATTCGAGTGGAATTCACCCCAAAGTGGAAGGGGCTAAATGGCTATCGGTCCGAGAGGTTATAGAGAGGATTTCTTTATCAGTAAAAGTTGAACTAGGGGCAGCTGGGTGGTGCAGCGTCTAGAATTTGGAATCAGGAAGATTTATGATCATGAGTTCAAATCTGGCCTCAGACATGTTCTAGCTTTGTGAACCTGGGCAAGTCACTTCACTCTGTTTGCCTCAGTTTCCTCATCTGTAAAATGAGCTGAAGAGGGAAATCACAAATTACTCCAATATCTCTGCCAAGAAAACCTCAAATGAGGTCATGGAGAGTCAGACACAACTGAAAAATGATTGAAGAACAAAGGTTGAATTAGATGACCTTTTAAGTCCACTCTGAGGTCCTATAATGCTAGAAGCAGGTCCAGGAGGTAGAGTCAGACAAAGCTGATGTTTTCATTGACTAAGCCCCCATTCCTGGAATACTTTCTCTCTTTGTCTCTCAGCTTCCTTCAAGTCCCAGCTAAAATCTCAGCTAAATCTTCTACAGGAAGCCTTTCCCAGCTGCTTCCAATTTAGCCCGTTTTGTATGTTGACTGTCTCTCTTAAACTGTGAACTCCTCAAGAGTGGGGACCTTTCCTTTTATCCCCATGCTTAGCACAGTTCCTGGCATATAGTAGGTGCTTAATAAATGCTGATTGACTAAATCACTTCATCATCCTCATCCTCCTATTTGAGTACTTCCCTGGAGAGATTCAAAAGTACTGTAGACCTTAAGCAGATAGGCAGAATCACCACTTGTAAAGGATGTGGTGGAGAGGATTTCTGGGCAAGCAAAGGTTAGGCTAGTTGACCTCTGAGTTGCCTCCCAGTTCTGGAGATTCTGTGAGTCTTAAGCCTGGTCAATGGACTGAATGGTCTCTGGACATTCACTAGCTGCCCTGGAAAACCTAGCCTAATGCAAATTACAAACCTCAGAGCTAAAGTCCAGCAGTAGTTGTGGCTGTGGCCCCAGTCAGAGACCCAACTGCTGGGCAGTGAAGGTGGAGAGGGTCCTGGGATGGGCACTAACCAAGAGCTTAGCATGGTATCTGGGACACAGTGGGTACTTGTTGACTGATCTCTTCTGTCATATTCCTATGGAAGGAGGGCCCAGGTCAACTTGTTCAAAACCAGTTCCCCTCTCCTGACCCCAGAGGGTTGGGATGGTTGCTGTAGAGTTTGGTTTGTGGGGAGAACCAGCCGTCACTGCCTTCAAGCTTCAGGGACTCCAGGCAAGCTCCAGGGACTCCAGGGACTAGGGTGAGGAGTGCATCTAGCCTGGGCAGTTGTAGGAGATCCAGTCTGCTGCTAGGCCTCTTTCTGGCCCTATACCTTGACCCATGGATTTGGAGGATGTTGCCCCTAGACCTTGACACATAGGCCTGCAGGATGGGACCTTATCTTTTCTTCCCCAAGGAGGGAGTAACCATAATCTGAATGCTTCCTGTCCGTTTACCTCTTCCTCTGCCAGCCCAAATAGTCTTCTTGTAGTTTCCCTGTGCAGGATGTTCCATCTTCTGGCCATGTCCTTGTCCTGACTGTCCATCCCCTATACATGGAACGCTCCTCTTCTGTACTTCCCCAAACCCCCAGTTCCCCTTAAGCCCCACCCCCTACAAGAGGTAGTTCCTGATTTCCCCAGTTGTTGTGTTGCTTCCCTAATCAACCAACAACCACAAAGCATTTATTAATGCATTAATGAACTCAATGATAAATAATTAAACCAATAAATTTAATAAAGGCAGCATACATTTATTAAAATTAATTTAATCATTACAGTGACCTAGACACTAGGGATACAAGTACAGCTGAGAAATTCCTATTCTCAAGCTGCTTCTATTTGAGTAGAGGAAACAAGTATATGTGAAAATACAGCATAAATATAAGGTTAATATAAAATAAAGGCATACACTTGGGTAGTTTGGCAGAGAGGGCACTAGCAGTAATGGGAATCAGAAAAAGCTTCATGTGTAAGATGGTGCCTGAGATGTTTCTTAAAGGGAGAAAGAGGATGGTGGTAAGGAGAGAGTGTAATCTAGGTACAATGGCAGCCGGGTGGCAGGGGCAAAGTAATGGAGATGGGTAATGGAGAATCATGAGTGGGAAACAGAGAGAAGTTCCCTTTGTCTGCACCAGACTAGAGCAGAGAGAGTAATGTCCAGTGAGGTTGGAAAGGTAGGGTGGGCCAGCTCATGCAGAGCTTTAAAACTAATCAGAGGAATGTATATTTTATCTTAGAGGCAACAGTTGGATGAGTAGGGGAGTATTTGCTTCACTGTGTCCACATTGTTTTCTGAGTAGAATGTAAGTCCCTTGAAGGTAGGATTTGTTTCGTTTTGTCTTGAGCATCTAGCACAGTGCTTGGCACATTTGAGGCATTTAACAAAAGCTTGTTGAATTGAACTGAGTTGAATTTAGGAGAAAGCAGCCTGTAATGATAGTCTCCCTTCCCTCCTCTCTCTACCCCGCAGCAGTTAGGGCAGAATTTCCCTTCGGTGACTAAAGGACTTCAGTTGAATGTAGGCCTCTGCCGACAGTTTATTTTTATAACGAAACTTATTTTTATAATACACTTACTGGGATTGTTTCAGCTGGGACATTGTCTGATTTCCTCTTATTTACAAGCCTCAAAGTTCTGTCATCATAGCGATCAGGAAACCCAAGACCTTCTTATGAAGGCTATTGTTCGGCCTCCTGGAAAATGGGCCTTTGAGAGGAATTGGATTCTTTCTTTGACAAGGCCAACTTGACATTACATAAGGAAGGGCGACCAGAATAGCCGGTCCCTTCCTGATTCTGAGCCCCCACCAGAATTCAAAGAACCTCAAAGGAAACAAGATACGGAGACCTTGTAGACCAGCCAGAGGGAGGGCTATGATGTAGTAGAATGAGGACTGGAGTGTGCGTCAGACTCCTGGCTTTCAGTCCTGACTTACTGATCAACTGTGTGACTTTGGACAAGACCTTGAAGCTTTGTGACCCTCAGTTTCCTCATCTGAAAAATGGAGAAGTTGAGCATATATGATCATAGATTTTTACCTAGAAGAGACTTAAGTAAATCTAAGCCAAACAGCTTCATTTTACAAATAATGAAACACATCCAAAGAGATTTATGTACTTGGCCAAGGTCACATAACTAGTAAACATCCGAGATGGGATTCAAACCCAGGTTCTCTACTTCAAATCCAGCATACTTTATACCATGAGATAGTTTCTAGTGATCTCTCCCAGATCAACCTAAGATTCTAGGTTTTAATGTTCTAGAATTCCAAGGTTCTATGAAACAAAGAAATCCTGGGGCAAACAAATACCGGAGGGACCTGAGGTTATTTTGGGGGGGAGAAGAGGGGACAGAATTCAGGACCTGGACTCCCCTCCAAGATCTGTAAAGGGAGCATGTCGAAATGAAAAGGATGATTAATCCCTGTGTGTCCACCCAGGAAAAGCCAAGAGGGACAAGACTTGAACCTGCAGCAGGAAGACTCAGGCCTAGATACCAGACAGAGACTCTTAACTGCGCTATATGGTATTTCCATTCATTCCAGTTTCATTTACAAGCATTTATGCCCTACTATGGCCAGATACTGCGCTAGGTGCTAGTGTTATGAATTAGCTATATGAAAGAAAATATTATGGCTCTCAAGGAGCATTTATTATATTGGAGGGAAATAGAACATACACAGATAAATAAAAAGAAAATAGAGATGAGGTAAATACAGAGTAATTTGGGGAGGAGGGAGAGTGATGAGACCATGAAAAGACCTTGTAGCATCTGAGCAGATGAAACTTGAAGGATTCTAACAATTTTCAGAGGCAGAGATCGGAGGGGGAACATGCCACACCTGGAGGCAGCTAGTCAAAGACAGGGAGGTGGGGAATATAGTATAGGAATTCAAGATTAAAGAAGCCCCCTGGGGAGGATTGTGAAACCCTGACCTATGGTCAAAGAGAGCCTGTGCATTTTCTGTGGTTGCTGGATTGCTCCATGTAAGGGAGGCAAACCTTTGCTGGGGGATGCTTTGAGTAAAACCAAGCCCTTATTCCGTGGGTCACAAAGTAAGGGGCAGAGCTGAGATTTCAATCCACAGCTTCAAATCCCTGCTCTCTAGGGTTTCCTTCAGACATTACCATTTTATGATTTTGATTCATTTCACCCCAAAACCATTCAATGTGGCAAACATTCCCCGTCCCTTTTAATTTGGGAATTCCATTTTTCTAAAAGTGAAAGGGAGGTACCACTGGGTCCAAGCTGAGTCCATGCCTCCTTCGCTCCCTCCTCCCCGCTTAGGGACTCATTGCTCCTAGCTTCTAGCACTAGCTTCCTAAGTCTACTTTCTTCCATTGTGGGCACAATTGCTTGATTTCTGGTCCTCTCCCACAACTGTCAGACAAACAGGTCCTCCTTGACCAAATTTTTCATTCGATGAGCTTGATCTGTGTCTACCCTGAGCTAACCGTGTCTTCTGGGTACAGTCTTAATGGGAAAATCAACTTAATTGGGTGTGTAGTTCCTGTGGAGTATGTAATGAGCTTTCCCAGCTCTCCATGTTCTCTAGGCTGTCCAGAAACAGCTGACCTCCTCTGGATGACCTCTGCATGGTCCTGACCTCATGGTGTGGAGGAGCAGGACTGTCAGTCCTCCCCAGTCTGCCTGTTTCTATAACATCCCCCCTCTCCACTCTGACTTCCCTTTTTGAATTTCCAAAGCCTGGTCATCGGGCCAACACAGATCAATGGCGATCAAATGGAGAAGTCATCAGACTTTCAGAGAGGTTATTTCAGGTTGGGAGAGAGGCAGGAACAAGAGCACTGTTTTAGGTGAGGTGGACAGAGAAAGCAAGGCTCTGTTAGTAAAGTAGGACAGGTGACTGTGTCTTAGGGGTGGATGAAGTGCGGACTGGCCTGGAAGAGTGTGTGTGTGTGTGTGTGTGTGTGTAGGAATGGTCAAGGTGACCCCTGGCAGTGTGTTTTACTGGATCATAGAGGGTATAACAGTCCCGGGTTCTATTTCTGGTTATGTACTAACTGATGTCTGATCTCATGCATCTTGGGGCCTCAATTTCCTCATCTTTAAAATGAAAGGAGAGGGGTCAGATTATTGCTACAGACCTTCTAAATTTTGACATTCTTTCTTTAGACTCATAGGGTTTAGAAACAGAAGGGTCCTTGGACATTATCTGGTCCAATGCCTTTATTTGATAAATGTGGAATGTGGAGGTCATGGAGGTTAAGTGAATACTCCCAAAGTTAAGCAGAGGTAGACATATAGAGAGTAGGGAACCATATCTTTGACTTGAAATCCAGTGTTCTCAATATATTATAATGATTCCATGAACTCAGTAGCTGGGAGCAGCTTGGAACCGGACCTAGGAATAACTTCATGTCATAAGATGATAGACTTAGAACTGGAAGAGACCTTTGAGATCATCAGCACCCCTCCATCTTCTGTTTTGCAGATCAGGAAAGGGAGGCACAGAGAGATGTAGGGCCTTGTGTTCCACAGTTGACAATGGTTTAAGGTAGAATTTTAACCAGATCCTCCCGAGTCCAAATCCAGCAGGTTATCTATTACCAACTAGCAATCATGACTCTTTGGTTCCTTTCTTTATTCTGCTCTCCTGGTTTTCTGTGTGGCCTTAAGTGAGTTACTTCCTTTCCATGGCTTCCTATATCCCCCTTAAGAACCAGATCTTTCTCCCAGATATGGGAACTTTAGGACTTATAGATGTGAGTTTTAATTTAAAAATATTTTTTTTAATGTCCTAAGTAGAAAAATGGGGAGTGGGTTAGAGATGTTAGACCCTTTGACCAATCAGAAAATTATAGACTCTCAGAGCTGAAAAGGAATTCTCAAACCATGTGGGAAGCAGGGAATCCTGCTTAGAGGAGAACTCTCTACCTTCCAGGGCACCCATTCCACTTTTGGACTGCATTAATTGTTAAGTACTTGTTTTCCCTCTAAAATTTGTCTCCTCCTCCCCTTAGGCCTACTTTTGGCCTCTGGAGAATGGAAAGTGTGTTATCTCTTCCACACGCTAGCCTTTCAGATATTTAAAGAAAACTCTCACCTCCCCCTATGTTCACTCTTTTCCACTCCCTTCCTCTCAACTAGGCTTCTTTTTCCACCAGACTAAACATCAACAGTTCCTTCAGCTGGTGTCATGTTCTCCAGTCACCATTATGAATCCTCTCTAAAACTGTTCTAGCCCATCCTTCCTAAAGTGTACCTAGAAATGGACACAGTGTTCCAGCTGTGGCCTGAATGGGAGAACAGGATCCTCTCTCCAGAACTGAAAGGCTTTCGTTTAGTCCATGTAGTTCAACCCCTTGATTAATGTGGAAACTGAGTCCGAGAGAGATGAAGTGATTTGCCTAAGGTCATATTGGTAGTAAGTGACAAATCTTGGATTTGAACCCAGGCCCCGTGTCAAGTTCAGGACTTTAATAGCCCAAGAGGCTTTGGATGTGCTTTTTATGGATTTGTCACCTTCCCAATTATGAGCCCTGTTCACCGTCACTCTTTCCCCACCCTCACCCAACTCAATACAACCTAACTTTGTGCCCTCTGAATGTCCCTCTTGGGTGGAGGTCCTGTTGACATTGCCCCCCCTCCAAACCAGACTCTACACCATCCCCTCCCCTACCAGCAGTCCTATGAGCCTTGGAGCCTCAGCTGATTCCTCCAAAGAGTACCCTTAGTCCTCCCTTCCCCAGTCCTTCTGCTACTCTGCTTTCCACTCATGACACAGACTCTCCACTCTGACACCCGCATGCACTGCTCCTGACCATACTGAGTCATATAGGGTTAGCCTTGTATAGAGCAAATGGTATTTGGGCCTGTGGGGTTCCTGCCGAGTCTTCATGGCACCAGATGTCTTTCTCCAAATGCATCATTTCTTCTCGTCCCCTTTCCCTGTTTCTTCCCTGATCTTTTCCTCTTGGTTCCTGTCCTTTTCCCCACCCATTCCACTTTCTCTCTACAGACAAAGGAACGATCCATAAGGTGGTGGAGTCAGACCATGGGGCCTTTAACATCATGGAAATCCAGCCCTTCCGTCAACATCCAGCCACCATTCAGTCCATGACCCTGGACAATATTACGGTGAGACTCTGTGCTGGTGATAACCATTTCTGCTCTGGGTCCTGACTTTGACTAGGGAACTCCATGGTTGGGAGCCTCCTGACCTAGTTCATTGCCCTTTCCCACCCTCCCCACCCCCCAGGGGCCACCAGCCTAAGGAAGTGCCCTACTGGGGGTGGGGGGTAGAGGATCATAGCCCCAGGGCCTTCTTGCTCTTTCAGATGAAACTGTATGTGAACTCTCAGTGGGAGGTCAGCCAGGTGCCCCTGGACCTATGCAGCGAGTACCGAGGGGGCTGTCAGGGTTGTCTAATGGCCCGGGACCCTTACTGTGGCTGGGATGACTCTAATGGCCAATGTGTTTCCATCTACAAGTATAAAGGGTAGGTACAATTCCCGCCCCCCCCCATCCCCACATATCCACAGCCTTTTGATTGGCTCCAGATCTGGCACAATGATATTTGCCAGTCTCTTGTGTGCAGACCAACAACTTCTTGATTTTTCCAGGGTTGCCCTGGGAGATGGGCATAACAGGGATTATGAATACTATGTTTTAAAATTAATTTTTATTTCTCTTTTGTTTTTACATCACCTGAATTTCCCTCTACATCCTTTCCCCTCCTCCTTTCCAGAGAGCCATCCTAAGTAACAAAGAATTTTAAAATGATTTTTTAACTGATTTGGAAACAAGCCCGTGTAACAAAGGATTTTCAAAATGAATCTTTTTTTTTTTAACTGAAGAATAGAGAAATGAAGTAGAATTGAAATACCTTGAGGCAAGGACTGGTTTGTTTCATTTTTGTGTCAGTCTCTAAGACAAAGAGGTGGTATAACCTAGTAGCTTCAGAGTTAGGAAGGCCCTGCTTGTTGCACATCCTGGTTGTGGGACCCTGGGTCAGTCACTATTTCTCTGTGCCTCAGGCTACTTAGTAGACTCTGTTGCAGAAAATGTGCCAATCTCTCAGAAGTTGGTGTTCTTCTGACTTTGCTGTTGGGGTTGGGGGATCAGGGATAGGACAACGACCCAGAGGAAGGGGGAGCTGAGGCCATCTGGGAATCCTTGGGAAAGATAGAGTTGGGCCTGTGCCTGGCATGAGAGAGGGAGGTGTAGGGGCTGGGAAATGGCAGTGCAGGAGCAGGACCAAAAAGCAGACCATAGTGGGGGTGTTGACTGAGCTCTGGGGTTCACTCACTTTGTCTCCCTCACTTCTTATGTGAACTGTTGTACCTTCTGATTTCTAGGCCTGTGTTACAGTCTCTGGGTCCCAATGAGCCACATACAGAATGTCCGTCCTCTAAGCCGGGTAAGTCATACCTTTGGGTTTGGGGGAGAGCCATGATCCTGTCCTTGGGGAGTCCCTGGTCCTGGGATGAATGAATGAATGTATGTATGTATGAATGAATGAATATATAAATGAACAGAAAAGCATGTGCTTTCTGTGTGCCAGGTATTATGTTAGATGCTGGGAAAAGAGACATAAAAGTGAGGTAGTTCTAACCCTTATGGGAACTGACCTTCTACTATAGGGAGATGGCACATATAGTAGAGGCGGGGTGATCAGAGAAGGCCATTTAGGTCTGAGAAGTCACAGGGAGGAGGAATTGATCCAGACTATCTGGCTGACAAGAAGCAGTGGTTGTATTGACTTGTCATTGAATTGACTTCACCACTGAATTTAGAACCAGAAGAGATCTCTGTAATGGCACCTACCTCCCAGGGTTGTGAGGATAAAAGGAGATGACTTTTGTTAATCATTGTACAAATCTTAAGTTACCATACAGATGCTGGTTGTGCTGTCAGTATTAATTATTAATATTTCCTCTCCAGAGAAGACCTCTGGTGAGGCACAGAGTGTCACCCTGGCCCGGAATTCCCGATACTACCTGACCTGCCCTGTGGAATCCCACCATGCCACATACTCCTGGCACCACGGAGACAAGAAGGTGCATCACTGTGAACCTGGCTGGCAGAACTCTGACTGCATCTTGTTCATCGAGAAGCTCACGGACGAGCAGTATGGGCTATACCGGTGCAAAGCTGAGGAAGGCACCTACAGTCGCATCGCTGTTCAGTGGGAGCTCCGCAAGGAAGCCACTGCTGAGCATCTGCTGATGGGTGGCAGCATGGGGGCTCCCAAGGCCCCGCTCTGCCTCAAGCTTCTGTTTGCACTGGCTATTTTCCTTCTATTTCAATAAGGATCCCTCCACTCTGGAACCCCTTCCCAGCACCTCCTCCTTCTCAGGGTGTGGGACTTGGTGACTTGCTCCTGTCCTCTTCTGTCACCTCTGGAGAGCTACCCTCCATCCCTCCCCTCCTCCCTAGGTGCCTCTCACAACTGCTACAGACCCAAGCCTTGCCTTTACCTCTGGGGGCAAGGGCTGGGGGAGCAGAGTGCTTCTCCCTCACTTTCTTCAGGGGAATGAATATTTCTGAGCCATAGGTCTGCTTGGGAGGCATGGGGTGTGTGGGGGGAGGGAAAGGACTTGGGACATAAGGATAGGGGTCTACTCTTGGCTTCACATGGATGCTGGGCTTATCAAGAGTGGGCCCAGGGTGGTGGTGGGGGGCATGGGGAGGTGAGAAATGTGAGAGATGAGAAAACTATCAATGAAGGAACAAGACTGTGAAGGGAGTAGGGATCGTACCCTGTACCCGGGTCCATTATCCCCTTAAGAAGGTTTAAGAGAAAAAAACCAACCTCCTTAAGCTTATTGCTCAAGGATATACATCCTCTGGGGGTCACAGGGATGCAAAGTAGGGAAACCTCCAGCAGAACAGAATGGAGGTGATTCGGGAGAAAGGGCTGAACTGGGGGCAGGGGCTGTGGGAGAAAGAAGTCTCCTCCAGGTTCCAAAGGGAAGTTTGCCAAAGGTGAATGAATCTTTCTTGGAAACCATTTTGACTCTATGCATTGGGTATGTCTGGGTGAGGGGTGGGAGGGGAATGGACGAAGAAGAGGGGTGAGCTGGGGATCTTGAGCCTCTCCCTCAGTTGGAGCCCTGGCACCCGGACTTGGCCTACCTCCATGGTCCTTCTGTGCCCTAGCTTCCAGAGCTGGCCTCTGATCATCTGGCCCCTGCCCAGCTCCTCAGGCAGGAGCCTCTCCCCATTGCAGGGCTCTTTACTAGGACAAGCAGGCACATCCCCTGGGAAAGGTGTGCATCACAAAGTTTAGGCTGGGTCCCTTCCCCTTTTGTGGGAGGGGAGAGGAGGGCCCTCTGAAGCTTGCATGTTTATCTAGGGATGTTTCCTTTCCTGTAGGAAAAGGATTTTATTTGTATTTGTTTCGCTTATTCTAAGTTTGACAACTTCCGACTGCATCCAAATGAATTTTAAACAATGATGGGAAGGGTGGGGGTGGGGGTGGGGATTAGGTGTCCCAGCCTAGGGCACCTGGGGTTGAAATCATAATCCAGAGATGGCTTAGTTTAGGGGTAGAGGGAGGGAGGGAGAGGGTGGGTACGAGAGGAGGATGACTGTCTGCTGAGATCTTGGAGGCCTTGGGGGAAGACTCACAGGGGCCTGAGTTGTAGCCTGGCCCTTCCTCCACAACCTGGAAGAGCAGAGTTGGGGCCAGGCTTAGGGCTAGGGAAGGCAAGACAAAGAAGGGTGTTGATTTGATGGGGGAGACAGTTCCCAGCCTCAAGGAGCCCCAGGCATGATGGGAGAGACCATTTAAACCAGCTCTGGAGTCTCCTCAGAATGGCAATCATGGGGGAGGTATTTATTCCCCATGACTTGGAAGTTGAGGGAATTATTGGGGGATAAGATTGGGGGTGGAGTGGGTGGGACAAGAATGAAGGAAAATATATAATATATATGTGTATATATATATATATATATATATATATATATATATATATATATATATATACACATATATATTATATAATACAATTGAACCAAATTTCACGGTGTTCATTGGGAAGGGGTTTGGTCCTCATGGGTAATGAGGGCCTGGGCCTCTGTTGGCCTTTGAAGTTGAGGATTAGGGATGAGAAGGGGGCATCCCATTTGAATCCTCTCTGGTGTCCCCTCCCCAAGGGCTGGCTTCCATCCGGGTTCATGCCTTCAGCTCAGGTCATATTATAACTTAGGATAAACTGTGAATCCCAAAAGAGGCCCCTCCCGCTCCCGGGGCTATGAAGGCTAGAGCACTTGCTCCTCAGTGCTTTGGAGCAGGGCCTCTCAGTGCCCTTGGTCTGTCATTTCAGTAGCAAGCCCAGGCGACTTTCTTCCTCTGTGCCCCATGGGCCCAGGCCCGGGAATCTGGAACCTTGAGTCTGCTATGTCTCCTCTTGATGCACTTTAATAATGTAACATATTACTAATAAACAAACTATTTATTTACCTGTGTCTGGTCGTTGACTGGCAGAATACTATCAGCAGAGGCCCAGAGGGGTGGGGGACTACTTCCAGTTCAGGGGTCTTCTGCCAAGATCAACTCCTAGAGACCTTTCTTCACCTCAGTTGACCTCAGTTGACTTCCCTTGCCCAAAAGATCAGAAGACCTAGCTATGTTCTGGCCTTTACCTTGTTATGTTGAACAAGCCTCTTCACCTTCTGGGTTTCAATTTTCTCAGCTGTCAAATGAGGATGATATTATTTGCCCAACCTATCTAGGGATGGTATAAAAATGAGATAAAAAGATGAATGTACAGTTCTCCATGGAGGCAAAAATCTTGGGTATTAGTAGTTGTATTAGAGCTAGCCTCTGGGAAATTTTGTGTATTTGAGTCATTCATAAATCACAGGCAAAGTAACATACAAATCAGGACTGAGGCCGAAGTGGGTATAGGCAAGAAGGCTATTATTTTTCTCTCTCTTTCTCTTTGCATATACTATCCTCCCCACCTCACCCCTACCACCCCTAACTCTTGCTTTGACTGAGTATCTACACTAGGTAGTCAACTATAGAAGTGCATCTTATGGATCTGCCAGCTAGGGACAGTCCTCTGTTTCCCTTCACTCTACATCAACATCTTTACTCACCAAACAGTGGTAGGGCTTCTAATAGCTACATCAGGTCCATATATATAGACCCTAGCTCAGTATTTTAGAACTCAAGGTCAACAAAAGAAATTAAGAATTGATCCCATGCCTCTTTATGTCTTCCCCTCACCTTCTAGCCATCCTTTCCCTTAAGGAAATAAAATAGCAATGAAACACAATTGGATGGAAATGTAGCAGAAAGGGGTCTAGAATTTAGGTTACTCCCAGGCTCATTGTGACTATTTTAAGGTAGTGTCTTTTCAGCTCTGGATATGAGCCCCCATCCAGTTATTTCCTGTGTACTAGACCATACAAAACACATAGATCAATAACAAAAATGTGTAATTAATAAATATGAAACAATGCACATAATGAAGAAGCAATTTAAATGGTAAAATGACCAAACTGGGCGTGTGTGTGTGTGGGTGCGATCTCCTACTGTTTCAGGGAAGGTAAAATCAATTTTCCCTTTAATACCTCTGATTCTCTAGCAAAGAAGGGCAAGACAATATAGTTTTTCTTTAGAATTAACATGGTAAATGATAGTGGTCACTGTCATCTGCCTCCTGTTTTCCAGGGGTTTCTTGTAGTGGACTAGAAAATAATTGAAGCCTCTTGTCTCAGCTCTGGAGTATCACGGGTCGATGATGAATCCATGTCTTGGGACATCATGCCATATTGCTCCATATGGCCTCTCTACCATAGCTCTATGTCCTAATGCCCCTAGACATGCTTGGGCTGCTCACTCTATTGTACTCACCCCATGTGACTGATAGGTCACTTCTCTCCTGCCTTATGAATTGTTCCCCACCAGAGATCTCTCTTGATGCCATCACCACTCACAGCCTTTTTGGGAATGAGGTAGTCCCTCCCAATGAGTGATGTTCTCTTTGCTCCAAGCATTGTGGGAAACTGAAATGAAGGAAAAGCCCAAAAGACAGTTTCTGGGTAATAACCATTTATTAATTAGGCTAGTAAATAGTAAATTGTTGATCAGTAGTCTCTCTTGGTGGACCAAGACATGGAGATACTGAATACTTCAATACCTTTGGAAAAGAAGTGCCCCTGACTGGAGAAAATTGGTGAACCATTGAAGGGGTGGACATTTTAATGAGGTGGTGGGCTAAAAGTCTTCAGCTCTATTGAGAATGTGATTTGATCTGAGACTCCAGCACTCTGGAAAGAAGAATCCATCTGCTGCAGTGGAACAATGGGTGTGGGCTGGGATTTCAAGGGATAAGTCTAATATAGAATGTGATCTCTTATAACAAAGAATAAAAAATAAAAACATTTTTAGGTAGCTAGGTATTACACTGGATAGAGTGCTAGAATTGAGAGTTAAGACCTGAGTTCAAATACTGCCTCAGACTTTTAGAGCTGGGAATTCACCTAGATTAGATTATATTTACTCTTTCAGGAAGGGAAAATTCCTTACCACTGATTCCATTTTTGCTCAGTTCCACTTGTCCTTATATCAATCAATAACCTTACACATTTATTCTACAAATACTGATGCCTGTATTGTGCTCAGAACATTCTGCTTAAGTACAGAGATCTGAGGATGAATGAGACATGGGTATGGTCCTTGATCTCAGGATTTCTTGTGTCCAATTCCTTCTACTCCTGTGCTCACTGCTCTAACTCAGAGCCTTATTTCTTTCGCCTGGACTAGTGAATTAGCTTCCTGACTGTGGCCTCCCTGCTGCTGGTCTGTCCTTTTCAGTCTATCCTCCTATAGCTACCAATATCATCTGTATAATGCACAGATCTTACCATTCTACTCTGTTGCTAGGGAAAAAAAAACTTGTGTCTCCTTGTGTAGTTTATTCTAGGCTCCTGGAAACCCCTGCCTCATGCCTTGTGACCACCATACTTACAAAGGAAAGTGTGTTCTGGAATGATCTCCATTCGTATGGAGATAGTGAGAGATATTACAAGCCTTCCAAGGGGGAATGAGGCAGCTATGTCCCCTCATCCTAGCTGACCTGAAACCCTTATAAAAAGATATTAATGATAAAAAGGACTTTGTTATAACAGATTTCATCACAAACCATACCCAGGACCTATCTGTCTCCTCATCCCCACTTCAATTCAATTTCACTCAACTACCCTTTATTAAGGGCTTAATATATGCAAGGTCCTAGTGATGCAGAGGTAAAGTCTACACAGGTAATATGTAAGAAATCTGTGATTTCTTTTGGAGGGGGCTTCTCTATACTGGTTGTGGAGGATCTCTCCCCATTGAAGAAGTTCCATAGATCACATCCTATTTGTGGTTGAGTAGATGTAATCGAAAGGGGTTACGAACTGCACAGTACTTTCACTTTAGGTTCAGATCTTAATACAACGGCATGCACTCAAACAAATTTAATAGGCAATTAAGTTTATTCAACAGTACTACATATAGTGAAAGTTAGCAAGTGTATGCATATAAATAGTAGTTAAGACAGAGTAGAGAAAGAGAAGAAATACATCACCAGTCAGGCAAGCTCCATCACCTGACACGACCCGGGAGTCTTCAAGGGACAGTATTCAGGGTTCTGGCTGGGAGAATCAATAGAAGTGGGCATCCCCACTTCTGAAGCAAAAGACCTCCAAAGATCCCTCTCCCGCCTAGGTCCACATGTAGCTTTAGGGAAGAAGCAGCCATAGAACAAAGAAGGAACTTGGCCAAAGTTCTAGATGTCTATTTTGATGTATGTGCTCAAGGATGAGCCAGATCCTTGAGCACTTGCATATCCTCTGTTAAGGAGTTTTATGACTCTTAAGATAAGGGTTATGTTGCTCTGGCTACATGGTTCATTAGTTCTTCCAATATTTATGTGCTGTTTCCCTTGGCACTCCCGGTCATGTATTACATTCCTTATATCAGGTCATGTGGTGGTCATACAAGGAGCTGGGGAGAAACTCCTCAGTTTCCCTTACAGTAGATAAATACTGAGCAGCTAAATGGTGTTGTGGATAAAGTGTCCTGGAAGACTCATCATCCTGAGTTTAAATCTGACCTCAGACACAAATTGCATGATCTTGGGCAAGTCACTTAACCCTGTTTGTCTCAGTTTCCTCATTTGTAAAATGAGTCAGAGAAGGAAATGGCAACCTTCTCTACTATTTTTGCCAAGAAAACCTCATAGGGTATCATGAAGAGTAAAACAGGACTGAACAATAGATAAATCCTTGGGTATTGCTGGAAGCACACAGAGATTAAGTGACTTGCTCAGGGTCATTCAGCTAGTGTCAGAGGCTGAATGTGAATCCGGTTCTTTATTATTCCAAACCCAGAATGCTATGTACCTCATTTTGCTTCCTCTAATGGTGGACATTTTCATTAGGTTTTAAGGTTTTCAGAGCACCTTTCACATATTATCTCATTTCAGCCTCATGGCAACCTATGAAGGAGATGTCACAGGTCAGAGATATAATGAGGGCAAGGCATTAGGTACTTTGTCCCAGGGCACTGACACGGGAGAGGAGTACTTCTTCACCATAATGTTATTCTACCCAGAAAAGAAGGCAAGGGAAGAGCAGGACATGTTAGGTTCTAGATGGGATGGACCCACGAAAAGGAAGAGTCAGGGAATGGTGAGGGGCTAATCTTCCAAACTGGGTATTGCCCCAGGCAGACATATTGCAGTTCCTAGGAAGCCTGGGTACAAGCAGCAGCTTGGGAAGTAGTCGCCTGAGTACCATCTATCCATCTGTGTAGAGGAGCTGGGGATAGGGAGCTAGGATGCTCCTGGAAAGGAATGTTCTTTTTCATTCCGTATTCCATCTGAGAGAGGATGAGCATGGCTCAAGAAAAACAGTGAACTGCCCAGAGAAAGAGGGCACTTGAAATCCACAGACTCCCTGAGGTCAGAAGCTTGGCTGTGCAGGTCAATCAAACAATTAAAAAGTATTTATTAAGCTATTGCTATGTCCCAAATACAATTGGGCATTGAGGGGAAAAAGAAAAAAAAAAGAAACAATCCTTGCCCAAGAAGTAATTCTTTCCATCATTCAGGATGGAAACCTCAAGACAGGCTGGGAAGTGGTCCCTTAGATCAAGGTAGTGCCACCTTTCCGCTCCCCTCAAGCATCAGAATATCTAGTTATAACCTTGCTATAGGTCCAGTATCAACCAAAGGGAGGCATTTTGTGCCCTGAGTCCTGTTTCATTCAACTTTTTTTTATCAGTGATTTGCTTTAAGACAGAGAGGACATGTTCCTCAAATGATGATGTGAAGCTGGTTGGGGTGACACTGGACAATGTATTGGATAACAACTTCAGAATCTAAAAATATCTGAAAACACTAGAATTAAGGGATATGCTATGAGTCGGGGAATTTAGCCCTAGCTCTTTCTTTGGTGATCTTGGGAAAGTAATTTTCTCTCTTAGGTCTCAATCTCCCCATTGGTAAAATGAGAGAATTGAACTCCAAAATATGTAACGTCTAGTTCTAATGTTCTACGATTGACTCTGTGATCTTATTTAGCAAGCATTAATTGTCAAGTCCTGCTTTTATAGTAAAAAAACCAACTGCACATAAGTGAGATTTCTCATTTTACAGATTAGATCACTGAGACTCAGAGAGGTTAATGATTTGTACATGGTGATATAGCCAGTAAGTATCAGGGTGGGGGTGGGAGGGTGGGGTAGGAAATCAAGTCTTCTTATATACAAGTCTGACACTTTATCCACAACACTGTCTTCAAGGACCAGGTTTTGGCAAACTATCATGAGAAAGTTGGAGGGAGAAAATACTTTGGGCTGGGGTGAAAGGAAGTGGAAAAAGGCTCCATGGACATGGTGGCTCCTGAGTTGGCCTTGAAGGATGGGCAGGGACTGTTCTTTGTTTTGTTTTTGTTTTTGTTTTACTATTTATAGAATTGGCTGAGAAAGGAAGATGAAAGGATACCTGGTCTGGGATGTGCCCCTGGGGACCATTAACCAATGTGTTTCCCACATGACCTATAGATCCTGGGGATAGAAGTTACTCCCAGGATTCTTTTTGAATAAAGAAGATTAGAGAAGGGAACTGGCCAGGAGTTGTCACTCTGGTTGGGTTTCTGTGGGGGAAAAACAAAGCAGCCCAAAACAAAAACCATTCTCTATCCAGATGGGATAGTATATCAAGGAAGCAGAATTCACCCACAGAAAGAAAAAACAAATGTTTCCTTTGGTTTTGGTGAACTTGGAGAAAGGGAGACTTCAAACACATTCTTGGGGTCAATGAGTAGGCTTTGAGGAGCCTGTGGAAGAGAGAGGGAGAGAGAGCAAGACCAGACTTTGTGAGGTTTGGCTCTGATCCCAGCAAAGCCATGCACTCACTGGATGATGTATAGTGGAAAGAACATTGGTGCTGGAGTTGGAGAATCTGGATTCAAATTGTGACTCTCTGCATGACATTGGGCAAATCACTTTACCACCATGGGTCTCAGTTTCCTCATCTGTAAAATGGCCTCTAAACTTCCTACGTCTATGATCCTATGGTTTTATGCCCTTAGGCAAGTCATTGCCTGTGCTAAGGCTCTCTTTGGCAGAACCTTGAGGGTCATCTGTAAGACATAGGGATACAGAAAGCTCCATCTCACTCTTCCCACCAGCTAGACTGACGCCCTTTTCTCAGAGATGGTAAGGACCATCTCTAGAGATAATTGGGTCATGGAGATGAATGGCAGGGTGTTTGGGTCAATGATATTGCTTCTCCCAAAGAAAAATAAAAAGGGAGCAGAAGGCAAGATTCCCCATATCCTGCAGGTCATCTTCCCCAGATCCAAATATCTTCTGCCCAATGCAAGAATCCTCTCTGCAGGATCCCCAGCATCCTTAGTGACAGGGAGCTCGCTCTCTCCCAAAGTGGCCTGTTCCATCGTTGAATGGTTTTAACTATTAGGAAATGTTTCCTTACTTGAAATGTCTCCTTGAAACTTACTCTCACTGGTAAGTCCTGCCCTCGGGAGCTACATTCTCTTCCACCGACAACTTTCCAGCTTTTTGATGATATGAATCACATCCCTCCTAGTTTTCTTCTATCATTTCATCATACCCATTTATCCAACTGTTCTTTGAATGACACAGTTTCCTAGTTGACCACCATCTAGACATACTCTAGTCTCTCAATGCACCTCTTTGAATGGGGTACTCAGAATGAGACAATATTTCAAATGATCAGGGATGGAAGATGTTATCTATAGGCTTATGGAACTAGGATTGGAAGGACCATAAAGGGTCATTTTATAGATCAAATCCTTGGAGAATACCTCTACAGCTGGAAGAAACCTTCCTTAGAAGCTATCTTGTCTATTTCCTTATTTTAGAGATGAGAAATCTTAGGTTCAAAGATGTCAATGACTTATTTAAGGTCACATGAGTAGCAGATTGGGGATTGAACCTAAGTCTTCTGATTATCTATGTGAAGTTCTTTCCTTTGAACTAGAGAAGGGGATGCCAACCTGCAGTTGATAGATAACCCCTCACCCCAGAATTTATGGATCAATTTCAGAGGAGTTCATGAACTTGGATGGGAAAAAAAGTTGTTTTTAATTTTCACTAACACACATTTAGTACATGGAAGGTATTTCTTTTTGTTGTAGTGGTTGACTGACCTATCTATAATTGAAATTTATTATTTCCTTCCATTCTTAATATAGTCAATAAGCATTATTCTGTGAAGGTCTTCCCTAGACTGCCAAAAGGGGCTCATGATAGACAACAAACTCTAGGGAGGAGCAAACTCGGGGAGCTGTCCTGACTTAGAAAACTTCAGGATCTGAGGGTTACAAGTGTGAGATCCTCTTCTGGAAGAATTGTTTTGGGTGAATTATTAATGACTTGATCCCATGTATTGTGCTTGAGTGTGTATATTTCACTTTCATTGTAAATAAGTCCCTGAATTTACTATAGAAATCCTAGAAAATGGAGGCACAGATGGGGAAGCAGTGTGGTGTTAGTGAGAAGGATCAGGGATCTATCTGAGGATATTCACTACTTGGGTGACCTTCAGCAAGTCACCTGCCCTCTGGGGCCTCAGATTTGTTATCTGTAAAATGAGAGGGTTGGGACTAAAAGGCCTTGGCTGCCCTTTCTAGTTCTAGACCTACAATTGTACCTTTGGAGATGAGGAGGTGGGCAGGGGCAGCTAAGTGGTGCAGTATATAGAGCACCTGTCCTGGAATCAGGAAGATGTGAGTTCAAATCTGACCTCAGACCTTTCCTAGCTGTATGACCCTGGGCAAGTCCCTTTAAATCTGCCTTAGTTTCCTCATCTGTAAAGTGAACTGGAGAAAGAAATGGCAAACCTTTCCAGTATCCTTACCAAGAAAACCCCAAAATGAGGTCACAAAGAGTCAGACATGATGGGAATAGCTGAACAGCAACAGAAAAGTTGACTAGTAAGGAACTGGGCTGGATGGGGGAAACCACAAAATGCTTTCAGAGATCTCAAGTTGCTGGCTTCTGCCAAAGTTCATCTTTTTATGATACTTTTTAAAACCAAAAAAATATTGATACCTTTATCTTAAATGTATCTTCATTTCTGAATATGTCCCCTCCTTGTGTTTTCTTATAACAAAGAACGACAAATTAAAAAAAAACAACACATTTTTCAGGTAGCTCGGTAACACACTGGATAGAGTGCTAGAATCCAGAGTGAAGAAGACCTGAGTTCAAATATTGCCTCAGACATATACTAACTTGTTTGACCTTGGATGAGTCACTCAATCTCTTAATCTGTTTCCTTATGTGGAAAATAGAGATAAAAATGGCATCTATCTCAGAATTATCTTGAGTATGAAAAGAGAAAATATTTATAAAATGCTTTAATTTACATAATTTAATAATTTATTATAATTTAATTTAATAATATTTGTAAAGTGAAAACATTACAGCACTGTATAAATACTTGCTATTATTAAAATGACAAAAATGCAATTCGGTGACATTGATCAATACATTAGTGAAGTTTGAGAATACATGCAATACCCAACTCCCAAAGTCCCCTGTGTCTTTGAAGAAGGGTTTCCTCATCTCTTCCTCAGTGACAAACTTAGTCGTTGTTATTATACAACGTTCGACTTTGTTTTATTATTCTTTCAATTGCCATTGTTATAGTTATTATGTAAGTGGTTTTCTTGGCTTTGTTTACTTTACCTGTACCAGCACATATCGCTCTTTCCATATTTCCTAGCTTTATATTCATTGTTTCTTATGATATAATCATTTTTTGTTATATTCATGTACCAGTTCGTTAAGCCATTCCCCAATGGGGAGTACAGACCATCTTTGTAATGCCCAGATCTTCCCGAGATGTTATTTGGCTGTGGATTATGAAATACTATAATCTCGAGAGAAATATAATAGCAAGTGACCCGAAGGATCGCTCCTCTGTATAAAACCAATTAGATTTGAAAGACTCATGGCAGGTGGAAGCCGGCTTCAGTGTATTACCAAGGAAGACTTTAATGCAGTAAGTGGTTTGAAGGACATGTTCAAGGACATGGCTGACAAGAATATGTTGGTAATATTTTACACTTACAGTTTGTGTTAAGTCTTGCAAAGTGTCTTACAAATGTTATTTTATTCAATCCTCACAAACAGCCTTGTGAGGAAGGTGCTATTGTTATCTCAATTTTGTAGATGAGAGAGCAGAGAGTAAGTAACTTTCCCTACATACACACCTGGTGAGTGGCTTTGTTGTTTCATTGAAACATGTGATCTCATCAGTGTAGCCACTCCCAATGAGGAGACTGCAATTCATCTTTGTTACCTTTATCCTATGTGACTCTTGATCCAGGCTCTCTGGTAAATTCTACACAATGGTGGTCACCCAACATGGTGGTCAGCCTTTCCTCTAGATCTTTTCACATTGTGCAGATGCTAATGATAAATCATATGAATCATCCATTTTATTGTTGGTTGTTCTTTTTGAATGATGGGACCACTTCTTTTTCTGGTCAAATATCTCTCAAAGAAAGAAAACAATCATCACCACTACACCAAAAGAATTATAGAATTTAGAGTTAAAAGGGACCTCTATGATCATCTACCTCAACCTATACCCCAGAAGGAATTCTCATTATAACTTGGACAATAAATGGTCACTCATCCTGTGTCTTCCACACTCCATATTCAAAATATGGTCCCTCTTTCCCCCGACTTTCTGAGGCATCTAGTTCTACTTCTGCCCAGCTCTAAGTGTTGGGATGTTTCTAATGAAGAGGCAGAGGAGAATTTAATCTGTACAAGGAGGTTGGCAATTACAAGAATGGAACACAGAGGAGAAGGGGAGGAAGGACCACTGAAAACTTGTAGTTAAGAGAGAAATGTGAGGCTTTATCTAAAAATGTGCATAGATTGCACTTGGAGGAGAAGAAGGAGGCAGTAGCCTGTCCTTCAGGTAAGGGTGATTTGAGGCTACAGGTACTATTGGGTGAGATTGTTCAGTGTGAGTTAAAGGACATAGACATAATTTGTAGCTGGTGACTCTTTGTTGACAGGCATCTATGTGATGACCAGAAGAAGTTCTCTGTCTTTCCAAGGCATGAATCTAAGATGTGACAGACTTATCAAACAGGATGCCTACTATTCGATTCTGGTAATATATGTGGACACAGATAATGTGGTCCGGAGGAACCTAGAAAGTATTGCTAAAGTGAAGTCTTGGGCAAGAAATTGAACTCCTTAGGAGTATAGATCTATAAGGGGCCTCAAAAACCATCTACTCTAATTGCTTCATTTTATATAAGAGGAAACCAAGGCTCAGAGAGATTCAGAGGATCGTGGAGGAGTTGATTGGACTGATTTTACTGATAAGGAAACCGAGGTCCAGAGAATTTTAAGTGATTTGCTCAGTTACACAGGTAGTAAGTGACAGAGCTGGGTTTCAAATTTATGTCCTCTGTTTCCAATTCAGCAGTCTTTCTATTGTACCATAGTGCCTCCAGTTGTTTTTGTCACTGATGCCCATTGAAGACAAGAGCTTTTGACAAGAAAGGTAGATTTGGGAAATAAGAAGCTGGTTAAGGAGATGGTGAACAAGAATAGAAATTGGATTTCAGGACTATTGCTTACAATATTGGAATGATGGGTTCTTGGAGTACAACTAAATTAGACTGATCAAATTGGATTTGCCTGTAGTCTTGCAAATTTAATCAGAAAATCTTTAAACTGAAAAGGAAAGGGAAGGAGAAAATTGCCTATATATATTTACCAACTGAGACACCAAAGAGTAGCTATGTTATCAGAAGATGGATAGCATTTGAGATATCCACAAGATTATAGGAGTTAAAATCTACCAAGGAGGTAGTCATAAAACCCATAGTTTTTGATGTCTATACTGTACACAAATATACAAAATATGGGAAACAAGCAAGGTTAACTACAAATCCTAAAAGAAGGGTGCATATTTGACCTCATAGACCTTGTTGAAACTTGATATAAAGTGGGATTCATAACTATTATATATATTGGGAAAGACCCACCTTATTTATAAGAAACTGGATAGGTAGAGGGGGAGTGGTGAAGAAGTAGCTTTGTATATTAAGAAGATATATTCATGTGAATGGAGGATCAGTGGAATAGATTAGGTGCATAAGACACAGAAGTCAATCACCATAGTAACTTAGTGTTTGGTAAGCCCAAAGACTCCATCTTTTTGGGATAAGAATTATCTGACCAAAACTGGGAATACTGGAAAACAATAGAATAAAAACTAGATATAGACCAATATCTCACATCATGTATCAAGATAAGGTCAAAATGGGTGCATGATTTAGACATACAGGGTGACACCATAAGTAATTAGAAGACAGGGAATAGTCTACCTGTAAGATCTATGGAGAGAGGAAGAATTCATTACCAAATAAGAGAGAGCATTATAAAGTGTAAAATTGAGAATTTAGATTATATTAAATTAAAAAGATTTTATACAAACAAAACCAATGCAACCAATATTTGAAGGAAAGCAGAAAGCTGGGAAACAATCCTTATAGCATGAGTCTTTGATAAAGGCTTTATTTCTCAAATATTTAGAGAATTGAGTCAAATTTATAAGAATACAAATCATTCCCCAATGGATTAATGGACAAAGGATATGAACAGGCAGTTTTTAGAAGAAGAAATCAAAGCTATCTACGGGCATATTAAGACACACACTAAATGACTTTTGATTAGAGAAATGCAAATCAAAACTACTCTGAGATACCACCTCATACCTATCAGATTGACTAATATGACAAAAAAGAAAAATGATAAATGTTTGAGAAGATGTGGGAAAATTGGGATACTGATGGGTCTCTGCTGTTGGTGGAATTGCGAACTGATCCAATCTTTCTGGAGAGCAATTTGGAACTATGCCTAAAGGGCAACCAAACTGTGTATACTGTTTGACTCAGCAATACCACTACTAGGCCTGTATCCCAAAGAGATCATAAAAAAGGGAAAAGAACTGATCTCCATGTAAAAAAATATTTATAGTAGTCCTTTTTATGGTGACAAAATATTGAAAATGCCTGGAGGGATGGAGGGAGTGCCCATCACCTGGAAAAAGGATGAACAATCTGTGGTATATGAATGTGGTGGAATATTATTGCACAATAAAAAATGACAAAAGAAAGACATCAGAAAAATCTGGAAAGACTTATACGAACTGATGCAAAGTTAAATGAGCAGAACCAAAAAAACATTGTACACACTCTCTGCAACAATGTGTGATGATCAGCTATGAATAACTCAGCTCTTCTCAGCAGCACAATGATCTTAGACAAGTACAGAGGACTCAGAAAAGAAAATGCTATCCATATCCAGATAAAGAACTTAGGGAAGCTGAATGTAAATTGAAGCATATTTCTTTCACTTATTTTATTCTTTCTTGTTGTTTCCCCCCTTTTCTGATCTGTTTCTTTTTTCACAACTGTGACTAATATGGAAATATTTTTACATGATAGCACATGTATAAACTATATCAAATTACTTACCATTTTCAGAAGAAGGGAGGAGAGGGAAGGAGGGAGAAAAATTTGGAACTCAAAATCTTGTAAAAATGAATACTAAGGTGGGTGGAGCCAAGATGGCAGAGTAGAAAGATTCATATATGCTAGCTCCGAACCCACAGGCCATGGATTTTCTCTAAAAAGAACTCCCAACAAATTTTGGAACAGTGGAAGCCATGCAGCAACACAGTGAAGGAGATTTACATTCCAGAGAGCCCTGAAAAACCGATCCCAAAGGTCCATCACGCACCGGATGGGAGTGGAGCCCTGCCCTGCCCCGGCCATTCGGCACTGAGAGGAGCCAGCAGATCCGAGCAAGCTTCAGGGACAGAATCTCTAGCGGCCACGAAGGTCCCTCCACCCACAGATGCACAGGTCAGTGAGAGAGACGTCTGGACAGGCTGAGAGGAGAGCGGGTTGTCTCCATAAGTTGGGCCCCCTCGGGAGGCAGCAGCAGAGGCAGCAGGTGGCCAGAGGCTCCCAGAGCAGGCAGGAGCTAGGCAGGAGCTCCATTACAGAAGGTCTCTTCATAAACCCCCTGAAGGAACTGAGCCTGGGAGGCGGCCCTGCCCCCACCTGAGAACCTGATTTAATCTTACCCTGAATAGCAGCCAGCCAGCCACCAAAAGCCCTCAGGCTGGGGAGCAGCATTTGAATCTCAGACCCCAAGCACTAGCTGGGTGGACCTAGGCTGGGGTGGAGAGGACTCTCAGAAGTCAAGTAACTGGCTGGGAAAATGCCCAGAAAAGGGAAAAAAAATAAGACCAGAAGGTTATTTTCTTGGTGAACAAATGATTTCAACCTTCCTCTCTGACGAGGAAGAAAACTGCTTACCATCAGGTAAAGACATAAGAGTCAAGGCCTCTGTATCCCAAACATCTGAAATAGATATCCAATGGGCTCAGGCCATGGAAGAGCTCAAAAAGGACTTTGAAAATCAAGTTAGACAGGTGGA
>CM053769.1:499550413-499575523 GCA_028658325.1 Potorous gilbertii | reverse complement strand
TCTTGCTACTAGGAAATAAGAAATACAGATAATGGGGAATAGAAAGTTATCTGGCCCTACAGGACAAAAGAGAAGATGGGGACAAGAGAAGGGAGGGATGATAGAAGAGAGGGCAGATTGGTGATAGGGGAAATTAGAATGCTCAGTGTACTGGGGTGGGGGAGGGGACAAATGGGGAGAAAATTTTGGAACCCAAAATCTTGTAAAAATGAATGTAAAAAGTTAAATAAATAAATTTATATTAAAAAAAGAAGATATTTCTAACTCTATACTGAAAAAAAAATGAATACTAAAACTTTTCGTGACATGAAACTGGGGAAAAAATAAAATATTATTAAACTTTAAAAAAGGTGTATTTATATGAGAGGATCCAGCCACCATAGTGGGGAAGCATTACAGAGAGCATGTGAATGTAAATTAACAAAGGCAGAAACAGATTATGCTAGAGACGGACAGAAAAAGGAAATTGAGAAAGGACTTTTGGAAAGAGATTACCACTGCCACAGAACCATCGTATAGGAGTCATGGGGGTGGATAAGATTTCAATTATCTATCTTATGTGGAATTCTCTTTCTCTCCTTTCTTCTCCTTCATGCTCTCTCTTCTTTCTTCTCTCTCTCTCTCTCTCTCTCTCTCTCTCTCTCTCCCCTCCCACACAAGATCAACTGATAATTTTTTTTAGTTTCCTTAATGACAATTTTCCCCTTCAAAAGGTAGAGGAGTCAACAAGGGGAAATTTTATCTAGACCTGATTCTTGCCAACAAAGAGGGATGGATTGTTGGGGTAAAGTTCTAACCTTGAGAGAAAGTGGATCCACCATCTTAGAACTTGTGAAGGAGAAGGAGAAGAAAGCTAGAAAGAGTCTGGCATGCATCCTAGACTTGAAAAGAGTAGATTTCAAAGCATTTGGAGAAAGAATTGGTAGAACCCCATGAAACAAATTTATATAGGGGTAGTGAGTTGAAGAGGTATGGGAAGCTCTCAATAATGAAAATCTAAAGACACAAAGGTAAACAATCCCAATGGGCAGAAAAGGGACAATTATTTAAAGAGATTGATTTGGATGCATAAAGAACTTAGGATTCAGCTTACGGTTTTAAAAGTATATAGGAAAGAAAACAAGGACAGGTAACTGAAGATGACTTTGAGGGCATGGTGGGTTCCTGAAAGAGTGACAGTTGAATTGCTAAAGCTCTGAATGTGCTGAAAGCTAGGGAGGAAAGGGAAGGATTGCATGAAGTACTGACTTTTAAAAATCTGCTTTGGGGAAGAGAATAATCAAAAAAGAGATAAGACCACTCCACATGGTCGATGGGGTTGTCATACCTGATAGTGGGGAAAAAAACAGAGCCACTTAACTCATATTTTCCCCTGTTTTTTCTGCTAAAGACAATGATCTTTGGATTGGGAAAGATGTAAGCAAAATGGTTTGAGGGACTGGACTTGAACTCTCAAGAACCAATAATGAAGATTAAATTTAAAAGTGCATCCTGCATACATTTTTATTTCATTTCATATATTTATGATAAACATTTATCGGCCTGCCTTTGTTTGATTGGCAAGATAAATAAGGAAAAAGAGAGTGCTTACCTGATCTAGATGAGATCATGTGACACCCAGCCCAGACGACAGATGTTGTTACCGAGCTGCTGTTGGTGATATGTGGAAGATCTTGAAAGATCATGGAAAAACAGGGAATGCACAGGATCAGAGGAAGCCAAATGGAGTTCTGACTTTCCAACCAAAAAAAAAAGGAAGGAAATTGGCTTTGTTAAGTGGGAGCTGGACTTTGATTCTTGGAAAAAGCCTAGACTGGATTATTAAAGGAATGGGTAATGACCAGTTAGAAAAGGAAGAAATGGGTTATGGAAAGTCAGCATCATTTTATTAAGAAAAGGGCATGTCAGATTCACCTAATATCTCTTTTTTAGCAAGGTTACTGAACGGGGTAGATCAAGGAAATATTTGCCTAGATTTTAGCAAGGCTTTCAACAAAATCTCTCAAGATATTCTTATGGAAAAGATAGACATAGGTTAGATGATAGCAAATTTAGGTAGATTTGGAGCTGATTGAGTGACCAAATCCAAAGATTAGTCATTTATGGTTTGATGTCAATATGAAAGGAAATCTTTCATAGAGGGCAGATGTTCTCAAACTTATTTGGCTTACTGTCCCTTTTTAAAAAAAATTACTCAGTACCCCCCTGGAAATCTACTTTCTTTAACCTTTTAATTTGCATCATTTAAAAAATATATTTTTTTAAAATGCATCTTAAATTTAATATTTTATTGTAAATTTGTGCCTTTCTTTCCTTCATTGAAATTTTGATGATGAAATATTGTGTCATATAACCATTTAGTATCATATTGTGAACAAGTCATTCCACACACATATTCCTGCCAATGCATACTGGACTTCCCTACCATGTGCCATGTGCTTACCTGCTAACATTATCTTGTTAAGACCTGTTGGTGAACTTGACCACCGATGAGTTATAACTTGCAGTTTATGTGTTTATTTGGAAAATAATGTAATCACTACAACTTTCACTCTGTTACACAACAGATGAAATATGTACCAATGGTTTTTCAAAATTTTCATATCCTCTCCTTTCCTTATGCTTCCACTGCCCTCTCATTTTTATTCAGGGCACCCCAAATGCACCTGAGGCTACTTCCACCCCCTAAAGGATTCAAGCTTCTCCAAGAGGGTGGTAGCACTCACTTTGGGAACCTATGATAGAGGGCAACACAGAATTCTGGGGTTTGGTCTTCTGTGGTTTAATATAAAAGCATAGATTTTGGGATGGAAGGGACCTTCAAGGTCATTGAGTCCAATTCCCTTACTTTACAGATGAAGAAACGGACATAGAGTGGCTAAATGATTTACCCATGGTCACACAGGTGGCAGGTATAGGACACATCCATGTCTCTTCTCTTGATCCTGAGCTGGTGTTCTTTCTACTGGCTGGCCACTGGGAGAGGAGGTAGGTTAGCCATATTGCAGGAATGAGGGCTTAAGAGAGGGCTTCAACAATGCACTGGTTTCCTCCACCCTCCAGTTCCTGAAATAGCTGAAGAACCACAAGAGATTCCACAATCCATTCACCAAAAGGCTCATAAAGGAAATAGAGTTCTTTCAGAGAGGTCTTGTCAGGAAGCTCAGCTTATGGTTTTTCTAGGTTAGGCTAGCACCTGGACTAAGGAAGGACTAGTTAGATCGATCGGTGGATACTACAGGTTCAGATTTATTTTACATATAGGTCTTGATGTAATGTGAAGGCTATGAAGGAGGCTACCCTCAGCCTCTCAATATTTCCACACATATCCTTTTCCCCTCCGCCACACTCCCATACCACAGTGCCTGAAATAACTACCATTAGTGCTGCCATGATCAGTGATGCCTTTTGATTTTATATTGTCTTCTTCAATTTCCTTTCTATTACAAGGCCCTCTGAAATGGGAATCCCACTTAGCTTTTCCAAGAGGTTAATAACAACTTTCTTCCTGGGGATGGGGGTACTGGGCTCCAAATACTTGGAATTTCTCTAAGGTCTGCCCCTGTGTGTAGTAGATTTTGGGGTCTAAGGGGCTTGGCAGTGACTTGGAGGGTGTGTGTGTGTGTGTGTGTGTGTGTGTGTGTGTGTGTGTTGGGGGTAGGATTTCATTTCATTCCAATGATGTATGAATGCCATGCAAATGCTATGCAAAGCAGCATGTAAATGAGTAGCTATTATTGGGGTCTTTCTGGAGCAGGACTGTAGCAGGGCTGGGGGAAGGTAACTTTACTTGATCTCCCTAGGTCCCCTGGGGGCAAAAAGAGGAAGCCACAGGGGCAGCCAGAGACCCTGGGTTCAAATTCTAGGTAGAAGGAGCTATTTTTGTGTCTTCTCCGATTGGCACTGATGATTGGCTGGAGCCGGAGCCTTCTTTTCTCTCAATTCTAGCAGAGTCTTGTTAAGGAAGCCAAAGTGGAAGCTCTAAAAATAGCCTGCTCTTGGCCTCCCCCTCCATGCTCCAGATCCTAGCCTCCTCCTCCTCCTCCCCCTCAGTCACCTAATTGGGAAACTGCCTCCACACTTGGGTTCCTCATTTTGCTCCTCCCCCCATCCCCCAACCCAGCGTTGCTAGCTCGAACTGGGTTGGAGCAGCCCCTTTCCTCACCCTTTCCCTGGAGGAAATGACTCCCAGCTCTCTTCCCTTGCCCAGGGTGGGAATTGTAGAATCTTTTCCTCTATGTAGGATGTGATGAACTAGTGAGGAGTCTCCCTGGGATGGAAAAGAAGAGATCTAAGTGATGACTCATCAGTCTAGATGAGATCCTGCTAATGTAGAGCCAGGAAATGCTGACCCTAGAAATTAGTGGGAGGCATTTGGAGGATTTGCCAATATGGAACTGCTTGGTAAAGTGGCAAGAACCCAGTCCCTGGACCAAGGAAGGGACAGCATGGTGTCTGGTCAAGAGATGCAGCCAGGCCTAGAATGGCAGATCAGTTACCTTCAAGGAAAATCCTCCTCTCAGCCCAGTTAGTTAGGATTATTTTTTAAACTGTTACTTAATTTGTAAGTTAATTTTAAAGTCCTGGTCTCTGCCTTGGGTGACTGAAGAGTAAGGAAGAGCCTTTCCCCTAGGCTAGGTAAAACATTGGTGGCAAGGGCAAGGAGATGGAGTGGTCCTCAGTGCAATAGTTTTGGGGGATTGGGGCAAGAGCAAGGAGTATAGGTTGAGTATGGAGTAGAAGAGGAAGAATATACTCATGTATGTCTGCCCATTCGATCAATCAACAAGCATTTATTAAGCACTTACTGTATGCCAGGCACTGTGCTGATTGGTCATCCAACACTGGTCATCCAGCTGTTCGTCTTTCTGTCTGCATCCCATTTTTTCACGCTTAACCTTGTCCACAAGACTCTGCTTGCATCTCTGGAGTGGAGAGGAGGTGTTAGGCTAGCTAAGTGTCTTCATCTCCTACTTGTGACCTTTGTTTAGCATTTCTTGCCTCAGGTTAGAAGTTCTCAGTCAGCTGCTGAACATTTACCGAGCACCTACTATGTGACAGGTACTGGACTAAGTGATGGGGATAAAAAGAAAAGCAAAAGACAGTCCTAACACTCTAATACCTTTCAGGGTAGGTATCTTCTGTTTCCAATAGTGCCCAGACAATGTCACCTGGTGAATCCATTTCCTTGAAAGAAAAATGATAGATCATATGATGCCTGATCAATTCAACCCTCTCATTTTACAGATGAGGAAATTGAAGCTCAGGGAAATGAAATAATTTGTTCCAGGTTATACCTGGAATCCACACAGTTTCACAGATAAGGTAGTTAAGGTTCAGAGAGTTTGAGTCACTTGCCCAAGGGTGACATGGGTAGTAAATCACAAAGCCTAGACTGGAGCCCATGACTTCTGACTGGTTACAGATAAAACCAAAGTCACAGGATCATGGAATGTTAGGGCTGGACCTTAGAGATGTAGTCTAACCCTTTCATTTTGCAAAAGAGGAAACTGAGGCTGTGGAGGGAAAGGAAAGTGACTTGCCCAAGGTTAGAGAGCTATAGAATAGCATGGGAGAATCAGGTCTCTTGCTTCAGATCCAGGTGTCTTGACTCCTAGTCTCGAGGACTTTTTACTACATATATCATATTCACCCCTTCCAGCAGACCATTCTAGCACTCTTGAATTTTGGTTTAGGAAAAACTGTTTCCAAGGCACAGTATTTTTTCTTCCTTTGCTGCATACTATGAATACCGACAATTAATTACAAAGAAATACACAGAGGAGGAGATATATATCAGCATTGAGCCAGAATGTTAACAAAGAAGAGCACACATAGGAATGTAGAAACAGACATTTGCAGCTACTTTCTGTCTGTTACATGGCTCCTTCCTTATTGCTTAAAATAAGCAAATAGACCAGTCTCAGGTTGCCAAAGTCATGTGTTCTAGGAAAAAATTCTTTGAAATCAAAAAGAAATCCTGCTAAAGAGAGCTTAGAGTCTCTCTACAAAGCCTTCCTTTGAGGCTTCATTATAGTTGGGGGTGTTAATCCTGGGAACTAGCATAGGTTCTGAAAGGTTCTATAATGCTAGAAAGACTTTGAATGTGGTCCTAGACCAGGGATGGGTAACCTGCAGCCTCCAGGCCAGATGTTGCCCTCTAGGTCCTCAAGTGCAGCCCTTTGACTGAATCCAATCTTTACAGAACAAACCCCTTTATTAAGGGAATATCTTATGATGAAAAATACCCCACCCCAGTCCTAGACAGTATCTTTTGTTAGAGGACTAGTCTATCTAGGTGTTGAAAACTTGTCATCAGTAGGTTGGCCATAGGTCAAAAAAAATCAAAGAATCATGGAAGGGATCTCTGAGACCATCTTGTCCAACCTGTACCAGAAAATGGACCCACTCCACAATTCATCTGAGAAGTGACCATCTATCTTTTGCTTGAAGACCTCTAATGAGGGGAAACTCATTCCCTTTAAAGGTAGTTCTTTCCACTTTGAGATATCTCTAATTGCAGGAAATTTCTTTCAACATCAAGCCTAAATTTGCCCCTCTGCAACTTGCTTGCCCTCCAGGGTCGGGCTGAACAAGTCTAAACTCTTTTGCACATGGCAGCCTCTCAAATACCTCCAGACAGCTATTATTCCAGAAATGATGGATTTTATGTCTTAAAATGTGCAAACAGATGAACAAGTTCCAGGTGATGAATTTGGCCATGAAACAAAGACAAATTTAAAAATGGTCCTGTGTGGTTCCTTTCTGTTTTTACAGTAATGTTGACAGAGAGGTTGAAGAGGGGATAGAGGGTGCTAAGAATTACATCGTTTTTAGACCATCTGCAAACATTAATGTTAATTTGTAATAGACTAATAGTACTCAAATGAGAGATCTTTGTTTAATGATGAATGTGCTATGAGAAGACTCTAAGACTGAGTTATGTCAATATTAACACATTCACTGTCAATGAAATCAGAAGACATAAAGACATTGAAGCTAAATGGAAGATTATAGACTCCTTGAAGCTTGTGGGGAGAGGAGTGTTTTCTTCCAGTGTTTAGCTTGGTGCCTGGCACATACTTTCAAATATTCAAAATGTATCTGTGATCTTATCAATTTGGCACTTCCCGCAAAGGATAGTAGACTTATCTAGATAATTCCATTCCCACCTGGATCCTAGACAGAATCTTTTGTTGGAGGATCAGTCTATCTAGGCGTGGAAAGCTTGTCATCAGTAGGTTGGTTATAAGTTAAAGAAATCAAAGAATTATTGAAGGATCTCTGAGACCATCTTGTCCAATGTGTACCTGAAAAAAAGACCCATTTTACAACTTATCTGAAAAGTGGCCATCTGTCTTTTGCTTGAAGACCTCTAATGGTGAGAAAACTAAAGCCAAAATAGCCTGAGTGATTCGCTTACACACAGGTTGTAAGTAGGAAGCTGGGATTTGAACACACTTCATCTGATTTCATATCCAGCACCCTTTCTACTGCAACATTCAACCTCTCAAAAGGCAGATCACAATCATCCATGCCTGCCCATCCTGTGTGACTCCTGTCTACATCTCCCATAATTACACTGTTGAGAGTCTTCTTAACAAACTGGAATTCTTCCTTCCCTTTTCCTGCTATCTGGAGGATATTTGTGGAGCTCTTGGGCTGACCACTCATCATGTGACCTACTCATCATTTCCTCCAATCCTGCATTTCTGGAGTGATAGGTACCCTTTATTCCAGTTCCTTGTCAAAGTTCCTTTTTTGGTTATATGTTGTAGTCTGCTCACACCTACCATGCTTTGCACATAGTAAATGATTAATAAATGCTTGCTGGATTGCTTAGTTCACAGTTTCTCCTTGGAGAAGGTGAACAAAACAGTTGGCTTTATTTTGTGCCCAGAGCCGAAAAAACATCATTTCAAGGGACACCTGATCATCTTACCTTGTAGAGCTGAGGTAGAGCATTAAAGATAGTTCCAACTTATGTGCCAACATTTCTTACAGAGGGTGAAATAGGAAAAATTTACAAAGAACTTGTCCAAGGATCTTCTGAAATAAGACAATGGATACCTTGATGCATGATGATTTTAGTGAGAAAATGGAAATTGATTAAAAAACAATAACAACCAGCTTTGGAAAATATGATTTGGGATTAAGTAATGAAAGAGACAAAGGTAGATTGATGAGTCAGAATTTTGCTTCACATACACATGTGTACACACACATAGTACTTTCTTCAATAACAAGTCAGAAATCATTGCATAGGAACAAAAATGGAAATTGACTTCATTTCAACACAGGAAATGAACTGCTGTTAACTGAAGCGGGTGTAACCCTAGTCAGGTTGTGGGCTAGTTAAAGCTAAGATCAAAACCAACACTAACTTGGAAGGAGGAACAGGGGTGAGAAAATACCATCGCCACAGCTCTAACCCAACTTAACTAAACAAGTTCTACTCTATTCCACTCCATATCCACTCCAGGATGTGGAAAAGACTTTAGAGATGGTCCTAGGTGAAGGAATAGAAGCCAAGAGAAGGCAAAGAGTATCTCTAAGGTCAAACTGATAATAAGAAGCAGAGCCAGATCTTGAATTCCAGTCTCCTGGTTTCCAGGCCAATGTTACTTTCATCATCTACAAGATGATTCTCTCTCCAAGGAAGTCTGACCAAGTTTTTGGCCTGATCTCTATGACAGAGGCCACTGGGACTAAAGATCTCCGTTGTCCCTTCTGTACAGGGCAGTATAATTAAAAAATTCTTAAAAAGGTACATTTTTAAAATATCCCTTGTCTGACCTTGAAAGGACGAAGAGAGACAAGAAACTGGAGGAAAATGAGAAACCAGTAATCCATGGGCTATTTTGGGAAATACAACCACAAGTCAAATGGGTTCAATGATGCTATCTTCTTGTCTGGAGCACCCACAGACACTTGGCCAGCTGTATAGGGAGGGGTGCCTTCCTTCCTTGTGTCTTCTTTGGTTTTCAGGACAAATTTAATCACACTGCAAAACTAGAAAAAGAAAGAAAAAAAAGAAAGAAGATTGGTATAAGCACAGGGAAAGAGCATTGGGATTGGTAGTCAGTAAATCTGGATTCAGGTCCCTGATTCTAACACTAACTAGCTGTGACCTTGGGCAAGTCACTTCAGTTTTCTGGGTCTCAAATTCTTTATCTACAAAGTCAAAGAATCATAAAACCCCACAGTTGGAAGAGATCTCAGAGACTCTCTGATTTTATTTATAACTGAGCAGGAATTTCCTCTTCATCCTTATGGACTAGTGATCTCTGTTTGCTCATTTCACGATGGGAGAACTCATTACCAATCAAGGCAGCCAATTTCCCTTTTGGCCAGCCATTTCAGTATTTCAAAGGCAGTGTGTGGAATGGTTGTTAAACTTGTTTTACTTGGTCCCTGAGGGCAGAACGAGGAGAATTGTGGCCAAGAATTGCAGAGAGGTAAATTTAACCTGGATGTTAGAGAAATCTTTTGTATCAGAGACATGCCCTAACACAGCTATGGAGAAGTGAAAGGGGCTGGTTGACTCAGGAGTTAGTGAGTTCCCCATTTCTTGAGGTTTTCAAGGGGAGACTGGATGACCATTTGTTGGAGGTATTGGAGAGGTAATTGGTTGGATTAGATGAACATGGAGATACTTTCTAACTCTATTACAGAATCACAGAACCTTGGGGTTGAAAGAGACTTCTGAAGCCAGCTAGTTCAATCACATAGATTCTGCCTGCGAATCTTCTCAAGAAATTCAACAAGTGGTCATCCAGCCTCTGTTTGAAGATCTTGGGGAATCAACCATGTTCTAAGATATCCTATTCTACTTTGGAACAGTTCCAAATGTCAGGAATTTTTTTATCATCTCAAACCAAAATCTGTTTTTCTACAATTTCCAACTCGTGCCCTTGGGGGCCAGTCAGAATAAGTCTAGTTCTTTCTTCCCCCCATATAACTATTCTTCAAATACTTAACAACATCTCTCTCTGTTCTGCCCAGGTTAGAGCTAGTGAGGGAGGTAGAGTCATCAAGAGAAAGATGGTTTCCATGTGAGCTTTGATTGGGATGAGAGTTGGGTACTAGGGATGTGGATGAGGGAGGTAAAGTCTTAGAGGCTTTATGGATGTCAGAGCTGGAACAGTTCAGTGGTGCAGTGGAAAGAAAATTGGATTTGAAGTTAGAGAATCTGACTATTACATCCTTGGTTCAACTGAGTTCCTTCAATTCAAGCACCAATTATGTGCTGGGGATACAAAGATGGAAAGAGAAACAAGTCCTTCTGGGTCTCAGTTTCCTCAACTGTAAAAAGGTTGATTTACCTAGACCTTTTTTTAAAAAATGTTTATTGTAATTAATTATTTTTATCTACACTTCTGAGGTCTCTTCTAGTTCTAAATCTATGATTTCGAGAACCTAGGACTTCACACTGGGCTCCAGAGGAAATGTGACCTGTCTAGCATAGTGAGTTAGTAGGAGACCTGGGGCTAGAGAATTTGAGATTCTCCAGTCCTCTGGTGGAGTTTCCAAGAATCCTGTTTCCTCCCTTGCTGATCAATAAATACCTTTTGGGTGTCTGCTAGGTCCAATGAACTCCTAGCAGGTGCCAGATCCGCCTTGTAGAATGGTTAATGAGAATGAACATGATAACAATGTATTTCATATCTGTGACTCCTTAATTTTTGTCTTTTTCATTCCCAGTACCTCCGTCAGTGCCTTTATGAATACCTGTTGCTTGATTTGTAATGGCATTTCCTACCTTCTAAAGCACTTTCCCATCAGTTGTCATTTGATCTAGGTATTCTCATCTGTTATTTTGTGCATGAGATGACTGAAGTCCAAATGGAATTGTTGCTCAAGGTCAATTGCAGGGCTAACATTAGGAGTCAGGTCCCTTGATTCCCAATCCCAAGTCCTCAGCCTATTCTACTATATGGTTTTAGAATCACCTTCAGTAGGAAAGGGAAGGGAAGAGAAGGGTAAAGGGAAAAGAAGGAAAGAGAACAAGCAATCATATAGTGTCTACTATATGCTAGGCACTATGTTAAGTGTTTAGAAATTTATTGGATATCCCTCATTAGGCTCAATACCTGGGAGACTGTACACTGGGGAATGACAAGGTCCCAATTCTTCTAGGGGTTCCTATATTTAGGGCTAGAAGGGACCTCAGAATTTATAAAGTCCGAACTATTCATTTAATAGATGAGCAAACTGATTCATTGGAGGAGAAATGGACTCTGAGCCTAGGTCTCCTGCTTCCAAGTATAGCATTCTCTCCATCATTCAACGCTTAACTGACCACAGTCTCTTTAAGGGGCTTCCAGGAAATGGGCATGGAGGCTGCTGCTGCTAGAATGGGTCTATGACTACTAGGGTGGGAGGTTGTGGGTTCCACACTTGCGAGCTTCACTACCGTAGCTGACACAGGGGTGTTCAGAAACAGCAGTCTCCTTCCTGTTAGGTGGGGGCTTGGTAATGGGGAAAGATGGGGTAGAGGGCAGGAAGGAGTGAGTGGCCATTCACCAAGCAGAAAGATAAGAGGGGCTAGACTAATCCTCACATTTGTGCCATGCATCATGGCTTCCAAAGGATGCCCGATGATATACTTTATCATTTCATTTGATGCTCACGATAAGAGAGAGGCAGAATTATGACTGTCTTTAAATCATGCCAGAAATCAATGGAGTAGTCATTGCTGTAATCCCAGGCTACTGAGTCCAATGCCTTTATTTTAGAGATGAGGAAACTGAGACAAACACGGGTTAAGTGACATGCTCAGAGTTATACAGGTAATATGTGTGTCAGACAGGATTTGAACCCAGCTCCTCCCAACTTCAAAGGCAGTGCCCCTTATCTACAGTCTCATTACAATCTCATTATTATATCATGCTGCCTCCTAACTCTGAGGTCTTCTGTTCTACCACAAATGGACTTGTCTACTGCAGATGGACCAGAGAGGGCTACTTCTGGGATCACACCCTTCCCCCAAATACTGAAATCAACTTTTAGTGGTCAATCTTTCCCTGTCAGTCTTCCTTCATTCACACTCATTTATTCAACAAACATTAATATAGAGAGCTTTATGCTCAAAGCTGGGGAAATATAGAAGATTACTATCAGATAGGATCCTCTTCCCTCATGGAGTAGGGGGCAAAAGATATCAGATGTCAAACATACTCAATATTATAGAATAAATGTATTATTAATTTGAAGGGTATAAACAAAGTACTTAGTGAGGTCCTAGGAAAGGAAAATTTTGCTCTCTGAGTGGGTCAATGTGGGGGACTGATGGGGGTGGAGGAGATATAGTCTTATAATGAGCCTACTTGGGGAATAAGGTCTTATTACCTTTTCCAATGAGGGGCCTCCTTTGGTGTTAGAAGGAGGAGAGGTGTGGGGACTTTTCACTTTCTAGTTTCCAGATCAGAAAGTTTCCTAGTCATTAGAAACTCCTGCACTTACCAATATAACCAGTGAAGTCACTCTGTTCCCCAGGCTGAAACGTGACTCAACCTGGCCACGTTGGTATCTGACTCATTACCTCCATCTCTCCCTGAAGCTGGTCCAGGAAAGAAGTTCTGATTCAAAGTTCTTATCTCTAGAACTAAGAAAAAATTCTAGCTGTTCTCAAGGCTGAAAGACTTCAAGTTGGTCTTTCTGGCATTTCATGGAGAGTCACCATGGAGGAGAGGAGGGTAGCCCTAAGTTTTTGTATCAATAAGTAAATGTTTCTTACTGTCATAATAGCATGGCCATTCATCCATCCAGTGGCCCAGTTACTTTATTCAGAAACAGACATTGAAATTTATCTCCAAGGATCAGAAAAAGAGGGAGTCCCCAGCCCTGTCACTAATTGTGTGACCATGGGCTAGAGAGTTACAGATTTCCTCATCTATAAAATGAAGGGGCTGGAGATCCTTTCCAGCTTCTGCCATTTTGTGGGACAGCTTCATGGTGTTGTATGGAGACAGCCCTGGACTTTGGCATCAGGAAGACCTGGGTTAGCAGCCTTCTCTAGACCCCCTGGTGTGGGACCCTGAGCAGTACCTCCACGAGCCTGTTTCCTCATCTGGAAACTGAAGATCATAATTATTTTCCCATATACAGAGTCATTGTGGAGATCAAAGGAAGTTATTTGTATAAAGTATTATGTAAATGTTTCTTACTGTCATAATAGTCAGACATGTGTGTATATATATATGCATACACACACACGCACACACACACACACATATATATATATACTTACATACATATACTTAGGGCCATATATATATGCTTATATATAGGGACATATACATGTATATACTTAGGGTCATTCATCCATCCAGTGGCCCAGTTACTTTATTCAGAAACAGACGGTGAAATTTATCTCCAGGGAGAAAAAAAAGAGAATTGTGGCTTCTTTGATGTCATTGGCAGATTCTTTAACAATTCCCATGTTGTTCAGGACTGGGAGGTTTGGGGCTTTTTTTGGGGGGGGGGCTTTCCCTCCATTCTGTGTCTTTTCAATCACTCCTTTCTTTTTGCCCTTGGAAACAACCAGGATTTTTTCTACTCAGTCCTAGAGATCAGAACTAAAAACATCAGGTGGAAGCTGATCCTCTCCAATTATCTCCTCCCATTAACTCTAAATACAGCATGTCCCCAAAGTCTTAGTGCAGCTTTCACTTTTAACAGTTTGAAACTGCACTAAAACTTTTGGGACATGCTGTTATCTTGTGTACTTAATCTGCAAACACATGGGTTCCTCTCAGTTGAATGTAAGCTCTCTGGAGGCAAGGACTGTTTCATATTTGTCATTGTGCTTAGTGTAGTGCCTGACATGAATGAATGAAATCTCAGAGACCTAAGTTTTGACTGGCTGTAAGGAAATAAATCTCCTGGTAACTAGCGTTATTCAAAAGTGAAATGGGATTGCCAACAGAGGGAGGGAGTTCTTCCTCATTGGAGGTCTCCAAGGAAAGGTTATAAGACCACATGGCTACAGCAACAGCTACAATGATGATAGCTAGCATTTACAAGTACTTTTATGTATATTATCACATCACTCATGACAACCTCAAGGAAGTAGATGCTGTTACTATTCCCATTTTATAGAAAGGAAAGTGAGTGACTTGCCCAGGGCCACCCAGCTAGTAAATATTTGAGTGAGGATTCCAACTCTGGTCTGTCGATTCCAAAGACCAAAGCTCCATGTGCTGACCCACTTAGCCGAAGACTTTTCAGGCATTTCTTAGAAGGGATTGAGGATACATATAGGACTGATCAAATTTCTTCCCGCTCTGAGATCATTCCCCTGTTTGATGGATTCCCTTGAGGCCTGAAGTTCAACCCTCACCAGTTCAATGGGGGAGCTAACATTGGCATCAAGTTACCGACTGGAGGCTTCAATTCCAACTCTCACCTGCATTGGTTATCTGATTTTTGGCAAGTCACACTCTGTTCCCCAACTTGTGTACCCCCAACCCCTACTGCTTCAGTTTTTTCACCTGTTTAAAAAAAAAGAGGATTGGGCCAGCTAGTTTAAAGGTCCCTGTTGACTCTTTCTGGGTTTCCTCTGTGGGTGGCAGCTTCAGCTGAGGATCCTTCAGGGTTGGTTTCTGTCTACAGATACTGAGACTCAACCATGTGGCTGCTATGAAGTTTGGTGAAGAGGTGGAGAAGGGGCCTGACTCAGGCAGATTATGGCCTGCACTTGGCTGCGTAGGGTAGTGACTAAGGTATTGTGTCGGGGGTGGGGGGGGCCGGGGGAGGTAGGGGGAGCCTGCCCAAGAGTAGGATGGGAAATTGGAGAGTACCAGCTGAGTTAGTTCCTTCTGGTGCCATTCTCTGTCCTTTGTCTTTGGGATTGAATGGATGCCTTTTGCTGGAAGGAAAGTGAGACTGTGTTTTAGGTTTCTAGGGGACGAGTTTCAGAAGAGTTTATCTGGAATGACTTTCATTCTTTCTAGTCTCTGTGGGCCTTTCTGCTTATATGCAAATAATAATTTGATTGAGTTTTGAACAGGATAAAGAGAGAGAGGGATCGTATAATCATCTAAAGGATAAGTTGAGGGTCTCACCACACACTATTTTGTGTTGTAAATAAACTGAAATCATTTGATGGAGTTTGTGTTCCTTACAGTCTTGTCTAGCATAGGGCTAAGAATGTAATGGTAGGTGGGACCAGCTTCTAGAATTCAGGATTAGGAGTTGGGACTCTGTTTTTCAATCTGTGCTCTATAGACCCTAGGATTCCCTGATACAGTTCAAGGAGTTCTGAGGAGAAAAAAAAATCACACCAATGAACAAGGACCCTCAGAAAACCTATTTTCCTTACTGTTTCCATCTCTAGTGTCACATGAGTTCTCCCTGTTAGCCAGGAAGGAGATCCTTTGCGTAGTCAAAACCTACCAAAATGACAAAAAAGTTGGCTTCTTCTTGTTGGTCTGGAATAAATTACTGAGCACATCCAACATGTAAGATGCACAATCAGTTGATTGTCAGCTTGTCTGAATGGTGTAGGGCTCTTAAATCACCTAACTTCTGTACCTCTATTTCCTAGTTTGTAAAATGCCTGTTGCACCAAACTCCTAGGGTGGTTGTGAAGTTCAAATTAGATGATGCATATAAAGCACTTTAAAAAGTGCTATATAAGTATTTGCTACTATTACTACTACTACTACTACCACCACTCACTACTACTACTATTACTACATCATTACCACCACTACTACTACCACTACTTTCGCTACTACAAACACCACCACCACCACCACCACTACTACTACTCTTTTGGTCCAGAGCTATGATTTTATTGGCATAGGGAACTATACTTCTATCTGTGCCGATTGTACCTCCTACACCTTAGAGTCCTGAGTGCCTGGGGCATTGAGAGTTTCAGTAACTTGCCCAGGGTCACACAGCCAACATGGGTTAGGCAGGACTTAAAATCAATTTTTCCTGACACCAAAGCCTCCTCTCTACTATACCACCCTGCCTCACATCAGTCATCATCCACTAGAAGTATTATTATTTTTGGAAAATATACATTTAAAAAAGAAAACTTGATATTCATTAAGGCCAAGCAGACAAAAAAGTCAGGATATGCCTCTAATAATGAAACAAGCATCCACTATCTTCCCTCAAGGACCAGATCACTTATACAGAAGAAGCTCAAATGTAAGACTCACTGACTGACCCTGGCTTTGCTTTTAATGATTCTTTGCGTTCTGTATGTGACAGTACTCAGTTTTAAAAAAAATAGTAGAGTTCTCTGGTTCTAGCATGATATCAAAAGTCATTGCAAATAAATCCCAATGAGTTTGAAACAAAAATATTAAAGCAAAACCAGAATTCACAGAAACATCTTCTCCCTCCCCCCTCAATACTAACCCTTAGGAGTAAGTAAAGCAGAAAATGGAAATAAGCACTGATAGAACACACATAGAACCACTGATATCAACCATCAATCATCATTCCCATCTCCAAAAACACCTGTTGACAGAAATCGAATCCCTTCCTCTGAAATGTTTTTATTATAATGTGTATTTAGTATTGCTGGAAGGAGAACAAAATTGATTTTTAAAAGTTTAATATTTCATACTATTAGTTGTAGGCCTTTAATTTTTTTTTTTACAATAAATGTCCAGACTTTAAGACTTCTGAGATCTTCTCCTCCCTGTATTTCTCCTCCTCATCCTCATCCTTGTCTTCATCCTCCTCTTTCTCCATTACCAAGAGCAGTGGCAGGTCCTTGAGCAAGGGATTGATTGAAAGAAAGTAGCATTTTAGGAAGAGCAATCTGGTGGGGCACATAGTATGGATAGATGTGTGTGTGTGTGTGTGTGTGTGTGTGTGTGTGTGTATGTGTGTGAAACTGAAGGCCAAGTGGGGCCAATTTGGAGGCTATATATGTTATATAAGTGTTATATGAGAGCCTGGGCGGGAGTCAGAAGTATGGAGAGAAAGCAGTGAGTATGAGAAGTATTTGGAAGGTTGTCAGATATTGTCAACTCCCCCACTAGAATGTAAGGTCCTTGAAATAGGGACTGTCTCACTTGAATTTGTATCTTTAGCACTTAGCATAGTAGTAAGCACTTAAGAAATACTTTTCATTTATTCATTCATCCATCAGTCTATCCATCCATCCATTCATGATAGGATCTTAGAAAGGTGATTGTAGGCTGGTATACACATGCTCATAGGTTTCAGGGGTAATGGGAACCTAAGGCTCACCTACTTCAATTCGGGTTCAACTTGTCCCAAGTCACAGAGTTCGTTAGTGTCAAAGTTGGGTTGAGAACCTAGAGGTGATGTGGTGTTATGGAAAATATGCTGGAGTCAAGACCTGGGTTTGAATCTTGACTTTGGTGTTCTCCACCTTCATGGCCTCTGACAATTTCACTCAGTGTTATGGGGTCTCAGTTTCTTAGACAATAAGGGACTTATACTCCTTGAACTCAAAAGTGCCTTCCTGCTACACAGCTTAGATCCTAGGATGTCAAGTCCCAGTCAAATATTCACTGTCATGAAATTCAATAGAAAGAGATGGGATAGACTGAATCCTTGGTGAGACAGAGAGCATGGAGTTAGGGGCTGGGAGAGCAGTCACTGAATTGTTTATGGCATCATAGTATAGTCAGTAGAGTTTTGGACTTTGGAGGGAGGAAAGAGCTAGGTTTAAATCTTTCCTTTGACCCACATGAGTGCGGAACTCTATATGAGTGATCACATCTGTCTTAGCCTCAGCTTCCTCATCTGTGACACAAGGAAGACAACAAAGTAGTACTTGCCTAACAGTGCTGTCCCCCCGCCAAAAAATCAAATACCATAATAGAGTGCCTAGAAGACCTTAAAGTATTTTATGAACACTAATTATTGAGACATGAGCAGAATTATGGCCTCTTCTGGTCTGCTATTTGTGGGATGAGGATAAGGATAAATTATAGAGTTTTAAATTTCTCTCCCCTTCCCCCAAACTTAAACCAAAATTAAGACCAGATAAAGCAATTTTTGCTTCTAAGTCCCGAGAAATCCACTTCCTGCCAAGTCAGTGTCGGGCTTAGCATGTGTGGGAATGCTTGGGAAGTGAGGGTGGGAGCTGAGTCATCCCAGAGGCAGCAAAGCCAACCATCTGACCTCTCCAGGCAGAATACAAGGCTCCTCAAAAGTCCCTGGTGAACATAGAGCCATGTGTGAGCCAAGGTGGAAGCCCTTCGGTCAAAACCATCACTAACTGGAGGCAGGAAATAGCACATGTAGCTAAAGCAAGTGGCACTATATGTACTCCCCCAATATTGCTGGGTGACATTGGCATATGGGTAGGGCATTAGGACTAGAAGATACCCACCTGGGCTATAGCTATTAGAGGTGAGAATTTGCTAAGCAGGTACTAAATATAATTGTTTCTATACTGCTGAAGGATTTCAGATGCTGCCAGCACCTGTTAAATTTCAGTGTCCTGATGTAAAGTCCTATCTACAGATGCTTGTTCTTGCTGTATTGAAACCAATATTCTTTAGGAGGAAAATCAGTGCTATTTGAGTTACTACTAGTTGGGTGGCATTCCCTGTCCCAGCTGGATGGACTGGCTTTCAGGAAGCCAGGGCATCTACAGATCTGAGTATTCAGGGTCTCAACATACTGCTACTTCCTAATCCTTTGAAAAAGACCCATAGGATGAGACCTCTCAAAACACACACTTCCAGCTTCCCTCTGGAGACCCAGTTTCATAGAAAAGTATGGAGCTGCTGACAGTCACCCAAAACTGCATTGTGCCACCTACAGCCCTGTGGTAAGATATAGATAATCAGAAAGGTGGGTTAAGATCAATCTGTGGTGGGGTGATGGGTTAGTTTACAGCTGGGATGAAAGACTATGCTCAGTCCAAGGTTTGTGGGTTAGGGGTCCTATTGTGTCCAGGATTAGGGATCTATTTTCATTCGGAGTTAGTGGTAAAATCAATTGGTCAGTAGGGTGATTAGCTTGTGACCATGTCTTCCTTTCTGATGTATCCTGACAACATTTTCAATGTATGCACCCCAAGTACAAGTGTGTAGATCCAGGATACAAACTGACCCTATAAAGGGAATCAGGGCAAGAGGATGTTGGCTCATGCTTTGTCATCAGACTGTATTTCTCAGAAGGAATCCCTCCCCTCCACCCCCAATCCTTTTGTTGTCTCTTCTCACATCCCCTTGAGGCGGATGATTCAAACTGAAATCTGTTCCTCCAACAATTTTTCAATTTCCTTCTGTGAGTATATGCTAAGCATCTGCTGGTCAATGGTATGGTTCTTCCAGAATGTCATGTACAGAAATGTATGAGCAGGAAGTGTGGAGCTTTCTTCCATTCCCTGGTCTGGTACCTCTCTACTTGTTCCTCCCATTGCCTGCTTCTCCAAATATGACCCTGCTGTTGGTTCAAGGATCATTGGGCCAGATTCCTCCCACCTCCACTGCCTTTCTCTGTACCTAAACTTGCTTCTTGTCAACTTCCTAAAATGATTTCTATCCCTGACTAAATCTTATTCAGGACCTAACTCAAGGACTATCTTATTTAAGAAACATTTTCCTATTAATCCAGCCCTCAGCTGTGTTCTCCATCTCTAACCCATTCTGGCACTCTCTGTTCTAGCACTTGATTTTATACCATCTCACATTATTTTCTTTCTTTTTTTAAAAATTTTCTTTAAAAAACATTTCCTAGTATTCTATTTCTCCCAATTTACATGTAAAGATAATTTTCAACGTTAATTTTTGTAAAATACTGAGTTCCAAATTTTTTTCCTCCACCACCCCACCCAATTCAGCAAGCAAATATGTTAAACATATTTACACATTAGTCATGTTGTCACAGAAGAATCAGAACAAAAGGGAAAAATCATGAGGAAAAAAAAACCCAAACCATAGTATGCTTTGATATGCATTCAGACTCCATAGTTCTTTCTCTGGATGTGGATAGCATTTTCCATCATGAGTCTTTTGGAATTGTCTTGGATAATTGTATTGCTGAGAAGAGATAAGTCTATTACAGTTGATCATTAAACAATATTGCTGTTACTGTGTACAGTGTTTTCCTGGTTCTGCTTACTTTACTCAACATCAGTTCATGTAAGTCTGGGTTTTTCTGAAATCTACCTGCTCATCATTTCTTATGCAAAAATAGTATTCCATTACATTCATATACCACAACTTGTTCAGCCATTCCCCAATTGATGAACATCCTTTCAGTTTCCAATTCTTTGTCACCACAAAAAGAGGTGCTATAAATATTTTTGTATATATTTTCCCTTTTTAATGATCTCTTTGGGATACAGACCTAGTGGTGGTATTGCTGGATCAAAGGGTAAGTACAGTTTGGTTGCCCTTTGGGCATAGTTACAAACTACCCCCCATAATGGTTGGATCAGTTCAGAACTCCACCAATAACACATTAGTGTCCCAATTTTCCTGCATCTCCAACATTTATAATTTTCCTTTTCTATCATATTAGATATGAGATAGTACTTCAGAATTGTTTTTATTTGCATTTTTCTAATCAATAGCCACATTATTTTCTTACAATTTCTTGGGAAGCAAATCTACCTCCCCAACCCAAAAGGATACTGGCTGAGGACAAGGACTATGCATTTTTTTTGCTATCTCCCTATAATGAAATGAACCTTGAAAAATAGAATTCCAGACCAGTAGCTTGTCAGGGCTAAAAGAGATGCTAGAAAATAGAATGTTAGAATGGGAAGGAATTTTAGAAGACAGAGCACATAATTTCAGAGGTTGAAGGGACCTTAGAACATAGATCATGTTAGAGCTAGGAGATATAGTAGAACATAGAACCCAGAATACTAGACATCCTGGTTCTGCTACTTAATACTTATGTGACCATTTCATCTTTTCAGGTTTCAGGTCCTCATCTATAAAATGAGGTGGGTTGGACTAGTTATCAAAGGTACCTTCTAGGGCTAATAGTCTATGTGATTCCATTCCAAAGATGAAAGAGCCTTTAAGATAATCCAAATTAGTGACCTCAAAGTATGGTCTGGGCTAAACCCTCTGAGGTTTCTGGAGACCCTTTCAAGGGTCTTTGAGGTAAAATATTTTTTCCTAATAATACTAAACCATTTTAATTTTGAAAATGATAAATATGGGTTGATGTAAGCCACAAAACAAGAGTTCTTCTGGAGGCGGTCCTCAATAATTTTAAAAAATATAAAAGGAGCCTGAAACCAGAAAATCTGAGAACCGTTGATCTAGTTCAATTGCCTGATTTTATGATCTTATAAAGGGTCTAGAAAGTGTTATTTCTACATAGCTAAAAGTAATGCATGCTATTGTACATTATTAAGGTTTAAGATTAGATTTAGGCAGTGGCATCTCTGAGGGCATCTGAGGTTGAATCATCAAAGATAAGTGGGTGGAAATAATGACTTTGGCCTAGAAAAGGTATGCTAAGGAATATTCCCTGGGCTCAGTGTGTGTCAACCATTTCAGCTCTGCCAATGGCTGAATTATCGATTAGAGGTGGCTCTCATACAGACTGATCGGGCAGTCTATAAAGGGACATGAGTTTGAAAACAGAGACAGTTTGGAGTATGCCTCAAGAGACCATTGTAGATCTCTACAAGCCCAACGGTATGATAGGATCAAATGGTGGTTAAAGATGAAAAAGGTGAGTTTTTCCTCATGGTAAAAGCAATCAGTTGATGAATGTATTTCAGGAAAATACCACTGGGCAGAGAGAAATATTTGAGGGTTTAGGGTGGAACGTAGCAGGAGAGACCTCCTGGTATCAGGGTCAATGACTGAGATTTCTGACACAGAATGCACTCATAAAGTCTTGAGGATGCAGCTGTTGCTGACCTTATGACACAAAATCATCACTGACTCCTCATTATATCTTGTGCCTAAATCTTCAAGCAACTTCCAACACAACACAGAGATAGAGAAACAATGTGATTCACTAGATTTCCCTCCTTGAAGAGGTTCTACTTGGTTTTCATTGTCTTCTTCCTTCCAACATAATCAGCTTCACAGCTACAGTTATAAGGCATACATCAGGAACCACAGGGTTCCCCCTGCCTCAAGGCAGCCCCCAAATGGGAAAGAGGCTGGTGCCCTTTTAGCATTACTGGCAGCAGCTGCTAACTTCCTGCTCTCACAGCTCAGATGTCCTAAGTTGTGATAATGGGAGAAAGGCAAAGGAAGTGGATGACCAGAAAGTCCAAGGAACAGGTAGGAAAGTGTCATCCTCAAGCAGGATTCTTAAAGGAGGGCTTAAATGGAGATGGGGCAGAGGGAAGAACAGGAACAGCCAGTAGCACTTTCAGACATGGTAAACAATTTATGACTAGATTGCAAGTTATCTCATGGAAAGATTTCAGTATTTTCCAACGTTTCCAATAAAAGTCTTTAACTCTGGTTGTTCCCAGTGACCAAGGCAAAATCTTAAGAATTTCTTCCTCCTCCTCTCCTTTCTCCTCCTCCTCTTTTTCTTCTCTCCAGGTTCCACTCTTGACACTGTCTTCTTTTTCTCCAATGGTCCCCCATTGAGTACCTTCATCTCCATTTTCCTCTACCTTTATGGGTTGCTTTCCTTCGTTGTAATGTAAGCTTCTTGAGGGCAGGGACTATTTTTCTTTTCGCCAGTATTTGTGTTCCTAGCACTTAATAAATACTTATTGACTTGTTGATATGACTTCCTCCTTTATATCCACTGATCCTTGTGTTGCCTCTCAAGAAGGGATTCTCTACACTGCAGTTCATAGAGAAAAGGCGGGGTGGTTATCACAGATCCAAAGGGGTCAGGTGTATAGTGTGGGCACTCATCAAATCTGAATTGTCAGGGACCTCAGAACTCATCAATCCCAACCTGTCTTCCTAATGATTGAATTAATATTCAATTCGCCACATATAGTTTACAAAGTGTTCACGATAATCTTACTAAAAACATCTCCTTTCACAACATCTGTGCTGAATTGTTGCCTAGTCATTGCTTGAATGTCTGTGGTGTTGGAGAACTCACTATCTTCACTTTTGTCAATGATCAACCTTTTTTTCCCCTCTCTCACCTCCTCTTCCCCACTGGAAAAAAAGAAGAAAAACAAAACTCTTGTAACAAATAAGTGTAGTGACACATTAAAAAAAAATTCCCATGTTGGCCAAATGAATTATCCAATTGACATTTTATTCTCACATTTTGGTTGACGGCATTCATATGGAAGCAGTCCTAGCACAAGCCACTAGCCTGCCATCATTCTTTTATATTTAATGTTATACAGACAGTCAGATAAAAGTGTTATTGTTATTAACATTACATGTCATAGAAGGATAAGTGGAAGAATTGAAGTTCATTTAACCTGGAGAAGAGGGGCCTTGGTAGTTATCTTTAAGTATTTAAGGGACTGACAGCTGAAAGAGTGATCTGTCTAGTTTCTCCTTGGTCTGGGAAGGCAGAGCTAGGAGTAATAGATGAGAACTACAGAGAAGCAGGGTTAGACTCCATGCGAAAAAAAGCACTCTAACGATTAGGAATGGTCAAAAATGAACAGGCTGTGGCAAAAAGTAGGGATTCCCATTCTGCCAGTTAGTCCTTTATTTCTCTGTCAGAAGGCTGGTGACCTTCTTTATCATTAATCCTCAGGAATCAGGTTTGCTCGTTGCTTTGATCAGAGTTCAAGTGCTCAATTTATTGCATTAGCTCATAGAAGTTTTCCCAGGTTTCTCTGAATCCATTTTTATTTCTTTTAACATGTTGGTATTTCATGCCATAATTTGTTCAGTCATTCACCAGCTGATGGGTAACCCTGTAGTTTCCAGAATTCACTACCTTCTGAGGCAAACTATTCTATTGCTGGACAGTTCTTAATTGTTTTCATTCAGTTGAGTCTGACTCTTTATGGAGCTTTTCTTGGTAGATGGTAGAGTGGTTTGCCATTTCCTTCTCTAGCTCATTTTTCAGATGAGGAAAACTCAGGTAAATAGGATTAAGTTACTTGCTCAGGGACATAAAGCTGTTAAGTTTCTATGGCCAGATTTGAACTCATGAAGATGAGTCTTTCCGAATCCGGGTCAGCACCCTATCCATAGGCCACCTCACTGCCCCTCTTAATTGTCAGGAAGTTAGATTGAGTGGAATTCTGCCTCCGAGTAAAATTCTGTTCAAGGATGGTAATTCTGCCCTTGGAACTACAGAGAAGCAACCTAATCCTTCTTTATGCTGGTAATCCTTTAAACACTTAAAGATAATTATCATGTATGCACTAGGGCCTCTCTTCTCCGGGTTAAATGATCCCTGTTCCTTCTCCTCAGCCTCATATCGCGCGGTCTCCAGGTCTCTCATCATCCTGAAGGCTCCTCTTTCCCTGAATACTCTCTGCCTCATCATGCCCTTCATAACATGTGGTACCAATAACCCGACAACAATGTCCCCAAATTGTTTGACAAGAATAGAGGACATTTGTGTTAGAATAAAGGAGTGTAGCACAGAATGGGTGAAATGAGACTTCCATTGGCTTTCTCTTTGACCACATTTGTGTAAGTGCTGCCTTAGTCTAACCACAGATAGATTAGTGCCCTCCCCCACTCAGGGAAAAAACCAGATGTAAGATGCTATTCCAGGATAAAATGCCCAGGAGGGCTATCTGGGTCTCTTATGCAGTTACTCTCCCTGTCTTTCCCAAACTATTTTCTGGCACCTCCTCCCAGCTCCCAGTTTAATCCAGCACAGAACTAGGGTAGTATGTGTGTGTGGGGTGGACAACCTCTTTTAAAATGCAAGTACATTCCTTGGCAGAGATGGAGGTCTTCCCTAGTCTTCTTCTATTGATCAATCATTCTGTTATAGTTCCCTAAATGATCTTATTTAATTTAAGGTGTAGCAGCCAAGATAGCTAATTAGATCTTTGCCTTGGTGCCACATTCAAGGAAGGACATTGACAAGTTGGAGCACATCCAGGGGAAGGCATCCAGGACATGGAGGGAACTTGAAATAGTGCCATGGTAGGATCAGTTTAAGAAACTGATGGTATTTAGACTGCACAGGAGGAGAATGAGGCAGGGAAATGCTGTCTTCAAGTATTCAAGAAGTATCCTATTAAAGAAGGGCCATAGTGGGCTAAAAAGCTAG
>CM053769.1:499519312-499549913 GCA_028658325.1 Potorous gilbertii | reverse complement strand
AAGACAAGCTACTAGTGCCTGTGCTTATTCATTTATATTTAATGCTCTGAAGATAGGTGGATAATGGGTGAAAGTTGTGGAGAAGCAAGGTGGAATTCAATGAGAAGAATGACATCTTGACCATTAGAAATAGGCAAAAGTAGCGTAGGCTGGTTTCAAAGGGAAGGATCTTCTCCACCAATAGACATCATCCAAAGGGATTCTTGTTCAGGTAAGAGTTTGGCTCACCTCCAAGTCCCCCTCAAGAGCCTATTCCTGAGGATATAAAAGGAGCCAACACTTGATAATCGTTATTTCATTTGACTCTCATAATAATCCTGGGAGGCAAGTGAGTGTCATTCCTCTTCTAGTCAGTCAGTCAGTCAGTCGTCAGTCAGTCAGTCAACAAGCATTTATTAAGCATTTTCCTCTGTGCCGGACACTTTGCTAAATATGGTGGGAATGCAAAGAAGGCAAAAATAGGGTGCCCTTTCAAGGAGTCACAGACAGATGAGGAAACTGAGGTTCAGACTAAGTCAGTGACTTGTCCAGATTACCAAGGTAGTACGTGTCAGGGGCAGAATTTGAAGTCAAATTTTCTTTACTGTAGACTGAGGACTAGCTCCGTAATGGCACCTGCCTCTAGAGGACAGTTTTCAGAAGATAGTGAGGACCTGACCATTGAGAGGTAAACTTCACAAAGATCTGGGGAAATGTGATGAATGGAAAGGCGAGAGGAATTGGGGGGTGTGTAGCCTGGGAAAGAGAAGGGTGCAGAGGCATAATTATTGGTTTCAAGTCTGTGAAGAGTTTATATCAGAGTAATAGCACATGAATAATAATGGCCTATGTTTTCATAGCACTCTATAGTTATAAAGCAATTTCACATACATCACTATCTCATTTGATCCCCATAACAGCCCTGGGAGGTAGACAGGGCAAGAGACGATTATGCCCATTTTATGCACAAGAAAACTGAGGCTGCAGAAGCTTTAAGTGACTTGCCTGAGGCCACAGAAATGGGTGGAGCTGAATGTTGAACCTGCTTTTCCTATTCCCAAGTCTAGGACTTTCCATTACACATAATACTAACCTCCTCTATGTTAATGGGGGAATTAAATAAAAAGAAAAATGTTTATGGTAAAGCAGAAGAGATAACAGCGAGATACAAGGAAGAGCTCCCCAGTTCACTGAGATCAGAGGGAGACTTTCATCCTCAGATATCTTGAAGAAGAAGCTGATAATGATAACCCCTTTCCATTAGATCACATTTTTAATTTATCCAAGTGCTTTTCCCATCCCTTGTCTGGCTAGATCTTGACAACAAAATTGGTTAGGGTAGGTGTTATAATCTCTATTTTACAAATGAAGAAACTGAGGTTTGGAGAATTTATTGATCTTACCCTAAAGCATATTGGGAATTGGGGTGTTGGAGGTGTGGATGGGAAGACCAGATTTCAGACCTCCAGCTTTCCAGCCCTGTCCTGTTGGATGTCCACTTGATCACCTCTGGATCTGTCTCTTAAGTGTGAAGCAGGATAGGGCTGGGATCAACCCCATTTTGCAGATGTGAAGAGTAAGATAGAAGTCAAGCGATTTCCCCAAAGACACAGCAAACAGAGACAGAGTCAGGACCAGAGGTAGGGAAAGATTGCTCATACAGGATTATAGGATTATAGGGTCAGAGTTCTAAGGTCACCTAGTCCAACACTGTCTTTGTACAGATGCGGAAATTAGAACCAGGAGCATTTAGGAAAGGTCTGAATCACACAGGTACTAGTAGAGCCAGGATATGAGCCCAAGTCTCCGACAACCCATGCATGCAGGGGGATGGGAATAGATGACTGAAAAAGAGGGAGAAAATGATGCCTCTGGGGCTTGGGGCCAACTATCCTCCTCCATATTTGTCTCAAGTTCTTGGCTCTAGGAGCTTGACTTCAGGGCTACTCTTCAATAACCAGGAAAAGTTGGTTGCCTTCCCATTTTACATTTTCTCCCACATTTGACCCCTCCTCTTCTAACCCTTCAGTCAGTCAATAGACATTTATTAAGCACCTACTATATGCTGGGCACTGTGCTAAGCTCTGGGGATACAAAGAAAGGTGAAAGACAGTTCCTGCCCTCATGGAACTCCCAGTGTAATGGGGGAGGCAACATGCAAACAGCTAGGTATAAATAAGATATAGGTAGGATAAATTAGAAATAATCATCAGACTCTAGACTTCTGGTTCTCCTGCTAACCTTCTACACATATGTTTTCTGGGGAGATTCTGAGACAGATTTCTAAGTATTCATGAAACGTCCCTGGTGTTTCCCTTTCTCAGGGCTAGGTGTATTCTAAGAGTGAGCCTTCTTTGGCAGAATGGTTGTCAGGTAACAATCACTTATTAAGTGCTTACTGTGCTGAGCACGATGTTAAGAGAGGGTATGCAGAGAAAGACAAAAGTAATATTCCCCTCTGCCCTCAAGGAGCTCATATTTGGATGGGGGGAGATAACACCTAAAATTATACAGACAAGATGTATATAAGTATAAATGGAAGGTAATCTCAGGGAGAGTCCTAGCACAGTGGGGACTGGGAAAGGGATCATGCAGAATTGAACCTCAAGGAAGCCAGGGAATCCACCAGGAGGCAGAGACCAGGATTGAGAGCATTCCAGGCACAGGGGATAACCAGTGAAAAGGCATGTAGTGGGACCATGGAGTGCCATGTTCAAGGAAGAGCAATCATGCTAGTCTTGATGGAAAGGGACATCAGATCTCAACAGGAAGGAATCTGGAATATTTCTGGGGCCTCTGAAATCACAGTGTTCTGACTGCCACCCACTCTGTGTCCCCCAGAGAGCTAGATCACACAGAGAGAAACCACCTGACAAGTCAAACCAGTTGTTTAGCATCAAAAAAAAAAAACAGCCTCGTGAACTGACTTTCTTTTAACTTTCCAATTCTTTTGTCTTGGAAAGTCTTAGGAAGACCCCGGCATTGGTAGTTTCTGGGGAGGAGGGGATGGGGTTCTGGGAATTTATTACCTTGATAAATATAAGGAGTCTCTACCTGGGCTCACTCTCAATCTTCCTTAACCCTAATTTTCTCCAAGTTTTCAACCATAGGGTCCTAATCATGGTGACATACTGCTAAACTCCTATTGGTGGTGTTTGGTCCTCTGGGAATAAAAATCTCTGTGGCCAAAGGAATCTTCCCCCTTAAATCTTAATTTTGGGGTGAAGTCTGACTCAGTGACCTCAGGGTGACTCTGTAAAGGATGAATCAGAGGTCTAGACTTGGAAGAAACCTCAGAGGCTGGCTAGTCCAGTCCTTGGTTTTTACAGATGAAGAAACTGAGATTCAAGAAAAGTGGAGAGGAAAGAAGGGAACAGGTATCTTAAACACCCACTATGTGTGTCAGACACTGTACTAAGTGCTTTATAAATATTACCTCATTTTATCCTCATCACAACCCAAGGAGGTAGGTGCTATTATCTGGATTTAACAGTTGAGGAAACTGAGATAGACAGAGGTAACCTTGTGCCACCTTGAGAAGTTACTAGGAAGGAAATAAGCATTTCTTAAGTGTCTGTTATGTGCTGAGTACTGGCCTAAAAGTCTTACAATATCATCTTGCTTGATCCCCACAACAATCCTGAAAGGTAGGTGCTACTTTTATCTGTTTTAAAGTTGAGGAAACTGAGGAAAACTGTGATTAACTGACTTGCCAAGGGTCATGCCAGTATCTTAGGCTGGATTTGAACTCAAATCTTTCTGTCTGCAGGCCCAACACTCTATCCATTCTGCAACCTAGCTTCTGTAGTCACACCCTATATGTTGGAAGTCACAGAGATGACTTCAAAGGCAAAAACTGAATCCAAGTCCTCTAAATGGGCCAATGCCTTTTCCATTTTGTAACCCAACTCCTTAGGGTAAGGCCTTGTCCCAGGCTGAGAAACAAGTAGACCTGTTTGGAGGAAACACAGGGAGATCCATTGTCCGTCATTCTTTTCTCAGTTATCTCATTATATGATCGTAGTCTTTTATAGCTGGAAAGAACCCCTTGAGATCAGTTCATCTGAGGGATGAGGAAGCTGAAGCCCAGCGAGTAGAGTGATTTGCCTTAGGTCGAGTAGCCAGTAGTGGCAGAGCTAGAGAAAAGAACCCTCTCCTGACCTCTGGTCCAGTGCTTTCTCCACCATGCTAGGCTGCCTTTTAGCTCTTTTAAGTAGTTAGGTATCTGAGGACCAGGTCCCAAGAGGAAGGGATAAAGGACAGGAGAATCTGGATGGGAGAAAGCAAAGCCTGGGCCTTTGGGTCCAGACATACTAGGGGCAACAGCCGTGTGGGGTCATGGACAAAAAGGGGGTCCTGAGAGGGTGTATCGGCCCAGAATAGAGGCTGCTATTGGTGCTGACGTTAGTAGAGGAAATGAACGTCTTTGCTGGGCTAGTTTTGTGTGGGAGTAAGGGGTGAGGAGGAAGGGACCCTACGTCAGACCTGGGTTGTCTTGCTTTGTGGTTACATATAGTAAGCCTGTTACAGGGAGAACTTTTAAGCTCCCACTTTCAGTTCTGCCTCAGCTCAGAGCAGGTCAGCCCTGGTAGTAATGCCATTCCCCTCCCAGGGGATTTAAAGACATGGGCCAGTGACCCCACAGGCCCACAGAATAGTAACCTTCCTCCTCTGATTTCTGGGCTTGAATCAGCAGCTAGTTCTCTAGAAGAGACAGGGGCAGAGGTAGTAATTGGGGACATTATGTATAGTGGGAGGAGATAACTGTCTACATGGTAGATTTTTTTTGGCAGAATCTCTACTTCTGCATCTCCGACATTTGCTATTGTCTACTCTCTATTTACCAAGAGCAATGACAGATGTCACAATGAGTGTGGGGAAATGAGGACTCTGAGAGACCCAATGATTTTACTCATAGAAGCAAGATTGCATGAGACCTGTTCCCTGAGAGCCAAAGGTGAAGACAGCAGATAGACTATGGGATCCCAAAGAGTCTGTGTGTGTGTGTGTGTGTGTGTGTGTGTGTGTGTGTGTGTGTGTGTGTGTGTACATGTGTGTGCATACTTTCAACTTTGGGACTGATGAAAAGGGGGTAGATACCTTATAAAGCCCACTGAACATAGCTGCAAGCTGGTAGATCCTAGGAGCCTATTTGTTAGGTTAAATTAATAAACTAGGTGAGGATGAGCCCAGGGCGAAGACAATCCCTCTCTGCTCTTAAATAGGAGATGGAGTAGGATAGTGGAAAGAATCATGACCTTGGAGTCAGGGGATCTGGGTTTGAATCTCACCTCTGACACTTACTACTTTTGTGACCCTTAACAAATCACTTAAGTTCCCCTGTACCTCAGTTTCCTCATCTGTAAAATGTGGAGATTGGATTTAGGTGGCCTCTGAGATTCATTCTTATTCTATGATCCTATCGCCCCCTGCATATAACTCATGTAACTAATGTACTTCAAAGAAGGAGGTACAGATCTGGATGATAGACATGTCATGGCATGTAAGGTATTATAATTTTATTTAATTGTTGGTTCTTATTTTGAACTCAAACACCAAAGAAAATGGGCATTTCTTATACACAGTGAACAGAAAAAGAGGATTGTGTGTGAAACTACAGGTATATATTATATGCAGCTTGCTTTTCTTTTAAACATGTAACACTAAAGCTCTTGTGCTTGTCTGTGATTACTTGTGGTTTTCCTTTTGTTCTCTTCTGTATATTTAAAAATATATCAATGACTTCCTTCCTTCCTTCCTTCCTTCCTCTTTTCCTTTTTTATTTTTTCTCTTGCCTTCCTTTCTGATGCCTTCCCTTCTCCTTCTCCCTATCTCTGCTCTTAAAACAAACAAACCATATTGACAAATATCTATAGTTAAGAAAAAAATAATTCCCCACACTAGTTGTGTCCAAAAAAGCATGTTTCATTCTGCATCTTGAATCTATCACTTTTCTGTCAGGAGGTAGATACTATGTTTGGTCATTGCCTTGTCCACATTTCTTCAGCATTTCAAAGCTGTTTCTCTTCATGATGTAGTTGTATATAAATTTTTCTTCTGGTTCTGTTCAATTCATTTTGCATCATTTTATATACGGTTCTCTGAAAGTTTTACCATTTCTCACAGTACAATGATATTCCATTCCATTCATTCCAATAATATGTTCAACCATTCCTCAAGAGGCACTCCCTTTGTTTCCAGTTCTTTGCCACTAAAAAAATGGAACTGCTATAAATATCTTTGTACACATGGGCTCCTGTTTCTCTTTTTTTTTTTGATCTCTTTAGGGCATAGGTCTTCTAGCGGTCTTGCTGGGTCAGAAAGCATGTACTATTTAATGACTTTGCTCACAATTCCAAATTGCTTTCCAGCATATCTGGACTCATTCATAGCTTCACCAACAGTGCATCAATATGACTGTGTTCCCTCCAACAATTGATGGTTTCCTTCTTTGTCATGGTTTTTTTTTTTTTGCATCCCATTAGTTCTCAACATGACATCAACAGCTGTAGATACAGAAACTTTTGCCTCCATACTGTGTGGTCTCTGATGAATGAAGAAAAAGACTGTAGGATCCAGGATCATGGCTGAATTTTTACCACATTGAGAAATATACTAGGAAGAAAAAAATTTGAAAAGACTGGATGTCCTTTGAATAACCTTTTACTAGTTTTCTCCAATGCTCCCTTACCCCATTCCTGCTCCTAACCTATAGTCCTAGATCACCCTAGGATTAAGAGCCCTAAGAGAGTCCTAAGACTTTAATCATGTAGTCACAACACATCTGGAATGCACAATGGCAGGACAGAGTTCTCAGCATCAAGATTCTAAATTCTACAACTTCTCTCATTTCCTTCCTCCTGTAGAGGCTTTGGAGGTTCATTTCTGTTGGTGGATCTTGTCCCAGCAATCTGTTATTTTACTGTTTTCCCAAACCTTGGCACCTAGGCCCATTGCCTAAAGTGCTGTCATTAAACCAGTGATTCCATTTCCCAGAATTTTCACCCTATTCTAGTTAGCCCTATGCCTCCCCAATCTCACTCAGACCTATTTATCCACTGCCTAGTTTATTCTGCAGTACTCTCTGAAGCCCCATTGCTCTACTGTCTACCCATCTCTTGAACTTTTCATTCATAAATTTAATGTACTTTCCCCTGGAAACATCATATCCCTTACATATCCTTTCTTCGTTAGTGATCACTCCTCTCATTTCCCTCCCCAGGAGTGGTGGATATTCTCTTTGATCTTTAACTGTCTTTTATAGGTACCTTTCCTCCCCTACTCTCCATTCTCCTCCATCTCTTAGAATGTAGGTGCCTTCAGAATTCAGTTTAAGCACCATCTTCTTCATGAAGACTTTCCTGATCCCCTTCCCCAACTACTAGTGCTTCCCCACAAAATTGCCTTCAGTTTATTTTTATATATTTATTTATACTTATTCATGTACATGTTGCTTCTCCCTAATAGATTGTAATCTCCTTGAGGGCAGGGACTACTTCATTTTTTACTTTGTAACTCTAGTGCTTAACCCAGTGCCTGGTGTGTGGTGGGTGCTTAATAAATCTTAATGATTTATTGGTCCCTCAATGACCCTTCCTCTTTTAAGATCCATTCAGTACATTTGTAGCACTCTCCTCATTTTGATGGCTCTGATCTACCTTTTTACTACCATCAAAACAGATTTGGTAGCTGGTTCATGGTCTCTATCTCCACCTTATCTCCTACCTCAATCCTCAGGAGCTTCAATATTTATGTAACTCCTAGTAACTGGACCCCTCAATTCCTCAACCTCCTTAATTTCAAGGACTAACCTTGAAATTGCATTATAGTCAAACATTCTTGTGGCCACACCTTAGACCTTACCCTCTCTCACAATGGTACCATGTCCAAGATCTAGAATTTTGAATTCCTCTCTGAATACAGCCTTATTTATCATTTTCTCACAATGTTACTCACACTAGACCTATTCTTCCCCTATTTTGTGAACTTTGATCCCTTGGAATTTCCCTATTTTCCCAAACTGTTTCTCCTATCTTCCTGTCTCCGACTTCACCTACTTCCTTACCTCACTTTGACCCTCTGGTTTGCAATTTTGGAATCTCATTAACTACTGTCTAAGAATCTCTTAACCTTTTTCATAGGTAGTACCTACCTCTCAGGGTTGCTGTGAGGATCAAATATCTCAATAATATAGTGCCCAACACATAGTAGGTATTGTCTAAAAGCTTATTTTCTTCCTTTCTCTTCTTCCTCTTCTTGAGCTTCTGTTTCTTTTGACCAGAAAATTCTCCTCCCTGGGTAAGTCCCATCAGCTGATTTCTCCATTCCTGCTCAATGGCTTTTGAGTAACCGGAATAAAGAACAAAATGGAGCCGATTTCACCTACTACAAATTCATGGCATGTAAGTAGAGCTTGGTCCTTAATGCTCCTTGATAAGCCTTTTGGATTTCTTATCCCAGCCTAACAGGGACTGTTCCCCAAACCCTCCCCACACCATCAATGACAACTCTACTTCTAAGATGAATAGACTCCTACTCCAGTGGAAAGATTGAGATAATGTACTTAAACTTGCTCAGTCACCCTTTTCCATGTCTCAAATGACCTCAGCAGCATAATCACCCTCTCTTTTCTCTTTTTCTCTACTCACAGAAGAGAAAGTCTTACTATCATTCTCTGTTTTCTATTCTCACTCATTTCAGTCCACTCCAGGATGTAAATCCATCAGTCAATTTCCCCTACCCCTTCTTGTACCCTCCCCTTCTTGGGTGCCACTGATTCCATCTAATTTGCCTACAAAGATGTTTAGATCCCCAGACTTAACAAAAAGACTGCTGCTACTGATCTTTCTTCTACCCCACTTCTTGAAAAATTTCTCAATACAATTGCCTCCACTTACTCACTCGGTTTTTTCCCAAGCCCTTCCAATGACATGTCTGCCTACATAGAAATGGCACCTCTGTTTCTCCAACTCAAAGGCAATCAATGCTTTAGTCACCAAATTCAGATTTTTTTTTCCTGGCCTCCTCCTCCTTTCTATCCCTCCCTTTCTTACTGTATACTCTCTGTTCCCTCAGTTGAAGAGATGTCATACCCTTCTGGTTTTACTTCTACCTCCCTTAAGTTTTCCTTTGACTCTTTCACTGGCTCCAGATCCTTTTTTTCTGCCAGTTTATGTGGACATTCCCTGATGGCCAGTCCTTGGTCCTCTTCTCTTTTCTGTGTACACTTTCTTCCTTAGCAGCTGGTCCTCTCCCAACCTTTCATCTGACACTGAGAAGTCAAGGAGATTGCTTGAAGACTCCAAGAAGTCATGACTTCGTTTATGTGGACATTAATGTAGATCCCAACCCCTCTATAACTTAGCAGATGGTCTTTGGTGGATTCCTTATCCCATCCCAACCGAAAAGAAAGTCTTGAACACTTCATTATTTAAATATTTGATATAGTTTCATTCAGCCCAATGTGGAAAATCAATGTTCACCTCAAACCCAATTCTACTCTGCTTATTTTTTCAGTGACTTAAAAATGAGGAACACAACTCATAGGTCCATGTATGAACCTCCTCATCCCCCTCAAACTTTTATCTCCATCATTCATAATCAGATCCTATTTTCTCACTGGGTCAAATTTCTTTACAAAATGCTGTTCCAAACTAGTGGATGAACATTTCTTATCTACAGAAGTCTTAAGACAAAGTTTTTCTGTAAACAGGTAAGAAAGACAAACAAGTAGAGTACTTTCTTATCTCTTGACTTTTTCCACCAGTTTCCAAATGAAAACCTTTGTCCCCAACCCCCTGTTATCTATTACTGTTTCTTATCCATGTTTTTGACTTAAACGTTGGAGATCCTCAAGCACTTAGTACCATGTATGGGATACAGTAAATGCTTAATATCTGCTTGCCATTAGGTACTTAATACCAAGAATATTTATTATTGTATTAACCTTCTGTTCTAGACAGGTCTGTTTTCTCACCATCCTTTTTATCCCCCTTCCTCAAGTGCCATGCTCATTTCTCAATCTGTGCCTTTGCCCACACTGTTTCCTATTCCTATTCTTATCTGGAATTCCCTTCTTGCTTCTCTGTGCTGGTCCAAAACTTTCAGGGCTCAACTATAGTCATAGCTGGAATATAGTCATAGGACTAGAAGGGACTTTTGAAGTCATCTAACCTGATCTCCTCATTTTACAGGTGAGAAAAATGAAGCTTAGGGAGGTTGTGGTTGTCCCACTTTCCCAGAGTCATTTCCAGGTAAGTATCTGCAGAGAGGTTTGTATTTGGGCCTCCTTTAAAAATATTGCTATAAGATTTCATTTTTTAAAGAATATTCTTAATGTTTTGTATTTCATCTTTTTGAGGTCAGGTTCAATGCCCTAACCATTGCACTACATCTCCAGCTTCCATTGAAATCTTCTTCCTCCAACCTTGCAGATCCCATTTTGTCTGTTCCTGGTATTTCTCACATAGTATGTACTGTCATCTGACATCTCTTGTTCTATAGTCTTGTTAAGTATTTTATGAATAGGACATCTTATCCCTCCAATAAATCTGGGAGCTCCCTGAGGGCAAGGATGGTGATTTCTTTTCATTCTGCCTTCTCTATAGGGTTGGACACAGAGGAAACACTCTGTATTTTATAGAATGGAAGAATGACTGGTAGGATGTGGATCAGAAATTGGGTGGCATTATTTTGGTCTGATTGAAGTGTTTACACATGCATGTCATCGTATAAATACTTGGTGTGTTTATTGAGCTATTTGCTCAGCTGTCTGTTGTTTTAAAGATCAAGGACTACAGCACTCCTCACCCCACCCCCAGTTAAAATTGTTACCTGACCTGTTAGGGTCCCATTTTAGGAAGGACAGAGAACAAGTTAGGCAGGTCCAGATGCCAGCCACCAGATGGTGAGACAACAAAAAGCTACCTGATGAAAAGTTGCTGAAAAGATGTGGCTTCACTTAATAGGGGCATGACAGCTTGCTTCGGGTTGTTGGAAGGTTTAACAACCAGGGAAGCAATGGAGGAAAGTTAAGGAAAGGTGCATTTTTGGCTCCACATAAGAAGAACTTGCTAAAATAAAATAATAATAATACTAAATCTTGCTAAAAATTAGAACTGTTTAATAGTGGAGCAGGCTTACTCAAAAGCCAGTGAGCTCTTCATTTCTGGAGGAATCCACATGGAGGCTAATGACCTCCTACTAGGAATATTCAGAGAAAGTTCTTTCTCTGGGATGAGTTGGACGTTTTCAGCTCTGAGATTCCATAAGATTCTCTGTCACCAGCTCAACCCCCCAGTTAGACACTATCATCCTCTCATTTGTAGCTTAAGTAGTGCATCCCTTCATTGCAAGGGGATGCGTATTTAGTGGGGAGAGAACATAGCAGGGGTGGGGAACCTGCGGCCTTGAGGCCACATGTGGCCCTCTAGGTCCTCAAGTGCAGCCCTTTGACTGAATCCAAACTTTACAGAACAAATGCCCTTAATAAAAGGATTTGTTCTATAAAACTTGGACTCAATGAAAAGGCTGCATCCAAGGACCAAGAAGGGCACATGTGGCCCTGAGGACACAGGTTCCCCACCCCTGGAATATACTCTTGAGGAACTAATGGCTTATCTGGGGAGAGTGAGAATGTACTCATGCATATGTGCCTCTAGCAAACAGAAGGCAAGTCCTGTCCCAAAGAGAGCATGGCTCATCTTTAGCTGGTCTCAGAAGATTCAATCAGAAGGTTTCCTTTGTCCAGTTAGCATTGTAGATTATTATGAAATAATCAGTTTAATAACTTGTGTAACCTTGGGCACCTCTCTGACCCTCAATTTCCCCATTTGTAAAACTAAAGGAGTTGGAGAAGATGACTTCTTCTGGGGTTCCTTCTGGTTCCAACCCTCAGACCCTGACCTGTTCAAGGCACTGCAATACAAAGATAGAAAGCAAACAGGTCCTGCCTTTAGGGAGCTTATATTCCATCAGGTGATATATACAACATGTGATATTTACATAGGCAGGAAAATACAGTCATTTCCAGAGGGAGAGAGCACTAAAAACTTATCAAACGTGGATGATCCTTTCTATTGTTTTTGGTATCATCATCAAAGGACCACTCTGTTTCATGATGTGGTGGAATGTGCTTAGACTCAGAGTCAGGAGATCAGGCTTTGAAGCCACCTCTCCTGTTAGTTAATTTCGTAGTGCTTTCTTTGTGAGTCTGTAAGCCAAGTTACATGGCCTATCACTCAGGGCTTTATGAGATCTGGATGACACAATGCATGGAAAAATACTGTAAGAACATGAAGTAAGGCAGTTGGTGTAGTAGAAAGAGACCAGGACCTGGAATCATAGGCAGCTCATTGGCACAGCTCCGGGCCTGGAGTCAGAAAGACCCGAGTTCAAATCTAGCCTCAGATGCTTATGAGCTCTATGACCCTGGGCAAGTCATTCTTTCTTTGCCAGTATCCATATTCTATGTTTTTTTTGTGAAGATCAAATGAGATAATATTTGTAAATTCTTTACAAACTTTAGAGCTTTATATGAGTGCTAGCTATGACTATTGTCACTTGTGTGATTTTTAGTAAATTACGTCACGTTGCTGCGACTTAGTTTCATTATCTGTAAAGTGGGAGGATTGGATGACATGACCTCTAAAGCCCCTTCTTGCTCTAAATTTATTAGCCTTTGATCTTTGATTTCTAAGGTCTCTTCCAGCTCTAAATCTATGACCTAATGTCATAGCTTTCATATTCTGGCAAAGAAGACTTGAGTAGGCAGAAAAGGGAACTTGGCCAAAGAAAGTCATCATATTCCCTTGTGGCTGAAGGTACTGTATACTTCCTTCTTCCCTTCACTGTAATCCTTATTCACTATCCTTTCCTTATTCCTTTCCCTATAATCCTTATCCACTACTCTCTGTTGGCCAACAAGGCCCCCAATCAACTCTCTTTTCTGATTGCTAATTTGACTCAAACCATGAGGGGAGGTAGTGAAGCAAATATATCAGAAATTCTCTGAGGTTCCTTCATTTTCTCAGTCCCTCCATAGATCTGTGATGCTCCCCTTATTTTCTGATCTCAGTTTTCAACTCTGGTGCCAGTCAGAGTTTGAGCTTTCCTAGGCATCATAGCATGAGTATGGTCTCATGGCATCATCCCATGTGGGTTCTGAGGTGGCTGCAGTTGATGGTGGCTTTCTTTGGAGTCAAGAATGCAAGTACTTGGGGAAATTCTCAGAATCCCCACCCTTTGTGTTTGGGCAGGCCTCACTTCCCCATTCTGATGTGACCATTCCCAATGCAATACCCATCTGGTTTCTTTGGGGCAATTCCAGGTACCAGATTTGTGTTGAATGGTGGTCCCTGAAGGTTTGACATTAATTTTGGTTTCACTCTTTGGGCCCCTGGGGACTTAACATAATAATTACCTCATAGCTTTTAGAGATGAAAGGGACCTTAGTGATTTCCCATTTATTACAGTTACTGTATTTATAGAGACTATAGCTTTGAAGTCAGAAAAGCATTGTTTTGAATATGACCCTAAATACTAATTAGCCATTTGACTTTGGGAAATTCCCTTAACTGCTCTGAGCCTCACTTAGTTTTCTCAACCATAGAATGAAGATAGTAATAGTCAACCTTATAAAGTTGTTTCGGGGCTCTAATAAGATAATGTATATGTAACCCAAGCCCCAAAGCCCATTGGTATGACTCTCCTCCTTGGCAGAGATCAATACCCCATGTGGGGCCATCCTAATGGACTTTAGGGCTTAGAATATATATATAGATAATATATAGAAAGTGCTTTCTAAATCTTAAAGCACGCACATACCAGCTATTAATATTATCTCATTTTTCTCCCCTATTTTTTGGATGGAGTTCAGATTGAAATGGTCCAAAAGAAAGTTGATATCCTACTATTATTTTATATTTAATGTTATGTGGACAATTGCACAGGTGAACAAAATGATAGCTTCTCATTAATGAATAAGAGGATTTGACTATGGGCTTGTTTTCTAATAAGTTACTGAAAGTATCTTTGTGATAATTTCAGTAACAGAGAGGATGACATTTTTTACAAAAAGATCTCCATTTATTTATCTATTTATTTTTATATGATTATTTCATTTAGATGGAATGGTATGGGCCTTGTTCTGCCCATGTAGTTTTAATTTCTTCTGCTAGGTCTTTATATTCTGAAAGCTTTTTATTCCATGTAGTATGGGGATTTTGAACAATCAGTATGCCACTTGTATTAGAATACTGGTCTTAAACTTTTATGGTATTAAATATAGCATTACTGGCATTAAATGTGTTATATTAAGGTGGTTATGGACAAGAGCTTTGTTTATCATGCTGCACCAGTTCTAGTATGACTTATTTACTGAATTCTCAAGGATATTTTGTGGTTTATATTTGTAGGAGTGGGATTTGCTACTTGTTAGTTTATAAAGGATAATGAGCTTCTGGTGTATAATTCTAGACAACTAATTGTATCTTTCTAGGTACACGGTAAATTTTTTGCAACTTACCATTATATATTGTACAGTTTCCACCACTCTGTTGCATAGTCTATAATGATTAACAAATGCAGGTTCCTTAAGAATAAACCTTCTGGAATTTTTAGTTGCTCCCTCTAGTACTAGTTGCCATGTTGGTGAGGTGGCCATGATAGCCAGGATGAGGACTTAACTTTTTTCTCCTTCATTGGAGTCTCTTTAGCCCTACTGAAGAATCACAGTGAAAGGGGCCAGTCAGAAGTCACATTTCCCCCACTGCAGTCCTCTGCATTCCCCACCCTCACTTTTAGAGCTGTCATAAGGCATAGGCATGTCCCAGCGACCATTCAAGAGTTGCCACATCATTCTAAAATGTCAAGTCTTTTCAGCAATGAGTAACCACCAAGTCAGAAGCAGCCAGGGAATTTGTCACTTCTGATATTCCCAAATACTGAGTAGCACTTCCAATTGCCCAGAAATGGTCAACAAAAACTTCCACATGAACTACCTGAATCAGAAATTGCAACTCTGGTTTGCTCCATGGGGATGGTGTTTTGCTACTTACATATCTAGATCATCTAGATTGATATTGTGTTTGTATTAATTGTTCTAAATGTATTCTTTCTGCTGGACTTTGACTTTAGGATGCCAATCAAACTGGACAGAAACAGCCTAATCTTTCTAACTGATAATTTAATGTTTAATTTAGCTTTTCTGGGGTGGACCAAGGCATTTGCATGTATTGTTTTCCTCCATTGATTCAATTTAGCCTCTGAATTCAAGTTCAAAGTTATTGAGAGCTTCTAATCTTCCGCAACTCATATTAAGAATTTTGTATTGCCCAAGTCCAAAGGACATTTTGATATTGTTGACTAGAATGTCCATGGCTAATTCAAGTGATTTCCAGGGGTGTCATATAACATAATAACAATAGCAGCTAGTATTTATATAGCACCTACTGTCTGTCAAATACTGTGCTAAGCACTTTGCAAATGTTTTCTCATTTAATTCCCACAGCACTTCTCTGAGATAAATGCTATTATTATAGTCATTTCATAGTTGAAGAAACTGAGAAAAATAGAATTTAGAAATAAGCTGCCTAAGGACATACAAATAGTAAGTATCTGAGGCCACATTTGATCTCAGGTCTTCTGAGTTCTAGATCTATCTAGATCTAGTGCTCCATCCGCTGTGCTATCTTGCTACCTCATCTGGGTATTAATATGATGTGACAGTACATCTCCTTTTACTGTAAAGTCATATTCAGTTCTATTAAGGAATGATGATGACGGATTTAAAGCTAGGTAAAAAATCAGGTGGGCTTAAATTGTCACACTAGAAGATGCCATGTTTTATATCAAGTCTTCTTGACATTATCACGCTGGTGGCATGTTTTAAATAGAGAATAATTTTCCAGATTTTTTACATATTTCCCGTGTATTTCTAGAATTTTCCAATCAAATACACTAAGATTCTCCTTGTGCTTGGATATGTCTTAGATGTTTGCAATACATGACTAATGACATAATACATAATGACGGTTTTGTGACCATCAATAAAGGCAGTGCAACTATTCTGATACTTTGGATGGCTCTTAGATATCACCAAATGGGCATGAATTGTTTTTTATATTCCTGGGCCTTATTGGCACCCAACCCTTTGCTCTTCAGCCAAAATGCTGTTTTCTTCTAAGTGCTTAGAGAGTTTTTTGAGTAATATAAGTTGTGTAAAAAAAATAAGTTGTGTAAAATATAAAGTTTGTAAACATGTCCATTGGCCTATATTTGGAGGCTTCGTTGATGTTTTAATATGTATGTATGCAATGTATAAATATATACACTTACATACATACACACAATATGATGCTTTCGGTTAAGAATGATAGAAATAGGCTTACATTGAAGAATAGGCTGGTAAAGGGCATTGCTAATAATATTTCTGTCAAGCATTTGGGTCAATAATTGTGGCTCTCATTCATAGCTTCAACTTTCTTGTTTTAAAGAGAAACTGGTTTCAGTTGCTTGACGTAGGCATTCTGTTACTCCATTAATGGCATATGAACTTTCTGTTTTAGGTTTGATACAACTTGTACTTTTGTTGGATTAGATTTCTTTTGACCAACCAGACAAACCAGAAATTTTCCTTATCCTCCTTCTTTGAGGTTTTTCTCTTTCTTCTAATTTCTTTGCTTCTTAAGCCTCCATATTATGACTTTTAATAGACAAAAGTTTTTTTTTCTGCTTTGACACTTTGTAATACCTCTATCTTCTGACTTCTGCTTTTAAGAGAATAAAAAATTCTTATGTAATTTTTTTATGGTTTTCATTTCACATGTTCCTTTTTTTGTTGCCCCAAAATGGCAATATGGCATTCAAGTTGTCTACTTTTGCCAATGTCTAGGTATTTACGTCATTTTCCATTGTTTTCCCACAGATGTTCAATAGTTTTCTGAAGCTTCTTCTGCCATAATGGTATTTGGCATCTGCCCTTAGAGCATTGCTAGATTGCTCTACATTTTCTACTATGTATTGTCTTTACTGTGACAATATCTATAGATCTTGAAATATTTTTACACTTTTTTGGGGCAAATATTGAGGGAGAAATCATTGGTTCATGAAGGTCATAGAAGACACCAACTTTTAAAAATTCTTTTCTTTGGGTATATTAGTTAGTCTATTAGTTGGATTCATGCTAGTAAACAAAAAAAGGATTTTTCAAAATTCCAGCCTAAGTATGTCCACTTTTTTAAACATTCAGGATACTGGCATTATTTTTCTTATTCATTCTGTTATTAGGTAGCATGTAGCAATTCTGGAGTTCAAGTTAAGTGTAGATTTTCAGTTCCTTCAGTTTCTTCAGCTTTTCTTTTTCACACCAAAGTTCTCCTCAATATCTGCTCTTATTTCCTCTAATTTGAGTTGAAGAATGGTTGTCTCTTATCTGCACTGATCCACAATAGATTTTCATATAACTTGGAGCTGAGAATATCATTGACAAAAAGTGGTATGAAACCCTTGCCTATAACTGATCTGATAAATTTGTTGATGAATGGTGTCCTGACTGGCATGTACTAAGAACATGCAGAGCTTTAGTTATTTCAAGGGAACCCATGGTCTGCCCACTTTAGTGGCCAGTGCCATCTGCAGCAGAACATTTCCACCAAGTGGAGGATTGGGATTTCTGATTTGTTTGGGTCTCTTTTGCCTTCTGGCGGTAGCAGAACTCAAAGGAGTGCCGTTTACTCCTCTGTCCTCTGTCACACTGATGGTCATCATGATTTTGATAGGATCTATACTTCCATGCTCCATCATCTAGTTCTTAGATTAATAGGAGCAATTATAGGGTGTCAACCCACCAAAACCTATTTGGCCAATGAGTCAAGGTTCCTGCCAGTCCTTAATGGACTCAGAACACACAGGGTCCTTGCTGAATATCACCCAAACTGTTATTCCCTTCTCTTTGCTGTTACTCATATCCCAGGGGATAAATGGATGAGACCTTAGTCATTCCTGGACCTAACTTCTCATATTCTAGAGAGGATACTGAGATCCAGAGAGAAATAAGCTCCAGTTCATACAGGTTAGGTGACAGATATGGCAAGTTGAATTGAGATCTTCTGACTCAAATGCAAAGAGTTCTTTTCACTGCATCATGTATGCTGACTAAATCAAAGCCATGAAATATACCAATGTTAGACTTTTTGTTGGTTCCCTTGGAAAGGATGAGTAAATTAGAATTGGGAATAAGAGGGGAACATGAGAAAGCATCCAGTCAGACTAGCCTCATTACCTTCTCCTTAGTAAGCTTTGTTCTTTCCTAACTGTCACTTCAAAGTGTCCTCCTCCTAGAACTCAATGAAATTCAATCTTCATGGCTTATTAAACAATATCATGTGCATAACACTGTACTGGGTGTTTGTGGCACAAAGATAAAGATGACATTCTTTTTCCTCAAGGAGTTGACGTTCTACTGGGGTGGAGTCAGGATTTGGGGATAAGAAATGATACAATGGATGAATTTACTATAAAATATTTAATGGAAGACAGAAGAAATTCAGAAAAAAATACCTCAGGAAACTGGAGGAGAGTGAGCATGATTTCATGGAAGGGAGAGGGAGAAGGCTTCGCAGAAGAATGTACCACCTGAGCTCAGCCTTGAAGAAGAAGAAGAATTTTGAAAGATAGAGATGAGAAAAGTATGTCCAGACATGAGAGATAGCTTGGGTGGAAGTCTGGAAGTTAGCTCTCTCGTTTCACCCCTACTCCTTCTCAATACTACATAATTTTTTTCAATTTTCTTTTTTTAAAAAATACTTGTTTTCCGTTTTTATCAATCACTTCCATAAGTCTTAAATTTTCTCCCCCTCCATCCCCCCTCCCTCTCTGAGATGGCATGCAATCTTATATGGATTCTACACATATATTCTTATTAAACACTTTTTCGCATTAGTCATGCTACATAGAAAACTTAAAATTAATGAGAGAAACCATAAGAAAAACCAAAACAAAACAAAACATAACACAAGAGAAAATAGACTGCTTTATTTGGCATTCTCATTCCATAGTTCTTTCTCTGGATGTGGATGGCATTTTGCCTTGAGTCTTTTGGCAATGTTTTAGGTCCTTGCATTGCTAGGAAGGGCTAAATCTATCAGAAACAATCCTCTTACACTGTGACTGTTAACTGTGAACAATGTTCTCCTGGTTCTGCTCCTTTCACCCAGCATCAGTTCATATAAGTCTTTCTAGGCTTCTGTAAAGTCTTCCTGTTCATCGTTTCTCATAGCACTATAGTATTCCATTACATTCCTATACCACAACTTGTTCAGCCATCCCCCAATTGATGGGCATCCCCTTGATTTCCAGTTCTTGGCCAGCATAAAGAGAGCTGCTATAAATATTTTTGTACATGTGGGACCTTTTCCCATTCTTTTGATCTCTACACCCAGCTCAAGGCTTATCACCTCCCAAAACCCTCCTTAGGCTCCTCCACTTCCCACATTGATTTCTATTCACTCTTGATTCTTATAACATTTAAAGCAGCTATTATCCGTTTAATACTCATTCAACCTAGCTTTGGATTGTACAATTATAGAATCAGAGAATATAAGTCTTAGAAAAGGATCTTGTAGCCCACCCCCCTCATTTTATGCAGAAAGGAGCTAAGGACCTAAGAAGGGAAAAGATTTGCTTAAAGTTATTTGGGGAGTTGCAAAGTAAGGACTAGTGTGTGTGTGAGTGTGTGTGTGTGTGTGTGTGTGTGTATAGTAGTAGTAGTAGTAGTACTAGTAGTAGTAGTAGAAGGACCACTGCACTTAGAGAATCTGGGTTCAAATGCTTTCTTTGCCTGTTATGATCTGAGTTACCTTGGACATCCATTTAACTTCTCTGGAACTCAGTTTCCCCTTAGTAAAAAGGAGTTGGATTAGATGACTTTTAAGGTCCCTTCTATCTCTAAATTCATGACTTATGACCTATGCTCTATGATAAATCATAAACTAAATGTAGGAAAAGCATATGGCTACTCACAGAGCATGATTAGATGGGGCATAAACTATGCCTGCCCCAAGGTACCTCCTCCCAGGGTTGTCCTACAAAGGTAGGAACGCTCAACCACCACCCACATATGAGCAAACAGCTTAATCTGCCCAAAATAGACACTTGGGAAATAACTGTTTCCTGATCTTCTCAACCAGAACCATCTTATAGACAACCCTACTCCCTCAATCCCGTCTCTCTGTACAACCATAGGAATGTTACCTTTTCTTAGCAGGATCTTGGAGAAAAACAAACTCTAAGCCTCAACTAAGAGGAGAAATAAATATTTTCCAGTCTATTTAAGATAGAGTTTAGGTATTTCAGATTAGCCCAAACAATTCTCAGAATTGAATATTTGATAAGACAAAAACAATCATTAAATAAGACAACTTAGTAGGGAAAATTATATGATCTGGCATGTAATCCTCTCCTGGAAAAATTAGATAAATTCTAGCAAGCCTAGTGGTGCAGTGGATAGAGTGTCAGGCCTGGAGTCAGAAAGACTCATCTACCCAAGTTCAAATCCAGCCTCAGACACTTACTAGCTGTATGATCCTGGGCAAATCACTTAACCTTGTTTCCCTCAGTTTCCTCATCTGTAAAAGGATCTAGAGAATGAAATGGCAAACAGTATCTTTGCCAAGAAAATCCCAAATAGGGTCATGAAGATTCAAACATGACTGAAAATGACTAAATAAAAGCAAGGTTTTTGGATTAAGTGTTTTGTTGGATTTTATTGGATTAAGTGTTATGTGTTCTGTATATAGTTAAACCCTAAGTGAAAAAATAGAAATTACTCCTAATGTATTGGACTTTGGGAATAGGAATTTTTTAAAATAGATAAACCTAAGCTTATCAAATATCTGGTATTTGATTTCAGTCTGAAGATTTATTTCATCCCATCTTTTTTGTTTTTTCCTTTAGAATCTCACTCTTTCATTGATTCACAATTCAAACCCCCTCAACTGTAAGTGCCCAATCCTTCAAACTCTCTTCTATTTAACTACATTGCATTTATTCTCTGTATTTAGCCTGTATATGCTTGTATATGTCCTTTTGGACTCTGTACATTAGAATGTAGGCTTCTTGCAAGTAAGAAACGTTTCATTTATTACATTTACATATTGCTGTACTTAGAGCAATGCCTGGTACTCAACAAATACTTAATGACTGATTGCTTTTGATATGAGCAATGGAAAAGGAAAAGAAATTTTCTCACTACTAAGATTTTCTATTAGACTAAAGTTATGACTCCACAGTTGAAAAAAGCGTACATAAATCAAAATATGATGTAAATATTGAATTGGAAATCACAAATTATGTAGTAAAATTGGTTTTACATATTGAATTTCCTAATTAAATTTCTCTGGGTTCATTCACTATTATGATCAAGTTGGAAATTAAAAACTTGCTTGTTAGAGTCTTACAAACACTTTCTGACATTCCCCCCAATATACTTTGTTTCTGTCTCTGTATCTATCCCTGTCTCTGTTTCTTTGTCTCTCTATTGCTTCTGTGAAACCATGAGTTTCTGCTATTGCAGAAGTGGATATTATAGCTTGCAAAATTTCTCTAAACCCTGTAGTGACTTTACTTACCTTCTCTGTGCTAGCTATACTCATGTGTTAATTTTATTTCTCCATAATTGAAAGAGGTATTTTTATGACTCTGTCTCTAAGCAGAACAGTAGAGTATGTAATTTATGATCAGAAGCTGTTTAGATTAAACCTGTCATCTGAATAACTAACGGCTCAGGCTAATTCTCATTTTGCTAAATAGGGATTTGTACGTTCTTTTATGAGCTATGATTTCCCTGACATGACCAAGGCATATTTTATTTCTGAAAATTTGTACTTTTGTTTGTGAAGATGTACTGTATAAACATAAATTATATATGAAGCCTTGACAGAGTTTTTGAGTGTTATGATTTCAGATAGTTAAGCTGTGATCTCTCCCCAGATTGCCTTGTATTCATTCTGCATGAATTTTGTACGGACAATTTTCCCTCAGGTGAACACATGAGCCTTGAGGGCAGAGAAGGTTTCATTTTTGTCTTGTGGGCTCCAGCATACAGTAGGTATTCAATAAATATTTGTTGAATAGACTTGAATTGAAATGAATAAGCCAAGAATGGAGATGTTTCCATGAGGTCATGAATATTTCCAGGAATTCACAATCTCATATATTGAGAGAACAGGAAAGAGTCTTCAGTGCCAGCTAATTTAATTCTTCTGTTTTGTGTTTATTGCACTACCTTATATTGGAAGAAAGGAAACAAGCATTATTAGGCACCTACTATGTGCCAGGCACTGTGCTGGGTTACAGCTGTCTCATTTGGACCTGTGAGGTAGGTATGTTATTATTAGTCCATTTTACAGTTAAGAAAACTGAGTCAGACAAAGGTTAAGTGACTTATGCTAGGGTCACACAGCTAGTTATGCGTCTGAGGCCAAATTTGAATTCTAGTTTTCTCGATTTTAGGCTCAATGATCTATCCTTTGAACCACCCAGCTGACACTATCGTGACTTACTTTCTGTGTGTGTCTTCTCATCCCTACAAGACTGTCAGCTTTTTGACGGCAGACACCGTGTCATTATCTTAGAAAAGACCTTCCTCCCCAATGCCTTGTGAGAAATGGAAGTACACTTATCATTATCCCCATTTTATTTATGAGGAAATTGAATCTCAGAGAGGTTGAATCAGTGCTTACACAACTAATAAGTGTCAGAGTCATGATTTGAACTCAGGTCCTCCTGATTCCAGAGCTGGTGTCCTATCCATTGCACCACTTGGTTCCCCCCCAAAACATGCTTTCCAGCTTAATGTGTATCATTAACATTTTCTCCATCACTTTCTTAAGTCTAGACAATTACTAAAACAACATATCAAGCTATGATTTGTAGCTTCTGCTGAAGTATAAATGCTCACTCTGAAAGTTTAATAATCACGTTCACAGGCTGATTACATTCCAGCACACCCAAACTTTGTTCTGTTACTTATTATGTGGGTAACTTTGGGCAAAGTCCTTTACACCCCTCAACCTCATTTTCCTCTTCCGTGAAATAGGTGATTGTATAGGATGAGGTTCATGTCTGAGGTTAATTCTCCGATTGTCTGTCTGTCTGAGGGCCAGGTCTCTTGCTCTCCCTGGTTTCCTCCCCATCCCCTGCCCATCAGGACTCCTTGATGTTTCTGCAACAAAATGGGCCTTCCTCCTCCCTTCAGGGCTCCATCTGCTCCTTAGTTCTATCAGCCCCCGGTTACTTCTCATTGCTTGGAGTTATATCATCATGTTCTTGGAACCTTTTTTCAGTTCTCTCTCCTCTGGGTTCCCCCACTTGAAAACAGGCCATCCTTGTATATTTAGATACTGTTCCTGGCCCATCCTCAGTAAGATGCATAATCTGAGTTGTTTCTCCAGAAGTGGAGAGGAGTGGTATTGAACCATAAGCATCCTTTCACCTGGTTCTCCAAGTGACCTATTGCATTTGTGAGATGATTATACGCAATGCGTCTATAGCCAGAGTCAAGGGTAGGGGTGTGGGGGAGCTGGTTTGTGGTCAGGGGTAGGAGTTCGATCTTCTCTGTGTGACTCTACTCAGCCTATTGGCTACAAATCCATAGCTTTGTCCTTTCTACTAAGAGGCCAGTGCCACTTAAGAGCACTTAGACTTCTTTGTCTAGGGGAAAAGTCCCAGGAAGTAATTTGTTTAGTGGGTCCTCTACCCTGTCTTGCAGTGTGGCCCCTGAATGACAAAGATGCTCTTCCATCCTCACTGCCCCATCCATCCTATCAATCACCAAATTCTGTTTCTATCTTCCAAACATCTCTTGCATCTGGTCCTCCTCTCCCTTCATAGTCCTCTCTCAGATTCTTGTCATATCTTGCACAGACTAACCTTCTAACTGGTCTCCCTAGCTGAAATCTCTCTTTGCTTCAATCCATCCTCCATGCAGATGCCAAAGTGATTTTCCCTAAGGGGAGGTCAGACCACATTATTCCTCTGTTCAATAAACTCCTTTTGCTCCCTCTTATATCAAGGATCAAATATTAATCCTGTTTGACGTTTAAAGTCCTTTGACAATCTCTCCTCAACTTGCCTTTCCAGCCTGATTCAATGGTCCTTATTTTCATATACACTACAGTTTTCTTCCTGTTCCTCACATATACCATCATCTCCCATCACCTCACCTTTGCACTGGTTGTCTCTGTGCCTGGAATGAACCCCCCTCCTTCTCTTGAAATCTCTAGCTTCCTTCGAAGTTTGGTTGAAATGCAACCTTCTATACGAGTTCTTTCTTCATCCCTCCAGCTGTGAAATACCTTCCCTTAAAAATGTCCTTGTTATCTGACTTTGTACATAACTACCCATGTCCATGTTGTTTTCCCTCCTGAAGGGCAGGTGTTTATTTCACTTTTGTCTTTTGAAGTGAGTCTGTTCTGCTGTGACCCATGATTCTAGGCCAGGCTCCCTACATCTACCTTTAAGGGTTCAAGGGTAACCTGAAGTCTCTTCTCTAATGCTCTTGTTAGGTGCCAGTAACTAGCCCACAGTTCCATTTAATGACTTAGGTCAATTAGCTTTTACAAGTAACTTATTTTGAAGACATAGAGAGCACAAAGCATGCACATTTCTCCTGGTACCTGGGGGCATACTCTGCCCTGACTCAAAATTTAGCTTAATTCCTACTGATCCCACCAACTTTATGTCCAATTGTAGCATCATGGTAGGATGAATCCTTTTCTCAGCTACTTCTGGGTTGGATCCCACAGGTCACTCCTTGATCCTTATAACATTGATGGGACTCTAGAGGAAAAACTTAGACTCAGGAACATGAGGAAGATGGAATTCACAGAACTGGAGGCTCTAATCCCTCTACCTGGAATGGAAAGGAACAAAACCCAGAGGTCAGGGACTAAGGTCCATTTCATAGGACTGAAAGCACCTCAGAGCAGACAAAGTCCCATGGCCTTTCCCCTTCTGGCATTGTCTCTCATCAGAAGTCTGATTAGCTAGGACGAAGTCAAATCAGAACAGCAGAAAAGGATGAGGCCAAGGCTGAGACTTAACAGGATTTTTTTGAATGTCTCTTTAGCAATCAATGAGCTTCTTTTTCAGGGAGAAGAACTGGAGATGTTCCAGAATGTCTACATCTGACTCAATGTCTCTCCAACTCATCTATGTTATGGGTCATCAAAATTCTCCTCAAAGTAGGCTCCTCAGTGTTGGAGACACTGTGTGACAATGACATCAGACTCATTGTATATATAATCAGATACATTGTATCCCTAGAATCTGGGACATGATAGTTTCTTCATCAATGCTTGTTTGACTGACTGATTGATAGAAAGAGCGTTCTTATTCCCTCTCAATGCTTGGATCTGGTATTTTCTAACTGTGTGTCTGGGGCCCAGTTACTTCATCCCTCTTTTCTTATCCATAAAATTAGGGGTTGGACCACATTATCTCCCTTTCATTTCTAAATGTTATAGTGATAAGATCCACTGGGTGAATTTATCTTGATTAATGAAAATAATGTTTATCAAGGGGCAGAGGAAACCACCCCCCTCCAGGAGGTGTGGCTGCTTCTGTGGCTAGACTAATTTCCTGACTTGGTTGGAGGCTATGGTTGAGTGAAGGAGCCAGCCCCATCTTTCCTGTGAGGGCCCCCCAACATGGCCAGGTGCTGATGGGTTGGGAAAGCAAGGTGGTAGGGGGAGAAAGTTATGAGAGAATGTAAGTATAAATCCCCTTTATCAGGGAAGGGGATGTTCTTCTAAACATGGTACTAGAGGAAAGAGATGGAAACATGGCGGATGAGAAGAGCACCAGACTTGGCCTAGGGAAATCCAGAATTGTCTTTCTCTCTCCTCCTCTTTGTCATGGTAGGATCAGTTCAGGGTCAGGGGCCAAGAGTAAATCTCACATTGTAGTAGAAAGGGCAGTAGACTTGGGCTCAGAAACTCTGCATTTAAGTTCCCAGCTTTTGTTGTTACAGGCTTTGTGACTTTGGGTCAGTCAGTCCCTTTCCCTTTGTGGGCTTTAATTTTCTCTTCTGTAAAACAGGAATGAGAATTAATAAACCTTACAGAATTCTTGTAAAGAAATTTGCTTTGCAAAACCTTAAAGTACTATGTAAATGTGAATTATTATTTCCCCCAGGAGTTATGGGGGTCTATTCTGGGCTGGGGGAAAATCTACTGTTCACTTGGTTCTTTCCCAGGGCTGGGGCTGATAACTGGTACTGGGATGAGTTTTAGTTTCCTCTTTTGTAATATGAAGATACCCCTGCCCCTGTTTATCTCTCAGGGCTATCGTGTGAACCAAAGGAAATAACTTTTTTATGAGAAACTTGATGAACCATCAGCGCATGAAGGGAAGGCCTCCTTACTGTAGAGACAGAGTTCGTGACAGGAGTCTGAGTTTCTGTTATCATTTAAGTCAAGTGCAAGAGCTTTTGCAGTCATTTGACGTGTTGGATTGGGTGAGGAATGGGAAACACCATCCTGTAGTTAGTATTGGGAGGAGAGGATAAAAGTCACAGCACAAGAAGGTTTCTCATGTTGGAATCCATCTTGAGTTGTGCCCCTGGAGTGCCTACACTGTGTATTGTCTCCTGCCCTCACTCTTTCTCTAGTCTCAGCCAAGTTTCTCTTGAAAGGCTGTACAAGGGACCAGAGAATCATAGATCCAGGGCTAGAACGGACATCATAAGTCATCCCATCCAACATCTTCTTTTTGTAGATGAGAAAGCTGAGGTGTGGGAAGGTTGAGTGGCTTCCTATGGTTATACACATGATGAGGTCAGATTTGAACCCAGGTCTTATTACTCCAAGGTCAGTGCCTTTTCTTTGGTGCCCTCTACTACTTCTTACCAGCTTCCTTGAAAGTCCAAGAACTAGGGAGAGGAAGGTCAAAGACTCCTTTATTAGTCTGATCAATAGTTATAGCTCTTTAGTTCATGGCTTTAGCAACAAATGCCAGACTGGAGACTTGCCCTGACTGAGCTAGCTCGTCTTGCCCATGAGCAGGGCCACTGAGGAGGGAGCGATTCATGTCTCCTGGGAAGACCAGTAGGCTAGGTCTTCACTGGAGCTTCCTCTGTATTCCCATGAGACTTGTCTAGGAGTAGCACCTTAGGGGACCACATTTTAGGAAAGACACAGGCAATTTGAAACCCTTCCCAAAAAGGAGGACCCTGCTAAAGAGAGAACTGGAGACCATGCCATACAATGATTGATAAAGGATGAGACATTCAGACTGGACAAGAAAAGGTTTGGAAGGAGTTGTGGTAGCTTAATAAATAATTAATAAAGCTTAATATGGCAGCTGGGTGGTACCATAGTGCATAAAGGAATGGGCCTGAAGTCAGGAAGACTCATCTCCCTGAGTTCAAATCCAACCTCAGACATTAGCTGTGTGACCCTGGGCAAGTCACTTAACCCTGTTTGCTTCAGTTTTCTCATCTGTAAAATGAGCTGGCAAAACCATTTCAGTGTCTTTGCCAAGAAAATCCCAAATGGGGTCACAAAGAGTCGGACATGCCTGAAAAGTCTGAACAACAGCAAGAGCCTAATAAATGTTTTTTTCTTTCCTTCTTTATAGAATTTGAGCTGGAAGGGACCTTGGAGGTCAGCGAGTTCAAACCCCTCTTTTTACAGAGAAAGAAACTGAGGTCATGGAGTTTAAGTGATGTAAGTCACACAAAACTGAGATAAGAACCCAGGTCCTCTGACTTTGGTGTCCCAGTTCTTTTTGTCCAGTCTCTCCCTTGATAGTGACCAATGAGCACTTTGAAAATAATCACCTTTATTGTAAGATAGACAGGGACACAAATGGGCCTTAGACTAGAGTCGAGGATCTGGAAACAAACTCACAGCATAATAGGGAAGTCACTGCAATGAGGATGAAATCAGATCTTTTTAGTATTGGTCACTTGAGTAGGCCCTGGGTAGATGGATTCAGACCCTGCCATCCCTGAATTCCCCTGGGAGCTGTGCTCCATTTGAGTCTGTCCACCTGACGAATCTGCATAGCTCAGAAAGGTCATCTGGTCCACCCTGCTTTAACTTAGAAACCCTCAGTTAGTCAGTCAGTCACCATGTATTTATTAAGCACTTCCTATGTGCTAAGCTCCAGAAATACACAGAAAGGCAAAACCCAGTATAGCCTCTGTTCTCAAGGACCTCATATTCTAATGAAAAACAGGTTAAAGAAACAAGCCTGTAGGCTGCTATGTGGTGTAATGGATGGAAGTGCTGGGCCTGGAGTCAGGAAGCTCTGAGTTCAAATTCTGCCTCAGACACGTCATCCATCTTCTTTCAGCCTCAGTTTCCTCAACTGGAAGATAGGATAATAATGGTACAGACCCCCCAGGGCTGTTATGAGGAGCAAGCGAGCTAATGACACATGTCAAGTACTTAGTACACTCTACGGATAGGACGACTGCTTTTATTATTATACAGAACCTCAGAGGGGGAAGGCACTGGCAGTGGGGTGAAGGCAGGCGCAGAGACCGAGGCAGGCTGACTTTAGAAGATGGGATTTGAGCTGAAGCTCGAAGGAGGCAAGGGAAGTTAAGAGGTGAAGGCGGAGGGTTGTGTTTGAGGAACAGCAAGGGGTGTACATGTATGTGTGTATGAGTGTGTGTGTGTGTGTGTGTGTGTGTGTGTGTGTGTGTGTGTGTGTCAGACAGACAGACAGACAGTGCGGGGGGAAAGAGGGCCAAAACAGTATAATCTGGGGAGGTAAGAAGGGGCTGGGTAGGTTGTGGAAGACTTTAAAAGCCCAACAATGGACTGGATAATAGAGGAAAGAAGCCTGGAGAGCCGCTCTCTTTACTGTGGCTCATACTATTTCTACCCCTTTCCCACTGTCCTGGGTGCTTCTCTTGGCCCTACTTGACTTGCTTCCCCCACTTCTGTCCATCCCTGCTTTCAACCCAAGTCCTTGCTTAGCTTTTTCTTCTATCTAACTCTGATCTGCAACATCCTGAGAAATGAAGCCTTTCCCTACCTTCACCATGTCTACGCCATGCTTGCCTTTCTGAGCTAGCAAAGCTGCTTGGGTTCATTACACATTAATACTTTCAGTCTAAAGGGAATCCCTCTCCTTCATAAATTCCACTCAGTTCAGGAGAAGTCTTCTTCTTGCCCACTGTGCTGTATATTGAGAGCTCAGTCTAATCAGGGAAGTATATATTATATACACATGTACATATTTGTATATATACACATACACATCTGTAATTCTATGAGTTTGTACTTTATCTAGCTCAACAGTGCCTACTTACATTTGAAAAATGGTATTAATTTGTGTGTGAGATATGTCACTTATTCAGTCTATAAAAATGTGGTTATTTATGGATTCATCTATGGCTTTAGGAATCCTTTACAAAATTCCAGTGGTGCCCCTCTCATCTCCCAGAATTCTGAGGCTGATAGGTTGGAAACCACTGATTTAGACCATTCCCCTGTCTCCAGGCAGGATGCTCAGTATCTGGCACTTTCTCTCACTTCAGTGAGTTATAAAAGCCCTCCTTCGAAGTTTCATTCCTTGGAAAACCTAGAGTGACTGAATGTTGTAGGGGTGTAGGGGGGTGAGAAGTGGGGAGAGGTAAAGGTGGAAATGAAAGCTGCTAATAGAAACTCACCCCCTCTCAAACTTATGATCCCCAAAGAAATAGAAAATTCTCCCTTGTAGGTGACTAGCTGCCTAGCTGAGCCTGTCTCCCCACTATTCAGCTCCTGATGGAAAGATGAAATGACAGCACTCTATTATATTTTTACCATTTGGCTGAAACTTCACTCCTCCCTGGGGCTTTGAACACTCCACGCAGAGATGGCAGTTCCCCCCTTCTCACCCTCCAACATCAGGGCTTTGCATCCCTGATGGTGTTTGACGTGTCAACCCCAGACCTCTCAGTTCCCATAGACCCTCCCTGTGAGGGAAGGAATGGAGTTGGGGGAGGGGGAAACAGGACTTTCCCTGAGGCTAGACAGAGTAGGCAGCCACCTACCTGGTGCAATGTGAAGGATGCTGGGGAAGACAAAAATAACTCCCCTACTGGCTTGTTACAGTGCCTGAAATGACCTATTTGAGGCAGCCCAGGGTGGTGGATAGACTGCTGGGCTTGCAATCTGGAGACCTGAATTCAAATCCCAGCATCCTTGGAGACTTGTTAGCTAGGTGACCTTGGGAAAGGGACAATCTACCTGAGGCTGATGACTCATTTCCAAAATGGGTATAGACTACGAGGGAGATTCCTGCCTCAATAGTTTGTTGGAAGGAAAGTACTTAGTTCTAAGCACTATAGAAGTGGGACATGATTATCGTTGCTATGAGGCAATGATTCCCTTTGGAGTCAGCATTGACCCCCTCCAGGTCATGCTGCAAAGTTCCCCTCAGGACAGGGAGCCCATTCCAGCCAGTCCATCCTTTTTTTGCGGGGGAGGGCAGTGTTTGGGTGGGTAGTCTGGAGCCATGATTTCACTGGAACAGAGAACTTTCAGTGAGTTCCCTCTAACACTATAAATTAGACCCTCAATTGGCACACATTTTCTAGTTCAAGAATGTAACCTGGGATGCTGAG
>CM053769.1:499473361-499518812 GCA_028658325.1 Potorous gilbertii | reverse complement strand
CTGAGCGATACTCCCCTCTGTTATTATTCCTGACAAGAGTGTATCCAGTCTTTTCTTGGATACCTTAAGAAATAGAAAATTAGCTATCTTTCCAGGCAACCAGTTATACTTTGGGATAATCCTAATGTCTAGAAAGGAAAGGTGATGCTGTGGAAGGAATGCTGAATCAGTATTTGTTGAATGAATGAATGAGAGAATGAAGCCAAATGATTTGGATTTTAATCCCAGCTCTAGCTCTTACAATGAATCAATCAAACAAGAAACCTCTGTCACGAGTCATTAGGCACCAGGTACTATGCCAGACATGGGGATTAGGAAGATAGAAAAGATGAAGTAACCCCAGCTTTCGAGGGGCTTATGTGTAAGTGTACATAGATGAGCATACACAGAATAAACCTCCACAAAGTAAATATGAAATCAACAGGAACTAGTTAAGTTCCTGTTTGGGAGGGAGGGCAGTAGCAATGGGATGGGGAGCAGAAAAGGATTTGTGGAGAAAGTGGTGCCTGAGCTTCACCTCTAAGGAAGTGAGAGATCCTGTGAGTTGGAGGTGAGGAGGGAATGCCTCCCAGGCATGGGGGATGGCCAGTGCAAAGGCAGAGATGTGGCAGATGGAGTGCTGTATGTGAGGAGCAGAGAGAAAGCCAGTTTGGCTGGACTGAAGAATGCAGGAAGGGGAATCTTGCATAATGAGACTGGAAAGATAGATTGGGGCCAACTTGTGAAGGGCTTTAAAAGCCAAGCAGAAAAGTTTATATTTAGCCTAGAGACAAGGAGATGTACTGGGGTATAGCAGAGAGAAAGCTTCCCTGGGAGGTAGGAAGACCTGGTTTAGTCTGACACATTGGGGCTGTGGGATCCTGGATAAGCTACTGAACCTCTCAGCACCCTGAGCACTGAGGTAGCTGGATGGTGCAGTGGATAGAGCATCCAGCCTGAACACAAGAAGATCAGAGTTGGCATCGGGTAAATCCCTTCATCTATGACTCAGTTTCTTCTACTGTGAAATGAGGATTAAAATAGTCCCTACCTCCCGGGATTGTTGAAAAGATCAAATGAGGTAACCTTTGTAAAGTGCTTAACATATAATAGGGGTTTAGTAAATGCTTTCCTTTCTCTAGGTCTCTCTCAAAGACTAAGATGCAGAGTGAGTGCCTACTGGGAATTACTTACTGGAGGGCATTTCCTCACCGGAGAATTCTCTGTATCCAAGAAACCACAGATAGCTCCAGTCTCTACCTACCTAGAGGGAATAGGGAGCCATTGCAATTTACAGCAGAAGAGACACTGGATCAGATGAGATGTGCGTTGAAGGGAAATTGCCTTGATTAGCTGTAGGGAGGATGAACTAGAGTGGAGAGAGGGACATTCCTAAGTTGTGATTTTCTCACTTGTAAAATTCAGGGGTTCATAGATCCATAAATCGTTAAGAATTAGACTAGACTTCAGAGTCAGTTTCATGTTCTAAATGGCATTTTTCCTTCTATTGAGTTGATCAGGATACTACCATCTGAAGCCTGGGCTGAGCTCTCCGTGGGCAGAGCCCTGGATGCGCACTGCAGAGGAGAGACTCAAGGAGGAAGAGAGTTTTACCTCCCTCCCTCCCTCACTCCCTCACTCACTCACTCACAGGAAATCCCCCTATGCTGGGAGAAACATGGTTTCTGCCCTTACAGTCAACCTCCTTTGTCAGGAGTTTCTTTGAATCCAATCCAACGCAGCCCCCTTGCCATGTGCTCCCCCCAACAATCTCTCCTTTTCTTTCTTCCTGTCTTTTCCTTGCCGACTCAGCAGTCCTCTGCCTGCCTCCCTGGCATCTCAATGAAATAGATTCTATCCCTTCCTGGGTTGGAGCCAGGAGCTGCAGACCCCTTTCTGCCTTTATAATAAAGGCACAAACTAGAGTGTATAGATGTGCGTGTGGAGAGCCTTGGGCCCTCTGTTTCCCCAGGAGACTTAACTGTGTACCTATTCTTTACTGCTGGAGAAGTTGGGGTTCAACTCACCATCGCTCCCCCAGAGTAGAAATGGGAAGGCTGTTGTTGGGGAATTCATTTCCCCTCTCTCCTCCACAGCTCTACCCCCACCTCCAAATGTGCAAATATTAAGTCACATTGGAAAAACACAGCCTTCTTCTCATGGACGGGTGAGATACCATCTGTGCACTCACCTGGCTGCTGGGGGGAAGGAGAGAGACCATCAAGGACCTTGAATTCAAACTCCCTCCCATGCAGCCCTCTTCTCCACCCTGCCTCAGACCCCCCTCCTCTCCCTTCTCTTCCACACATCTGGTGGGAGATGAAGATGAATGGGCCTTTTGTCTCGGCAAAACCAAAGCCCTGACCTGCTTCTGGCTTCTAAATGGAGGGAGCTGGGCTTGCCTAACTTTCCCTCACATCCCAGCCAATGATGGAATAGGAGGCTGCATGGAGGGTGTGATGAAGGATCAGAATGTTACCCCTAGCCCCCATTAAAAAACCTCACCTACAGGAAAGTAAAGAACCTGCTGCCATGATGCTTAACATTTTCCCATTATTGCTTGACTTCTTTGGATTAAGGCAAATCTGAGAAGCTGGAGAGACATTTGACTCCTTTTCCATCATTAGCACCCTGATGTAGATGAGTGATTATGCCAAGGAAAGGGGTACAGTTCCCATAACCCCCATTTTACTGATAAGGAAACTGATGCTCAGAGATGTCCAGTGACTTGAGTATAATCATACAGCTTTAATACTAATAATGGTTACCGTTTATATAGAACCTTAAGGTCTAAAGAGATAGTTCTTTATTGATGTAGCATTTCTCATTCGATCCTTGCCATGACTTTGAGAAATAGATGAGTGAATGAATGAAAGAGTGACCTTAACAAAGTATGGGCAAGGCAGTTTCTTTGGGGCTGACTCTCCCCTTCCACCAAGCTCTTGCTGGTCCCTCATCCCTTTGTGGAAGCACCTTCTGTGTAGAATGGATGGAGAATCTGGTCATTTTGCCATTACCTCAAGCAGGTGATGAGTGACAGATGCCCCTTCCAGGCTCTGGCCTTGGCTTCCTGGGGGTTTGCTGGACTCTGTGGCCGATACTGCCTTGGGCTTTCCCTCTCAAGGCCGTTGTTGTCCCCTGAGCCAGGGCCGTGTTCTTCTCCTTCATTTCCAGCTCCCTGTGGTGCTGACCTCTCCCAGCTGCATCCCCTAATGGGAAATGACACTCTTGCTTTGAAAGGATTTGGGAAGTAATTGAAGGCCTGGTCTTTTGCCAAAGTCCAGTGGGGCTGCCAGCCAGGGTCATAAGTTCCTACTGGAAGAGCTCAGGAACAGGAATGGGGGAAGGGATGGAGAAAGAGGAAAGACAACAGGTGGGAGAGAGTTGTGCAGGAAAGAGCAAATCAGTGTGTTCCATTTGTTCTAACCTTAGTCCCCCTATCTTAACCTCATGAAGACCCTGGCATCTCTCAATGCTCAAAACTTGGAAGATGGGGCAAGAATCACAGAAGACTAAATTTAGAGCCAGAAGGAATCTTGGAGAGGATCTAATTCAGTGCTTTCACTTTTACAAATGAGGAAACTGAGGCACAGAGAGAAGAAAGTGATTTCTCTAAGGTCAGACAAGAAGACCTCTGCCCTCTGACCTCAAATCCTGTGTCACTTCTACTACAGTACACTGCCCCTCAAAGAGAAGTCCCTAGGGAACTGAGCAGCTACTGTCCTGTTTACTGAAGAGATGTTTTAATCAAAAGAAGTCATGAAACTGACCTCCTTACTTATTCCACAGCTTCTTCTCTCTCTGCTTTGTTGTGTGGGAGGCAGGAGGAGAAAGAGACACAGTTCCATGGCCTAGTTAGGGAATCAAAGAATTTTAGAGTGGTAAAGGACCTTCAAGGTCATCTCGTCCCCATTTGATAAATGAGGAAGGCAGGACTAGAGAGTTCAAGTGATTCATCTCAAGGTTACTGAGCTCCTAGTGATAGAGTGATAGAGACTGGATTTGAACCAAGACCTCCCTAAGGGCCAGTGCAGGGCCCTTTCCATTATGTATACTACACTGGTACCATGTTGTATAAATAGGAAAAGATATAAGTTGATTTTAAAAAGATTGCTTTAATTTTTATTTTTCAATTAACAAGTATTTAAAAAATAATCTAAAATTTTAATTTTTAGATGAATCTAAAATTAATCTAGAAATTTAATTTTAGATGAATCTAAAATTAATCTAGAAATTTAATTTTAGATGAATCTAAAATTAATTTTAAAAGTGGTCTAAAATTTTAATTCTTAGATGACTCTAAAATTAATTTAAAAATTAACCTAAAATTTAAAAATTAATCAACTATCCCTCCTCACCCCATCAAGCGTATTCTAAAAGCAAGTTTGAAAAACAAATCCCTCAATAGAAATCTACATAATCCAATAAAACAAATTTAGTCAATCGATCAATTAATCAACATAATAAGTACCTGTTATGGTCCAGACACTGTGCTAAAAATGAAGGCTACAAAAAAAGACAAAAGACAGTCTCTGCTCTCAAGGAGCTTACAATCTGGTCATTAACCATCACCAAAAAATTTATGTTTTTCAATCTGTCAACAATCATTTATTAAGCACTTACTATGTGCCATGGGCCAGGCAAAGAGTTAGGGATCCAAAGGAAGGCAAAAGGTAGTTCTTACTCTTAAGAAGTGGAATAGAGTAAGTACCTACTATGTGCAAAGCACTATGCTAAATCCTTCATAAATATTATTTCATTTGATCCCAAGGAGCCCACAGACAAATGAGAAAAGCAATGTATGAACAGCTGTGTAAAGATAAGATATACAGGATAAATTGGAGATAATCAATAGAGGGGAAACACTAGAATTAAGGGGAATCATGAAAGACTTGTACCTTCTTTAAGTTCATCACCTCTGGCAGGAGGGGCACATTTCATCCTCATTCTTTTAGACTCCTAATTTATCACTGCATTGATCAGAGTTCTGAAGTCTTTCAAAATTGTTTTTCTCTATAATATTGTTGTTTAGTCGTGTCCAATTCTCTGTGATCTATTTGGGGTTTTCTCGGCAAAGATATGGGAGATGTTTGCCATTTCCTTCCCTAGTTCATTTTACAGATGAGGAAACTGAGGCAGGCAGGGTTAAGTGACTTCCTCAAGATCACACAGCTAGTAAGTATCAGAGGCTGGATTTGAACTCAGGTCATCCTGACTCCAGACCTGGCACTCTATTCACTGTGCCACCTAGCTGCTAGGACAGGATCTACCTGACAGTGCCTTATTTTCCAATTTTTGGCTACCACAAAAAAGAGCTATTATAAATATTTTTGTACCTATGGTTCCTTTTTCTCTTTTGCTTTGTTGAGGGGTATAGGCTTAGTAGCGGTATAGCTGGGTTTAAGAACATGCACAGTTTCATAGCATTCTGGGCCCACTTTCTTCACTACATGCCCTCCAGCTTTTGTCATTTTTCTCTTTTATCATCTTTGCTGCTCTGATAGAAAAAGGGTAAAACTTCAAAGCTGCTTTGGTTTAAATTCTTGTAATACTTAGTGACTTAGAGCATTTTAAAATATGATTGTTTATAGCTTAGATTTCTTCCTTTGAAAATAGCCATTGACCTTTTAACTATTGGGGAATAACTGTTAGTCTTACAAATTTGAATCATTTTCTTATGAATCTTGAAAATGAGACCTTTTCCAGAGAAACTTGTGGCAAAGTCGCCCCCTCCCCCAAGTTATCTCTTGTTCTTCTTTACTACATTAGGTTTATTTATAAGAAAAGAACAAAACAAAAAAAAAACTTGAAAATTTCATATTATCAAAACTATCTTTTATCTTGTGTGAGCTTTTCTATCACTTTTTTCAGATATTTAATATTTTATTTTTCCCAATTACATGTACAAACAATCTATTGTTTTTTCATGAACTCTTTTTACTTGTTTTATCATGCACCCTTTCCTTTTCCACATATCCTAAAGGAAATTTCTTCCTTGTTCCTCTATTTTGTTTATAGTGTGACTTTTAAGATCTTGCTCATGTATTAGTTTGGAGCTTACTTTGGAACATGTTGAGATGTTAGTCTAAACCAAATCTAAATCAAATTAGATGTTAATCTAAACCAAATTTCTGCCAGTTTTCTCATCAGTTTTTGAAAATAGTGAGTGCTTTCCTTCTTCCAGTAACTAGGGTCTTTGAGTGAACTGATAATTAATTGATGCTCACTGGGAAAGACTTGAGATGGCAGTAGATTATAGAGCTATAATCACACTTTAATAACCTCAGAGATAAAGACAAACAGTACAAGAAGTATAGAGACAAGCAGCAGATAGTATGGGGATGAAGGAAGGTAGGCAGCGTGAAGAAGAGGGTGGAAGTGGGGAGGGAGGGAGGAAGGAAGAGAGAGAGAGACTGAGAGAGAGAGAGAGAGAGAGAGAGAGAGAGAGAGAGAGAGAGAGAGAGAGAGAATCAGTCACAAAACTATGGATTGGAATTGGGACAAAACTATGGATTGGATTTGGGAGTACTTAGCAGCATGGACCCAATAGAGATGAAGGAATGCTGGGATGGGACAGGAGTTTGGGTTCTTATTTTTATAGTTTTTTTGGGGGGGGGGTGCAGACTAACTCTTATCTATGCCATTTTGGGGTTAGTTCAAATCATTTTGAAGTTGTTGGTAAAATGTAAAGTTAACACATCCATATCACCTAAAAATTATCAATACCATTTGATCATCTGCTGATCTGTCTGGAATTTATCTAGATAAGATTTACCTATGATAGGACCTGTAGGCCCTGACAGCAGTAGCCAGATGGCTTCCATTGATTCAGCACATATTTCCAGGTTGAGAATTTTGGTTAATATGCAATTTGTAAATGATGCACCTTTGATCTTTGGGATGATTTGTACAATTTGTATGTGACTTCCATATTCTCCTCTGCAACCTTATTTCTTGCTATTGCCCCTTTACACGGGCTACTTATAAATTCACTATACCTACTAAAAGGGGGAGGGTGGACATGGGGACCAGCACAACATACAGTTTTAACACATTGAGTTTATAAAACACTATGTTACTATATTTACTTTTGTATGTTGAACAGTATACTTAATCCATTCCACTGATTGACCTGCCTCTTTTGAAAATCAGTACCAGTCCGTTTAAATGATTACTGTTTTGTAGTTTGAGTTCTGGTATTGATAGAACCATTTCCTTCCCACTTTTTTTTCATTATTACCTTTGACCATGATTACCCATGAGCATTTGTTCTTCCATATGAATTTATTTTCTCCTCCCCCCCCCCCCCCATTTCTATAAAATATTCATTTGGGAGTTTGGCATAGAACCAAAAAAGGTAAATTAATTTAAGTAGCATTGTAATTTTTCTAATATTGACTTGACCTACCCAGGAGCGATGAATGTTTCTACAGCCTGGATAGGGTCAGGAATGGCGGAAAGAGAGGGGGTTGATGTGTAGGTGGTTACATAGGAAGAAGTCACTCTCTTAGAGTACAGCTAATGGGGCCTCTCAAGGAGAGGAAGGTGATGTCTGGAGGAGGGTGGATTTCGACTTGGGACCCCAAAGTGTTTCCAGCTGCTGTTGCTGAGGCAGAATCTCTCTATGTGTCCATGCTCCTAATCGGCACAGTGTGGCAGAGAGTGCCCCTGAGCTGAGTATTAAATTCCTGGCTGAGGTCACTGTGCTTTCTAACTCTTGGATTCCCTCTGTCTCAGTGACCTGGTCTGCCATTCACTTGCTGTATAGCTTTGGGCAAATCATTCTTCTGGGCTCCAGTTTCCTCATTTGTAAAATGACCTCCAAGGCCTCATTCCAGCTCTACTACTGTGAGATTCTGAAAGCGCAGACAGATAGCATTCTAATATCCCCTGTCTCCAAATGTGATGAGGGATCCCTGATGGAGGGGTGCTCCGAGGCTGAGCAGGGGGCTGCATAGGGCTTCCCAGGGGATGCACCTCCTCCTCTGAGCAAGGATGCTGGAGTTACATCCCTAGCCCCGCTTTACTTGTTCTGGGGAGGACCCTACCCTCTCTCAGTGCAGTGGGTAGCAATGAGTTAAAGGTACGTAGGAAAGGTTTTCAATTGCTGGGATGAAAGCTGCCATTAAAATAAAAGAAAGAAAGAAACAACAATTGAATGCAGGCTATGATTATGTGAGCTCCAGGGCCTAGAGAATGGAACTGACTGAGAGCTGAGAGCCTTAGAGGAGAGGAAGGCTGTGCTGGCTACGGAATGCCTGCTTGTTTCTCAGCCCTTCCTTGCCTTACTCCTCTTGACAGGAATTCCAAGCCCCAGCTGTCTCAGGGAGGGGCTAAAGGTTGATAACCACAGATTAAGATGAGAAAGGGGAGCTCTAGTGGGTGAGATGAATGGAAACCATTATGAGTGTGGAGAGGAGAGTGGGTGTTAGTGAGCCTGGGCTCCTTAAAGGGCAAGAGATCTGGGTCCACTCTTCAAGGGGCCTGGTTCCAGTTTGGATCCGCCCATGGGTTATTTGCTGAATGAAATAGTGTGAGTCATGTTGGCTCAGGGGTCATAGATTTTGAGCTGAAGAGGACTTCAGAGATCATTGAGTCCAAGGCCTTTCTTTTATAGAGGAGGAAGCCAAGATCAAAGAGAGGGCAATCCGTCAACAGAATTTTGAGTGCATTTCAAACTGGGCTGGTCTTTACACTAGGAATGGCCAGAGTTGAATAGAGCAGGTCAGAGGCAGGTATGTCAGGACCCTAAGTAGTGGTGTACTTTATTTCAGAGTGAGGAAAATAAATTGTAAGCAAGGAAGCTCCCCCTCCTGATAAAGAGAGCTTAACATATTGGGGTACAAGCAATGTTTCCATACATAAGTGGACTGGACTACGACGTAATCATTCTTAGGTCTTGAGTAGCTGTTCCCACGGCAGGCTCATGTGTACATGTTGTCCGGTCTTGCGGGAACAATCTCCAAGCTGATAGTCTCGTAGAGGGGTACAGTATCTGGTTCGGTCCACTTGGCTGTTTCAGGGAACAGGAATTGGGAACAAGTCAAGCAGGGTGCTGAACAGCATTCAGGTCCCTGGGAAATAGGCACATTGAACATCTGACACTTGGTCAAAGCAATACCCTTTGCCAGAGGGTGAAATCAACCAGAGTGCAAAGGAATTTTGTTATGCCAAGCCCAGGACAGTCTGCTTACTAGGCCTTAGCTCTGGGAAACAAGGTATCTCAAAAATATTCTGACATTTCTCCTTTTTGGCCAAAGGGAGGTGGTCTGAAAGAACCCCTACCTTATGGTCAGTAAAGGAGAGATAAATAAGCCAAGAAGCCAGGAGAGACCAGTTGAACCAAGACAAGATGGTGCCCAGGTGTTAGTTCTTTAAGGGAACCTGTTGGTGCCCAGGTATCATTGTTAGCCATTGTTTGCTTACTAGCAGAAAAGAGACGGAGTGGGGAACACATTTGAATGGGGGCGTTGGCGGTTGGGCACATAATATAGATTCAGTTTCCAGGCCACGCTGGCCTAGGTTCAAACAATGAAATAAAGTTATTCATTGATAATTATATTAAGTCAGGTACAGATCAGACTATTTAGAGGGCTTACAATGGACTAGTTCTGAGAAGGGAGATTTACATATCACCAAGGTAATCAAGAAAACTTAAACATTAACATCAAGTCCCTTCTAACAGAGGCACAGAGCTAACAGACTGTGCAGAAAGGATAGTCCTAAATGTTTCATGTAGTTATCTGGTCATGTAGTTATCTTTTCTTGGACAATATACTTTATTCTCGGGATTCCTCTAAAAGGGCTTCTCTGCTTCCAAATCTAGAGGTTACAAGGCATTCTGACTTAATATAGTTTAGCATAATCACTGATATTTGGTTCTCCAATTTTGAAACTTCAGACAATTTCAGTTTATATACCATCTGCTGTTTCTATCCTTATCTAAATCCTGTACCTGATACAAGAATCTTTTAAAAGTTTATGATGGTCTAACTCAAAATGAGTTTTTCTGCCTTTTAATTTTCAGAGGTATTTCAATAAGGAAAATAATTTCACTTTCTTTATAATTATCAACACAATTTATGTGTAAAATCAAATTAATCCTTAGTTAATAAAACCTTATTATTACCAAAATTTAAAACTGAAACCTGAATTTCCATGCTAGATAAATTTTGGAAGACAATTATATACATCTGTATGTAGTTCTTAGAGAAAACAATATAATCTTGTTTCTTTTCTCAAAATTTACTCTTCCACTTAATTAGAAAACTTTCAAATTATATCTTTATTTTATTATTCTATCTAATCATTTCCCCCTTTGGAAGATATCATCCCTATGTTACAATTCGACCACAAACATAGGTTAAAATTGTAAGATGTTCATCCTTGAATTCTATTATGGCAACTCAGAATTGTTTCAGTATCAACCTATTATTTAATAGACGTAGTATTGGACTTACAAACTTCTTGATTATAGAAATTTGCTAAAAAAGGAAAAGGAGGAACAGAGTTATAACAGTGTCATATATCATAATGGGACAGAGCGGGGGCAGAGATTCCCTTAACTTTATTTGATTCCATGCATGAATCATATCTGACAATCAATCCTGTAGTCACAGGGTATTAAAGGCAAGGTGGGGAATTTTCCTTTTCAGAAAACAAACAGCACAATGGGGAAATAGAGTCAGGGGGATTCTACCTGGACTGTGTATGAGGTTATCCCCCAAACCTTTCCCAGAAACAGACATCTATCTTTAAGCAGTCTGAGACTACTGCACATGCCATTTCTACTACTGGTTTCATGACAATTCAGACAGCTATACCTGTAAATAAAACTTAAAACAATAAATAATAAATTATAGTCCTGGAAATTTTTACCTTAAAATACAAAATTTCCCTAAGTACAACTTAGGGCTTAAATATCTTTCCTGATGTTTGCCTAACAGTTAACACTTTTTATTAATCCTTTTCTTAAAAATTAAAACTACCTGTATTCTGGGACTTCAGGCATACAGCAAATACTTGATGTGTGACTCATCGTTAATATATAGAAGCTGCATCTTTAAATGATTTTATAGACTTTCATAATAGCCAAGATTTTGGAATGAAAGTTTGCTATTATAGTAAATATTATCACTGTCATTAGTATGTTACTATTATTGTCTGTTTTATAAGTAAATATACCTCATTAAATATTTAATGGTTTTCAGTTATCTAGTTTTTATCACAACCCTTTTAAAAGCGCAATTCATAATCTAATAGCATCTAGATTAAAAGGGAGAGCATTTCTGGTTTACAATGGTCTCTCAAATTTCACAGTTTAGAATACAATACAATGCAATTTAGAAATACAATAATCACACAAACAATAAATTTCAGGTGACATTAATTGCATTTCCAAATTATAACATTGATAAATCATTGATCTTATTATCTTTGGCATTTTAAAACCACTTTAGAGTTATCAGGCACGGGAACAATTACATTCAATTAAAGAAATAGTAATAATTACAAATCAGGAAACCAGTAAACAGAAATAAGATAACTTGCTTAAGATTACATAGCTAATAAGTTTCAGCAAGTGAAGCAGAGAAGAGTGGGTGTACCAAGGGCAGCCAGGTGGCTGGCTCCCCCACCTCCTATTGCTATGCTAGGCACTGCCAAGGGTACCCAGACCCTCCCAGGCAGCAGCTAGATGGGACTTGTTGAGGGCACTGACTGATTGGGCTTTGGGGAATGTGGCAAAGGACACTGCCTAAAGAATGGGGTGGCTGGTGCCAGGACCTTCCCATTAGTGGTAAGTGCTGGTGGCAGAGCGAGGAGAATGCTGTTTGTAGGATCTGACCACCCCCACTCGCCCAGCTGCTGGTGCTGGGGCCACTTGCAGGTTCTGGGGCAGTGTGGGCAGGTTGTTCTAAGTTCAAGTTGTGCAGGTAGTAAGTGAAAGAGCCAACATTCAAACTCATGCCTGGTCTCCAAAGATACTAGCCAGTTTGCTGTTTCTTGCCTAGGACTCTTCATCACCTATCTCCATGCCTTGTTTGTCCCCCATGTCTGAAATGCTCTTCTTTTTCACCCCTGCCCCTTGGCATCCCCAAACTCAGCTCAAGGTCTTCTGTGGGCATCCTTTTCTGCTCCCTCCAGTCTTCTCCCCTACGCTTGGTCACCATTCTTCTCTTCTGTCTGGATCTTGTACTGACAACACGGGCATATCTCTCCCTCATTGGAATGAAGGCTCTTTGTAGGCAAGAACTGCTTTTCCTTTCTTTGAAAGCCCACTGAGTGCCTGTCACAAAGTAAGTGTTGACTGATCAATTAATTAACTGAATGGATTTTTACCAGAGGGGTCAAACATGCACTTGCTTCCCTCCCCACGCCTCCTTTCAGCTCTCAATTCTCCAGAGAGAAGAGCAGCTAAAATGGATTAAAATAGAATTGGAAAATATTTAACAAAATAAATAAAAATACAATAAAACAGAAATAATATTGATATGTGGTTCTCAAAGTCAATATGTAGGTGGTTGGTGGGGTAGTGGATAGAGTGCCAGGCCTGGAGTCAGGAAGACTCATCTACCTGAGTTCAAATCCAGCCTGACTAGCTTTGCGACCTTGGGCAAGTCACTTAATCCTCTTTGCCTGTTTCTTTATCTGTAAAATGAACTGAAAAAGGAAAGGGCAAACCACTCCCATGTCTTTGCCAGGAAAACCCCAAATGGTCACAAAGAGTTGGACACAACTGAAATGTCTGAACAACAACAACAAAATTTGCAGATGTGGAGAAAAGTCTAGCACTGATCCTTGAAGGCATGAAGTTTGAGGAGAAGACTGGGCCTCCAAGGGAAGTGTCAAATTAAGGAAGAGTGCTCAGGGTGAAGGGCAGAGAAAAAGCACAAAGAAAAGCCCAAAGTTTTTCACCATTGGCTGATAGGTATGGGTTTCCAATGCTTAGGATGGCTATGGTATGACATGTTATTATAAGAAATTACAACGTACAGGAGGAACCTATTCTGGATGTCTTGGTATGCCTGGAAATTGGAGCCAGGAATCTCCCAGAACCTGCAGGAGTTGTTGTTTTACACAAAGAAGAAGGAAATTAGCCAGGATTGGAATTTTTAATAAGGGTCAATAACCTGTTAATATGGATCCAGTCCCACCCCCTCCTCAGCTCCCTATCATATCCTGCACCATTTAGTCTTCCTCCTCTATTTATGATGACTTCAGTGTGTGTGGTTCTTTTCTTTTATCTATCTATCTATCTATTTATTTATTTTCAGTGTTGCACAATCACTACCATACAACCTAGATTTTTCTTTCCCTCCCTCTCCCTCCCCTCCTCCCACCTTCCCCTTACCTCCCCAAGAAGGTATAGGGAAGTTCAGAAATAGTCCAAGAGGTATTTGGTTCCTAGTGAGTCATTTATCTTGCTTGGGGTTACTGGAATCCAAGACTAGTGTCATGACTAGATCAACAGATAGGTCAAATTGCTTGCCCTTGGGTTTAGGGGTGGTGGTGATGGTGGTGGTAGAGAGCCTGGCAAATAACATGAAGGTTGAGGAATTTACTTTGAGTGCCTGGTCACCTCCCTCTCCCCATGCTCTCTTCCCTCTGCTCCACATTCTGGGCCCCACGTTTGTCAGAGTTAGAAATGAGGGCTTGAGAGAGGCCAAGGATGCAGGTTTAATTTCTGCTTGGATTGGGTTTTTATACATAAACAAAGTCTTGATGTTACCAGTGGCTGAGCAACCCCCTCCCCTAAGGTCTTGACTCACAAGAATGGATTCTGACCTTGTGGGCCTCTCATAGAGCTATTTCTTTGGCTTATTTACACCCACTCAGAGTTTACTTTGGGAAGCCTGTGGGTATAGTTTGTGTACAACTCTGCCTAGGTTTTCACGTGTGTAATAGAGTCTCCAGCTCCTCTGAAAGAACTCAAGGTAAGAAATATAAATGGATACAGGACAGATTTCATTTCACAGAAAGTTCAGAACTATTTGTAAGAGTCCACAAACAAATTCAGAAAATACATAGAAGATTCAAAATAATTCATAAACAAACAACAGTACTTATTAAGTGCCCACTATGTGTCAGGCTCTGGGTAGGGATTGCGGGGTGGGGGAACAAAGAAATGCAGAAAACAGTACAACAAACCAGTCCTAATACTTGAGGATTCACAATTTAATGGGAAAGACATTATATATGTCTTTATATCATTATGTATAACAATGTACAAAAGGAAATATACAGAATAAATTGGGAGTAGTCCCAGAAGGAAGGCACTAAGATGAGTCTCCTCATTCTCCAGTGGTGACTACTTTGCTGCTAAAATCTTGAAGCTCTTCTGACTTATCAACCTGGACTTCCTTTAGAATGAAATTGACCTTGGAGCTGCCATTAGGGAATAACCCTGACATTTGGTGAATCTTTCAGCACATTATTTATGGCCCAGGGCCTCTTGCCTTTGGACTCATCAGGTCTGCTACCTGAGATTTCTCCTGAACATTAATATCACTATCATGTATGCATCCTTAGTTCAGGCACAAACTGACCCGGATCCTTGGTCATAGACTGGCCCAGTCATCCATCACTAATAGTGTAGAGAATAGGGTGTAAATGGCTCAAGGTCAAATATTCAGAAGACTAGAAATGACTCCCAGCATAGGGAAGCTGAGGGTGAGTCTGAGTGAGGAGTCTTCTCATATTTTCCAAAGTTTTCTCATGTCTCCATTGAGAGACCACTCATCAGCTTAACCAGCAGCCTTTTCCCATGTGAGCATGTATACTGACTGGGGAAAGAGAATGAAGGCAGATATCTCCCTGATGGGAAGGGCAGTTTGGAATGTTCTGGTTGTGGAAAGAAAAGATAATGCAGGCCTTTAGGGGAAAATAGGCTTTTCTAGGTGAGGTTATCCAGCCTAGAAACCATGTACCAGTCTTACCATGAGTACATAGGACCATGCTGCTCCACAGCTCCAAACACCATAGACTAATAAACTGTATGACTGGAGCTAAGACTACTGGAATACAGGCCAGTTGAGGGCACAGGTGAAGAGATAATGGCAATGCCAGTCCCAATAGCTCACATTTCGCTAATGTTTTAAATGAGGGCTTGAGAGAGGCCAAGGATGCAGGTTTAATTTCTGCTTGGATTGGTTTTTTATACACAAACAAAGTCTTGATGTTACCAGTGGCTGAGCAACCCCCTCCCCTAAGGTCTTGATTTGTATGAATGGGTTCTGATCTTGTGGGCCTCTCATAGAACTATCTCTGTGGCTTATTTACGCCCACTCAGAGTTTACTTTGGGAAGCCTGTGAGTATAGTTTATACTCTGCCTAGGTTTTCACATGTGTAATAGGGTCTCCAGCTCCTCTGAAAGAACTCAAGAACTACAAAGTATTGTCCTCACAGCATGTCTTGTTTCTTCCAGTTCTCAGACAAGGAAAATGAGATGGAGAGTGGTCAAGAGAAAGGCCTGTGGTCACAGAGGTAGGATGAAGGCCCCTTATTCCTGAAGCTGGGTGGTGCAATGGATAGAACGCTAGACTTGGAGTTAGGAAGACCTGAGTTCAAAGACACTTCTTAGCTAAGTGACCTTGGGTAGGTAACTTAATCTAGATCTACCTTAGTTTCTACAATTGTAAAATAGAGATAAAATAATAGCACCTACTTCTTAAAGTTGTGGTGAACTGAAATGATACTTGTGAAGTGCTAAGTGCTATGGCCCTAGTAAGTACTTGTCTCCTCCCTTCCTTCTTTGCAGCTGTGGTAGGGAGAGCTGACATAGGGCAGATGGGAGTATGGTAGTGTTGGGTCTCTTAGGAACATCCTCAAGTCCAAAGTGAATCCAAGTCATGGAGGTGGGCCCTGAGGGGAGACATGATCAGGAGAAGCTGAAGACTACAGTCAGTAGGGGCCTGCAGATGAAACATTGAGGCTGAGTCCCTTTCCCATTCCTTCCTTCCAAGCATGGTCCACTCCTGGCTCTATAAGGAGACGGTGGCTAGGGAGTCATAAATCTGACAGGGGCACAGCCTTACCCTCAGGGGTATTTTGTTCACCAAGGGTCAAATGGTATCAGAACTGGCAATATCTAGTCTAATAAAAATAAAGAGGCTTTCCTTTCTTGTCTTCCTTTGTTTTCCATTCTTTCTTTATTTCTAAATAAAATAAGGATGTTCCCTGCACTGGAGACACTCCATGTAGTGGGTAGCTGAGTAGTACCCTGGAGTCATCTGATGTCTGCGGCTACCACTCTGGACATCTGTGTCCTGTGTTTACTGCTTCCATTTCCTCTGGGGTGTCCTTCCCACTACACCCCTACATTCCTACCACAGCCCTCTCTTCCCAACATCCTGTGGCAATCATATTCAGGAAGCTGCCTTCCATTCTTCCAAAGCACTTTTCTAGCCATCATCTCGTTTTATCACCCTGAAAATGAAGAAAAAGCAGGGGCAATCCTCCCCATTTTACAGATGAGGGAACTGAGGCCCAGGAAAGTGGTAAGGATCAAGCTCACAGGGATAGCCTGATATGAACTTCATATAATATTCTGCCTCATTTGTGGTCAGAGCTTACATCCCTCATCTCCATAACATGATGAAACATTGGTATAAAGTTTAAAATGAACAACATTTTTACACAAATAGTAGAGACAAGCCTGCTTTGGATGGTTTCTTAGTTTGCATTGTCCCCACCTAATCATTCACTTTAATAATTGAGGATTTGAACTATGTTAATCTCTATGCCAGAGTTTGTCTAGGGTTCCCTTGGAGGAGTGTCTACGGTTAGATTTCATGGGGCCTGTGAACTTCAATAAGCAAGAAACTACACCTTTATTTTTACTAATCTCTAAGTGAAATTTCTTTCAGTTATTAATATAGATGAGAAACATTATTCTGAGAAGGGGCTCATAGGATTCACCAGAATGCCAGGGGCCATTACACAAAAAAGGTTAAGAACACTTGGTCTCCATTTCCAAAAAGGAGGTATGTTTTGCTGGCAGAAAGCCATGACATGCTGAATTGCCATTGCAGCGGGATGTGGACCTACCTCTCAGGAGAGGGCCTTCGAGCCAAGACAAATGACCGGTGCAGGCTGGGACCCTGTCCAGATGCTCAGACTTTGAGGAGAGGTATCACTGCAGTGGGTGGGAGTTGTAGACTGCGGAATTCTTCCCTGATTTATAGTAAGTCTTAGGAGAGCTGCTCCCTCGTGTCCGCTTGGGCCAAGTTCCCAAACATTCTTTTAAAACCTTAATCAGACTCTTTAGCAAGGGGATTCTTTAAAGATAGGGTTAAAAAAAAACAACCCAACAACCCCCAAATGAAAAACTGTACTTCTAACCTCATTGGTATTATTTCTTTGTTTTATTTAATAACACTATGTAAAGTGCTTTACAAACTTTAAAGCTTAAAAAAAATCAACAACATAATGCATTTTCTTGGTACTTTATAATCTTCAAAGTCTATTTTTATCATTATTGAAGGAGAAAAAGAATGGACTGCACAGAGCCCTTCTAAGTGAGGGTGCAGTAATTTCTTAGACATGAGTGGGAGAAGCTCGTAAGCCTAATGGGAAACCAAGGATATGGAGAGGGATGAAGAAGAAAAAAATAAAGGGAGGAGATAGAGAAAAGGAGAGAAACAGGAGAGAGGGTCTTCTCCCAAGGCAGAGGCGGGGGAAGCTTCAAGGCTACATGTGGCCTCTGGGTCCTCAGGTGCAGCTTTTTGGTTGAGTCCAAGTTTTACAGAACAAATTCTTTTTTAGGAGGATTTGTTCTGTGAAGTTTGGAGTTAAAGGGTCACCCTTGAGGACCTAGAAGGCCATAAGTGGCCTCAAGGTTGCAGGTTCCCCAAGCCTATTCCAAGCCCTATGCTTTCATGACTTGGAATCTTCCCTGCTGGGCTCCAACAAATGACTGACTCACTGTCACTCTGAGTCCAGGTACACTTAGAAAGCATAGAATCATGGGATCACAGATCTAGAGATGAATGGACCATTAGAGACTTGCTCCCTTGTTTTACTTTACAAGGTCACATGGGTAGCGGGCATTTTGAAGGTGGAATTTAAAACCAGGGCCTTTGATTCTAAATTTCTCACTTATTTGGCTCATTGCTTCTACTCAGATAATCTGGAAGAATCCTGTCTGACACCAACCAGTGGGGCCTCACCAATACCTCTTACAAGCAAGTGTTTCACAAGGCTCAAAGAATAAACTGATTTATTTCACAGAACAGAAATAAGACTTATCCCAGAGTTCACTGACAAGAGCTGTACTTGCCAACTCTCCCAAGATGCCTGGATGGATAGTCCCAGTCACTGATAGCATTTTCTAGAATGGATAGATATCCCACTGAGGGCACCTATGTTGCTGCTTGATTTCCACTCACCCTTTCAAAGCTGTCTTGCTTCATTTGCTTGAAGTCCTCAGTTCCTCAGCAGATGTCATCACCCAGGGCTCTTTGGTCATGATCTCATTGATCTTAACACTTCCAATCATGGAGAAATCTATTATCTCCTGAGAAAGCCCATTTTATTTTTATGCCACATTGATAAGTGAGATGCTTTTTCTTACTTTGTTGCAATGACAAGCCAGGAATCCTATGACCACAGATGAAGCACACTGCCCACCTCCTGCCAGAGGGGATGGACTTAAAATGGATAATGAGACATAAGTTTTGAGGCATGGATCTCTTTATTTGATTATGCATATTGTATGTGAAGGCTTTTTAAAAAATTGTTCAGTGGGGAGAAATAGGGAGGGAGAGAAGAAGAAATCCTTATTAATTGGGAAAAATAAAAACAGAAAAAAAGTCAAAATGGATGTTTTTTATATTTAACTCAAACCTGCTTCCTTGGAAGTCCTATTCACTGGTCCTGATTTTTCCCTTTAGGGCAAGTATAACAAGTATAAATTTCTCTTCCATGCCCTAGTCCTTCAGATGCTTGGAGAAAGCTTTGAAGTACCCCTAAATATTTATTCCTTTAAGAGAAACATTTCTAGTTCCCTCCCAGTATGGCAGGATCTCCAGTCTGCTCACCTTTCTCTAGGTCAGGGTTTCTTAAACTTTTTCCACTTGTGGCCCCTTTTCAAATTTTGGCAGAGTTTCTTGGCATTGCAGGCCAGGCACAGTGCAAAGTGAGCATGCTTTGTCTTCAGAACCAAGGCTGCAGTGAAGTTACTGTTGCAACATAGGTGAGTGCTGCCAGAAACACCTCGGATTCATTACACACTTGATTTTTAATTAAGTTTTGATCGTTACAGGTTCAAAAACTTTTTACTCTTGCCAATTTTTCATGACCCCATATGGGATGGAGACCCACAGTTTAAGAACTGCTGTTCTAGATGTTTACATCTTTCCTAGATGGTGATTGTTTAGAACTAAACATAATACATATATTTATATAATATATTACATATATTATATGTACTAAACATAATATCTATATATAATATATAATAGAAACTAAACATAAACAAAACGGAGGCATGATCACACCAGCGCAGAAAACACTGGGCATTACCTCCCCTGGATGGCAAATTCCAATTTGTAATTAGCTTCCACTCCTTGTCCAGCTCATGGCAGCAATGTGGATGACTTACAATTCTGTGGTGGTGACAAGACACTCATCTATGAAAAAGCCCTTAATAGGGTGACTGCTCCCTGAATGGTTCAGATACGAAAGATTTTAGGAACTCAGCAGAGGCTGTGGATCACTGCTGGATGGAGGGCATTTCTTTGTTCCTCTATTCTCTCAGTCTCTCTCTGTAAGACTCTGCAGTTCTCAAGATCAGAAACTAAATTTTATTTCTCTTCTATGCTCTCTACAAATTCTCAGATAAAACCCTACTCTGAGGCCTTATCCAAATAATGACAGTATTTATGTAACACTTTAAGGTATGTAAATTATATACATTTGCGAAACTCATTTGATCATCACAAAACCTTTATGAAGTAGGAGTGATAATTTAGCCTCATTTTACAGATAAGGAAAACAGAGAGAGGTTAAGTAATATCTTCATGGTGTGGAGGTGATCTTGGATTTTCAAAGGCTACATCAAGCCTTGGGGGTGGTTAGGCATGCCACAGTGTGCTAGACTTGGAATCAGGAAGACTTATCTGCAGGAGTTCTAATCTGGCCTCAGGCACTGACAAAGCAACCCCCGGCCAATCACTTAACCCTGTTTGCCTCAGTGAGCTGGAAAAGGAAATGGCAAACCACTCTTGTATCTTTGCCAGGAAAATCCCAGACGGGGTCACAAAAAGTCAGACATGACTGAAATGACTGAACAACAACATATCAAGCTGGAAAGACTTTGGTTATTGCTACAGTTTGTATCTGGAGATCAACCTAATGAAGTCTGGAGAGACTGCTTGCCATGTTGGCCATTGGGTGATGAACTTACGGACCAGAGCAATTTTTATACTCATCTCCTGAGATGAATGTAGGGGGACTTCATGTTGAGGGAGGGAGCGTCCATAGAGAATCTGGTAATAGCAATGACTGACATGTATAATAATGCTTTAAAGGTTGCCCAACCCTTCCATACATTAGTTCCTTTGAATTCATCAATAACCCTTTGAACTATTTTCCTCATTTGATAGATGAGGAAGCTGACTCAGATAAGTAAGTATTTGCTCATAGCCACACAACTAATATGGGTCAGAGGTGAATTCAGGCTTTCCTAAGTTCCTAATACAACACTTATGTGACTCCAGGCCTCTGTTCAATAGAATTATCACAGAGCCTTGAAGAACTTTAGGAGAATGGCTTGCACAGATGAATAGGACCCTATTGGTCTGTCTGGAGGGATGTTCCTTCCCGAGGTCAGGAGGTCATTAGATCATGGAGCTCCCATGGCAACACCTCACCATGTGCCATGTTTTCTTCACAACAATACTAAATGCAAGAGTTACCCTCCCCATTGTACAGATAGGGATGCTGAGGCTTGGACAGATAGAATAATTTGCCTGAGGTAAATGGAGAGATGTGGACGGAATGATTGCTCAGATTTTCTTCTTGGTCTGGAATTCCATGTGGCACCTAAAGTATCATGCTAATTAACTCATTCTCTCTACCAGAAGGGAATAGCTACTTTAAATTAGGTGATACTTATAGAAGGAACACTTAACTGGAAGTCAGGAGATTTGGGATCTAGTTCAGCTCTTGCTGTCAACCTGATTTGTACCCTTGAGTAAATCAAGACAACTCCATTCAACAAAGATTATACACACACACACACACACACACACATACACACACACACACGCGCACACACACATTTTTATATATAACACTACTACATTATACAACTATACTATTTAATAGTAGTATAATGAAGGAGATAGGAAGTTCAGATAATGTACCCTTACCATTACTGTGGTGGTTGAGTTGTGTTTCAGTCATGTACAACTCTCTTGACCCCATTTGGGGTTTCCTTGGCAGAGATAGTGGAGTGGTTTGTCATTTCCTTCTCCAGCTCAATTTACAGATGAGGAAACTGAGGCAAACAAGGTGAAGTGACTTGTCTAGGGTCTCATAGATTGTTTCTCAGTCCAGATTTGAACTCCGGAAGATGAATCTTCTTGACTCTAGACTTACTGAGCTACCTAACTGCCCATGGACCTTACCATTGGGAGAAAATGTTAATAATGCCAATTAAACTAATGTGTCATACATACATATATTTTTCTCAGAGTACCTATCGTTAAAGCATTTATCAGCACTCTCCTGAATAAGTCCTAAGACCCCAGCTCAAATAACTATAAGACACATCTGAGAGTTACAAGATAACATGATGTAAGCTCTGCAGACAGGGATCAGGGAAGGTTGTTTAACCTTCTGAGCTTTGATTGATTATTAAAAAGGTGGGGATTGGATGAGAGTCATGGGATTATAGATTTGGAGCTTAAAGTGACTTTGGAGCATCAAAGGTGTCAGAAGTGGAAGAGACTTTGGCGGTGGTGGGGTCTGCCCTCTTCTTTTCACAGAGGATCAGACACACAAATTTAGAGAACCCATTCTGAATGTTCACATGGACTATTTGTCCCCAGTCTGTGGTAGACCATTCTGAGTTCCAATTGGTCTGATCAACCACAGGTGTTCACACTGTAACTTGAACCCAACATGGTGATGTCATTTTTGTCCCCTTTGAGAATGAAGGACAAATACCAACCAGATCAATTCTATAATTTCTTCTAGCTCAAAATTCTTCTAGCTCAAAATTTCTATTAGGTTCATAGGATCGTATATTTAGAGCTAGAAAGGACTTTAGAGGCCATCTTATACAATCCTCTGATTTTACAGAGGAGGAAACTGAGACCCAAGGAGATAAAGTAACATCCCCGTGGACAGATCAGAGTGAGGATCAGAAGTGGGATTCAAACCCAGTTCTTCTCATTTGAGAAATGTTTGATCTCTATTTGATCCAAGGGGACAGTCAAGCATAATCATTTAGGTTAGTAACATATCTGATATGGGTGTCTAACAGACCACCTAGATCTTGGTTTCACCTTGTCAGTCTGTACAAATGGATTTTCTTTTCTTTTTTTTTTTAATCAGATTTAAAAAGGTTGCCGCTGGGCTTTGCATTGAGCTTTGGTGCCATCTGGTGGCACACTGTTTAATTCCTATGGTGACCTGAAGGCGTAACTAGGACCAATGAGTGAAAATTCTCAGAGGGGGATCTTGATCTCAATATAAGGTAGAAACTAACAATCTAAGCTACTCTCATACTGAGATGGGATAAATAGGACTTTGTCCCAGGTGCTGATACCTGAGGGGTGGATTTCCTTCCCAGGCAATTGCCTTCAAAAACACCCACTCCTTATGTCCCCATACCTAGGGTTCCATTGCCATGGTCTTCTCATGGGACCTTTTTCTCCCCATTTCCCCCTAACTTATGTGGGACCAAGGGTCAGAGCAGCTTCTGTTTTATTATGACTGTCCCTGTGGTTACCCTGTCCTTTGCTCTGTGGGTTTCTATTGTCTTCCCCATGCGCTATTTTTTCCTTGGTGAAAATATTCCTGACCACTTCTGCTGGATGAAATGGGAGCTGTCTGGGGAGTTAGTGGTCTGGTTCCTACTCAAAGGTCTGGCAGTTGTTCAGCACTGGGGTCTCTTAGGTCCCTTACTTCTTGAGTCTATGAAATGAAGCAGTATCTTTGAAAAAGTTGCAGAACTGGAGACTAACAAATGTTCTGATTTTTGAAAAAGGATTTGAGTCTGGAATCTAGATCCTTCGAGTTGGAGGTTGGTCACCAGTGAAGAGACGTTGTAGAGCAGAGGGAAGTAAGCCTAGCCAAGGAAACAATATACCTTATGGCTGCAACAATGTGGAAAAGAGAGAGCAACAACCACATGACATTGAGAATGTTGCAAAATTACCCAGAGCAAGCAGAACCTTAAAGGTTAGGAGATACCTCTACCCACTCTAGGGGGAAAATATTGTATATATTTTAAGATTTGGGGTGCACCAATCAATTTTGGTGAGTTTCCCCCTCTTTTTAGAAAAATATTCTTTATTATACAGGGTAGCAGTGGGGAAATATAAATGATATAAAACCAAAAGATATTCATAAAAATGATGATGATTTTTTTTTAAAGGGACAGTGTGGAAATAGCATTGGACTTGGAATCAGGAGTGGACCTGGGTTCAGATCTGAAATCTACAGCTAACTAGTTGTATAACCCTAAATAAATCACTTGAGTCCACTTCTCTACTTTAACAGATGGGAAGTTCAAGGGGCTAGAGAAGAAAAGACTTGCTGGAGGTTACAAAGGTAATCTACATCAAGGCCGGAATTTGAATACAGAAGTTGGGATTTTAAGACTCTTCTCTCTCAAACTGTTTTAAGTATTATGGTAACATTAGATTTTTACATGTGTTTTCTGGTTTTAAAATGTTTAACATATATTGTTTCCCTTCAGCATCACATTAGTCTCAGGATGTTAGAGATAATTGGTATTAAAATACCATTTTACAGATGATGATACTGACACATAGGAGATCTATTGACTTGCTGATGGTTGATCACACAGTTTGTAAGTTTCAGAAGCTGATCTCTCCTGACTCCTGTACTCTATCCCCCATGACAGTGGTCTCCAAGGTGCATCCCACTTTGCATCCAAGGAATACTCAAAGAAAATATTAGAACCTCTATTTACTATATTTTTCATAACTTTACATGTATAATGGATATATTGCTTGACTTCTTCATGGGTGGGGAGGAGCTGGTGGGAGAGAATTTGGAACTGAAAATAAGAATAAGAAAAGAACTTCTTTTTACATTTTTTATCTAGTAAAAAATAAGAACAAAATCAAGCTTTATGAATATGTATCTATCCAGTAGCTGACCTTGGCACCCTCATTTGGTGCATGTATCAGACAGTCACATGACAAGTTAACTTGAGGGAAGAGAGCCTCATAACTGGGAGGCATTGACAATGGTGCCCTCATTTTTTTGTTACCTTTTAGGATACTGAATCACATTGCAGCCTAGGTGTTCCTGGGTGAGTGATTTTACGGATTATAGTATCAAGATTAAAGAAACTAACCCCTCACAAAACGAACAAATGGTTTAGAAAGATTTCTGCAAGGAAATCATGACTTGAAGATTATATCGATAATGCCTACCCAAACCAGCAATGAGAAAACTGCAGAGATTTTCTACAACACACTCTTCATCGGTCATTTTAGGAAGTTAACAACAATGGTAACAACCTAATCAATTTGGATAAGTTGACCCCCCCAAGAGAATCTGAAATTAGTCAGAAGATTATTTGAACTGTGGATTTGCATCCACTACTGTTAACAGGAACTTCTCCTTAGGTTTATATTCTGCCTTGAGATACAAGTTAATGATAGGGTAAATCATAATTTGTAAGAGATTTAAAAACTAGTCTTCTGTGGCTGAAAACAATGTATTGCCTCTAAAAATCTCTCTTATTGGCTTACTTTAAAAATTTTGAAGGAGAATTTCCCAAACCATTAAAAAAAATCTTCCAAATGAAGTAGATTTGAATGCATTTGTTAAAAATAAGGCAAGACCTTCTTTTAAGAACAACTGACCGACCTCAGAGAAGAGAGATTTTTCTGGTTAAATTTCAACAAAAACCTTTGCATAATTGGGATATGGGACTGAAAAAGAAGAGCAGCAGAATGAGTGGAGACATAGATGCACTGGTTCCATTTGGATCTATGTACTTTTGTGAGTTAAATTTTTCAGCTATGACAGTCATTAAAATCAGGCAACAAGATGAATTGAATTTAGAACTAGACCTTTGATTTGCTGTCTCACCAAGAGTTAAACCAAGTTAAAAAAAAAACACACATATTCAATCACATTGCTCAGACAATGTTACTTTTTTGTGAAAGCATAAAGGTTTTTTTGTGCTATTTGAAATATTATTTAACTACAATGAACCTAAGTGATTTATTTTATCTCCGTTTTAAGCAATTGAAGTACTGCCTGTATTTTTCTGAGTGAGCAAAATGTACAACAAGCCATGTCTTAAAAAAAAAAAACCAAACCCCAAAACAACCTATTTCCTGGATCTTGTTTGAACAGATATTTCATAACTGTTGTTAATTGTCTATATTTTAACCTGCTTTAATTGTTTGTACTATATATCACCTATAGCTTTTTAGAATAGATATTTCTTACATGGGAGTTTGTTAGTGGTTTTTGTTTCTCTTTGTTTTTGTACTTGCTTATATTTATGTACTCTTGTATCTCTTATTAGAATAGAGAAACCAATTATTATGATTTTGTTACTTTCTGTATAAAATAAGCTCTATGGCAAAATCTGAGTAGTTTTGTATTCAGAGATACTATCTCTATAAGTAGAGGTTTCTGTTGACTATTGACTGTCTTAGAGTTTATCCTTCATATTAATAACCAATTTAGTAATGAATAAATATGAATGAACAAAATTATTCATTAATAAACCATACACAACAGTAATTATTAACAAACACAATGCATTACTGAATATATTGCTATATTAATAAATACATTACATGTCAATAATACATCAAAATTAAAAATCATTTAAATATTTATTTCAACTTCATCCATTTTTAATTTCTTAAAATTTTAAAACTTCTATTTCTATTTAATGTATATAATTGTATAATTTATGAATGAATATTCATATACTGTGGTGAACAGTTAAGCTTTTTTTTTTAATTTATGAGATGTTTGAAAGAAAATTTGGGATAAGAATTAGGTGCGGAAGGCTCAGAAAAGCAGTTGTTATCTCATTAACCCAGGTCTAATCCAGCCTTCCTGGAGGTGGCAGTGAGGTTTTCCAGCTATTATCACCTCCACACACAACCTGTTTCGAGGGTGAGACAAATCTGACGCAGGTGTGCACACCTGTCAGTCTTAGAGAACAATGAAATTGTTGATTGAGTCCCTCCCTTATCTCCCTCATCCTGCCCATTCCACTTCCCCTTCCGGTAGATCAGATGAGGCCTGAGCAAGGCACCAAAGACTGCAGGTGATCAACTCAAAGGAGATAAACTGCTTTGCAAATCTCAAAGTCTTCTCCCAAGTCAGTTGGAGCAGTGAGAACGTTGAATTTGGACTCAGAGGTCTGGGTTCAAATGCTGCCTCTGATTTTTCACTGCCTGTGTGATCTCAGCCAAATCACTTAAGCTTTCTGGGGTTCATAAAGTTAACTCTTCTGTTAAAGGAGGGGATTAGATGAGATGACTCCTGATACCTCTTCCCTTTCAGATCTGTTATCCTGTGACTTTGGATTAGACTCCCACATCCACTTACTGCCCAGGAAAGTCATTCAATTTTTCTGCGACTTGGTTTCTTCGTTTGTAAAATATGGGAATTGGACTGCATGGTACCTTCCAGCTTTAAGTCGATACTCCTGTGATTTGATTAGGATTTATGAGAGTACTTGACCCAGAGGCAGGAGTGACCATGTTCAAATTACCTCTGAAACTTACTAGTCACCCACGTGATCTTCTTAGTTGGTTTGATAGCTGGACACAAAGTTCCAGCAGCTAAATGTCTATTCTGAGCTCGGAAAGCTCCAGGAAAGTAAGTTGTTACAATTTTCCTTGATAACTTACTGGCAGCTTAAATATCTCTGTGGACAATTCTCAGTATCTAACCGGGATCTTTTGCTGCAGAGCTAGCTGAATCCTAGCACCCTCTTTGGGGAGCAGATAAATAACGGGGATGAGAGAGGTGAAGGAGGAAGACTCCCTGCCTTCATTCACATCCCTCCCCCCAAGATTCTCACTGTAGAGACACAGTCCTATTACACTCTTATCGCACCGAGTCTTGTTTCATAACCCACTCACATGTGAAGGCAAAGTATAGCAGGTCCTATAGGAAAGTACGCAAGTCTACTTCCTTATTCTGGCTTCCTTAGTCTGCTCTGTCTGCTTTAGTTTTGAATTCTCTTTAGGAAGTATTCTATGATTAAGATCAGATGGGATGTGCCTTCCTGGCCTGACCCAATCTGGTCTTTTCTCCGGTCACTTACTTTTTTGAATATAGCACGTAGAATTTTTGGCTCACTATCCCAACTCCCACTAGAACTGGCAGATTGAGTTCCTAGACTGAAGGGACCCATCTCTCCGGTTAGGAGGTGTGTTTTCCTCTAGTGCTATGGCTTCCAAACTCCCATCTGGTGGAAAGTGGGGAACCCAAGCAGGGAACATGAAATTGAAATGATGCCTGCGCAGCCTACTCTAGCTTGGAGCTCCTCCTGGTGGCTTACAGAGAGTTTGCACTCTGAGTACTTAGTTCTGCCGCACCAAAGTAGGTTAAAGCTTTCAGTACCAGGGAGCCCTGTACCTTTAGACGCGTAAATACGCTTGTCCAGATTTTTTATCTCTTCTTGGGGAGTCTAAGGCTACAAATGCAAAGGACATTATTAGGCTATTGTAGCTTCATGTGAGCAGAGGGGGATGATGAGAAGTGGATTTCCCAACTGCAAGGGGAGGGGGATCATTGGAGCGGGTGCGGGATTAGGGAGGGGGCCACAGATGGGCGGCCGCGAAAGGTGCTGTTACGCCGAAGTATCATAGAACTGACTCCCATCCTGAGAAGTCAGAGCCTTCCACGGCTCCAGGAATCTTCAGCAGCCCCTGCTGCCTATCGAGGCTCCAATCTATTTCATGAGTTTGTTACCATTGGCTCGGTCCCCATTTCCGTTAAGGTACTAAAGCTTGTACTTGGTTCTTGGTGACCTAAAGGAATTCCCACTCTCATTACAGATTAGCAGGCATTTGTTGAGCAAAATGAAGATGAAATGGTCACAATAAAACTCCAGAATGTCTGGCAATCAGCTGTTCTAGCAGTTGGTCTACAAACATTTATGAAGCGCCTACTGTGTGCCCGTCACCGTGTCTTAAGTGCTGGAGATACAAAGAAAGGCAAGGAACAGTCCCTGCCCTGAGGGTGCCCATAGTCTAATGGTGGGGAAAACATGCAAACAACTATGTACAAACGAGATAAAGGCAGCATAGACTGGAGACTGCATTCATCCTTCGTTGCCGAAGATGACCATGCCATCAGAGAAATGATGACTGACTTGCCCTTGACTTTACTTTGAGTGAGCGAGGGCTGTACAGGTCACCAGCCTCACTTCTCCTCCAAAGCCATCTGAATCCAGTGACCAGATATCCATCAGGATGACTGGAGATGACCCAGGATGCACTGGGAGACCTTGGGCCCTTTTGGCAAGGGTCTATGCAGGTACTCACTTAGGGTGAGGTAATGTCCCTTCATTGAATAACACTGTTTAAGAAGTAGATAGGGCATAACACCTTTAATGTGGTCAAGAAAAAGAAAACCATCCGACTGGGAGGGAAACAGCTACAGTTACTATTGATAATAACTCGGAAGCTAGGAGGGTCAAGAAGAGCCCTTATGTAGGGGCCCATTGGCCTCCCCAATGCAAAACAAAGTGACAGAGTAAATGTTACTAATGTTGATTAAACTTAAAAGTATATTATGCGTACATTCCACTACCCCTTCCCCCCATGGTTGTTAAACATTTATCAGCATACTCTCTCTCCTCTCCTCCCACAAAGTAACAGCTGTATACTTGATTTTCCTGCCTTCTCCCAGGTGTCTCATTTTAGGACTCACATCTCCTTTGTGTTGGTTGAAAGAAAATAATTTATAATTATTATGTAACTTACATATAATAATAATAAAATTTCTGTAGAGTTTTAAGGTTTGCAAAATGCTTTACATATGTTATCTCTTCTGATCCTCATAACAACCTTGTGGGTTAGGTACTGTTGTCATCTGCATTTTAAAGATGAGAAAACTGGGGCTGAGGAAGGTTTAAGAGACTTTTCCTGATAGTAAGTGACTGAAGCAGAATTTGAACTCAGGAGTACCCAACTCTCAGTCCATCATTCTATCTAATTCTATGGCTTTTTGGCCAGTTTTCCGTTTTTTTTTTTTTTTTTTTTTTTTTTTTGTGAAGACCTTGGATTCTCAAAGGAGAGAATTCCTTTCCTTTAAATCCCAGCCCCAGCGGACTGACATCATGATTAAAAAGATAATGAAGTGATGATGGAGGCCATGATGGTACAGTGGGAGAAGCACTGGTTTGGAATTGAAGGAAGTGGTTCCTTTGTCCTGAAAGCTCTTGATTTTGGCTAGAAAATTCTTGGGAGTTTTCATTTCAGAGTTTCTTTCAGGAGCTTCATGATGGATCTTTCCCTTTTTTTCACTTTGCTCTCTGATTCGAAGAGATATGGGCAGTTTTCACTTATGACTTTTTGAAATTTGATCTCCAGGTTTTCTTGGTCATAGCTCTCATGTAGTCCAGTGATTCTTAAATTATTTCTCCTTGATCTGTTTTCCAGTCACTTGTTTTTGCTATATGTCACCTTCCATTTTCTTCTATTTTTTCAGACTTTTGAATTTGTTTTAGTATTTATTGGATCACGGAATCATTAGCTTTAATCGATCCATTCTAATTTTCTAGAAGTCTCTTGTTATACCTCTTGAACCAAATTTTTAATTATTTTTCCAATTTTTTACTTTATAGCTTTCATTTCTTTCCTGATTTTTTCCTCTAGTGCTCTCATTCAATTTATAAAACAATTTTAACTCATTAAGAAAACCCAGGTCTTGCTTTATCTCTTTCAGGAATTCTAGTTAAACTTGGGCCAAACCTATTTTGATTCGAAGCTTTGCTTATAGATGTTTTGGAGTCATTCTCTTCCTCAGAGCTTGTGTTCTGAGTGGTTTTAATAACAAATAATAGCAATAGTAATAAATAATAGAGTGCTAATAAAGTCTTCATGGCAGGATTCTTTTTGTTTTTTGTTTCTCAGTCTTTCAACCTACCTCCTGACTTCGGATGTTCTATTAAGACTGCCCATGTCTAGAGGGAATGTCTGGATTGAGTTTGTGTCCTCTAGGGTCCTATGGATGCTTTCTTGGAATAGTGAATGTTACATAGTTCCAAGATTTCAGAGACAGCTCAGGATATGGACCTGAAAGCTTTTAGTGCTTCCAAAGTAGTTCAATTCAGCGCAAAGTCTAACTGATGTTTCTCTGATCACCTCCCACCTAACCCCATCCAGTCTGAGAGCTTCAAATCCTGACTTGGGTTGTGAGCAACACATGATGGTCTTACCTCTGATTGAGGCTCTAGTAGACTGCTGTTGGACTTATCCACTATCAGCCAGCTAGAAAGTTTTGTTAGTTCAAAATGACAGAACTACAGGCTCCCCTTTGGTATGAAATTCTTGTCCTATTTATTTCATAGAAGGCTTTGGATTGGGCTGGGGGCTAGAACTGAACCCCTGCTCCATTTCTGGGGTCAGAGACACATAAAGGCTACTTGCTTCTGAGCGTGTTCCTTCCTCAGTACACAGTCTAGGTTTTGAGACTTGATACCCTCCTTACATTAGGTCATTACATCTAGTTGCAGGTTCCTTCCCCAGTCTGTCCTGGAGCTGTGATTCTGAACTGAAGAGGTAGAGGGACTGCTCCTTTAGCCCCTACAAGGCAAAGTTCCTCTATGTGGGTCTGGGACCTCTACTTGCTGTGGATAGCCTTCATTCTTGTTCAGTCCCCATACTAGAATTCTCTGAGCCATAGCTCCTGGCTCAATCCTGCCCTGTCAACTTGTCTATCTTCCTATGATGATTTGGGCTGGAAGAATGAGTCACTGTGAGCTTTTCCTTCAATTTTCCAGTGAGGACTCAGTGTCATCAAGTCCACACATTTCTATGTTCTAGAGCTATATGAAGGAGGTGTGGTGGGAAATGGGGATCTGAATTGTACTTAATAGTTTGCCATCTTGGTTAGTCTCTGCTTTAAGTTTTCCTGGTACTTCTCAGGACATGGTTTCAGTCTTATCTCTGATAAGTGCCTCTGTTACTTATGTAACCTTGGGAAAGTGACTTAACCCCTCTAGGCCTCAGTTTCTTCATTTATAAAATGAATGAAAAGACTTCTTCCAGTTATAAATCTATTATCCTATGAATTAAGCTGTCACCCCCAAAGTCTTTGAGGTTTTTTTCTTTTTTTAATTAACAAAAATCTATTTTTTCTTCTTCTTATCCCCTTAACTTCTCACCCCTACAAATCAAGCAACAAATCCAAATTCTTGTAACAAATATGTATAGTTAAGCAAAACAAATTCCCACATTGTCCATGTCCAAAGATGCATGTCTCATTCTACTTCATGAGTCCATCACTTTACTGTCAGGAGGTGGGCAGCAGGCTTTGTCCTTGGTCCTCTGGAATCTTGGTTGATCGTTGCGTTGATAAGGTTCTTACGTCTTTCAAAGATATTTGTCTTAAAAATGCGGCTGTCATAACAACATTTTTTCTTCTTATTCTGTTTCCTTCACTCTATATTAGTTCATACAGTTTTCCCTAAACTGTTCATTTATATGGCACAATACTGTTTCATTACATCCACGTATCAGAATTTGTCCATTTATTCTCCAGTTGATGGACAGACTCTCAGTTTCTAGCTTTTTGATAAGCAGAGAGAGCTACAATAAATATTTTTGTACTCATGGGTCCTTTCCTCTTTCTTTTGTCTCTTTGGAGCTCTTCTGAGGCAGCTAGGTGGGGCAGTGGATACTGGTTTGGAATCAGCAAGATCTGGGTAAAATCTGGCTTCAAACACTCATTAGCTGTGTGACCCTAGTCAAGTCAACTTACATTTTCTGCTTCAGTTTCCTCATTTGTAAAATGGAGATAACAAGGTTGTTGTGAGGATCCACTGAAATAAAATAAGAAGTGCTTTGCAAACCTTAGAATGCTATAGAAATTCTAGCTATTATTATAATTATATAATAGTATTACTGCTGCTGCTACTACCACTACTAATGCCTATTATTATTAGATAGGATTCACTGAATACACTAAAAATAAATATGGGGGGAACAGGCTGAACCCTCAGTAACAACAAGCTTTTTCTAGCACTTTGAGGTTTACAAAGCACTTTCTCCATAGTAATTCCACCATGAGATTGTAATTCAAGTGTTACTATGCCTCTTCTACAGACAAAGAAACTGAGGCACAGAGAAGTTGTGACTTGCCCATGACCATCCACTTAACAAATGTCATCGATGGAATCTAAATATGTGTCCTGCCTTCAAATCCAACATTCTTTCTTCCACACACTACACTAATTCTCTACGCTTCCAAATTTTGAGGTGTTATCCAAGGTAGTTCCCAAACAGAAGCCACCCCTTTGGGGCTTCTGTCATTGCTTGTCTTGTACAACTTTCTATTGCTGTTACTCACATGAGAGAGAAGGGGTCTCTTGGTTCTTCCAGGTGCCCTCTGGCACAAAGCTTACCATCCACTGGGTTCTGCTCTATGGGAAAGTTCAAGATGAAAAAGCTTCAAGGGAGAGAACATTCCTAAGGATGGGGGAAAGTGGAGGCATTCTCAGGAAGGCCTGGCTCTCTAACACATCAAAGAAGTGGGAATTCCTTCTTCAAAGACAACTCCCCAGGGAGTCACTTTCTTTCCCTATTTTCTGCCTTGGCAGAGTGGCTCTCTACCAGGGACTGCTGGTGCTCAGCACCACATGATCCCGTTATAACAGAAGAAAAGATTCTTGGAGCTCATATTCTGTACTTGAGATGAGTTACATAGACACACAATCTCTAATCATGAGTTGAACACAGATTTCAGGTGTAAAATGCTCTCTTCTGGCCTTCAGTTGTCTCAGAATCTTAGACTTCTGGCAATATTATATATATACTCTATCACTAAACAAATAATTAACGAACATCTAGGAGGGAAATGGTGATCACAAGAGCCACCATGGCACCAGTCAGGCAATAAGCATATGTTGAGTACCTACTATGTAGCAGTGATGCTGTTCAGGGGTGCAGGGTCCCCATAACTATCAAGGTACAGGGCAGAATCATTTGGAAAGAATTCAAAAATTCAACCCATCTTCCTGTCAAGAGGCAAAAGTTTACTGTGATGCTAATAAAGCCGAGAAGTTCCTTGCATTAACAAAAGGAGAGCTGTATGAGTTACCTCCCAAAACATCTTGTCCAGAGCGGCTTGGGGACCAAAAGTCCCAGGATGTGAAGGGTCTCTTCCCCTGTCCCTCAGCAGCTTGTTGCGGGAGCCCTTTAGGCATGGAGGAAAGGCAAGGGAGGGGAGGAAGTGCCTACCTCCATCCTTACCTTCCTGAGACACTTCTGCCTACCGTGTCTCTGTGGACCTTTTCTTTCCTTTAAAGTTTTGTCTTTTACTTCTCAAGGTCTTTCTTCAGTCCTGCTATCTGGTCTATTGAAAGTATGGTGAGTGCCCTGTGAGGAGTTTCAGAGGCCTGGCTACTCCAGAGAGGGGGGCATAAAGAATTCGTCCCAGGCCTAAGAATTCTTGGACATGGCTACCTCTTGGCATGTTCTATCCTAGGAGAGGTGTAGTGTAGAGTGAGGGTATATGAGGAGACCCCCAGCCACTCAGCCCCTAATGGAGGCCATGCCTCTCTGGGAATGCCTTCCCTTCCTTTCTTCCTAAGATACTTGTTTCCCCTAAAACTATGCCATCCTGAAGTCCTTAATCTTCCCCACATGGCTGTGCCTAGGGAGGTGAAGAGCTCTGGGCAGAGGTGCATCCAGCAAGACCCTTCACCAATGAGCTGCATGCCCTAGGTCAGGAGACCAGGGGCTGCTGGGCTTCACCTCCTCATGAACCCAAGAGAAGACAAAGATTGGCAAATTGGTTGAAAGAATGCAGAAAGGCTGAAGAATGTCCCTGTTCAGTTAATTCTGGACTTTTATTTCCTCCTCTGGAAAAAGAAAGGGGTTGGACAGGGTGGCTTCTGGGGTCCATTGCAGACTTAACAGTATGATTTGGAATCACTCTTCTGCACTCATACACTTAACCCTCACATATGAGGAAACTGAGGCTCATGGAGGTTAGGTAACATGCCCAGTGTAACACCAAGGTCCTTTGCCTACAGAGTGAGAAGTCTTCTGCAGGACATTCTGTTGTCTCCAATCAGTGACCATCTTTTGGATCTGGGTCATTCTTTAAGTCCCGAAACGACCTAATTATGCTATTGCCTAGCCTATATCTCCCCATCTGCCCACGCAATAAGAATAAAAGAATTTTTCAACAGCTTCACAAAGTTTAGGTAATCTATCAAGGCTTGTAGTCTGATAACTAACCAGAAGAGCACATTCCCTAAATTAAGATATTAATGGATAGTAATAAATAAAATGAGGCTAAGTTCTTTATTGAAGGGAGAGGTGAGAGGGAATTAAATATTGCTGACTCTTGTCAACCAGGTGAAGTCCACCCTGCAAAACGCAGAGCAATCCAAGCTGAGTTGAAAGCAGAAGTTTTATTAGGAGGAAAAATCAGAGTAATGCTGAGGTATTCCAGTACGAAGTACCAAGTAGCTCACAGCCCAGGAGAGGCAGAGGAGATTTATTCTTGAAAACCACAAAAGGGAGCTTCAGGGAGGGGTTGGGAAAAAAAATGTACAGTCTTTCCCAGGAACATGTGGGATACAGAAGCAGGATGTTTTGAATGAATAGTTGACTGACAGGTTGGTTTAGGTGGGTTTGGAGTACACAACTCAGCAACGTCAGCCAGCAAACACCAGCAAAGGCATCTGGGAGTGAGCAAGACTTTGGCTCGCTGCAGTCCCCTTATTGGCTCCTTTTGTTAAATAGGCTTACTCGGCGTCCGGTGCACCCGCCTGGTAAGGTAACTCATGGAAAATAGGCATATTAATCTTTGGAGTGCTCTCATACTCTCAGTTTACCCACATTTTATAACTGTTGTCATTGTTATTTAGCCATTTCAGTCATGTTTGACTCTTTGTGACCCTCATTTGGGATTTTCTTGGTAAGGATGCCAGAGTGGTTTGCTATTTCCTTCTCCAGTTCGTTTTACAGATGAGGAAACTGAGGCAAACAGGGTGAAGTGGTCAGATTTGAACTCAGGTCTTTCTGATTTTAGGGCTGGAACTCTTTCTACTGCAACCATCTAACTGCTCCACATTTTATAATAATATTTCCTAAACATTGAAGTCCTTAAGTCCTTAAGAGAGTCAAGATCAATGACAGAAGTCCTAACATCTGGAATGGGCAATGTCTTTGAAGGTTCAGTGTGACTGTAAAATCATAACCCCGATTAGAGTCCAACCTGAGACCTTCAGTGAAGGAAAAGATCAAGAGGTCAAGAGAATCTTAGGGCACTTTCCAGGACGATCCTTCTGGGTCTGACCCAGGTAGAGCTTTAAGACTGGTTAAATAGATTTGACTGATGATGATTCCTCAGTAGTTGAGTAGTCTAGCTGAGACTAGTAGTCTAGCTGAGCTCTACCAAGAATCCTTGGTAGCCTAGGAAAGAGTGAATCCTAAAAAAGCATAAACCAATAGCCTCTAAGCTAGCCTAGGAAATAAAAAGTTTAAAGGACACTTGCCTGATGTATCAGAAAGAAACTTTGTTCCACCTTTCTTTCCTTTTCTTCATTCCTAGGTCCTCCTGATCAATTTTTAGTATTAAAACATGGTACAATTGTAGCACATGTGAAAAGCTTCAGTACTTTGCATTTTTGAGACAAGCATGCCTGGGGCAATATTAATTAAATCACTCTAATTCTAAACATCTGCACTTAAAGAGTGAGATCTAAAGGGAAATTCTTTCTGCATTTGCAAATTTCCTTCAAACAAAAATCATTTTAAAATTCCAGTTTACAATATTCCCAAAGATAAAATACCACAACGAGACAAAATATAGACAGCTCAGGTGAACATTCAATGAACAGTTTTGATTCATCAGATGGAACAACAGTCACTCAACTTTTGAAGTTCCTTGAATTTTCCCAAAATGGTTCAATTTCTAACTTCTCTTTCTAAGGATTCTCCTTTCAATGTGGTAAAGAATTATTTCTATTAATAAAGTTAATCAATGACCTCTTCTTTTTCTTAGGCTGAACATTGCCCTTATCACTTCAGGAAGGCGTCCTTCCTAGGCTAACCAGGCCTGTGCCTTTAGAAATTGATTAGATGGTTGTGCTGACCTCATTGTTGTATGCTTGTGAAACCTGGATACTCTACCAGCACCATGCCAGGGAACTGAATTGCTTCCATTTGAATTGTCTTAGAAAGATTCTGAAGATCACCTGGCAGAATAAGATACCAGACACTGAGGTCCCTACTCAAACTAAACTGTTAAGCATTCAAACTGCTTCAGAGAGTGCAACTCTGTTGGGCTGGCCATTTTGTTTGGATGCAAAGCATACACTTGCCAAAAAAACTATTTTATGAAGAACTCACACAGGGCAAGCGTTCAGGTATTGGTCAGAAGAAGCTATACAAGGGTACTTTTAAGGTCTCTCTTAGGAACTTTGGAATTGATTGTGTGACATGGGAGACACTGGCATAGGACCATTCAGCATGACATGCCCACATCAGAGAAAGTGCTGGGCTCTATGAGCAAAGCAGAATTGAAACAGGAAATGCAGGATGTGCAAATTTAGAGAATTCATCCCTGATGTTCACATGGACTATTTGTGCCTGACCTGTAGCAGAGCATTTTGAGCTTGTATTGGTCTGATCAGCCACAGTCGGACACACTGAAACTTGACTCTAGTATAGAGATATCATTTTGGTCTTTTTCAAGAATGAAGGACAACAACCAACCAACCAACCAGGCCTTCCATAGGAATGTAGTAAAAAGATACTGCTTGGGAATTCATAGTGAAAGCTTGATAAGGATTTCTCATTCAGGTGGGACTGAAGACTTCAGATTAAAGTGCTGTCCTAATATTAGTCTGTAATATGTAGACTTAAAAAGGAAAGCAGAGTGGTATGAAAGAGGAGAGTACTCATCATGCTTCCGCAGTGGTCATGTAGACTATCATGATGGATACAATAATAATATTTATATGGTGATTTACCATTTATAAAATATCTTGCACTTGAGCCTCATGACGACATTCTGATGGAGACGCTAGTCTTGCCTATATCTGATAGCTGAAGGCACAGTAACTTGGAAAGGTTAGGAGATGTGCCACTGGTCACATGTCTAATAAATATTACAGGTAGAATTTGAACCTTGAGTTCTTTGGAAAAGCAATATGTTTTCTACTCACCTTGGACTCTTTATTCATAAAAGATGAGTAATAGAACTATAGGTTCTAGACCAATGATTTCACCCTTATACTATACTTCCTTTAAAAGACATGAACGAACCCCAGTTTTGGGGATAAGAACTCACTATTTGATAAAAACTGCTGGAGAAACTGAAAAAAATAGGACACAAAGTAGGTTTAGACGAACGTCTCACACGATGTACCAAGATAAGGTAAAAATGGATGTATGATTAAGGCATAAAGGGCTATCTCATAAGTAAATTAGAAGAACAAAGAATAGCTTGCCTGTCAGATCCAAGGAGTCAGGAAGAATTCACGACCAAATAAGAGACAGAGAATATTACAAAATGTAAAACAGGTAATTTTGATAATGTCAAATTAGAAAGCTTTTGTACAAACAAAACCAACACAACCAAGATTAGAAGGAAAGCAGAAAGTTAGGAAATCATCTTTACAGCAAGAGTCTCTGACAAAGGCCTCGCATCTCACACCTCAAATATGTAGAGAACTGAATTAATTTTATAAGAATACAAACCATTCCCCAATTGGTGGTCAAAGGTCAAAGGATATGAACACGCAGCTTTCAGATGAAGAAATCAAAGCTATCTATAGGCATATAGCACATAAAAGTGCTCGAAACCACTTTTGATTAGAGAAATACAAATTAAAACAACTCTGAGATATTGCCTCATACCTCTCAGATTGGCTGATGTGACAAAAAAGGAAAATGATAAATGTTGGAGAGGATGTAGGAAAATTGGGACACTGATGCACTGTTGGTGGAGTTGTGAATTGATCCAAACATTCTGGAGAGCAATTGGTAATTATGCCCAAAGGGTAACCAAACTGTTCATACACTTTGATCCAGCAATACCACTCCTAGATCTGTATCCCAAAGAGATCATAAAAAATGGAAAAGGACTTACATGTGCAAAAAAATTTATAGCAGTCCTTTTCATGGTGGCAAAATATTGGAAATAGAAGGGATGCCCCTTGGTGGGTAATGGCTGAACAAGCTATGGCATATGAGTGTAAAGGAATATTATTGTGCAATAAGAAATGATGAAGAAAAAGACATCAGAAAAATCTGTAAAGACTTGAACTGATTCAAAATAAAATGAACATACCCAGGAAAACACTGTACACATTATCAGCAACATTATGTGATGATTAATGACGATGATGACTCGGCTCTTCTCAGCAGCTCAATGATCCAAAACAAGTACAAAGAACTCATGAAGGAAAATGCCAGGCATGTCCAGATAAAGAACTGATAGACTCTGAATGCAGATTGAAGCGTATTTTTTCACTTTATTCTTTCTCATGGATTTTTCTTTTTATCTCTTTCTTCTTTCACAACTATGAGTAATATGGAAATAGTTTTACATGATGACATATGTATAAACTATATCAAGCTGCCTACCATTTTTAGAAGAGAGGAGGGGAGAGAGGAAGAAAAATTTGGAACTCAAAATCTTGTAAAAATGAATGCTAAAAATTTTCTTGACATGTAACTGGGTAAAAAATAAAATACTATGAAAAAGACATGAACAGAAGGTAATATGCAGAAGATAATATAGAAAAGAGTTCATTTTTCCTAGTCAATATAATTTTGGCAATTTCAAAAATAAAATATAAGTATGAGCATCCAAGTTTTCAGTAAGATGATTTGTGATCAGTTTTGATGATATGTTGCGTTGATTTGAAAATATCTATTTGGAGTATGATTGCTGATGTCAATTTAAAAAAAATCCATTCTTAAGAAATGTATTGATTTCATGTGTTGTGTTTCATGTGATTTTTTGTTGTGGCAAGAATACTGGTATTGGAGTCAAAAGTCCTGGGTTCAAGTCCACAGACTAATATTAGCTATGTGCTCATGGGAAAGTCACTGGACATCACCAGATGTTTCCATGTCTGTAATATGCAGTATTTTTAATAGAACAATAGGTTCCCTTCATTGAAGGGGACCTCCTAGGTAAGTGATCTCATCTAAAACTTGTGCATAGTCCACAACAGTTGGTTATTTTAATTAAAGCACATTGTAAACCAAACTGCTATATAAATGCTTTTACTAACCAACTAATAAAATATGTTTATTAATCTCCTTAGATCTCCCCAAACTGGATGGGGGTTTAAGATGGTATGGTACTGAGCAGGAAAAGAAGAAGCTAAGTGAGATTCCATTCATGGGCACATGAAGCTTGTTTCTTTCCTCCTTCATTTCACAGCCTTTGTTGGGAAATTCTCTTGCTCTTGACCATACCCATTTTACATTGTTCTTTTCCTCTTCCTCTTTGGCTCTAACTCTTGGCTTCCCTGAATTCCTTCAAGACTCAGCTCAAATCCTACGTCCTATACTGTCTTTACAGAACCTCTTCATGACCATTGCCTTTATTCTGAGATTAACTCCAATTTTTCATCTATATTTATCTCTACATACACATATATATTTAACATATATATGTATATATGTGTACATAGTGTATGTACACAGTTGTTTGCATGTCATTTCCCTATTAGAATGTAAGCTCTTTTCTCCAGCAGTTGGCAAAATGTTTGGTGCATATTAAGCACTTAATAAATCCCTGTTGAAGGGAGTTTTCAGAGGAAGAAATTAAAGCTATCTTTATTAATATGAAAAAATGCTCTAAATCACTATTGATTAGAGAGATGCAAATCAAGACAACTCTGAGGTATCACATCACACCTATCAGATTGGCTAACATGACAAAACAGGAAGATGATAAATATTGGAGAAGATGTGGGAGAGTTGGAACACTAATTCCTTGTTGGTGGATCTGTGAGCTAATCCAACCATTCTGGAGAGCAATTTGGAACTGTGCCCAAAGGGCTACAAAAATGTGCATACCCTTTGACCCAGAAATATTGCTTCTAGAACTATATTCCAAAGAAATCATAAAAATGGGAAAGGGTCCCACATGTACAAAAATATTTATAGTAGCTCTCTTTGTGGTAGCCAAGAACTGGAAATCAAGAGGATGCCCATTAATTGGGGAATGACTCAACAAGTTGTTGTATATGAATACAATAGAATACTATTGTGATAAGAAATGATGAACAGGAAAACTTCAGAGAGGCCTGGAAAGACTTATATGAACTGCTGCTGAGTGAAAGGAGTAGAACCAGGAGATCATTGTACACAGTAACAACCACAGTGTGTGAGGAATTTTTCTGGTAGACTTAGCCTTTTACAGCAATGCAAGGACCTAAAACATTCCCAAAGGACTCTTGAGGAAAAATTCCATCCATATCCATTGGAATTGGAAAGCAGAATGAAGCAGAATATTTTCTCTTGTGTTTTGTTTTGTTTGGGTTTTTCTCATGGTTTCTCTCATTCATTTTAATTCTTCTATGCAACACAACTAATGTGAAAATGTATTTAATAAGAATGTATGTATAGAACCCATATAAGATTGCATGCCATCTTGGGAAGTGGGGGGGACAAGGGGGAAATCTAAGACTTATGGAAGTGACTGTAGAAAAATGAAAACAAATAAATTAAAAGAAAAAAAGAAATACTTGTTGACTGACTTGAATTTTTCCAACTGGCAAGTACAGAGTGGCTAAAGGCCTTTGTCTTGAGTTCCATGATGGGTTTTTCTGTTGTCTGCAAGTAGAGAGTCCTCTTCCATTGTAACCAAGCACAGTGAGGCTGACTACAGCAAGAACAGATCTGCAAGAATTTTGTTGGTTACCTGGGGACCTAGAGCAAATTTTTGGAAGCTGCTGTCATGACCCTATGCCCAGTTATGTTGAGATCCAACAAGAGATGATGCCCAACCACTCTGCTTCCCGCTCACTTTCTCTGAGTGCTTGCCAAGAAGTTTTCAGCCTTCTAATCACTTCCCTTATTATTTCCTCCTGTCTACTGAGTAGGAGATATTGGGGGAATGGAATCCAGAAAACAAAGCAGTTTCATTGTAGCTTGATTCTTGAAAGTTTGTTCATCAGCTATTCTACAATTTTATAGTGATTTTATTGTGCTTAAGTGAACCACTTAGCCATTAAGAGAATAAGTACCCAAATCCTATGAATGAAATCCATCAGCAGTGAATCAAGTGGTCTGAAAATGGGGATGGAGTTTCAAGGGTGGGTTTGAAAGATTTTCTTATTTTTAGTAATTCTAGAGCATATTCCAGATCATCACTTCTAGATCTATACAGGACCCTAGGATTAGTGACTCTCCCCACTTCCCACAAACTAGTTCAGGAGGATTTGTACATGTGGGATTAGGGAGTAGTTTATTCCTGGGAGGTTTTTAGAAGACCATTACTACAACTTCATCTAGCCATTGGGATATAATGCCATCAAAGTAAGTACCACACCTGGTGTGGTTAATTGACATCAGGCTGTTTTGTATATTGTAGATGGGTTCATTCATTCATTCAAAAGAACCATGAAGTATATACCTAACAGTCAGTAAATATTTAATAAGTGCCTCTTATGTGCCAGGCCCTGTGCTCAGCATATTACAAATATTATCTTGGCTGGGTGAGATAGACTTGGAGAGAGGAGAGTATGGAAGAGATCTCTGTTTGCTGTGTATTCCAGGGTAACTTCTACATCATGAAAGGTTATTAGGGTCCATCTGGAGAGTGTCCAAAGGCCAAGAATGAATGAAACTTGCAACTGTTGTAAATGTAGACTAAAGTCAGCTCAGCAGGTTTTTGTCAGAGGCCCTTGTGCAGATGTTGGGGGAAGGATCAGCCAGAGCCATGCCAAACACATTTTATTTCCACAGCTTCACAAAACACTCCTGGGATAAATAGAATAAAGTGTACCCTCACGTCATTTTGGGGGGAGGTAGAGAAGATCCTGGAGCCTAATGATGCTACTGCTTGTACAAGTTCTGACCATGAGAAAGACATTTTAATGAATTAATCTTGATAACTACTTTTGCTAATCATTTCCTATGCTTCTGAAGAAGTAAGGTGTCATTGGTTCCTCTCTTAATTTTGGGGGAAATTGGGCACTTGGGAAAAGTTCTCCTAATCTCACCTTACTTACAGTGTTGACACTGGCAAGCTGTCAAGAAGGGACAAACTGATCTGAATGAAATAGAGAAAAAGGGAAAATAAAACCCAGAGGAGCAAGTGGAGACTTTGAGAACTGGGCACTGCCAAGATGATTAATTTTTTCATTCATTCATTCAGTCAGTCAACAAGAATTTATTAAGCATTTGCTATGTTCCTAGCACTGAGCAAAATGTTAGAGATTAAAAGCCCTCATCTCTTTTCCAGGGCCAGACTAGGTCATTAAGTCAGTAAGGGCCAAAGAGTTTACCTTTGTTCTAGGGCTCTAGTACGTTATTGTAGTCATTGTATAGGTTCTTCTGGTTCTGTTCACATTTTTCTGTATCTGTTCATACAAATCTTCTCAAATTTTTTTGATTCTTCATTTTCGTAGTTTTTTCTTATGGATCAACCCTCCATATTGTCTATAGCCTGCCACTCTCTCTTCAACATGTCAACAAGCATTTATCAAGCAGTCATTATGTGCAAGGCACCATGGTAAGCACTCAGGATATCAATATAAGTGGTAGGAATACAACTACAAATTGGTCAAGATGTTGCCATCTTAAAATATTTTAGGAGAAGCTCAGTTTTAGAACTTTGGAGGACAGTGCACAGAGGAGAAGAAGAAGTCAAATGAGATTAAGAATGCAGGAAAAAACCACAGTCCTCACCAGCCTGTTGTAAATGATGTCCCAGAACTGTAAACATCAAAGAATCAGAGGATGACAGAATGGGAGTCACAGGCTAAGGGTGCAGAAGAGGAAATCATTGCATCACTCATTAGAGAAATTGTTTTTACCCTGGATTTCCTCATATTTACTAACCAGAAAGAGAAAGGAATGAATGAATACTTTTTTTTTCAGTGAGAAACTGAAAATCCCAAGACCAAATGCTGGGGACTTGGTTTCAGTAACCCTTCTACAGGGAGGGAACAGTTGGTGACATGGTGAAACCTGTTTGTTTTTTATTTTCTCTCCCAGGTCCCATTTCAGTGGCTTTAGCTAGGCTGGCTTGTCTACTTAGCAGTGGCAGTTGGTAGGAATGGCTGACTTCTCTCATGACCCAGAATTGTAACCAGGGTTGGGTGACATGAGTTTTGCTCCTGGGTGCTAACACTCAGGAGCTCATTTCCTCTCTTTGCCAAATCTCCAGCCTACCAACTCACCAATATGGTGCCACACCTCATGTTGCTGCTCCTTTCCTAGGAACCATCTTTTCCCATAAGGAGGCTATTATTTGGTCAGCTGGCAAGCATGGTTTAATAGCTTTTTGAATATAGTTCCAAATTACTTTGCAGAATGGCTGGACCAATTCACAATTCCATCAACAGCACATTCATGTGACTGTTTTCCAGCAATCCCTCCAATATTTGTTATTTTCCTTTTTTTGCTTAATTATTTCTTTGTTACAGGGATTTTGTTTTATTATTTTTTTCAATGTGTGTTCATGGGCAGTGAATGAGAAAGAAAATAAAAGTTAAATAAAGATACAAGCAAGGGGAGGGAAACCTACTGTTCCCTTTACTTAGTCTCTCAGGACCTACCACATACTGTTAGGCTCTTGCTCTTAGGTGCTAGGCCAAGTCAGTTGGCCTTGGCAGATCTAAGAAACCTTCACAGTTACACAAAGGCCCCGTCATCAAAGCTTTCTCAATCACACCAGTCCAGGCCAGACCTTGGTAGTTACAGTAGGCCTTGATAAGACTTACTCCTCTGTAGGTTTCAAGGGCTCTGATGGACTCTTAATCTCTTGTTTTAATGACTAACCCTTGCATCAAACATTGTATTACCTAATGCAGGACAAATGAAAATTTGTAATATTCTTCTCATCACCCTCATATAGATTTTTTAAAAAAATATTTCTTTTTTTAATTTAAATTTTTCATTTTTAACACAGTTTATAACAGATAAAACAATTCAAACTTTTGGTCAGGTGATACTTCTTTTTACAGCATTTACAATATGGACACAAAAGAATTTTTTTTAAACATTAACCAACTGAGACACAAATAATATTTATGTTGCTAACTTCACAAGCTCTTGATTAATTGTCTCCACAGTATAACCAAGAATTAAAGGACCCTAACTTATTATTGTTGGTCTAAAGTCCTATGCCTAATAGCTTAATTTTAGACTTAACCTTGGATGTTCCTCTACCAGTAATCTATAATTAAATAGATCTGGTATTAAACCCACAAACCTTTTGACTATAGGAAATTGCCACCAAGAGTAGGGACATTGCAGGGTTACAATGTCTCCCCAACTTCATGTCAATTCCAAGCAGGATTGGATTGTCCACTAGAATTCAGTCAGGCTTAAAGTCTGCCAGGTGTCAGTGAGGAAATTGAGTCAGGAGAATCCTACCTCAGCCTAGGTTGAACAGTCACTCTCCCACCCCTCCTTTGAGATCACCTTTTGCAGTTCATACCAGCATCTCACAGGCTTACTGGCATCATGGATTGGAGGTTCAGGCCGCCTTTCTTGCTCTCCATATCTGGAGTTAGACTCAGAGAAACAGTCACTTAATAGTCCCATAGTATCTAAAAATGGCAAGTTCCAATAACCAGGTTTCAAATATGATTATAATTTTACTTTGGCTAAGGAACATCTTTTGAGGCAAGTCTTAAGTGGCTTACATGCCTTTCTATACATGTTCTAGCTCCTGATTAAATAGCAATCATAAAATCAAATTTACCATTAAAACCTTAACTTTTCCACCAATGCCAAATTTAACCCGAGGTTACCTTCCTCTAGGAAATTTAGACTGAAATTCTTTTCCCCAAACTAAAGATGTCATTGATTTATTCCCAGTAATTAATTCAGTCAATTGTTT
>CM053769.1:499376253-499472861 GCA_028658325.1 Potorous gilbertii | reverse complement strand
AGAACATTACATTTCATAGAGCAAAAGAGCTGGGGTTATGACCAAGGATAACTTACCCAGCAAAGATAAGTATAATCCCGAATAAAAAAAAATGAACATTTAATGAACTGAAAGACTTTCAAGTATTTGTGACAAAAACAGTAGAACTTCAACGTATAAGATCCAGGAGAAATATAAGGTAAACATTAAAGACCAATTATAAAGGACTCAATAAGGTCAGATTATTTATTTCTTATATATGAACATGTTAGCAGTAATCTTATGACTTATCATTATTTGGGTAGTTTGAAAGAAAGACTTGGGCTGAACTGTGTATGATACAGTGATTCTCAAAAAAAAAAACTTTGTGGAGGGAGATAAAAAGGAGTACTTATTTCATACAAATGAAGTATAAAAGGAAGAATTGATACAGAAGAAGCTAGTGGGAGGAGGGTAGAGATGGAACCTTACCCTCATTGGGAATGGGTTAAAGAGGGAGCAATATATCTATATCTATATCTAGAAGGATATCAAAGTCTACTAAATCCAGAAGGAAGTAAGAGGGCAAAGGGATAGATGGGGGAGAGGATGAGGGAAAGATTCTTAGAGGGGTGGGTAGGTTAAGGAATAGAAGGGTAAGGTATCAGGTAGAAGTAAATTAGAGGAGTGAGGAGGGATAGGGTAAATAGGGCAAGAAGGATAGTGAGAAAAAATAGGAAGGAGGAACATACACAAGTAAATATAGCTTAGAATGTGAATGAGATGAATTTACCCATAAAATGGAAATGAATAGAAAATAAAAATTTGAATTCAGCAAAATCCTGCCTTCAGAAAACACAATAAAAATAAGCAATACACACAAAGATAAAATAAAAGGCAGGAGTAGACCTTATTATGGAAAAAAACTGGGGTGGTAATGATCTTAGACAAAGTTAAAGCAAAAACGGACCTGATCAAAAGAGAAAAATGGGGAAACTACACTATAGGCCAGTAATTATTTTATATTATTTCAGACCTTTTAAAATAACTAGACAGCATAAAATACCTGAGAGTCTACCTGCCAAAACAGACACAGGAACTCTACGAACATAAACATAAAACACTTTTTATACAAATAAGATCAGATCTAAATAATTTAAGTAACATATATTGTTCATAGGTAGGTAAAGTCAATATAATAAAAATGACAGTTTAACCTAACTCATCTATTTATTCAATGTCATCCCAATTAGATTACCAATAAATTATCTTACTGAGTTAGGAAAATAATAGCAAAGATCATTTGGGATAAGAGAAAGATAGAAATTTCAAAGAAACCAGGAAAAAAAGATGTAGAGGAAAAATATTCAGGAGTATCAGTCCTTAAACTATATTATAAGGTGAGCATTATTGAAGTGTAAGATGCATGGTATTAATTATTTTAAATTAAAATTTTCTTGCATAAATAAAACTAACAGTCAAAAATAGAAGGAATGCAGAAAATTGGGGAAAAACTTTCATAGACAATCTCTCAGGTGGGATATGATTGTATCTGGATGTTGCTGTGGTGTAGGAAATGATGAGCTGGTTGATTTTGAAAAACATGGAAAACCTTGGACATATGAAGGAAGATGCTATCCACCTTCAGAGAAAGAGATCATAGATAGAAATACGGATAGTACAATCTTACGTATATACGTATATATGTATGTTTATAAATATTTATGTATGTTTATGTGTATATATGTGTGTGTCTGTGTGTATAATTATAGCCTCCTTTAGGGCAGAAGTGGAATAGTGAGGAAGGGAAAAAAATAAAGTAAAAAGTGCCTAGCAGAGAACCAAAGAATACCAACAAGAAAGCAAAGAAAAGCTGAGAAGCTTGGAAAACAATGTGTAGTATTTATTATATAGGTTTTCTTGAAATAGAAATTTGTTATTTTATATGAAATCCTCTCTTATATTCTGCTGTGTACATGGCAAAGTTCCTTTCCCTCCCTTTTCTTATTAAAATTTAAAATGAATATAAAATTTACAAAAGAAGAAAGAGAACCCAACCTTATGATTGGAATATAACTCTGGATGGGTATATCTCATTCAAAAGAAACAACCTAGGTATGGAGGAAAAACGGGGGAGTGTTGGGCCAGGGGTTAGGGAACCTATGAGCATCACAAGGAGCCTCCCAGGTACAATTCTTTACTTTGCCTCCTGACATCCTGTCCTCGGTGCCTGCCAACACAAAGAGCTTTAGTTCAGTCCTTTTCTTTTTCTTTTTTTTCCATTTTTTAATTAATTAGTTAATTTTTAGTTTTTAATATTCATTTTCACAAGATTTTGAATTCCAAATTTTCTCCCCGTGTCTCCCCTCTGCCATGCTAATATGACATGCATTTTGATTACCCCTTCCCCAATCTGCCCTCCCTTCTATCTCCCCTCCATCCCCTTTCCCCTTAGTTTCTTGTAGTGCAAAATAGATTTCTATACCCCATTGCTATACTCCATATCTTATTTCCCAGTTGCATGTAAAAACAATTTTTTAACATTTGTTTTTAAAACTTTGAGTTCTAAATTCTCTTCCTTCTTCTCTCCTCACTCACCCTCATTGAGAAGGTAAGTAGTTCAATATGGGTTATACATGTGTAATTATGCAAAACACTTCCATAATAGCCATGTTGTGAAAGACTATATCTCCCTTTATCCTATCCTACCCCCCAATTATTCTATTTTCTTCTTTGACCCTGTCCCTTTTCAGAAGTGTTTGTTTTGATTACCCCCTTCCCCAATTTTGAATTCCAAATTTTCTCCCCATCTCTCCCTTCCCCCACCCTAATATAGCATGCATTCTGATTACCCCTTCCCCAGTCTTCCCCCCCTTCTATCAGCTCCCCCATCCCCTTCCCCTTTACTTTTCTGTAGGGCAAGATACCCAATTAAGTGTGTATGTTATTCCTTCTTTAAGCTAAATCCAATGAGAATAAGGTTCACTCATTCCCTTTCATCTCCCCCTATTCTCCTCCACTGTGAAACCTTTTTCTTGCCTCTTTTATGTGAGATAATTTACCCCATCTCTCTCTTTCTCCTTCTTCCAATATATTCCTCTCTCACTCTTTAATTTTATTTTTTAGATAACATCCCTTCATATTCAACTCACCCTGTGCCATCTATCTATCTATCTATCTATCTATCTATCTTCTATCTTTTCCCAGCTACTCCAATACTAAGCAAGGTCTCATGAGTTACAAATATCATCTTTCCATGTAGGAATGTAAATAATTCTGCTTTAATAAATCCCTTATGATTTCTCTTTCCTATTTACATTTTCATGCTTCTCTTGATTCTTGTATCTGAAAGTCAAATTATATATATATATATATATATGAAAGCTTGGAAGAATTCACAGAGCTTCTTGCCTTGTTCATGGACAATGAGAGCAGAGATGTAAGAGACCTAAAGACCTTTCAAAGCCTGTCCATAGTTTCCTGGGGGGTGGGGGAATGATAATGGGGAATGGGAGCAGAGAGGTTATTCCTCTGATATAAAATTAGAAAACTGAACTAAAGCAGTAGTGTTAAATTCAGATAGAAATGGGAGTATTAAATAATGTGTAAGGATCCTTGTAGGCTGCATATTGATTTAGATAACCACATTTTAACATTATTTATGTTCTCTTTTATTTTTATTTGTTTTGTTAAATAATTCTCAATCATATTTTAATTTAGTCCCAACCACATTCAAGAGGGATTACTCTGCCCACCTCCTCTAGACACTGTTTATATTTTTATTGGGGTCTTTACCTTTTACCCATTTTCTCATTTTATAAAGGACAGGTTATGAGAGAATCCGATTGACTCGGATTCTCTTTATTGGAATTATCATTGTTCCAACCTCCAGGCACCAGTGGGACCATTGATTGCCACAGTGAGACAGTTTTACCTTAACCAAAACAACCCCCTCTTCCTGGTCAAAGGAGTAGAGTTTCAAATGAATCTACTGCAGTATCCATAAAGGATACTTCAGATTATTAAAGTGGTGTAATAATACCTTCTCCATGAAAGTCATCCCCAATCTTGATATTGACATTCCACTAGTCAATCAACAGTCATTTATTAAAGGATTACAATATTTCAGGCACTATGCTAAAGCCCTGGGAACACAAATAAAGGTTAAAAAAAGTTCCTGTCCTCAAGAATCTTACTTTTGAATATCCAGAATCTTAGTATCTCTGATTTGGAGTTCAGTCTATCACTGAACTAGGAATCCCCACCACAGCATTCTTGACAAGAGAGAATATATAGCCTCTGACTGAAGATATGTACTGATGGGGAACTCACTATTTCATGAGTGGATTCCACTTTTGTAAGAGTCCTTAGAGAAAATCCATGCCAATCCTATTATACAGAGGAGGAATACTGAAAGAAAAAGATGCAAAGTGACTTACTGGGGCAGGGCAGGGTGAGGGTCATACAACCTAATTACTAACCCAGATCCTTTGAGTCTTAAACCACTTCACTTTTAACATTAAAGGCTGTGTAAGGTCTGCCCTGCCATTTTGTTCTGTCTAACTATAAACATGGATGTGTCCATAGTTTAGTCCTTGGCTTTGAGTAAAAAGAAACCTTTCATTTAGAAAATAACTGTTGATTGTGGGACAAAAATACTGTCCCCCCCCAACCCCTTTACTCTAGAAAATGCTATTCGGGTAATAATTGCTGACATTTGACAATTGGAAAAAACCCAATTAAAAATAAAAACAAAACAAAAACAAAAAAATCCCAAAACTAGAATCCCAGGAGACTTAAAACTGATAGGTGCTAAGTGGTTTGTTTTCTGGAAATTTATTTGTAAATGGCCAATGTAGATAGCAATAGAGCCCCCAAAGAAGACCGCAAAGAGGTCTAACTTTGATTTCTTGTGCTATATCTTGTACTGGTATTTTATGACTAGTTCAGCTAGGTGGTGCAGTAGATAGAGCCCTGGGCTTGAAATCAAAAAGAGCCCTCTTCACAAATTCAAATCTGGCCTTAGACAGAGCCTAGGGTCACGACCTCTTCAGCACAGTGAGACTTTGGAGGACTCTGGGAGAGGTTAGAAAAGCACTGTGAAGTGAAATTTCAAGACAATCTGTGATTTGTGGCACTGACCAGTAGGAGACTGACCATCTGGATCATGCGGCCATAATCCAGGCACCATAGCTTGGTAGCAACTACTCAAAGGAGGGAAGAGAGGAGCCTTCGAAAGTCCAGCCTTGCCAACCTTGCCAACTCAAACAGATGAAGTGATGGGGAGCAGTCTCGTGGAAGAGTCACACAATTGTTGTTGAGTTATTTCAGACTCTTCATGACCTCATTTGGGTTTCTCTTAACAAAGACACTAGATTGGTTTGCCATTTCCTTCTTCAGCTATGAGGAACGGAGGCAACCATGATAAAGTGACTTACCCAGGATCACACAGGTAGTGATAGTAACAATAGCTAATGTTTATATAATACTTACTATGTGCCAGGAACTCTGCTAAGCATTTTGCAATTATCTCATATGACCCTGACAACAACACACAGAAGTAGATACTATCATTATCTCCATTTTAGAATTGAGAACCTGAATCAAACAGAGGCTAAGTGACTTATCCAGGGTCACACATCTAAGACTACATTTGAACTCAGGTCTTCCTAACTCCACTGCAATACCTGTCTGCCTCAGAGGTGAAATATGAACTCAGATTTTCCTGGTTTTGAGGACAGTCCTCTGTCCATTGCACCATTCTGCCCCTGAGCTAGAGTCATTCATTAAAGCTTGGAGGCTCTGGGATCTGTGTCAGTAAATAAAGTACCCATAATTACAAAAGAATTAGTCTCTCCATTTTGGTGTGGCTCCTCTTTAGCGTTGTTCCATATATTTGGTCATTTTCAGACCCAGTGACAAAAGTGGAATTGGGGAGTGCATGAACATGGTAGAGAGAGACTTCTCATCTATTTTTTAAAGGAACCAACCCCCTTCCTCTCTGCCCTGCCTTCCCTCCTCCAAGAACCAAAAAGAAATTGAGACTAAAATCTTTCTTCCTGTAACTTCTACTAATTGCCCAAATTGTGTGTGTGTGTGTGTGTGTGTGTGTGTGTGTGTGTGTGTGTGTGTGTGTGTGTGTTGTAGGGTCACTTTAAAAACCAAACCAAACCAAACCAAACCAATGAAACGAATTATGAACGACTAACAACCCTCCTTTGCAATTAAATATTCTGCCACAAGGTGGTACTAATGCTCAAGGCAATATAACCTTGTGTTCAAAAGCCAATGGCACCCAAGCGAAGGGCTGAAGGCTGAATGCTTGACCTCACAGGGTTGTGAGCTGGGACAGAATGCACGTCATCATAGACTCTGTGAGGTTAAGAAGTTGTGGAATCCCAGGAAGATGATGAGGTGGGAAGAACTCTGAACAGGCAGTCTGGAGGTCTCATTCAAATGTATGGCCCTGGAAGTTAAGAGGTCTATGATCTATGATTTTGGACAGATCTCCTCTCCAGTGTGGCACTGAGCTTGTTTACTTGTGAAATCAGGGGCCTAAAACCAGATGATCTTGAAGTCCCAGCTATAAACCCATGAACTGAAGGATCTTCCACGTGGGCATGCTCTCCAGATGGATCACTCAATCAACACTACTTCTGAGGCTTCAGATATTTGGGCTGAATCTTCTCCTAGGCATTGTAGGGGATAAACCCAGTTCTTACTTTGGGAGATTATGCAGGCTAAAATGAGAAGGAGGAGATGTAGTTTACATTTATTTATAACATATATTATTTTATTATAAAACATTTTATTATATATATATATATATATATATATATATTCACATTTGTTTGTTTTTCTCCAATAAAATGTAACCTTATTTGGCACAACTGTGTTTTGTATCCCGAGCACCTGGCATGTGCCTGGCATGATCCTTGCTGACTTGAAGAGAAATGACCTTAAAAATGGGATTTCAACTCACTGACACTCACCTGCTTCCTATATAAGCCAGGAAATCTCAAGATTTAGAGCTGGAATGGACCTTGACATCCAATTCCTTCATTTTATATTTGAGTCTGGTCTTGCCCTCTCATTTTACAATCCCATAGCTGATACATGGTAGAGTAATCAATCATTGGTTAAGTGACCTGACCAAGTTCACACAGAAAGAAAGTAGCAGAGATCTGAATGCAGGTCTTCTGATTCCACGTTCAATGCTCAGACTTCGCTTGTATGCTAACTACCTCACAGAATTATTCTGAGGACATGCTAAAGCTCCAAAAGCAATAGAAATACAAGTAGAGTTACTGAATTACTAGAGATGCTCTCTGTTTATAATCCCCTCTCTGCTTTCATGAGAAGTTAGGTCTCTTTTGGTTCAGTTGTAGCATTTTCCTGCCTGACCCATCAGATGCTTTGGTACCTCCCCGAAGTCTTCCATGTGTAAATGTGATATGTACAATTTAAGAGATCAAGCTTGAAAAAAATAATGAAAATATGTCTTTGTGTTAGCCTGGTAAGTGTACTGATCAGGAAACCAGGAAACCTGGGTTCACATCAGTTTCTGCTCTGCCACTTAATAGTTGTAGAACACTAAGCAAATCATTTCCCCTCCCTTAGCCTTGGTTTCCTCTTCTATCAAATGAAGGAGTTGTTCTGTAAAACTTTGAGAGGCCTTTCCACCTCCAGAATACTATAGTTTTGAGTTTTGTGGGTTTCTTGGTGTAGTACTTCTTTCCATCCACGCCAGTTTGAATCTATGCACAACTTAGTAGATGGTTGTCATGATTCATTGGAGTCAAAAATCACACCAGGTGATGGCTTCTTTTTTCTCAGGACCATTGACTTTAGAGCCAGAAGGGATCATAGAAGTCATTGAATCCAACCTCCCCATTTTACAGATGTAAAAGCTGAAGCTCAAGCAACTCATCTGGGGTCACGTTGCTAGTGTCAAAGTTGCATTTGAACTCACAGCATCCCAACTCCAAGCCACGTGCTTTAGACACCACTCCAAGCTTCTTTAGCTTGTCTGATTAGAGCTCAAGGGAACATGGTGTCCTCTCATCTTCTAGGACCTGTCAGAGATTTTAGTGTCTTGGCAGAAGTTTAAAGAACTCATGGACATTCCCATGTCATAATGAGGCATCTGAAGATTTGATCAGTATAGTTCTTCCAGGTATACCGGGGCTCACGCAGATGCCCCTAGGATTCATCTCCATTCCAAACAATTGAAGGCACTAACTCTCAGTAGTGGTGTCCTGAATGAGCGAGAAGAACTTTGGAGGATATCTGAAACACAGGAATTCTGGCCTCACTACTTCTTTCCCCAAGCTCTTGATCTTCTTACCTTATACTCTTCCATTAACCCTTCACAGAGGTGGGAAAGGGCACTAGAAACTGGCCTGCATGCCTCTGTTGGTGTACAGATCACACAGTGCTCACCCCTGCCCCTTGCACTCATACCATCTCTTGGATTGCCTTTCCACTTTTTTGCTTCTAACTCTCACTTCTGGACCAATGACCTTTCATTGTAAAGTAGCCTTAAAAATATTATTTAGTCATTCAGTCATGTCTGACTTCATGGACAAAGTCCATGCTTGGTTTTTTTGGCAAAGATACTGACATACTACAAGGCTTGCTTCCCTTCTCCCTCCATCTTACCCTTTAGATCTTTCTCCACAAGGATAATATTAAGTATAGCTACTATTCTTTCCATGGATTATTGATTTGGTTTCTGAGAGTGAGGTGGGATAATATAAAAGTCAGGAGATCAGGATTTAAGTTTTGGATTTGCCACTAATTAGAGGCAGCTAGGTGCTTTTGGAAGCTTGTTCATTTTATTTTGTTTTTCTCAATGACCTGCAATACATAACCTTGAACATAGCTTATTTTCAGTTTCAGGTTACAGTTCCCCATCTGTAGAATGAGGGCCTTCTTAACTTTTATTGTGTCCTGGACCCCTTTAGCTGTCTGGTGAAGCCTGTGGACTCCTTTTCAGAATAATATTTTTAAATGCATAAAAATACATAGGATTAGAAAGGACATAAATTAATTTTACACACACATACATACAATCACAGATTCAAGTTAAGAATTCCTGGTTTATTTATGATCTTCTGGGTCCTTATTTCCTATTCATTCATTCATTCATTTATTCATTCACTCATTCACTCACTCATCTATCCATTCATCCATTCTTTCATTCATTCATTTGTTTGTTTGTTCATTTGTTTGTTAATTTATTTGGTCTAGAAAGAAGAGAATGTCACGCATAACCTTGTGGTTCACTCTGTCCTTAAGGTAACTTTGGTAAGCTTCAATTTAATTAAACAAACATTCACTTTGTGTCTGCTATATAGATGGTCTTGCACCTGGAGCTGGTTGAGGACAAAAATTGAACACTCCCTGCCTTCAAGGAGATTATATACTATGCTGCAGGATAAACCATGTACACAGATAAGTAATGTAACTACTCAGTGTGATGTGAAGGGAGAGAGAGAATTCTCAGGATGAAGGATGGTTTCATGGTGGAGGAGGCAGCTGGGCTGTGATCTGAAGAGATGAAGGTTCTGAAGATGAGAGATGAGGGAGGATAGAGGGCCAGGCAGAGTGGGCTGCCTGTGCAAATGTATGTAAACAGTGTATGGAATGTTAAATTCTGGCAACAGTCCAAGATGGTTTAGTCACAAGGCGAGTAATATGAGATATGAGATAAGACTGGAAAAGCACGAAGGGACTGGATTGTAGAGGAACGGCCTTAAATGCCAGACTGGGGAGTCTGTACTCCTGGAGACAATGGGTAGCAATTGAAAGCTCTTTAGCAGGCGAATGATGTGATCAGACCTGTGCCTTAGGAAGATTCTTTTGGTGGCTAGATGGAACATGCCTTGTATAGGGCAGGAAGTGAAAAGTGAAGCAGTTAAGAGGTGATGACATTAATTCGTATGAGAAGCATGATAATGGATGGAAAGGCTATCAGAAGCCACAGAGTCCTATCCCTTCATTTTACAGATGAAGGAAGTGAATCAGAGAGAGGCAGAGAGACTCATTTAAAGGCCCACAGGTAATAAGCAATATTGGGGGGATTTGAACCCATGTCCTCTGACCCTGGAGCCAATGTGCTTTTCACCATGCCTTGGGGGTCTTCCTATTTATATCAAAAATGGATATTACAGAAGTTTTTAAGATTTGCTAAGCACTTTCTGTGCATTGTATCATTTGAGCCTTAAAAACTCAGTGAAGTAGGTACTGCAGAATTATCCCCATTTTACAGATAAAGACACTAAGGCAAATAGAGGTTAAGTGACTTACCCAGTTTCACACAGCTAGTAAATGTCTGAGGCTGGTTTTGAACTCAGATCTTCCTGACTCCAGGCCAGGTGCTCTATCTACACCCAGCTACTCTAGCTTAAGTAGTACCTCCTTTTAGGAAACTTACCTTGATCTTCACTATTATCAATACCCTATCTTCCCACATATTTTTCTAGATCACTTTATTGGAGTTGTTCTTTGACTTTTTCACTCCCTACCCTTATTAGAACACAATTGAGGGCAAAAGCTTGTATTTATGTCTCCAGGACTTAGCACCGAATGCTTAATAAATGCTTTCTCCATCCATTCATCCATTCATCCATCCACCCAACCACCCACTCATCCATGCATCCATCCAGTTTGTCTACCTACTTACTGACCTATCTTTTGCTCTATTCCATTTTTCTCTCTCTCTGTCTTCCTTTCTCTCTGTCTCCTCTCTCTCTGTCTGTCTGTTGTCTGTCTGTCTCTATCTCTCTCTTCCACTCTCGTAGTCTACTTCTCTGTATATTCTCCTACTAGTATAATATGTATGGTATGGTATGAGGGCTGGTACTACGCTTTCCTCCCTGTGTTATCACAGTGTCTTACATATGGTAAATACTTAATACATGTTTCTTTAATCAAATTTCCTTGCTCTCTGGATTTAGCCCTTTTTTTGAATGATTGCCTGATTGAGATCCAGTCCCCCAGGGTGACTAACAGCTTGATACTTCTTTATCTGGAAGAAATCCAGGGGAGAGAGGGGAGGGACAGAGGGAGGGAGGGAGGGAAGGAGGGAAGGAGAGAGAGAGAGAGAGAGAGAGAGAGAGAGAGAGAGAGAGAGAGAGAGAGAGAGAGATCAGTGGCTGTGACAAGCTACATAGCCTTGAGCTTTATTATTATAAACAGTGAGTTGGGTGACCCAGGAATAGTCCTGTTCCTGACAGCAGCAGCAGCAACAGCACCTCGGATGATGTTAGCCAGGGGAGTCTCACATCAATCAGCTTTGGCCAAGGGCCTTCACTGCTTCCTTGGCTCACCAAGAGAAGATGTTTGGACATCTAAGGTCCGGAATATGCAGCTGCCAGCAGGAGGTGGTGAACTGAGTGCTTTTCCTGTCCGGTTTCAGGGGCCCAGGCCCTTCAATGAAATTCCCTCAAAGGGGGCCAATGGTTGGATTAATCTGCTCCACTTCTGGATGGAGAATGGGCCACACTACTTGCATAACCGAACCATACGGAGCTTCCAACAGTTAGGCCCAATTTACCGGTAAGTTATGTTCCTCCAGAAAGGTGGAGGCAAGATAATGTCCACAGGGATAGCTACCTAGGGTGCCTAGGGATAATTTTCATATGATTTTTTATAAATAAGTTTCTTTTCATCACTAGAGCATATAGGAATTTGTTTTGTGTCTGTCAAATTGCATATATTAGGGTTGTTAAGAGAGACTGATGGGGTATTCTTTAATTTCCCTGATGACTTTATAGTGGGGTTTTTAATCTTCTTAGACCCCTGGGACTGACAGGTGAAGTCTATGGATACCATCTTAGAATAAGAATGTTTTAAAATAATTGAAGGGAAATGTCAAATTTCAGCTATAGGCTAGTGAAAATAAAGAGAACATTTTTTAAAAACCATCCAAGGTCATGGACTTCTTGAAATCTATCCATGAACCTCAAGTTAAGAACTCTTGGTTTACAGATTGTCGAGTCCTGGAACTCCTTCCTCACTCCTCACAGACCTGTGAAGACAGTGTCATTAGGGGTACTCATTTATCAACCTTTCTTGGGGCACATACATAAATGCCCTGTCCTTGTCTCTGGCCTGGCCTCATGGCCTCACCTCCTTCCTGTGCCTTTATGAAATTTCCCCATCCCCATCTCTCAACCCTTGGCCTTCTTCTGCATTCTGGTATTTCTCTCTTTTTAACCTTTTTGCTTTGTTGTAGACAGGTCTAGTAAAGGGAAAAGAAATATAAATGGATTTTGTTGGGGGTGGTGGTGTTTGCGGCATGTGATAAGGTTTGCTAAATCCTGGCTCTGTTTCTCCCCTTCTACCCCCACCTTACCCTTTATATCTTTCTCCATTAGGATAATATTAAGTAGCTACTACTCTTGCCAGGGGTTATTGATTTGGTTTCTGAGACTGAGGTGGGATAATATAAAGACTAGAAACCATGTCCTCTGGCCCTGGAGCCATTGTTCTTTTCACTGTGCCTTGGGGGTCTTCCTGTTTATATTAAAAATGGATGTTATAGATGTTTTTAAGATTTACAAAGCACTTTCAGTGCATTGTCATTTGAGCCTTAAAAACTCAGTGTAGTAGGTACTGCAGTATTACCTTAATTTTACAGATGAGTAAACTGAGAGAGGGGTTAAGTGCCTTGCACTCAGAGGTAGCTACATGGTGCAGTGGATAGAGTACCGGCGCCTGGAGTCAAAAAAAGTCATCTTTCCGAGTTCCAGTCCAGCCTCAGATATTTCCTAGCTGTGTGACCCCAGGCAAATCACTTTACTTCTGTTTTCCTTAGTTTCCCCAACTGTGAAATGGGGAAGTTAACAGCACTGACCTCCCAAGGCTGTTGTGGGGATCAAATGAGATAATATCTGCAAGTGCTTATCCCCTTCCCTTTTCCTGTGGGCACATAGTGAATGTTTGGGTTAGAATTCCAAGCAGGTCTTTCAAACTCCAGATTCAGCACTTTATCCATTATGACATTCTTTCAGGTGATGATTGTTTAGTCAAGTTCAATCAACAAGTCTTAATTAAGCGCTGATCCCGTGTCCAACACTGTACTAAGTGGAGAAAGGGCTAGATTGGAGAGCTAAGCACGACAGACCATGGCAACTGAGTGAATAAGAGAATCCAGGAAAAGAGGAAAATCCAAGATGATGCTGAGATTATAAATTGGGGAGGCTGAGAAGACAGCGGGGCTGTCTGCAGATAGATGGGAGGGTTGAAGAGAGAGCTGTTTTGGATACATTGAATTTAAGAAGCTGATAAAGCATCTGGGTGGAGATGCATGGCAAGCCATGGGAGATGCTCCCAATGGGGAGATTAGAACTGGGAACAGGGAGACATCTTATAGAAAAATATTCTACAGGGAAGCTGAGAGTGTAGAGCTGAGAGGGAGGCTTCTTGGGGAATCACACACAGTAAGAGACCAAAAGAAGGAGAGTGAGATCCCACAGTCTGCTGCTTAGGAGGAGAACTAGAAAGAAGCAGGGTCATGGAAAATGAGGGGAAAGAGACTCTGAGCAGTGTCAGATACTTCAAGATGAGAGTATAGATGAGTTAGTTTGATATCTATATTGCCTTTGTCTTCGTAGGGATTAGTCTCCTCCATGAGAGTGTATAGTGCATTACTAGGACGAATGGCTTCCTTCTTTGTGCCTGTATGCCCAGTACCTGGTCTAATACTTGGCATATGGTGGATATTTAATAAATATTTGTTGATTGAGTAGAAAGGGACTTTGAGTTGTCTCAGGTATGCACTCGCCTTACTCCCTCCCTTCCAAGGCTTTATCAGGTTTCCAGGTTGCTCCTCCCACCCAGGGTTACTTCTCCATTCTAAGGCCCAATTAATGGAACTACCAAGATGCTCATGGCCTCAAACCTTTCTGCAGAAGGCCCCTTTAATTGAGTTAGATTCATTGGAGTTGACAGCAGAACTTAAGCTTCTTAGAAGTCTTAGACTTTTTGGTATTCAGTAACACAAAATCCCTACAACCCTCCCATGGTCAGGCCACACGTATAATGAAAATGCTAAAAAAAAAAAAAATACACTAAAGATGCTAACAGGAAAGTTACCAAAAAAATCCATAGTGGAAATGTGGACATTATGCAAATGGCCAATTGTTGTTGCTGTTGCTCAGTATTCATTTGTTCAGTTGTATCCAACTCTTTGTGACCCCACTGGGGTTTTCTTTGCAAAGACACTGGAATGGTTTGCCATTTCCTCATCCAGCTCATTTTACAGATGAGGAAACTGATGCAAATAGGGTTAAATGACTTGTCCAGGGTTACAGAGCAAGTAAGTGTCTGAGGTTAGATTTGAACTTAGGTGTTCCTGACTCCAGGCCTGGTGTGCTATCCACCATACTACCTAGCTGTAGCTGACCTTGCAAATGTCTAAATTGGTGACCAAAATATAGGCAGCTCATGGGGAACATGAAGTTTGAGCTTGTGGAGTGGGTAGATGGAGGGAGAGAAGAGGACATGCTTATCTTTTGTCTGACCTTGTATCGGCTTTGCAGAATGTTTTGATCTCACATGCACAGAGATAGATAGATAGAGAGAGAGAGAGAGAGAGAGAGAGAGAGAGACAGACAGAGAGAGACAGACAGACAGAGAGACAAGAAAGACAGACAGACAGAAACAGAGAGAGGAGAGATGAGAAGAAATGGGGTGGAGCAGGGAGAAGGAGGGAGAGAATTAGAAGAGATAGAGACGGAGAACATTCTAGGCAATGATAAGGTAGGTGGGGAGAAGTCTTACTCTTTTTCTCTTTACCTTCCTTTCTTTTTTTCATCCTTTTCAACATTCTTGCCTTTTCCTCCTCCAATGCCTGTCTGCCTCTGACTTCCATTCCCTCTTCCTCACTCCTACTTTCCACCTTGGTATCTATTTAGTTGCCCCTTTTCCTCTCCCCTTTTCTCCTGCTTTGAAGCTGAGAACAAGATATTTTGGAGATTTTAAACCACCAAATAAATGAGCTCTATTATTAATATTCAGAAACAAAGGAGTTATTCCACTGGGTTCAGAAGTGTGGGGTTTTCATCCTGGCCTTGAAGGTCACTTTGTTAGGGATCAAAAAATTAGGGGCAAAAAAATGCTCTGGCTGTGGGTAGAACAGGATTATTGGGGAACTCAAGGGAATATTGTAAATAAAGGGGAAAACTATATTAGCCTGAAAGTTTAGAGGACAGGGCATCAGACTGCATCACTTATTTCTCTTAACCTGAAAACCATGGATTGAAAGACAGGAGGACCCTGAGAAGGTGGGGTGGAGGGGTAGCAGAAAGCATTGATTAATCCTTTTCACATACTCTACTATCCAAACTGGACTTCGTGATGTTTCTCATATAATTCATTTCATTTGTGCCTTTACACTGGCTGTCCCTCAAGCCTGGAGCACCTTTCCTCCCTACTTCCACCTTTTAGAATCCTGAGTTCCCCTCAGAACTCTGCTCAATTATCACCTTGGACATGAGGCTTTTCCTGATCCCTTGAGCTGCTAGTGCTTCTCTGCATCCCATCACCTTATGTGCAGATCTCTAGGGTTTGGTGTCTGACCTCTTGATTTCATTAATCTTTCCAGGGAGAAACTTGGCAATACAGAATCTGTTTTTATCATCAACCCTGATGATGCTGCCCGCCTCTTTAGGGCAGAAGGACCCTACCCAGAAAGATATTGCATCCCACCATGGTTGGCTTATCACACTTACATGAAAAAACCTATTGGAGTCCTGTTCAAGTAAGTCTCTCTCCTTTCCCTCACAGATACATTCATCCTCTCCCCATATTGCAAAGAATGGAACAGAAGGACATTTGAAGGGCGGTAGGGAGAGGCCCTTTGGAGAATCAATAGAAGTCAAGTAATAAGGAGACCTGGGTTCTGGTCCTAGTTCTTCCCCACGTGAGCCGTGTAATCTTGGGCATCCCTTCCCTTGACTCTATCTTGGTTTTATGACTCTATCTAATGGCAAGAATAATCCCTGCTTTATGATGCCCCCAAATGTTCTGAGGATCAGATAAACTCAAAAATGATAACTTTTGGGAAAAAATGAAAAGTGTTACGGGAAGCTTAATGAGTAATTTGGCTGTGAAGGTGGTGCATGTGGTTAACAGCCCAAGCATCTTGATTTATCAGAGGTTATTGAAAATGGCAGTCTTGTTCCCTCTATGTCCTTAGAGTTTGCAGGGGGCATTTCTTTCCCCCCACCCTGACTGAGAGTTTGTGATTTGAACTCTTAAAGAATTTAATCTCTTTTGCTATAGTTTAATAATAATAGCTACCATTTATACAGCATCTACTATGTGCCCCAAACTGTGCTAAGTAAGCGCTTTGCAATGGTTACTTCATTTGATTATCACAACCCTGGGAAGTATGTACTGTTACTATCCCCACTTTATAGATGAGGAAACTGAGCAAAAATAGATTTGTGACTTGCCCAATCATACAGCTAGTAAGTTGATCGCTTAATTACACAGGTACTGCCTTGTCTCTGCTTACTGGTAGGAATCTCCCTACTTTTCCCAGGTTCAAAACTTTGGTGTCCTGGATTCTTCACCATTACTCACCATACTTATCCATTCCATTGTCAATCTTGTCATTTCTATTGTTACAACATCTCTTGTGTCCTTCTGCGTCTCCTCTTTCATATAGCCACCAACCTAGTTCAAGCCTTCATCCCTTCTTGCCTACAAGAGGCTCATAATTGGTCTCTTTCCTCACTTCAGTCCCTCTTCTCCATAGTTGCCTAATTTGCCTAATTATTATTTGCTTAAAATATAGGTCTGACCATGACCCACTAGGTAAACTAGTGACTACCTGTTGACCCTAGGATCAATTATTATTTTATATGTAGCTCACCTTTTTTAAAGTGTCTTTTTTGTGTAAGCTTCATAACACACATAATCATTAGTACACTGTTTATAAATATGATTTGTAAATAAGTAAATATACACATATTGGGAGGGAGTTCAGATTTTTTTTTATTATGCGTTCGTTCGATGAAGTTTGAAGACTTTAGAGGTGGTAGACTCAATTCCACAGTGCGACTGAACGAAGAGATGACTATGCAGAATTATGTTGTCGGTATCTACCTCAAGGCCCTTAGTAGTCTTTTGTTTTGCTGTTATTCAGTTGTTTCAGCTGTATCCAACCCTTTGTGACCCCATTTGGGTTTTTCTTGGTGAAGATACTGGAGTGGTTTGTCATCCAGCTAATTTTACAGATGAGGAAACTGAGACCAACAGGGTTAAGTGACTTGCCCAGGGTCACACAGCTAGTAAATGAGGTCAAATTTGAACTCAGGACAATGAGTCTTCCTGACACCAGGCCTGGTGCTCTGTGCACTAGGGCGCCCCCTAGCTGCCTCTTTAACATTCTACCCCATTCCTATTTTTGTAGCTTTTTTTCTCCCTACTTTATTCCTTCTTTGTCTAGCCCAAATGACATTAACTGGTTCTTCATTCCATCCTGTTCTCTCTCACTTCCTTGCATTTTTGTAGGCTGTAGGTCGTCTCTCATGCTTATATCCTTCATATCACTACTGGTTAAAATCTTTCTAGTTTGCTAAAGAAAAAAATTTTCCCTCTTCTTTTTTCTTGTAAAAAATTCTTTGTTGTAGGAGATGACTTTCTGGGAGGAATGAAATATAGGGGAAAATCTAGGGGTGTAAAAAATGAATAATATCTAATTTTTAAAAATCCTTCCCTCATCAAAGTTCAGGTTAATTTAGTCAGTCAATAAGGTATCTGCTCTGTGTCAGGTACTGTGCTTAATGCTGGGGATACAAAGAAAGGCAACCCCCTCAAAAATCCCCCCATAAAACAAGACCCTGCCCTTAAGAGCTCATCATCAAATGGGGGAGACAACGTGCTAACACCATATAGACAGAACCAACTGGAGGCAGCCTCAGAGGGAAGGCATGAGATTAAGAAGACCTGGGGAAGGTTCCTCTCAGAAAGTGGAGTTTTTGCTGAATTTTGACAGCCTGAGAAGCCAGGAGGCAAAGATGAAGGGGGAGGGTGTACAGGCATGAGGAACAACCAATGAGAATTCCAGACTTTGAGAGATGGAGTTTCTTACATGAGGTACATCAGGCAAGTCAACATCACTGGATTGCAGAGGATGAGTAGGGTGGTAGGGCAGAAGAAGACTGGAAATCCAGGGAGACATCAGGTTATGGGGGGCTTTAAAAGTCAACAAATGACTCTACATTTGATCCTGGGGGTAACAGAGAGTCACTGAAGTTTATTGAATAGGGGCTTTTGTGGTCAGACTAAAGATCAGTTGGATAACTGAGTGGAGGATGGATGGATGGATGGATGGATGAATGGATGGATAGAGAGATGGATGGATAGAAGGATGGATGGATAAATGATGGATAGATGGATGGATGAATGGATTAATGGATGGAAGGATGGATGGATGGATGGAGTGGTGAGAGGGTTGTAGCATGCAGACTAACCAACAATAGGGTGGTGGCAATGTCAGGGCAAAGAAGAGGACACACATGAAAGATGTCACAATACTAGATATGGGTAGTGAGAAAGAGGAGTCAGGAATGACCTCTAGATTGTGAGTCTGGGAATTGGAGGATGGTAATGCCCTGGAAAGTTAAGGGAAGTTAGGAAGAAGGAAAGGTTTTGAAGGGGGAGATAATGAGTGGAATTTTAAACACAATGAGTCACCTAGGTGCCACCTCCTTCAATGAAGCCTTCCCTGATCCCCTACCCAAAAGTAATCTCTTATTCCTCAAAATACCTATAGCCTTTGGACCAGGCAACTTCTTTGCTCATGTCAAATTATTCTTTGGATCATATTTATTTTTGTTCATGTCACATTCTGGAGTCCTGCTCCCACCTTCTGTTTGGGATAAGTCAGTCCACCAGAGCAAGGACATTGCCCCTTGAGGATTCTAAAGGTACCCCAGAGATTCTTCTCTAATCCTATGAACCCAACCAAATGCCCATTTCAGCAGGGACTGTGCTTTGCCTCTTTTTCTATCCCCAGTGCTTAGCACAATGCCTGACACATAGTAGGTGCTTAATAAATATTGATTGATTGATTGACATATCAACCACTAGTTATAAGCACCCCAATATTATTTGAACAATTACTATCCATTAGTTTTTCACAAAGCAATAGTTTCTGAGAAGAGTTATAAAACATTTTTCTCAAAATTCTTATGCCATTTTGATCCCTGGGGAGAGTGGGCTTAACTTTAAAGTGGTTACTCTGATGGTTCCAAGTTCCGTTTGAAATGTGGATCTCTCCTCCTTGCTCTCCATCCACTTTTTTGCTTGGTTGAGTAGGTGACTTGGGATTTGGCTGCTCCTTTGTCTCGGTCATTCATAAAATCTGGTGTGGCATGGATTCCAGCTGCTGGACCTCTGACAGCTTGCCCTCTCAATTTAATAAGGTCGAAGCCAAAGTTCAAAAGCAGGAAAGGATGAAGGCAAAGGGGGCAAAGAATAGTGGCCCATAGTCACAGGGCACCTGGTGGTCCAGGTGTCCAAACAGGGAGGGCCTGAGGTTTCTCCCAGAGGCTTATAGCATCTCCTCCTTCCACTGAAGTCAGGGAGGAGAAAGGACCATTATCATTCAGTCAGTGTCTTTTGCATGTATTTGTATTTCTGAATCAGCAACCAATCAAAGACCTTCCCTTCTTCGTGCAGTGAAGTTAGCTGAGGATTTGTTGCTTCCTTTTCTTCTTTTCCCTCCTCCTCTCCCTATTTTCTCCTCTGCTCTTTCCTCTTTCAATGGAAAGGGGTAGAGTGAGTGAGAAAGGGGACAGAAGGGCGGAGAAGAGGGAGATGACAGTGATAGGGGTTAGCCTGCAAGGGAATCTGGTGGGAAATCCTTCTCCAGGGCCTTGACAAGAAAAAGGGAGCAGTGACAGCTGTGAACCTCTGGATTCTCTCACCTGGATCGGCAGGGCTGTAACACCAAGGTTTGTTTTGTTATCTTCATCCTTTTCTCCCAAGAACACTGGAATGTCCTAACCTGGGCCCTGCCCCCCCACCCGCTGCACCCCTTCTCCCTCCCCCTTCCCCTCCCGCCCCGATTTTTGTTCTCAGGACCTCTGAAAACTGGAAGAGAGACCGGATTTTCCTGAACCAGTTTGTACTGACTTTGAACTCCATGGACAATTTTGAGCCCCTGATCACCCCAATTTCAGAGGACTTCGTAAAAAAGATTTATAAGGGGATTGAGAGGAGCAAACAAGGAAAGTTCACGGCGGACCTCAGTCAGGACCTGTTTCGATATGCTTTTGAGTGTGAGTAAAGTCTGACTGAGGGAGGCTTTTAGCAATCAAAGAATCAAATCACAATTATATCCACCATTATTAGGTACCTAGTATGTGCTAAGCATGCAAAAACAGGCAAAAAATAATCCTTGCTCTCAAGGAGTTTACAATCTCATGGGGGAGGCAACATGAAAACCAATGGATGTACAAACAAGCTACACACTGGATAAATAGCTTGTAAATGAACAGAGGGAAGCCACTTAGAATGAAGGAAAAGTTTCCAGTAGTGAGATTTTAGCTGGGACTTAAAGGAAGCTTGGAGGAAGAGATGAGGAGAAAGAATGTTCCAGGTATCTGGGGCAGTCAGAGAGAATACCCAGAATATCACCCACCTTCTAGGTGTGCTGTGAGGATCAAATGAGATACTATTTGTAAAGCACTTAGCATAGTGCCTGACACACAGTAGGTGCTTAATAAATGACTGTTTCCTTCTTTCCATTGGTGGGATCATTGGTCACAGTTTAGTGACCTCTCTTGTAGAATTCCAAATTGTTGCCTAGAGTCTTTGAACTAGTTTGCCAATCCACCAACGGGTATTAGTGTCCCTTTAACCCTCTCATTTTGTAAATGAGGGAGCTGAGACTCAGAGAGAAAAAATGATTAATGAAGTAGTAAGTAGTAGAGAAGGAAGGAGAGCCCAGCATTAACCATACAATTGTCTAAGTCCACTGGAAAGTGCCAAAAAAGAGATTCACTTCATTATGTTTATACTCCATCATTCAAGTTAAGCAGCCATCCTTCCTTCCCATTAGCAAAGGGGTAAACTAGGGAAGAGCAGGTTGGTGGTGCCCTAGTATAGCTAACTGTTTGACTTGGGGCAAGTCACTTCATCCTGTTTACCTTGGTTTCCTCATCCATAAAATGAGCTGGAGAAGGAAATGGCAAACCTCTCCAGTTTTTTTGCCAAGAAAACTCCAAATGGAGTCACAAAGTTTGAAATGACTGAACAACAAAACTAGGAAAGGGTTAGTTGATTGACTATAGTTTGGTTAACTATGGTTAATAAAATATTAGTTAATCATGCCATTAATCATGGCAGTTATATCATTACATGGTTTTGCTTCACTCTTTTCGGGAGATGTATTGAGGATTTGAGAAGTATCTTTTGTGTCAATTCCAGTTAATAAAAGCAGGTTTTTAAAGGATCAATTCTTTTCACTGTCTCTGGGGTTCTTTCTGCAGGTGTGCTCCAGATACCCAACCCCCATTATTGCTCCAGATGCCTCCTTTCCCCACATTTAGGATATTAATATTACAAAATAAATTTCCTAAAATTTACTTTGTAAAAGAGAAGTTCCTCATGAGCTGCTTTCTCTCCCCTAGTCCCTTGTACTACATTCTGTTTGATTTAACAAAGAAAAGCATGGTTAACACAGTGTGCTAATGACCTTGAGAAGGTAGACAAACTTCCTGTGGGAGATCAAGGGAATTCCAATGGTCCGATGTTCTCAGCAATAAATCATGCTAGGATTTCTGTTCCCACAGCTATCTGCAACATTCTCTTTGGGGAGCGTCTAGGACTCCTAGAAGATTTTGTGGACCCCAGGGCCCAGAAGTTCATCGATGCTGTCTCTACAATGTTTGAGACTAGTGTTCCAATGCTGAGCATCCCTCCAGAACTTTTCCGCATGGTCAGGGCCAAGGCCTGGAGGGATCATGTGGCCTCGTGGGATGTGATTTTTGATCGAGGTGAGCATCTGGGTTCTGAGTATCCATCTGGGTGATCAGAGGTATTGGGCAGAGATGGGAGAAACCAAGGAAAGAGTAAATGTGCTGCTTGGTCAATGTCTTCTCAACTATTTCTCCTTGAAGAGGCTCTGGTATTCAATAATCCATCAATTATGAAGGAGATAGTATTCCTTGACTCTCACCTGGTGTGCTGAAATGATTGTTTAAGGACCTCTAAGTGCCTGACAGGGGGTGGGGGCAAGTGGCATGAATGGGGGCCCTGATCTGTAGAAACCTGTATAAATAATGGAAAGGCCATCTCTAAGATCATCACAGAAAAGTGTGCATGTGTGTATTACACTGTCCTTGTAGATATGTGTCTGTGTGTCTTGTGAATATGCACACAAATGTATACAGGTATACCACATACATGTATATTGTGCGAGTGTGCATGTATGATTATATGCATAGACATGTGCATTGTAGCTGTGTGCATGTACATACATTGTGTGCATGTATAGGTGGGTATGAGTATTACGTACATGGACAAGTGCACACATTTGTGTGAAAGACATAATATGCACACATGTACATGAACATGTACAATATTAAAATGGATTGGGGTTTGTACATGAATATACTCACACATATGCACATACACGTGCAACTGTGTGTACATGTATGTTGTGTGAAAGGGATAGTATTTGGTTACACCAATATGATTTCTAGAACAAATACGATTTCTAGACATCTTTTGTAGAAGGTGAGGGACCCCTGAGTTCTAAAATCTCTACTGCTATTTCAGAAATCAGGTAGAGCCAATGAATAATCACCTACTCTTACAGGGATGACCTTCCTTAGCCCTTGAGACATCAGAACCACCAGCAGCCTGGCAAGATGACAGTGATGTACCTGCAGAACACTTTATTCTTCCTCAAGCTTCCCCAGAGACATTGATGTAAATAAGGTCAAGAAAAGTGGAGGGAGGTCAAGGTCATCAGATGGTCAGTGGCCTTCACATGACTAGAACCACAGTTTCCTGACATCCACCAATGAGTTCTTTCCACTCCAGGGTTCCCCAAACTCTCCATTCTCCCTAAACTTCTTCAGCCTTCTTCAGGTTCCTTCCTGCACCCCAGAGTCTTCCATTTAGAGAGACTACATAATGTCCCCTTTCTCTCTCCATCTCTCAGCTGAAGACTATATACAGAACTTCCACCAGGACAAGAAACTGAGATCAGGACTCACTGATGTTTATCCAGGGATTCTCTACTGTCTTTTACAAAAGAATACCATGAATTTTGAAGATGTCAAAGCCAATGTTACAGAAATGATGGCAGGAGGGGTGGACACGGTGAGGATGAACAGGGAAGAGAATACGTATTCATTCAATGTCTGTTGTGGGCCAGGTACTGTGCTAAGTGCCTTAAAAATATTGTGGATAAAGTCTAAAGTGAGTAAAGCCTGTTTTCAATATGAGCATGGTAGGGTGTTGACCTCAGCAGTTAATAGCCCAGTAGACTGAAAAGAGCCCTGGACTGAGGGCCGGAAGTCATGGATTCAAGCCTTGCATCTAACGTCTTCTATGTGTGCAAACATTTGAACAAGTTACCTCTCTGAGCCTTGGTCTTGATGTTTACATGCAGAAGGACTGAGATCCCAGGCCTCCCTCTCTCATTGGATTATTGTATTAAGTGAGGGAATATAAGTAGAACCTGGAAAGTGGTTTCCAAACCAGAGATTTTTGTAAAATATTACCATGTGGGGTACTTGTAAGGCCACATGGTCCCCAAATAAAGTCCTCCCATGAGTTCCTGGAACTCCCACGTAAGAGGTTCAATCCTTGTGACTTTTCTGATTTTCTGTGACTCCCTTTTAAAAATGGAACCCAGTGAAACCTTCCTACCTGCATGTGGCTGAGGTTATCAGCCTTTCCTCCTTGACAGGAGGGGACAGTATTGGGTGAGGATATTCACCCATTTGGGAGGTAGAGTAGAGTGGTCATTGAAAGGGCTAGAGAGAAAGGAGGTGGGCCTCTAGAAACAAATTTGACCAAGCTCACAATTTTGTGGAAGAATAGTTAGTCATTCCCAGTAGAATACCTCTTCCATTGGATACCAAAATCAAATATTCAAAGGAATACATGTTGAAGGAAAGTGATCTCTTTCTTATTGTCCTTTTGTGAAAAGTTGGGAATGGGCATCTATATTGGTGGAATATGGGTTAAAGACCTAGAACTCTCATCATTGCCTGAGTCTAAAAGGCTCCTGTCTTGGTGATTTGCTCTATTTACGTGACCATAGAAGAAGAAATTGACTTCCCTAGACCCAGGGAATCAGACAGGTCCGGAATTACAGGTGGTGAAGCAGGGGAAATCTCAGGTACCACATTGGGATTTTGGGGGTTGTGGCTTTAGGGAACTTTTTAAATCTCATGTGGCAAGTGTAATCTACTGTACTTCCATAGAGAGCCAACCTAAGAGATGGGTCCTTGGAGTCACATGACATAAGAATATATTGCATTTCAAAAGTGTCTCTGATATAATCATGTATCTGGCTCAGAGAAGGGAGTCTTCTCAGGGTTTCTTGACATAACTAGTAGAGTCTGAGACCTCTCAGTGAGAGAGTGGGCACAATGACTCAATTCTTTCTTTCCCTTGGAAGTTGTAATATCCTCTGGCTAGAGTCCTGAACAAGACTTGTAACCAGGCAGAAAATTTTGGGGGCAAGTTGGAGTTTGTGTCCAAAGGCCATGTCCACCTACCTCATCATTGATATACACCAAAGCTAAATGTCATAAACACTGGTTAATATGAAGATTATCTGACTAATGCCAATGTCTAAAAGAAAAACGAGAGCAGATCAGTGGGTTAATTGTAAAACTGCGAAAGTTGACAAAGGACTTTCAGCTTTGCAATAGAAATTTTTTTTAAAGAAACTCTACATGGAAATCCTGATTTATATGAAAGATAAATTAGGTGGTCATATGCTACTCATTTAAAGATTTTTAATTGTAGGAAAACATTTCCTTAAAAGGACCAAAGAGCTCCTTTAAAGAATGTCTTGGCTCATTTGAGATGATATTTTCTTTATAATAATTTTTCAGGAGCGTAACTTTTACATAAAACAAGACAAACTTATATAGGCTTTAGAGATAGTTGGAAGAAACAGATATGCAAAACACCCAGTTAACCAGAACCTTGGTAAAGGTACCTTGTCTGTACATCTGTACAAAGAGGAAAATGATACCAGGTCCTCCATTCCTCATGTTATTATTGACAATTATTAGAATCACTATTAGATGACTCCATTAAGCTTTAATAATGTTTAGTATCCATTTGCTATGAGAACGCTGTGGCATCAGAGTTAGCTTCAAAGTGTGTCTCATTAAATGAGGACCACAGAGAATGCCGAAGTCCTCTTTTATTGGCATGGGATATAGGCACAGGATCTATGTTGCTTAGGCTGACAGTGACATGAAGTTGTCCCTTGAGAGAGTGTGTGTATATGTGTGTGTTGAGAATGAAGTTGTGAAAAGTTGACATTGGATCATATACATGGTAATCATAGAGAGCTGATTACATAACCCTAGAAGGCTGGGTTTTCTGAGCAAATGGGCAGGGGGAGACTCAGTTTTCTTCATCCAACTCTCAAATGTCTACCTCAGACATCAATGACCCTACAGTGGTGCCTGTATGAAATGGCTCGGAACCAAAAGGTACAAGATATGCTTCGGGCTGAAGTCCTGGCTGCCCATCGAGATGCCCAGGGAGATGTGAAGAAGATGTTCAGATCTGTTCCACTTCTCAAAGCTGCCATCAAAGAAACCCTGAGGCAAGCCTATTCCCATCCTGGGGAATTCCTGCTCCACTTCCCTTTTCCTCAGCCCTCCCTGCACATCTGAGAGAAAGAGGGGGAAGGAAATGAATGACAAAGCATGACATGGGCAGCTAGACATGGGAAGAATTAGGAAGTGGGAATGAGGGACCAGGAGGAGGCTGGTCCATCTCTGGGTTGAATTTTGTTCTGGCATTCATGATCATTTTCAGGACATGTAGGTGTATTTGCTATCTTTTCTCTTTCAGGTTACACCCCATTGCAATTACCATACAAAGGTACATTCCATCGGATTTAGTTCTCCAGAATTACATGATTCCCGCCAAAGTAAGCCATGAGACTAGTTTGCAGGCATTCTTACTCAGAAGAAATCCAGGGAACCATTATATTTTTACCTCTAGTCTTGAATGAGTGTTAGAGAAATGACTGTCAGGAAAATGGTCTGGGGACTTGGTTGCGTGGTGGTCAATCACCCTTTTCCTAGGAGGAGAAGATATCATGGAGGGATTTAGGCTTTTTTTTTTCTTGCCAGAGATGGGCAGAAGTCAGTCCCACATAGCCAGAGGATTTCAGAGTTGCCTCTATCCTGAGCATCCCTCTTATTTAATTAATTAGTCTTCTTCCTGAGCCATTATGGCAGATGCCTTGTCATTTCTGAATGATCCTCTTCATCTGTAGTTACCTGCTTATGTCTCTTTTTGCTTCCTTCATATCCAAATGCCTGCGTTAAATGTTTGCCTGATCCTGTCTGTGTTGCATGGGGCAATTTAGTGGATAGGGTCCTTGCCCTAGAAATACCAAGAGAGATACATTTACATAGAAAGGATAGAGATAGGCTATTAGAAATATTCAACCTGTGCTATACATGAATTCATTTTGAGACTGGATGTGACTTTATTAGGGTTTTCAGCACATAAACTGTATTTATATTTGGTGTTAGGAAGTCAGGCTCAGAAAATAGACTTTCATGTGCAGGGCTATAGTGTAGATGGCAAAGCAGATGGAGAACTGGACTTGGAGTCAGGAGACCTGAGTTCAAATCCTGTCTCAGACATTTACTGGCAATGTGATTTCAGGCAAATCCCTCAAACTTTTTTAGTTTCAGTTTCCTCATCTTTAAAATGGGAATATTAAGAGCCTCTACCTCACAGAGTTGTTGTGAGGATCACATTAGATAACACATGTAAAAGGCTTTGTAAACCTAGAAATATTATCATTATGAGGATGATTAGAGAAAATCATTAAAGGAAAAAATCAACTAGCCTTGGGAACAGAGAGCTAAATAGAAACACAATATGTGAATTGCCTAATGGACTTTAGTTGGTCTTTAATATTGGCACATACATCATCACCTATGCCAGTGTATACTTATTCATTTTACATTCAACCAACATTAGGCCCTGCTGTGTATAATGTATTGGATGATTGTGATCTGGAGGAAGGTAAATGAACCATAATTTCTCAAGTAGCTTCTATGTAAAGAATTCCATTGTTCTTTGGATTGAAACTCTGGGAGGGAGGTGGGCGTTTAATGAGAAGGTTGACATTTTGACACTTTCAATTTGGAGGTTAAGAAGACTGTTCCTCTGACCACAGTAATGACCAAGGTTTCTCCTAGGATGGAAATATCGGTGGTTATGCCTTGCATTAAAATACTGTTTTATGCTTTGCAAAGTTCCTTTACAGCCTTTGTCTCATTTAATCCTCAGATATAGGGATTGGTCTTATCTCCATTTGAGAAGATGAGGGTCCAGGGGTGGGAAATCATTTGTCCAAGGTTTCATGGCCAGTAACTAACAGAACTCAGAGTCTCCTGCTTCCCTGGTTAGGGTTTCTGAGTTAGTCTTCAGGAATGTCTCCATGTGGTACTTCTGGGATTGTGGGGGCTTGGCAGAGCAGACTGTCCTGGATAATCTGCATGGGACTCATTCTAATCTCTTTCTCTCCCTCTCCCCTCCCTCCCTCCCTCCCTCCCCCCCTCCCCCTTCCTCCAGACACTAGTCCAAGTGGCCATCTTTGCCATGGGAAAGGATCCTAATTTCTTCTCCAACCCAGAAAAGTTTGATCCTAGCAGATGGCTCAATGAGGACACCTACTTCCGAGCTCTGAGCTTTGGCTTTGGTCCTCGACAATGCATTGGGCGGAGGATTGCGGAATTGGAGATGACTATCTTTCTGATGCATGTGAGTCCCTAACACTACTTAGGGGAGAAGAAAGGGGATCTCATTAAAGATGCCCAAAGTCCCTTTCTGTTCTGGATCCATTCATGATTCCTTCTAATTCCCAAGGGGAATATGCTCTGTGCATAGGAGACATAGGTCTAATATGTGCTCTGACGTTGGTAGATTGGAAGGGGTTCTTACCCACAAAGAAGCCTCCTTCTGTATCCAAGATAGCAAAAATTAAGAAAGCTGACTGAGATTGGGAAAGTAGACTGATGAAAGCATCAGTGACCCAAGTGATTCCTGGGGCATTTTGGGCTCCAACTCCCTGTTCCACCAGCATATCTTTCCTCTTAGGCTGGCTCTTCCTGCTTCTCTGGGTCTCAGGTCTTGTGACTTGGAACCTAAATTGAGACTTGCTGGGGTCGCAGTCTCTCTCTGATAATGGTGGAAGAGCCACCTCTGGATATGAAGGTGTTCGTTGGGGGAACGCAAGGATTATGTATGTCTTGGCAGATGTCTGTGTTCTCAGACCTTTGGCCCATGGAGATGGAAGATGGCAGGAAGATTAGGATGTTTTCTCCTATACTGGGGCAATTGTATACCTAAATAAATTATCTCCTCGGGGTAGAAGCAGCTCTAAGGTCATTACTGAAGCATCATAAGACTTAAAGAAGTCTTAGGGATGGTCTAGTCTGAGGTGTTAAATAGCCAGGAGGATGGTCTGCAACATTTTTGAATGTGGTTGGGACTAGATTAAAATATAATTGGGAATTATTTAACAAAACAAATAAAAATAAAAGAGAACATAAATAATGTTAATATGTGGTTATCTAAATCAATATTCGGCCCACAAGGATCCTTAGGTATTATTTAGTGATTCCCATTTCTATTTGAATTTGGCACCTGGTTTAGTCCAATTTCCTAATTTTATATCAGAGGAATAACCCCTCTTTGCATCCATCCCCCATCACCATTCCCCCACCCCCCAGAAAAATACATCTCTGTCTCTTACATCTCTGTTCTCATTGCCCATGAACAAGGCAAGAAGAAGCTCTGTGAATTCTTCTAAGTATATATCTATATATGTATAATTATTATATTATAATTTATTATAAAATTGCATATTATATTATCATATACTACATATAATATTATATAGTAATATAGTATGTAATATATTAACATTATGTATCAGTATAATATGTTATATATTATATTCTATAGAATATTATACTGTTATAATATATATAAAATATGTTTTTATATATACGGGACCCCCAACAATCCTTCCTCCACTTTCTGTGCCTCTCCAGCTGTATCTATTCCCACAGAATGTGTTGTTTTCTCCACGGCCACTTGTATTATAGAAACCATTTAGGAGACACCACAAAATCACACAATGATAGTATTTGAGGCATCAATGGAAGACCCAGCTTGAGTCAAGGATCTTCTTCGAGGGTCTCATATTGCTCCTAGGCAGTCTCTTTTCCAGACTTCTGCAGGAAGCTGTCCCAGCCCTGGAGTCTCCCATCTTTTCTATTTAGCCTAGTTCTTTCCTCTCTGCAGATTCTGGAGAACTTCAAGATTGAAGTCCAAAAGCTTACAGACGTGGGGACCATCTTTAATCTCATCCTGATGCCTGACAAACCCATCGTATTCACCTTTCGGCCCTTCAAACCCCAGCTGTAACACAGAGAGATAGGACTCCTGCGTATTTATTATACAGAGAGTCTGGAGAGGACAGAAAGACCGATCCAGGCAGGGACATGACAGACCCAAGTATATAATGGAGTGGTTTGACTGGGTTATGAAACTCCAAAGGGGTGCCATGACAGAAAAAAAGTTAAGGAGCCCTGTGGCCTATGGGTTTGTCTACTCCTATGCCTCATCTGACTCCAGAGAAATGCCCCTCAATCCACTAAAGAAGGTGTATAGAAGCCTTGCTATTGGTTTATGAGACTCCACGGTAAGAGAGATTACTCTCCCCTCCCCCCATTTTTGTCTATTGCTGATTTGATTGGAAGGAAACCAATAAATGCTTATATACTTGAACTTCTCAAAATGTCTGTTTTTAAAACCATCAGTAAATGACAAAGGACAGCCACATCATTCCTGACTATCATGCTCAATGCAGGCTTCTTTCATGAACATTTAAGAAGTAAAGCAATTGTTGATACTCCCAAAGCTCTGTTTGTTCTAATCTTGACCTGGTTCAAGCAGAGAGTCCTGTTGAGTGTGAGAAAAGACCACGTTCATATGTACACGAAATAAAATATGTAATAGAAAGATCTGGTTTGGGGCCCCAAAGACCTGGGTTTGAATCTTATCTCTGTTACTTAACAGTTGCATGACTGTGGGCAAATTTCTTATCCTCTCTAAGCCACAGTTTCTTGAGAAGACCAATGATGAAGCATGTTGTCCACCACCTCCCGAAAGAGAGATGAAGACTTAGGATGCAGAATAAGACATAGTTTTGAACATGTCCAATATGGGAAGGTTATTTTGATTGATTTGTTACAAGGGTTTTGTTTTTCTTTGTCTTAATTGAGAATGAGTGAGTAGGGAAGAAGATAAATGCTTGTTCAAAAATTAAATAAATTAAATAAAAATTCCAAAGCTCTATAATTCTAGGAATGGCTGACTCTGCCCTAAGGTCTCCTTGGAGGGTAGGATGTAGATGGATATAGATGGACTTGGATAGTATCTAGGGCCAGATTGGGATGGTAACCCAGTTGGTTTGGTTTCTCATATCTTGGGAAATGCCAGGGTTGAGGAAGATAGGTTTGGGAATTGGGTCTCCCTAGTAGTTCTCAGGTCAAACCAAGCAGGCAAGTCATCTGTCCTAGCTATGTGTAAAGTTGATTCTATCACATTTCATAAAAAATCCTTGGGGAGAGAGTAGAAATCAGGACATTTGGGTCCTACTTCTGACTGCCAGTAATTAAGGGTGTGACTGGGGGCAAACTACCCAATCATCCTGAGCCTTCCATTTCTTCCTCTGTCAAACAAGGGCTTTTGGTTGAGATGACCTCTGTGAACTCCTAGGATTATTTGTTCTTTCCCAGAGTCATCGTCCCTTCTCCCTGTTCTCAAAGTGCCATCTAGTAGTCCTCTTGACGTTGAAATTCCAAGATCCATACCCAATAACTTTAGAGTATAGTCTCCCTTCTTCTCTCTCCTCCCCTTCTTTAACCAATCTGCCAGCTCTCTGCTCCATAGAGATTCTAGGCTGGGGTTCTAGGAGGGAGACCTAGGAAGGAAGTGACTGCGGGTGGGAGAGGGAGAAAATCTAGGAGTGGGGATACTGCCAGGGCTGGTGGGGCTTCATCAATAGACCATGGACACTCACCAAGCTTTATGCATTTAATAAAGTTGTTAGGGGTCTGATTCCAGGAGAAGACTCCGAAGGAAGGCCTGTTTCTGTGGTCCCATCAGGGAGGTTTCCCTTTTATTTTCGTTGGCCTTTCCGGATCAGGTTCTGGACGGAGCGATAACGGATCCTATTTTTGCGGCTTTTTGAAAGTCGTATAGTCCGTAGGACTCCTCTGTACATAAGGCAAAGTAGGGGGGACCTCATGCAGATCATGAAGTTTCCAGAAATGGGTCCTTTCTGCTGGCTTCTAACCACCCCCTGCAGCCCAGCCCACCGAGCCAGGACAGGTCACTGAGGAATACTAGGGCAGCGGGGATATGTTTGGAGACTGTGGGAGTAAATGTATGTATCCTTCAGTGCTCTTGGGACTGTTCATCTATCTGCTTCTCCCACTTCTGGCATTATCCATGCACATCTATTGGGACCAGCCATTTGCTGTATGACCCCCTACTCTTCACTGTGGGGTCAGTGAGTATCAGAGACAGTGGCAAAATGGAAAGAACTCTGGGCTTGGAGTTGGGACACCTGGGTCTCAAACCCAGCTTGACTACTTACTTTGGTGACCCTGGGTTAGTCATTTCTCCTCCTTGGAGTTCTGGTTCTTCATCTGTAAAATGAGAAGGTTGGAATGGATGAACTCTGAGGTCTTTATCGGCTCAAAATCCTATGAATCATGGAATCTAATAGGGATGGAAGAGGGATGGAGATCTCAGGGGTCACCTGGCCAGGGGCCTACTTGAGGGGCTAGCCATGGGCTCTTTAAGAAGGTGTCTACATGTGTACATGGATGTGGACACACACACACACTACTGGTATCTATTCCTTTATTTGACTAAAAGACAGATTGATCAATTAATAGTTGGATTTTCCATATACATACACATACACACATGTATACATGTATATGTAATATCTATCAATCAACAAGTCTTTGTTGAGTCTCTACTATGTGCCAGGCACTGTACTAGGTGCCAGGGACATGGATACAATGAATTAAGCAATCCCTACTGGGGATCCCTGCCTCTCTTTCTCCCCATATCTATCCTTCCATTTTATTTCTTTTTTATTTCTCTCCTTTCTCTTTCTCTCTCTCTTCCTTCCTTCCTTCATTATCCCATCTTCAGGAAGTCATGGATTGATGGAAATTCCTCTTGCTTTTTGCTCTCACTCTACAACTGGTCATGGCTTTCAGGCTGCCCTTCTTTGGCCTGTCATGGGTATATCCATGGTTACTCTGGCTAAGATAGAGCTGTGTGTGTGTATGTGTGTGTATGTATGTTTGTGTGTGTATGTGTATGTGTGTTTTTGTGCATAGTGTATAGGATTAAAAAAGAGCAACTTAGAAAGAACCAGAATGAACCTCAAGGAAGAAGCCCTAGAAGAAGGCGGGGGCATTTTCTGGGTAGACAGCACTGTCCAGGGCCTCTCAGTTCATTTGACTACTTCCCTCTGCTTTTCCTGAAGACAGCTCCATCCTTTCCTATTAGCATCCTGGCCAGAAACAGAATTCTGGGAAATCTCAGCTCTTTCCTCCTTGGGACAGAGTCATGGATACCTAGACAGATGTTCTTAGCTCCCTCAACCTCGTAACTCACATTTCAAGAGCACTTTAAGTGTTATAAAACACAATCCTCATAACAAGCCTATGTTCACCTGATTTACAAGAATCTGAGGTTTTAAGAGGTTAAATGAATTGTCCATGTAAGTATGTGTCTGGGGCAGTAGGTGTCTGAGGCCGGCCTTCTATATCTAAATCCATTATGATATGATACTTTTCAGCTACTGAAAAAGGTATGGAGCATGAGTCTGAATTAGGTGATCTCTGAGGTCTCCTGGGGAACTGATCCCTTTCTGTTCCCCTGACACAGTCTCTCAGCATTCAGGTAGTGTTGTGTGAGGCCAGTCTCAAAGCCAGCTGCCTCTTGGAAAGACAATGATGATGTGGTGATGGTGAGGATGATGATCTCCATTCTAGAGATGAGAAAGCTGAGGTTCATAGAAGAAGGAATGTGATGAATGTCATGTAGAGAATTAGTGATAGAACCAATATTGGAAGTGGGGCTTCCTTCCTTCCTTACTGCTAGTCCACATTCTTTCCCAAGTTCAGCCCCCAGAAATGGCTCTCACAGACTGGCCAGGAGAGATACCTCCCTGTTCCTTTCACCCCTGCCCCAGGGATCCCTGAGGTTACTCACTTGGTGTTCTGTCAACATAGGACTGGAGCCAAGTATAAAGCCATGGTCTTGTTCCATCAGCTTCGAGGTCAGGTCTTGTTTTTCTTGTCCCCAGCGCCGAGCTGAATCTTCCAGCTATAGCCACAGATAAGGATGAATAGGGGCATCAGGGCGGCTGGGCCCATGACAGAGGGGGCTGGCCAGTGGGGATGGTACAGCAAATAAGGATTCTAGTGCTTTCTCAGGGGCTACACCTCCCTCCTCCCCACCTGGGATAGATGTTAGGGCTCATAGTGGTGGCTAAGGTGGGAGACTGGGGAAGGGGAAGTGGCATTCCAACTCCAAATCCTACACTCCTATGACTTTTTGAGTCCATGAAAAAGGCCCTGCCCCAGGCTCTTGGAACCATGGACTCCATTCAAGATAATAGGAAGCTGATAATTCTTTGACTAAATAACTTAGTTTCCCTTCTGTTTTATTGTTTCGTATATCATAGGACCATAGATTTAGAGCTGGAAGAAAACCCAATGATCACTGAGTTTAATCCCTCCATTTTACATACTTGGAAACTGAAGTACAGAGGGACTAAGTGACCATATTCCATTCTTTACCCTTGTCCTACAGTTCTCTAGAGCCTTGTTCTCCATGGATTATTGAGGAATACACCATCAGGAACTCTAGGTCTCAACCTACCTCGCTCTCCAAAATCCGAATACGACTTTGAGCGCTCTCCAATTTGGCCATAAGATTGAGTTTGTCTGAGGTGCCGGAGAGGAAGTCCTGTTGGTAAAAGCACAAATCTGGCCAGTAGGGAAACCACACTATTATAATTCCATTATATACCTGAGATAAACTGAGTCCCGGCCAGATAGAAGTTACTCATTGACCTCTGTGAAACTCATGTAACATATGGAACAGAAAGTAAGTCATTTTTGAAAACAAGTAAAGGATGGTACCCAGGTTGTGAGGTGACCTAACCATGTCCCATTGTTGAGCCTTCATGTCCCTGAAAGTGAGGGTGAAGGCTTGAAGTTGTAACATGGGAATCATAGAAATTAGATTTGTCAGAGATCACCTAGCCCAACCCTCTAGTGCTTGAAATGAGGAAACTGAGATCCAGATTGCCTGAGTTCCTAGGGATAGAGCCAGCCTTCAAATCCAATCTCATATTTAGCACCCCTTTCATGTGTACTATGTTCCACAATGATCTACTAGATGACTTTGGGCAAGTCATCTGATCTCTCTTGATTTTAGTTGTCTCATTTATAGAATCCTACTCTGCCTATCTCAGGGAAGGGAATGACAAATATGACAATGGCTAGGAAAGAGCATTGAAAAGTATAAAATGCTATGCAAGGGACTGTTATAAATAAAATCCTGGTAGAACAAATTGCCTATAGAAAGGGCGTCTGCATAGCCAACCTGTTAAGAATCCTGGAAGATATAGCTCAGGAAATGACTCACATTAAAAATATTTCATTGTTCTGGTTACCAAGAATTCTGTTCAAGAAAAGAAGTTCTCTTAAAACTGAAGGTTTACTCCAACCCAATTTTAGCTTGAGAGAAGATAACACAGAATGGCTTAAGGAATGAGGGGTGAGGTAGCCTAGAAAGAGGTCTAGAGAAAGATGGACAAACATAATTAATTTGCATTCATATCAGGGGAGTTAACCTAAATTGGTGAAAAAATTAAATTATAGAACATTTTAAAATGCAAATTGGATCGAGAACACCAAAATATTGCCATGCAAAGGTCACTAAAAGGACTGCTTTAATGGACCAATAAGAATATTGGTTGATGAAGGTGTCAATTGTATGAAACACAAATAAAGGCTTTTATGTGCTAGAAAAGAGTTTCTTCTCTTAGGTTAACTGAGTCTCAATAAATCTTAAATACTTTCTTTGTTTATACTCTGTTAACCCTTTAGTGAGTGTAAAAGGAAGCTTTGGTTAGAGCATCTCTTGTCCAAATGGTCATAGATTCTATATTATTAGGATCTGAGTTAAGGACTACATATTGTTCTATTAGGATGCTGTGGACTATAAGAGAACAGTCCTATATCTCTCCTCATGTGCTGGGGTTTTTCCATGGAATGATGGCATATTTCTTGATTGGGGATCGGTGAATAGGGGAGAGAATCTGCTCTCTTCCTGGGAGAGAGAGAAAGAGGGGCAGTAGGTGAGTAAGGTCCTGGATTCTGGATAGGTGCCACTGGGTGATGGGACTGGTTGGTTATGAATGGCATCCCTCCCATCCCAAATCTGCTTTAGGCAGTTTTTTTTCCCATTGTTTCTTTTCCATTGCTTTCACTTTTCCCCTCCATGGACACTACCCCCTTCCCTGGCAATAAAGAACGATCTCTGATCCTTACTCTAGAGTCCAAAGCAATGCCAAGCATCCTGAGAGACTGAGAGGTCTATTTTGTAGTATATGTGGAACTGACTTTAGAAGGAGATATGCATTTTTTATACTTGGTCTATTTGGAAATTTGTTTGACCTAACTATATATATGTGTGTAAGGGCAAGCAAAGTAGGATCTTTTGTTGTTTTTGTTTTAGTATAATCAAGAAGTTTAATGGCTCTGTTTGTTCCAGGATCCATGGCTATTTAGATTGGAAGGCCAAGGATCTTGGAGGGGTGGAGTGTGATGGCAATCAAATTAGGATCTTCTTTGCTGTTTTTGTCTTACTAAAAGTGCTTCTGATTGAATAATGTGATTAAAGAAGATCTTTCTCATCCATTGATGGGCCTGCCCATTGAGGGAAGCTTTATTAGGGGAGTTGTTTTGTGGGAGGGGCCCAAGTACCTTTTGTTTTTTTCTATTGAGGCCCTGGGTCAGGGGTTATGCCCTCTGACTCTAAAAAGTGTATAAATACTCTAAGGGTGAGGTTTTACTTTGGGGCTTAGTTTTTGTAAGAAGGTTTGAGTGCTGGTTGAGGACTCTGGGAAGCTGCTTTAAGGAGCCTCCCAGACAGTTGGACTATCTGTTGAATTCAGGCAGTGGAAGCCATGTCTGTTAACTTTTAATTTCTCTGTATTTTCTTTGAAGTTCAGGGTGCTGACTCTCCTGAACTACGTGATTGATATATGTGCTTGGTTAAAGGAATGATACACGTGCTTCATTAAAGTTATTGTTAACCCCTTGAAAGCTGCTTTCCTTTTATGAATGCTGAGCTAAGAATCTGTGATAGCAGCCCCCCCACCCCACCCAGGGAAGGTTGGGGAGCTTATTGATACAGTGTGTTACAAAAGTTTTTCTTTTCTTTTTCCTCTAAAGGCAGGGGAGAGGGGAGGGAGAGAAAATAGATGTTTCTTAATTAAAAATATAATTTAATTTTAAAAATAAATCCCATTTCCATAAATCATGTCATTTTAAATGTACTTGAGCTGACTATTTAAAGGAATCCTATGCCAAATGCTTATGTAAAGTGAAGAATCATTTAGTAAAGCAAAGAATCTTTCTACATTCTGACCTTATTCATCGGTTACAGAAGTAGGAGTTCTGTATGTGTTAGGTTTGTCCAAAGAAGGGCCCACTGTGAAGTGAAGAAACCCCTTGCCCTAGAGCTAATATGCTGTTCAGCTTCAGCCCTTTGCATGTGGCAGGCTAGGTTAGAGGGAAATATCCATCTTTGTAAGAATGCCATGGAAGCTGAAAATGAACAGAATGAATCACTCAGGTCAAAGGCACCCACCTGTCTAAGTAGACTCCCCAGGTGTGATAAGTAGGTTGACTGATCTGTCTCTTGCAGCCTCTCTGCCAAGTCTCTGACTGCTCCCTTCTCTCCAGGGTTCTCCTGGGACTGTGGAGAAAGGGTTCTCCAAGTCTCCCCATGGATCCCAGGAGATGTCAGGAAGGGAAGGAGAGTACTGGAGAGAGCTGGTGTGGAGAAGACTGGATGTGTGGCCCAGGGAGTGGAAGCTCAAGCCTCTACATGAAGATTTCTATTGGTTTCACTGAATGGATTTGGAGGAGGGGATGGGTATGTTGAGGATAGGGTGTGGGGAGGATGGGAAGTGGTGGTCCAGGAGTTAAATCACCCTTTGGTGCAGGACCCTGGGACAAGGCAGAAAGTGAGGCTCTCAAGTGGAGCCACTGTATCTACTCTGACCACCGCACAGTGGATAGAGTTATACACTTCACACACACACACTTATGGAGAGGAAACCAGCTCTGTCCAAAAGCTGGAAGTCAGCTGAGGATTCTAGGAGACTTCTGTAAAATCAAGGTAAAAAAATCTTGACCTACTCCTGTCATCCAGAATGCATCAGGAGTTCATGGGGCACTATAGGCAGTCTCAGGGTACCTGGTGAATAATCGCCCAACCTGGTAAATGACTGACACTAGTTTGAAAGGACCCTTTGTTCTCTTGGTGAAGATACAGGGACATGCACAGGGAGAATGGTCATGCAGAATGGTGGAAATAACTGGAATTGTAATAGGACTAGAGAACTGACCTGGCAAGCAAGGCTATAATCCCATTTTTCCTCACCTCTGAAGTAGCCCTAGAGTTCCCACACATGCCTGATCAGGTTCCCTGTCCCAGTATTTTGGTATATCTGTGATTTCCTGTGATTGACTTTGGACTGGACAGTGCTTGGCTGCATGCAGCTTATCTCTCCCTACTCTGAATGGGACTTTGGGGACTTGAAGCAGGTGAGTCTTCATGCAAAGGATGATGCAAAAGCATGCTTGTGGATTGGCAGCCCAGGTTCTTACCGGTAGGGCTTGCTGCTGCAGGATGATGGGGGAAGACTGGTGGCGGGTTTTATCCAACTCACTCCGCAGCCTTGCGTTCTCGGCCAGCAATATGGAGTAAAAGTCATAGGGCACACTCTCCCCCATGGGGCCTGGGGAGAGAAGAGTGGCTAGAAGGGACCTAACATGGCAATTCACTCATACCTTCCTAACACACTTAGGTTTGATGGTGTCTTTGAGTTCTTTGAGCATGTGTTATCACCTCCTACTGGACTATAAGTTCCATGAAGACAGGGATAGTATCTTACCTGTACTCCCTCCTTACCTCTGTTGCATAGAGTCCCTCCAGCTCAGGCACCATCTTCTGTATGAAACCTTTCCTGATTCTCCCAACTAGCCAAACTCCCTTATATGGGACTCTTCTGTACACATTAGCTTTTATATTCACTTTATATTTGTGCTATATATGTATATATATATTTTTTATATGTACTTGTTATATCCTCCATTAGGATGTAAGCTCATTGTGGGTTGCCATTGTTTCATTCTTTATACTTGTACCCAGGAATGCATAGTACATAGTAGGTGCTTAATAAATGTTTATTTATGAAGATCTAAACTTCCTAATTCTTCTAGCTCCTAGTATGGTGCTCTGAACATAGTGGGTACCTAATATGTGTTTACTGAATTGAATTGAGTTGGGTGGGGAGAGTAAGAGGAAGAGAAAATCTGAAAAATGAAAGGTTACTGCAATCCTGTACTAGTTGGTTCCCTTGCCTCTAGCTTCTATTCCAGCTCATCCTGAACAGAGAGGGCAGTGTGGGGTTGGGGAGAGGAATTCCACTGAGTTTGGTGTCTGGTACTCTGAGTTTGCATCCTGACTGCTTCATTTATTACATGGTAACCTTGGGCAAATCACTTCTTTTCTCTGAACCTCAGTCTCATCTGTAGAATGAAGGATTTGGATTAAATGATCTCCAAGGATGTATTTGCCTTTAAAATCAATGATTTTTGGTAGACTGCCTGGTTAAATAGTATATAGTAAGCCTAAATAGTAAGCCTTCCAATGTACTGTGAGTAGCCTGGATAGTGTTCTAGATGATATGAGGCTGGCCATTTCAACGACCCAATTGAATCCCAGGGAGTTGGATGCTTTCAGGCTTAACTGCCCCACCTCTCTAATAAGCAAATAGTCTTGCAAGATGTTGAAGAAGCAAAGAGGAAACACTCAGACTAGATTCTTATCACCAAGGAGGGATTGATTGCTGAAGCAGTAATAGGGAAGTCTTCAATTTGTGATAAAGAGAGAAAAGATAACCTGATCCGAGTGGAACATGTCCCTTGGCTTTTGACAGAGCACATTTCAAAGGGTTCAGAGAAAGATAGGTAGGATCCAATGGATTAAAATGAAAATGTCAAAGAAGAAGTAAGTTCTCAAAAATGAAATTCTCCAGGCACCAAGAGAAACAATTCCAACAGGAAAGAAAAAGGGGACTCTATTTAAAGAGAGCAATGTGGATGCACAAGGTGCTCACTGAGCCACTTAGATTATTAAGGACGTGCCAAAGACGAAAGCAAGAAAAAGTAACTGAGAATGGACACCAAAGTATGGCAAGGGATGTTGTCAGAAATACTAAAGCTTATAATAAGCTAAAGCATGTAAGGGAAGCTAAAAAACAATACAAATATTGGGGAAAAGAGAAAGAAAAGGACTATTTCTTAGCATGCATCAGACAATAGGGTAAGGGTACAAGCATTTATACAGAGCCTACTATGTGCCAGATACTATGCTAAGTGCTTTACAAATATCTCATTTGATCTTTCATAACCCTCCTGCAAGGAAAGTGCTGTTATCATCCCTATCTTACACTTGAGGAAACTGAGGCAAACAGAAGTGAAATGACTTGCCCAGGGTCACATAGCTAGTAACTGTTTGAGGATGGATTTGAACTTAGATCTTCTTGACTACAGTTCTCTATCCAGTGCTCTACCTAGTTGCCTAAGTGGTAAACAAATGATTGAAAGAAAGGAGAACCATTTAACTCTGATTTTACTTCAATTTTCTCTGCCAAGGAGAATGATACTTGAATTGGAGTAGACAGACCCCGAATGACTATTAGGAAGTTAGAACCAAAGAAAAGCAAAGAAATACTAAGATGGTGCCCAGCTCTTCTTTCTAGATTCAAGTTACCAGGCTAAATTGTAGTCCGAGATCCTGAGTGGTTGTGATTACCGAGGTAAATTTAATGATGCCCTGTCGGGTTTTTCTTCAAAAAGAATGAGAAATACTTTTAAGGAAGAGAAAACATTACACTAATTTTCAACAAAGGGAAGAGAATAGGATCTGCAAATGATTTTTAAAAATGAACATATTGTAAATTTGTTAAATTTCTTTCTTGAGTTCCTATACTGGTAGATAAGAGGAATGATGTTGGTAGCTAGATTTTTTTAACAAAGCATTTGGCAACTGCTCACAATATTTTGTGGAGATAGATAAGAGCTAGACCAGGGGTGGGGACCTGTGGACTTGAGATGGCATGCAGCCCTCTAGGTCTTCAAGTATAGGGGAAGTGAATCCAAACTTCACAGAACCAATCCCCTCAATAAAAGGATTTCTCCCATAAAACTTGGACTCAGTCAAAAGGTCACACCCAAAGACCTAGAAGGCCACAGTTTCTGCACTCCTGGGCTAGACAGTAGTAGAGTAAGGTGAGATCAGAAGTGATTCAAATGCACAAAACATAAATAATGCTGATTAAACTTAAAGTGGGTTAGGCATTTTTTTCCTGCCAGAGAGCCAGCTGTTAAACATTTACCAGCATATCTCTAGATAAATGTAAGATTTTACACCTGGCTTAAGAAGTGGGGGCGGGGGAAGGAATAAGCATTTATGCTATATTAAGCAAGGCAGAGATCACATAGTGATAGTCCTGCCATACCCTCCCTTGGTCAGACCACACCTGGAGTATTACGTTCAGTTGTGGGGGAGGGGGAGGGGGAGCATCTCATTTTAGGAAAGACAATGAAAGATTGGATATCACCCAAGAAAAGCAGTCAGGACAGTCATGAATTTATGCCAAATGAGGTATCTTGGGATTTAGAGGTGACATGGTAGGTGTCTTAAAATTTTCCAAGACTCATCAAGTGGAAGAGGGATTGGCTTTCTTCTACTAGGTTGAGATACAATATTTTCAGTAAGATCCAGAATTCCCCCACCAGGGTAGAGTTTTAAGCCAAATCAAAGACCAGATTAATTATAACAGGGATAAATATAAAAAGTCTTGTACTTGGATTCCAAAAGTCAATGTCACAAGAGTACAACTGGGGAAGGATGATGAGAGATTAATTTGTCTGAAAAAAGACCTGGGGGTTTCAGTGAATGGAAAGCTCAATAGGTATCAGCAGTACAATATGGTGGCTCTAAAAGCTAACTTGATCTTAGACTGCAGTAAGGGAGGGAAGTATCTGGATAAGAGATAAATCATGATTCCCCAATGGACGCTGCTCAAGGCAGACCACAAATCCATAGAATCATAGACTTGAAACCTGAGATCATCCAGTCCACCCCCTCATTTTAAAGATGAGAAAACTGACTCCCAAAGAGGCTGACTAACTTCTCCAAGATCATGCAGAGTATGTATGAGGCAGGATTTGAATTCAGATCTTTCTGACTCCCAATACAATGCTTTATGTAGCTGCCCCCCCATAGCACTATGTTCAGCTTAGGTTGCCATATTTGGGGAAGGACGTTGCTAAATTAGAGAGCACCCAGAGAAGAATGACCTGGAAGATACTGTGCTTTTGAGATCATGCTATAATTCCCCTTGACCCAAATGGGGTCAATTGAGGAGAGGCTCTATGTCTCCATAGTACTGAGTATACAAATTGTACTCAGTGAAGACTTGTTAGTGGGATAAGTTAAAGAGAAACAGGCTTGGGGTTTAGGTGTGTTACTGGTATGTTTCATTGACATAGGTTGCCAGAGACTATTTGGCTTTCTGGGCTGTTTCAGGATAGTGGCCATGCATCTTTCTAGATTTTAAGCTTCTTGAAGGCAGATCCCTTGTCTTCTTCATTTTTATGTCCCCCTCAGGTTCTATCCCAGGACCTTGTGCATAGTGGTTCAAGATGAATAATTGTTGAGTCAAAATAAATTACTCAGAATTCACATGACTTACCAGTGTGCTTTCCCAGAGGCCGCCCCAGTGGTGATGACATTGTATCAGATTTTTCCCTGGATGGTCGATTTACTTTGTCTTCCAATATCTTTTCCATTGTTTCAATCACCTGAAAGGCAGAGAGAAGGAAAAGAATAGGGAGATGTGAATCAGTCAAGAGGTGCCATTTAGTTGGAGTTGAAGAGGGTTCTGGGTTATTTGTCTTTTCTTTCTTTGTCTGAACCTAGATCAGACATTCTTAACCTTTTCTGTGTCAGGAACCCCTTTGGTAGTCTGGTCAAGCCTGTGGCCTCCCTTTTCAGAATCATAATTTTAAATATGTAAAGTCAAACTTAGAGTTTTACAAAGTAAGGCAAATTATATTGATATCAATTAAAAAAAAAGTTCCCAAGTGTAAAATGACCTTATGAAAAGCAACATAGAGAGAAGGGACATAGAGAGATCAGACAGAGTCCTGAGACCTTTAAATGAGTACTGTCTCCACAACTTACTAGTTAGGTAACCTAGCACCTAGGGGTACAGTGGATAGAGGACTGGAACTGGAGTCAGGAGGACCTGAGTTTGAATTTGACCTCCGCTACTTGCTAACAAGGTGACCCTAGACAAGTCACTTAATTCTGTCTGCCTTTTTAATAAAATGAGCTGGAGAAGAGAATGGCAAGCCACCAGAGTATCTTTGCCAAGAAAACCCCAATGGGGTCATGGAGAATCGGACATAATTGAAACAACTCAACAACAACAAAGTCTTCTCTACCTACCTCACAGGAGGTAGTGTGAGAAAATTACTTTGTAAACTCTAAAGTGCTACAGAAATGTGAAGTATTTATTTTGATGGATCTGGGGGCTCTGCCCAGGTCTAGCACAGAATTGAGTTTGTAGGTAAGAACAGCAATAAGGAATCCTCATTGTCTGCCTGTCTCCTGTTGACATTTGCTCATGTCCTGGACTGTGGTGGTCTCTGCTTTGTTTCCTGTGTGAATCTGTGAGGGTTGACAGAAATGATTTTACACTTGACCACTGACGAACCTATGTACGGGGAGTTCCTATGGACCTCAATGACTGATCTAGGCAGCTTTCATTTAGGTAAGGAGTGCAAGGCTCTCCTGATCCTAACCAGTTTGGCAAACTTCATCTAATCCAGGTGTCCAAGGTTAACATATTTTCCTCATCACAATGCCCTTGTGATCTATATGGAGGGTTTTGAAGTCCAAACAGCTTGCTGATTGTTTTCCTACTAGGGTCACTGTTCAGTCCCTGAGAGTCTGTGCAACAACAAATCAGGCATAAGGCTAGAGACTCCGAGCTCAGTGCACTCTGTCGGGTAATGAATCTCACTTTCAGTACCTTTATGTGGGACTGAAGGGTGAGGAAACCACCTGTTTTCATGTGAGGGAGAAATAGAGTCTCACCTCCTCAGTCACACCGGCTTCCCAAAAGAATGTGGGCTGCTCTCTCTTCACCTTCTTTCATTCTTGCTCAGGGCCCAGGAAGGGAGACTCAGGTATTAGTGATAGCACTGGTGTCTATGAACTTGCTGAAAACTTTGATAACTGTACTCCAATATTTAATTGGCTTCTTTTGAATTCTTATGTATTTTAAAATAGTATTCTGAGAAGGGGTACATTGATTTCACCATACTGCCAAAAGAGTACTTGGCACAAAAAAATATAAGGACTCTTCTTCTAGTCTAAATAGAAAAAAAAACTTTTGTTTTACAGTTGAGGAAACAGTAGTCTGAGATGGGAAGGGACTTTTCCAAGGACTAGTCCAGAGGCAGGGAACCTGAGGCCCTCTAGGTACTCAAGTGTGGCCTTTCAGTTGACTAGACCCTGACTTCTAATTTCCTAGATATGGTGAGATATATATCTATATACAGATATACACACATACATATACATATGTATATGTATGTATATATATATATATGTATATATATATATATATATATATATATATATACACACACATACATATATTTACTGTGACAAGCTGCCTTCTAAACCCACAAAATTCAGAGTTCAAAGGGACCCTAGTGGCCCCCCAGTCCAATCTGTCCATGATGGCATTCCCACTTGCTCCCTGTCTGCCTTTATCATCACTCCTCGATGGACTTTCTCTGGCTAATTGGCTTTCTTTCGTGGGGGAGTTGACTTGAAGGCACTCCTGTCCTGCAGCACTGTCTCCCCTCTGTGTGCCTGACCCACAGCTCAGCCCACCTTCTCCTGGTTCTTCACCGTTTGCTCTAGCCCCTTCATTTTCTGCAGCTTGTCCTGGTACCGCTTCAAATTATGCTGTTGTTGCTGGTGAGATTGTTGGATTAGCAACAGGTCCTTCTCCCGATCATTCTTCTGTAAGGATGGTGGGGTACGGGTTAGGGGAGTTATGGTACAGAGAGAAACACTGGAAACCATCCACTGACATCCCCCTGTCTTGGCCCCCACATGGGCTGATACTTCCCCCTTTGCCTCCCCACTTTGTCCCCAGTCTCAATTCTTTACCCTCCCCTTCCTCGTCTCATCCACCTCTTGTTTCCCCCCTTTGTAAGATCCCACTCACCCGAATTAACTCATTCTGCAGCTGCTGCACCCTATCCTTCAACCTCTTCATTTCCATGGTGCTATTGGAAAGTCTTTGTTTCATATTTGCTGTGGGGGCAGGGGTGGGGGAATAGCTTAATGAGCAGTGCCAACCCAAACAAGCCCCAGCCGTCCCAAAGTCTTGTTTAGTTGGGGTCTGCATAGACCCAACAGACCAGGTCAAAAGATAAAGAACTTCTGCTCACTTTGGTAAAGCCCCCTCGCCCTTCCCAACCCCAGGACAAACCGGTCTTCCCCAGGATCCCTCTTCCCCGCAAATACAGGCCTTATTATAGAGGGGTTGGGAGGTTCCAGTCCTGAACACAGAACCTCAATGCTGTCCTCAAGTAGGAAAGATCATTAACACTTGCCATCATGGCAGAATGACGCCAAACTTCCATCTCCCTTTCCCCTTCCATTTACCCACCCTCTCAAAAACAAAACAACCGGGACTAGGGACCTTTCTGCTCTTGGGTCTTCTTGCATGGAGGGTATCAAGATTCCCTCACCTATCATTTCTTCATCTTCCGCAGAGGCATGACCCATCTGTTCCTGTGTGGTCACCTGTTTCCGAAGGGAATTGTTTTCTGTCTCCAGTGTGGTCACTTGCCTACGCAGGGTCAGGATGTCATGGGCCATTTTTGTCATGGCTTTTTGGTAGTTGTCTATCTCCCTCCCAGTAGTTAATGATGGGTCAGATTGTTTGAGCTTCCCCTCCACCTGGGAAAGCAAGCAATCACCATTTTCTTTAATTTTCTTGATTCAGTATATGCTTACCTGCCTTTGGCAAGTCTCTTTGCCACTCTAGGCCTCAGTTTCCTCATCTGCCAAATGAGGGAATTGGACTAAACATCTTCTATCTCCACTCCCAGTCCCTTCCCAAGCTCTATGATCTTTGCCCTTCACCTCCATTTTCTCAGGAATATTTCAGAAACACATTGGCCATATTTAGAATTCTAAACTATTCCCTAAAATTTGGAGGCCATTTGTGTATATAACACTAAAAAAAGAAATTAATCACATAATGTTACAGCTGACAGGGATTAACATTTTTACCTTCTTTATTTTATGGATAGGAACTCTGAGGCCTTAGAGTTATGAAGTGACCTGCTACTGTATGACACTTAGTGAGTTAAAAGTCAAATTCAAGCTTCTTTCCTTCTTACCATGGTGTCAGTAAAAGGATTCTCCCCTGGAAATAACATAAGAAAACAAGCCAGAAATATTGGATAAAGAGGACTTGCTGCTGATTGAGACTCCATAGGATGTCATCGGAGAGGAATCCCATTTTATTTATTTATTTTTTTGTTTCTTAATAGTCTGCAACTTTGCTGAAGTTATAATCTCAACTGGTGTCTGCTGATTCTTTAGGATTTTCCAAGTATACCACTTTGCCATTAGCAAATAGGGATAGTTTCATCTACTCTTTGCCTATTTCTGACTTTACTTTTTATCTCATTACTGTTGCTAGCATTTTAAGAACTATAGAAAGTAATAGTGAGGAAAATGGACATTCTTGCTTTATTCCTGCATTTTTTGGAAAAAACTTCTAGCATATTCCCATTGCATATAATACTTGATTTTGGTTTAGACAGTTGCATTTTATGATATTAAAAAAAGCTCCCTCTATGCTCATATTTTATAGAGTTTGGGACATAAAAGAATGTTGTAGCTTGTAAAAGGTTCCCCCCACCCCTGCATCTTTTTATGTGGTTTTGGATGTTTTAGTTTTTAATGTAATTATTTCTTTGATTGTTTTCCTAATATTGAACCAACCTTACATTCCTGGTATAAATTCCAGGATAAATGGATGATTTCTTGGATAAACCACTGTAATCTGTTTAAATTTTTGTTTAAATTTTTTTGAATTATTATTCATTAACGATACTGGCTCTATCTTTCCCTGGTTTAGGTATTTGTCTCATAAAATATCCTGGGAGAGTGCTTTCTTTTTGTTTTTGAGAATAAATTGTGAAGAATGGGTAATAATTGTTTTTAGAAAGCTTGATGGAATTCTCTTGTGAATCCATCAGAACCCAGAGTTTTTAATTTAGTAGTTCCCTTATAGCTAGATCTATTTCCTTTTCTGAGATTGGGTTATTTAAGAGCTCCATCTTATCTTTTGACATTTTGGATATTTTATATTTTTAAGATATTCCTCTATTTTGTGTTCTCAATTTTGTTGCATAATATATTTTGATTATTCTTTTTATTTTTTCTGGTTTTGTTGTCACTTCATCTTGCTCATTTGCCATTTCATCGATTTGCTTTTCTGCCATCTTTTAAAAAATCAGATTAGCTAAAGGTTTATAAGTTTTGTCAGTCTTTTCAAAGAATTAGCTTTTAGTTTTTATCATTTCTGTAGGGTTTTTTGGAAGGTTTCTAGTTTTTTCTATTTTCTCCTCTGATTTTTAACATTTTCTCTTTTGTGGTTAGTTTAGTTTTATTTGTTCACTTTCTAATTTCGGTTCATTAATCTTTTTCTATTTTGTTTATGCATACATATATAAACACATAAATGCAGAGATCTGATTTTCTTCCCGAGGACTGCTTTATTTTCATCCTCAAAATTTTGATGTTATTTCATCATTATAATTTTCTTTCACTGATTTGTTCTTTGACCCACTCATTATTTAGCATCAAATTGTTGTCTCCATTTTGGTGGATGTCGTTTGTTTGTGGTCAATAAAGCAATGACTATCATTATTGAGTTAGGGTTTATAAAGGATGTATTTGCAATTTTTGCCTTTTAACATTTGTTTATTCTTTGTGCCTTAATAAGTGGTCAATATTTGTAAAAGTTCCATAAGATGCTTGGAAATATGTAAATTCGTTTGCAGTTCCATTTAGAAGATGCCATGTCTTTTAGTTCTAGTTTCTCCAGTAATTTGTTCAGTTCCACATTTTCCCTTTTGTTTATCTTTCTATTAAGACTTATCAAAAACTGAAAGAGGGACATTGAAGTTTCCTGTTACTAGTGTGTTACTGTGTCTTCTTGTAGCTCAGTTACAGTTTCCTTTATAAATCTGGATACTAAGATATTTGGAACACATATTTATTACTGCTGTTGCTTTGTTGCCTATGATTCCTTTTAGCATCATGCAGTTTTCTTATTTATCCCATTTTTTTCAATGTTTGTTTTTGCTTTATTAGATAGTATGATTACAACACCTGCTTTTTTGGACTCATTTGATACACGCTAAGATGTTTACCATTTCCTCAGTTTAATTTTGTGTATGTATTTGGTTTCTAAAATGTGTTTCTTGTAAGCAACACATTGTAGGGATTTGTGTTCTTATCCAGTCTGTCAAATTTTCTGGTCTTATTGGTTTGTTTAATCCAGTCACATTTAAGGCTGAGAGTTTTTATAATTTCCTCCATTTGTTTCTAATGCTATTTTTAAAGGTATGATTCCTTTCCTATTCTTCCACTATAAGTACAATATTGTGTCTCCTCAGGTGCTTTAGTTTAATATTTTTAAAGGTGGCCCTATTCCCATTGGCTCTTCTGTCCTCCCCAATGACCCTCCCCCCCGCCCCCACATCTCAGATACTGCATCCCATTTGTTATCCCTTTCTCTTTGGAGTTTTTTTTAAAATGAGGTCCTTTTTCTTTCCTGCTTTAATTTGGCTATTTAATTCCTCCCCTTCTCCCTTTTTATTCCCAGTTGTTCAAGTAGATTTTCCCTTCTTTGTCTCCCCTTAAACTAGTTCTGTTCATTAGTTTAAAAAATTGCTCTCTTTCTCCCTCTCCCTCTATGACAGTTCCTGCAGGGGACAAAAATGACACTACCCAGGGGCAAGACACTCCCTCTCATATTCCCAAATATGCAGCCCACCACTGACCTTCTATCCTTCCTCTAGCTACTTTCCTCCTTCCTGTGCCTCCTTTACCTCAAAATCTCCTCCCTCAGTTGATGTTTTCCAGTGCTCCAGGTACTAGTTACCTCCAGGAGCTCCAAATTCTTCCCCACCTTCTCAGGCAGGACAAGTGATCTTCCTAAGCACTAAATCCTCATAAACAACATCCAACACAAGGTCCCCATCTCCCTTCACAGGACATTTCCCTTTACTCACAGGAGCATTCTCCAGTGGAGCTCCTTTCCCCCACCAAAACAAGGCTTCCCTCTACCTGCCCCCTTTCAATCCTTCCTATCACCCTACCTCTTCATTCACTCCCCTGCAGGCTTTTCTTTTCCTGACAGACCATAGGAATCACTTTCCCTTGAAAGGATTGTGACTAGATCAGGGCACATTACTCACTCCCCTCTGCCCCACTCTTTCCCTCTCCTCTTTCTATGTACCCCTCTATTTCATAATTTAATTTCACAAAATATATTGATTTATCTGCAGATGGAATGCTGAGAGGTTATGTCTATAATACCTCAGGACCATTTCTACACCATTACATCAATCTGACTTCTGTATTCACCCTTGTCTTTGTTCATGTTTAGAATGGAAGACCTTAATGGTCTCTCTGATGTCACACTCTGTTGCTGTTGCTGTCCTTGACTAAAGCATCCATTCATCCATCCTGCATTTTTGTTGTCTAGGGAAATCTCTTCAGGTCTAGTTTGGCTTCTAGGAATGTTTTGTAGGCCACTTTATTATTGAATATTTATCTTTTTTCATTTATGGTTAAGCTCAGATTTTCAGAGTAGGTCATTTTGTGCTGTATTCTGACCTCCTTTATTCTTCAGAATACACTATTCCATTCTCTCTGGTGTTTTCTGATGAATGCAGAAGAGTCCTAAAATTTCATTCCTTTGTATTTGAAGTCCTTTTTCCTGGTCATTTGCAGAATTTGTTATTTCTGAATTAAATTGTTAAATTTAACTACTGTGTATTCTGTATTTTGTAGCCTTGGTAATTTTTTTTTCTGAAGGCAATCTGTGAATTCTTTCCACTGATATTTTTGCTTTGTGTTCAGATGTTCTGGGAAATTTTCTTGTATTATTTGTTGCATTATGTTGTTCAGGCTTTTTAACTTGTTTTCTTCCGGGAAACCTACATACCCTGTCTTTGGGATCCATATATTTTGCTTGAATGAAAAGCCTATTTTCTTTAAATATAATTTTTAAGCTTCTCTTCTAGATCATCCTCCACTTACATTCATTTACTTTCTCAGTTATCTTGTTCTTGTTGTTTATGTTGTTTCTTTGATGAGTCCTGTCATTGCAGATTTAAGTTTTTCTATTCTGCCAATTATTTTTTCCTTACAGGCTAGATATTCTGCTCTCACAATTCTTATTTCTCATTTAAACCATTCAGGTACAGTGTATTATGGTTTCATGTTTTCCTCCAAATCCACAGGGTCTTCTATCTCATCAAGGGTTAAATAATTTTCCTTTGTTTCAGTATTTATTCACAGACTCCTGAAATTGTTTACTAGATTGGAGGCCATATTTTCTTCTGCTATTAGTGTTTTCCTTATTAATTGATCTGCATATGCCTAAAGTTTTTGACATTTTTTTCCTCCTAAGATCCTTGTTGATGTCAATATTCCCCACCCTTCCTTTAATTTTTCCTGTTTCTCACTTTCTGACTCTCTCCCCTTTGGTAGTGGTTTACCAGGAGGGTAGATCTCAAAGCATCTCAGCTTTCCCCCACACTAGGCAATTTTTAGTTCTTCAGTGTAGGTCTCTGCCCTGAGACTCTTTTGGTGGATAGAATTAGTACTAGATAGATGCTGCACTCTTTTCCTCAAGCTTAGTGGTTTGCTACCTAGTCTCCCAAATATGGTGCCCTGTACCATTTCCTCCTTTCCTCAATTCTCTGTCAGTAGAGAACACTGTTGCAGTAATGCTGTTGAAATCTGGGTTGATTTCTTTCATCTGGAGTTTGACTCCCTGAAGCTCTGAGAGGAATGGGAAGGTGTCATATGGTTAAGCTCTAGTTCAAGTTCAGACACATGTTCTGCCCCTTTCCCTCAGTTTCTATGCTTTCCCGCAGAGATCTTTTGCATCATGGAATATAGAGTTCTGACCACTGAAGCCTCACCAAATTTCTGCAGTTTGGGACTTGGATCTTGGCGGTGCCAAAACGAGGGAGGGGAAGCTGGGGTATGGGATTGAGTTTTGTTGAAAGACCATAGAGTAGGTTGGCTAAATCAGCCTTGCTTTGGTTGTATGGTGGGTATTGGTATCAAGAGAGCTATAAGTAGGCGTTAGTATATAGAATGTTTCTTTAATCTTCTTTTGGATTCCTGATGTCCTAGACTATGGAAACAGCTGAAGTTGCTTTATTTCTGGCACATAATTTTTGTTTTAGAAAGGTTTGAGGACATGAGGGATCATAAAAAATGGCTTGTCAGCTGTCTTGTTGATCATATGATCTAGAAGTGACCTCTCTAAGTTTAACTTCATAGGAACATAGAATCATGGATATAGAGTTGGAAGAGACTTCAGAAGTGATCTTGTCTACTCTCCTTTCATTTTATAGATGAGGCAACAGAGGCCTAGAGAAGTTAGGTGACCTTCTCAGGGTCATAGAGATAGTAAGAAGCAAAGGGAGGAGTTAAACTCAGGTCCTTTGACTCCAAATTCACTGGGCAGAGATCTTTACCCTAGCCCACTAATAGATCAAGACATGTAGCTTATGTTGCTAGGAGTTTGAGCCAGGGGATGTCTTTCCCATAATACAGAGGAGAGGACTAAAGCATAGTGAGGACAGTAATCTAGCTAAAGTCACACCTCCTTCCTGAGGTCCTTGGGATCTCTTTATCTGATGGTTTCATTGGGCGTTTGCCAAAAGGGATATTTTGACCATTTTCTTGGTATTCAATTTGATACTCACAGGACACAAGAACTCAAGAGAGAATTACACTTTAGGGAATTGGAGAGATATGAAGGGAAAGGGGCACTAGCATCCAAAATCTGGTCAGTTGCTTTGATTTTTTTTTCTTGTATTTGTATCCCTAGTACCTGACATAGTGGCTGGAGTATTACAGGTGCTTAATAAATACACAGTAATTAATTGGTATTTAAAAACTGACAGAGTTTTCATACCCTACTCCCTAGCATTCCAATTTTAAGATGAGGAAGACTTGGCTATATTTGGTTCAATAGCTTCTGGCAAAAATGACCAAGTAATCACATCTACATCTAATTTCCCTTTGTCATCTCAAAAGAGCAAGAGAAGATCTTCTAGTTTCCAGAGTGGGCTGTTGTTGCTGTTTGGTTGTTTCAGACTTTCTGTAACAGCATTTGGGGTTTTCTTGACAAAGATACTGGAGTGGTTTTCCATTTCCTTCTCCAGGTCATTTTACAGGTGAGGAAATTGAGGCAAGCAGGGTTAAATGATTTGTCCAGGGTAGCACAGCTAGTAAGTATCTGAGACTGACAAACTCAGGAGGATGACTCTTCCTGACTCCAGGTCTAGGACTCTAACCATTGAACCACATAGCTGCCCCTCAAAGCAAGTTATAGTAATACAATAAGTAGCATTTTACTGAAGTTTAAATATTTCAAAATGATTTATAAATCTTGATCTCATTTTTATATAAATTTGATACATTTTATTTTTGAATAGTATTTTATATAAATCTGATCTCATTTTATCTTCATCTACCCTAGAAGGTAGGTGCTATTATTACCTACATTTTACAGATAGGAAGACCAAGTCAGGCAGGGGACCAGTGACTTGCCTGGGGTCATATAGGTAATCAGTGTCTGAGGCTATATTTGAACTCAGGTTTTCCTGACTCTAGTTTCAATATTGTATCCATTGAACCACTTAGACCTAAGGTAGAAGGAGTTAGACTATAAATGAAAGAATTAAAGAAGATATTAGGATTTAAAAAATTAGAATAAATAATAATAATTTGTAGGTAGAATAAAAAGGAATAAAAATTAAAATAAAGAATGAAATTGGAATATCAAAGAATTTTTAAAAGATAAACAAGAGAATGATTTAAAACAGAAAATGACAAAAATTTAATAAAGTAATGGATACCTTAAAAAATGAGAGTAGCAGAGATAGAACAAAAATGTGAAAATGCAATAATAAATATCACCATAGAAGTTTTCAGCAACTCACAAAATAATTCAAAATATACTTAGATTTCTTTGGATCAAAGAACACATTTTGAAGAAAGAACTTAGTGAAACAATCCGAGAGCTATTGGTCTCTTATCAAAACTTGTTCAAAGAGACTATATATGGGAAAATAACATGAGCAAACAGTCCATAAGTGTTGGATAAAGAGGGTACACTGAGAGAATTCGTAAGATGCTATTAGAGAGTAATCCCAAGTTTAATTCATGCAAAAGAAGTTCTATAGCCACAATTTGAAAAATTGATAACTTTTGGTTTTGATCAATTCCTTTCCAAATGTATCTCTCCTCCTTTACATCCAGTCTTTCCCCTCCACTGAATTATGTAAAACACTTCCAGAATAATCTTCTGAAAGAACAGAATTATTTGCTCAAGGTTGCATAGCCAATCCCTTTCTGAGTCACTGTCTTGTCATGGCAGAGGGGCCATGTAGCTCAATGAAACTACGTGGTACGTTGTGCAAGGTTACCCAAGACAGAGAGGTCACAGTGAAAAGTTCTGATCCCATGGAGGAGGAAATGGCAAACAACACCAGTATCTGTGCCAAGAAAACCCATGTGCAATATTAGAATGATAAATATGACAACGAATGATGTGCTACGAGCCACCAGGTTACGAAGAGTCGAACACAAATGAACAGCTAAACAACAGCAACAAATATAGATAACAAATGGAAAGGTTAGGATTCAAACTCAGGACATCAGATTCAAAAATATCCTCTAAATAAAGTCTATGGACTGCCATAAAAAGAAAAAAAAGAGTTTGGACCTGTATTTCATTGATGTAGAGAGCTTTCTGCATCAGAAACTCTCTCTACATTTGTGGAACTTAAAATTTAAAGTCTTAAGAGTGTTCCCTAAGGCACATGGGAAGTTAAATGACATGCCCAGAACCACTGAGCAAATGTCAGAGGTGAGACCTGAAGCCAGCTTGCTACCCACTCCACTCCACGGTTTCTCCTGGCAGGATGCTGTTGGATGGCTTACTATGGCTTCTGAAATCTCACCATTAATGCTTTTTCAACGTGGTAAGCCCTACCATCTACAGGTGTCTCCATAGGAACAAAATGTGAATGTTCCAGATGGTGTAACTGACACCCAGGAAGAAGAGAAACTTGTACGTGGTCACAGAAGTCAAGGATAATCTGGTCAGGGGAACAGTTTTTGATCAGACCTTCTAACTGATCAATTATTACTGGCATTGGATACATTTTGAAGGATGATCCCCTAGAGCAGTACTGAAAGAAATAGAGACACCTGAGTAGAAGCTAACTGCTTTCTTAAGTGGGGATCCAATTCAACAAACATTCATCAAACTTGGCATGTATTGGGGGGCAGGGAGGGGAAGATGCAAAGTGTAATAATTTAAATCTCACGTCAGATCCTTCCTAACTGGGTGACCCTGGACAAGTCACAACTTCTGAACCGGCATCTACCTCCCCTTGTTGTCGTGAGGATAAAATAACATTTGCAAAAGTGACCTGTATAAAGTGTTACATAATGATCATCTCTTTGAGATCCATCGGGCTCCAATAAGGTATTCTGCTTGTGGACTACCCTACTCACTACCCTTCCTGTCCCCTCCCCATCCTCCGGCCCCCTTTGGACTCTGCCCCTTTATCTTCTATGCTGGAATCTTACATGCCTCATAGTTAACAATGGGAGACCATACATTGTCCAGCCTTGAAAGGTCAGATGTGGGATGGACACACTTCCTAGGCAATTAATATTTATTATCTCATTTGATTCTCACAAACACCTTGAGAAATAGGTCCTATAATTATTCCTTTTTGACAGATGAGGAAACTGAGGCAAACGGAACTTAAATGACTTGACCAGAGTCACACAGCTAGTAACTGTCTGGTTCCAAATTTAAACTCAGATCTTCTTGACTCCAGGCTCAATACTCTATCCAGGTGCTCTTATATTGACTTCATGGAGGATTTGTTAACCTGGGACCTGTGAACAGGTTAGAAGCGTGTGGACAGATTTCAGTGGCTCTATGAACTTGGAGGGCAGCCAGAGGGCACAGTGGACAGAGTGTCTGGAGTCAGGGAAACTCACCTTCCTGAGTTCAAATCTGACCTCAGGCACTAACTAGCTGTGTGACCCTAGGCAAGTCACTTTACCAGGTGTGGCTCAGTTTCCTCATCTGTAAAATGAGCAGGGGAAGGAAATGGTAAAGCACTCCAGTATCTTTGCCAGGAACACCCCAAATGGGGTCACAGAATCAAACATGAATGAGCCACAAAATGAATCTGGAGGGGGGAAATGACATTTTTATTTCAAAATAGTTTCCTTTGTAGTCCTAAGTATTTTATTTTATGCATTTAAAACTATGATTCTGAGAAAGAATGCATCTATAGGCTCCACCAGAGGTGTACAGGACACACAAAAGGTTACAGACTCTGGGCAGAGTAACCTGGGTACTCTACACGGATAACTATGAAATATATGCAAAGTAAATGAAAAGCAATTTGGGTGTGCTGATCCTGAGGACAACCTCTTATTAGGTGGTCATTGCCCCCATTCTTCTCCTTCCCGGGCCTGAAGTTCCCTACGCCTAGAGATCTTTCCCTGAGACCTACTTGCCTCCTTCTACGCTGGCTTCTGAGACCCAGAAGTATGGAATCATAGGATCAGAGGGCTTAGAACTAGAAAGACTTTTACAGCTTAGGAAATTGACATCTGTGGAAACTGAGGCTCATAAAGGTGGCTTTTCGCTCAAGGTTGCACAGAGCTGGCTAAGTCAGAACTTAAACCTCTCATTTCAAGGCTACACTGTTTGCTGCAATAGGGTTGTGCACCTCTTTACCCTTGTCCCTATTCCCAAGCACCTTATGCCTTTGTATTATACATAATCAGTTAACTAACTACATATCAGTATCAAATCATCCTCCTTTGAGATGTCAAGGAAATGCTAAGCACCTGCCCGGTTCCAGATAGCTGGGCCACTCCTCAAGTCCTCTTTCCTTGTAACCAGCCCTTAGACATTCCCCTCCCTGGTAGCATGATTCTCTGGGTCAAATAAAGGCTTAATTTATGATTAATAAAATTCCTGTGATTCCAAATGGGCTAGTTCTATATATGGCTTCAGTTGCCCTTTCTGTAGAATGAGTTGGACCAGGTGATCTCTGTTTCCTGAAGGAGTAGGGAGCAGAAATCTCTTAGGGAACTTAATGACTTTCCTTTCTCAGTAACTCATTGTCCATTTGTTTGATATGAGGAAGTTGGGCTTGTTCTGGTAACTGAGGGAACTTAGAGTTCAGAGTCTTGTTGTCCTTGGAGAGAGGAGGATCAGGAGGAGGGGGTGGGGCACGATTCAGTAAATGAATCTAACACAAATTTTCCTGTATTCACATGGGGCCTTCTGCCCATACAGTCTTGGACTTGTCTGACCTCATTTGCTATTGGGTAAAAGGTGGTTGGGGAGGGGGGTGTATGGTTACATTTCTAGGCACACTTGATGGGTGATAAGCACCTTTCCTATACCCAAGATAAATGTCAGCCTTTCCCTCTATCTCCCAGTCCCCTCAACTCAAATCTATCTCCTCTCCCAACACTGAGGCAATCTGACAACTTTTTCTAATCAGTGACTGTTGGAATAACCTGGTGACCTTCCCTTTATACTGCAGAGGCCACAGTAAGTGGATGAGGCCAGTCAGAGAGCCAGAATGCAGGTCCTGGTGGAAGGGTAATATGGGAGTTCAATCCAGGAAGGATAAAAGAGGGAGTTGCAGGCTTGAGAGAATTTCCTGCAAGTTTCCTCATTATTAGAGCTGTCTTTGTTAGGTGGTGTAGACCCTGGAGGTCTCTGGGCACAGGTTGAATGGTCCCTTGCATGAAGGGGAATACTTTTTCAAGTATGGATTAGACTGGATATCTGCCAAGATCCCTTTCAGCTCTGAAATTCAGTGATTTTTTGTTCTGACCCAACAACTCCCAGAGAGAATGTCTCACCAAGGCAATCCCTGCCTCCTTTTCTGAGGTCTGTCTTAGCCACACTCTTCAAAGTTTCAGTCTTCCCTCCTACCCCTACCCACATGTACTCTGGGGATGATTTGGGTGGGTCCTAGAAGGGAGAAGACTATCCCAGTGGGAGGTGGTGAGGGGGGTGGTATGTGTTGAGATTGGAGGGGAGTTGAGCATCCTGCTCTGTCCCCCCCAGGTCACTCCCTGTCACTGTCGGAATACACCTTTGGAGAGCTTGAAGTTCCAGTGCATGGTGGAGAGAGCAATGGTGTGCAGACATGAGTTGTCTCTACCCATTGTGCGTGCTCCCCACCTCCACCCTACACCAGCTGGGCTGACAGGACCTTGGGAGAGACCCAGCTGAGATAGGGAAGCAGAGCTGCATTAGCCCTGACCTGCTCAGCCTTGCTACCTTCCCCCCCCAATACCACCCGGTCCCCAGCATCAGGGCCACTGCGTCACTGCCAAAGCCTTGGGCTAGTCAGGCTTTTTAAACAAACAAACTACTTGGGGCAGCCAGTTCCCAACTCAGACTTCTCTCCTTGGCTGTGTGCCACACCTCCCTCTCCTACCAGCCAGGCAGCCTCTGAATAGAGACCTAATTCCCCTTTTTCAGTCTTTGCTTACCTACTTACATACCTGGAAGACCAGAAATACAGACATATGTCTACCCTCTGAGCACGCTCTCTCTCTCAGTGCTGATTAAGCAACTACTATGTGCCAGACAGTGTTAGATGCTAAAGATATAGAGACAAAACTGCAAGAGTTCCTGCTGTTATTCTTTTGAGGAGGAACAAAATATCAGTAAATGAAAAATTTATACAAAATAAATAATTTTGGTGGGGGTGGGGGAGGTGAAGGCACTAACCACTGGGAGAATCAGGATAAGCCTCTATAAGAGGTGACCCTGGAGCCAAACCCTGAAGTCAGCCAACGCTTCTCTAAGATGTCACTGAGGAGAGTGACACTTTACAAAGTTGTTTTTTTTTTTTTACAACACATTGAATTACATTACAACACATTAATTACAACACAATGAATCTTGTAGGAATTTAAAGAAGATAGGGAAATGGGAGATGTAACGCTGCATACAAGGAACAAACAGCCAGCAGGTCAGTTAGATTGTATCATAGAATGTTTGAAGGAGAGAAATGCTTGAGAAGTGTGGAAAGGAGAGGCTGGAGCCACACTTCAAGGGGTTTTAGAAACCAAATGGAGCAGTCTGTACTTTACCCTAAACGTAATAGGGAGCTGCTGGAACTTTTTGAGCAGGGCAGTAACTTAATTAGACCTGTGTTTTAGGAATGTCAGTCCTTCTCTGCCTCTCCTCCCAGATATCCTGAAACAGAAATCTGTTCCAGGCAGAGATGAATTTGTTTCCTGTTCCTCTACTTCTCTCCCTCTACCAATTCCTTTCCCTACCAGGCACTGAGGATCCCAAGAGGCTCAAATATTTTTTTTGCCAGGATGGATAGTATCTGATAACCTCCTTCTCCCCAAGGCAGGAAAGATACTGAGAGGTCAATGCTGAAACTCAAAGAAAAGAATCACAGGATTATAAGATCATCAATTTAGACCTGGAAGAGACCTTGGAAGTAGAGAACGAGGCCCCATCTTGTGCAGAGGAGAAAGCTAGCCCAGATGTGACTTCAGATAGGTAGTAACTGAGCTGGGATTTGGACCCAGGTCTTCTTTAAGTTCCTATGAGACTCAATGTTTGGGCAGTTTAGAATTTCATTCGTTCATCTCTTTATTCATTCAATCATGTTTGGTCTTGTCTTACTCTCTCTGTTCGTATACTTGTCAATCACTGGCACAAAGTCTAGTACAGTGCTAGGAAATTCAATTCAAATCAATAAGCATTTATAATCTACTAGGTAGGGATACAAAACTAAATCCAAACAGTCCCTGACCTCTGGGGAAACAAGGTGCAGCACGGATAACTGAAATATATGCAAAGTAAATGAAAAGCAATTTGGGGAAGGCAGGGGGATCCTAACAACTGGGTGGGGGGAGAATCAGCAAAGGACTCAGTGAGGAGGCACAGGAGGAAATGGCACTTAGGTAGGGCTTTGGTGGAAGCTTGCCATTTCCAGGCTGACCCAGTGGAACATTGCCTATAGGGAACAGGAACTGGACTGGTTTGGTTGGGACATACAGTCCACATAGAGGGGGAATGATGTTGAATCTGTCTGGAAAGATCAGTTAGACTCAGACTGTGATGAGCATTAAATCCCAAAAGTATTTTATGGCTCTCTCAAGAAATGCTAGGTCATCCTTACCAGCTAGAGTAGACTTGATTGTTGATTGAAAGGACAATCTTTTAAGGATCTACTTGGGTGCTATGGCCAAAGAAATCATCACCTATTGGTTAAATGAACCAATAAATCCTACTTCAACAAAACTTCTCATGCCTATTTTCAACTCTGCCCTCTCCATCCCTCCCCAAAAACACAAGGTTTCATTACCAGACACCCAGACTATTGCAACAACTCCCATTAATCAACCAACAAACCTTTATTAAGCTTGCACTCTGCTGTGCTAGGCACTAGAGATGCAAAGGCAAAAGTAAAGCAGACCTTGCCTTCAAGGAATTCACAATCTAACCTCTTGAAGAGTCTTTCCTCCTCCATTCCCTCCCCTCTTCTCACATCATTGCCAGACTAACATTCCCTAGGGTATAATTTGGTCACAGTCATCTGTTGGCTCAAAAAACTCTTCAGGACCTCTCCCCACCCCCAAAGTTCATTGAGAAAATACATAAAATTTGTTTATAGAATAAGGTTTAAAAAGCATTCCTCTCAGCAACCCTGTGAAGTAGGAATGCAAAAATACAGAGACTTGTGATTCAGTCGGTCTTAGGTATTTCCAAGGCAGGACATTCCCTCCACTGACACAGATTACAACCCATCAGTTGCTTGGGACCTAAATCCTAGGGAGCTGCTGGAGGCAAAGGAAAGTCAAGTGACTTGTCTAGGATTACACATCTAGTAGGTGCCAGTCAGGAATTAAAAAAACAGCTCTTCCTTACCTTATCTCCTGTGACGTGCTATGAGTCACTATGATAAATTGACCTTTTTATAGCACTTTAAGGTTTGCGAAGTACTTTACAAATATCTCATTTGATTGTCCCAATAACCGGGATGGTAGGTGCTGTTCATTCCCCCATTTTGCAAAGGAGGAAACTGAGGCCAAGAAAAATAATGTGACCAGGAAGTCACAGCTAAGGAAGCATCTGAGGTTAAATTTGAACTCAGGTCTTCCTGCCTCCAAGTCCAACCTCCCAACATGGCGTAGTAGCTGGCATTTGTAGGGCACCTTAAGATTTTTCAAAGTACTTTAGGTATAGGATTCTCATTTGATGGACACCATAGGTGTTATCATCTGAATTTTACAAATGAGGAAAATGAGGTTTAGAGACAGTAAGTTGATTTGTGAGAGGTAGGAATTGACTCTGGTCTCTTGACTCTGCCTTAGGATGGCGTTCAAGGCCTCCACAGCTTCGAACACACCTCATGTCTGGGGACTCCATCCCATCCCATTTCTTAACCTGCTATTCTCCATCCCCATTGAACTCCTTCCTGTCCCCCACGGCCACCCCCAGCTCTGCTGCCCAGAGCAGACTCTCATCCCTTGACTTGAAGTCAAGGATGGGACGAACCCTCTCCAGAGAAGCCTCGTTCTTCTACAATCTGACAGATTTCATGGAGACCCCATAGGAGATGGCCCTCATAAGGTACAAGTTCCAACAGGTACCTTTGAGTCTCAAGTCTTTTGGGCAGTCCAGGAATTTACATTTCTCTCTTTGCCCAGCAGAGGGAGGCCACCTCCCACAAACGATCTTGCCTCAAGCTTAGACCTCTATTCTGAGGAAGTGGAAGCTACTTTTTAGCTGGAGGGAAGTGGGACCTGGGTACCTTGAAGAACCCTGATTTATGAACCCTTTCCTATGGTGGAAGGTGCTGAGGGAGTTCCAGGGCTTGAACTTTCTAAGCAACCTCCTCCTCCTTTCCCCCACCTCCTTGAGGATAGAAATGATGGCAGACTTAAAAGTCTAGGCTTCTAGGCCTGAGTCCTACTTACTCCCTGTGTGGGCTTGGGTAAATCATTACCCTTTCGGGCATCATCAGTAAACTGGACAAGATACTCTCTAAGCTGTCTATGATTCTGGAGAATCTTCCCAAGTCCTATCTCTACCCCTATTCTTAGACAAGGGTCTCTAATCTCTAGTGAGAGACAGCCATGACTTAGTGGGGAGGTGGAAAGAGCCTGGACCCAGACTCAGAAGATCTGGGTTTGAATTTTGGTTCTGATATTGTGTAACCATGGACAAGTTGCTTAATTGCTCTATGCCTCAGTTTCCTCATAGGTTAAATAGTGGGGAAAGTACCATGTGAACCTTATCCTAATATAAATAGAAGTAGTTATTGGTGCTATCTACAAACTTGTGAAAAAATAATTGGCCTGGAAGGAAACCCAGAGAAATGGGATCCATTCAGTCCCTACCCCTGAACTTAAAGGGACCACTATTCATGCCATCCCTTCTTACACAATTTCTCAATTGATTCTATTTATTTATTAAAATTTTTTTATTCTATTTATTATTTCTATTCTATTTAATCCTCCACTTTTTTCCCCAGGGTAAGTTGAAGAGGCTGGGGTGCTGGTAGGGTCTCTGTTCCTTTCCTGAGTGACCTTAGGCAGGTCAGTTTGCTTTTCTAATCATAGTTTCTTTACCTGGAAAACAAGGAATAAGCTGGGCCCTACTTAACTTCCTCCACCTCAAAGGGCTTTAGCAAAGACTGAAGGAGAGAAGAGATAAAATCAGAAAATTATACAATCATTCAACATCCAGAACTGGAAGGATTATTAGAAGTTTCCTCCATGAATTCCCCTCTCCCACTTTATTGATGGGAAAATGAAGCCCAGAATCACCCCTCCCCACCCCAGTCTAGAACTTGGATCCCATTTGAATATCCTTGAAAACACCCCATGTAGTGGTACACAATAGGTATTGAGTAAACACTCATGAGTCACAGATTCAAGTACAATGTGTAGGTACCGATTATTCCCATGGCCAAGGAGTCTTACTGGTGAAGATGGGAAAGTAGCACGGGGTAATGGAAGGGAGTAGAGCAAGGGGAGAACCACAGGCCTGGAGCACCTCTAAGGTAAGACAGATGGCATTTTATGAGCACATATATGGAGGCATTCACAAGCAGGAACACATGTGTTTTCACACCCAGAGCTCTCTGAAATCTAGGGGGAAATGGGAAGAGCTGCTAACCCCCTCCGGGCAGAAGCCCTGTCTCTCACTGTCTGAAGTGAGGTGCTAGGAATAAAAAAGAAACAAACAAACCATTGTTTCTACCTAAAGAAGAATGAACGCTCAAGCTGGAAGGGAAGCAATGCTACACCTTTTAGAGACTGGAAAACTGAGGCAGGAGGGGATGTTGTCTCCCCAGGAAGTCATTGAACCACAGAAGCCAGATCTGATCTTCAGGTTCTACAAGGGCTTTGAACTGTCTGCCTGCCTTTTAATCATTCAGCCAACTGCTCAGTCTGTAAGTCAACAAGTATTTTTATTAAGTGTTGACTGGGGAAGAAAAAGGGCCACCGGCTTACTTCTCCACCTCTCTTCCGGGTGAATTTTCTCCTCTATCAAGCATCAAGTCCTTTTTTCTGATAGAAGAAACACATGTGAAACCCTAGAGTTGATGGAGACCTCAGAGACCACATAGTCCAATATCCTCATTTTGTAGAAGAGGGAAACTGAGGCTAAGGGAGAGGAAGTGTTTTGCCTGAGGTCACACAAGTAGTTAATTATCAGAGGTAGGATTTGAATCCATGTCCTATGACTATTGAGAATTGTATGTAAGTCTGATTGCTAGTTGTTGCCTGGCTCTGTGTGTATGAGTGTGTGTGTGTGTGTGTGTGTGTGTGTGTGTGTGTGTGTGTGTAGGTGTGTCTGTGAGACCTGGAATTTCATCTGTCTAAAGAAACCAACCCCTAGTAAATAAAATAAGCCCACAGAGGTTAAGTAACCTGTCCAAAGTCACATAGGTAGTAAGTGGAAGAGGCAGGTTTTGAACTTAGTCTTTCTGACTATAGAGATATTTCTTCCACGCCATGCTGCCCTGATGTACCTGCCTAACTAGAGAACCATTCAGCTTAGTTTGCTAGCTGGTCTTCTCTGCCTTTACAAAAAGCTTTTTTCCTTTCTCTAACCTTCCCCATGTCACCTTTAGATTTTCAGAGGAAATCCTCTCCTTGCCAACATACACCTCCATTTTCCTTTTGTACCCACATTCATGCCCTTGAGAGATAGACCTCAAAGCACCCTTAAACCAGAGGCACTGGTTGATCAATATAGGAAGTACCTGCCTCTGGCTGGGCTTAGGACATGGAGCCTGAAGTTGTGTCCAAGAGAGGGCCCAGAGTTCTGTCTACCCAGTGCATAGATCTCAGAGCTACTCACCTCATTCTGATGGTCTTGGCTGTCTGAGGGTTCCGAATAATAAAGACTGCAGAGAATAAGAAGGTGGCCAGTCACAGGAGGGAACTAGAGGGCCCGGACCACTCTGGGGAGGAGCACATGCTCCCCAAAGGGGGCTCTGCTCCCATTCTGTTCCCACGAACAGCTCCACCATCTAGAAATGATTGGCCCCTTGCTGCCTCCCCAGGGTTCAGTCACACCTATATCTCTCCCTGTCCTCCTCCAGTCCCCAAGTCTTGGCCTCCTCTCTGCCATGGAAGCCCTGGCCCCTTGGATTCCTCTGTGACCCCTCAGATTTTCCCAGCAAGTTTTGGACTTTGAAAGTCAGAGCTGTCCCTTGATGATTTACCTCTGGGCTCATTTGCTTCCATCACTTTTTTCCCTTATCCACTCCCCAGTTTCTTTTTCCTTAGGTATCTCATTTGCCTGGCACAGACATGATCTTTTCCCATATCTTTTTTTTCTGACTTTTTAACTTCACAACTTGGACCCATCTCCTCCAGGAAGAATTCCTTGATACACACCAAGCAAACAATAACCCTACAGCTCATCCCTACATCTTCCCTCAGTGTAATGACAATGTAGGCTCTCTCTCTCTCTCTGGCTCTCTCTCCCCACTCTCTTTATCTCTCCTTATCCCTCCCCCAACTTCCCTTCTTTTCCCTCTTTCTCACATCTACCTCCCTCTCTCTTCCCCTCTCTCCTTTTTCCCTATCCTCTTCTATCTCCCTTCTTTCTTACCCTCTCTCTCCATCCCACTTTCTCTCTCCCACTTCTCTCCCTCTCCATATCTGTCTTTGTTTCTCTCTCCCCTCCCCTTTCTCTCCATCCTTCTCTTTCCTTCTACTCTTCTTCTTTCTCCTTCCTCCCCTTCCCTCACCCTGACTTCATCCTTTCTCTCCTTTCCTTCTCTTCTCTTTAGACTATAAGCTCCCTAAGGACAGAAATATAGCTTTATTTCTTCTCTGCACCCCTACAGGTCTCAGTACTGGGAAAGAGTGTTGCTGAGGACCTACTTGACTCATTCACTGTTGGCAATAAGGAAACAAAAATATAGTCAAAATGTCTTGGTTCTGACTCTATTAATTTGGAGCATGTGATAATTAACAGCTTCCCTTTGTGATTTTGATGAAGAAAGGTCCCAAGCAGCAGAATGAGGTTGTTTGGGTAATGTGTAAATGACTTAAGATGCCAAATTATTCCTGTGTACTTTGACATGACCCATTTATTTACATCCCATTAATTGACATAGCCTCTAAGACAGCACAGAGAGGCTAAGGCATAAGTCTTTGTAATCTGATTGTTCTGTGAATTGTGTATCCCTCTCTAACCCTTGAAGAAGGTCACCTAAGGGCCACCACTAAGCAACACTTTATGGATCAGAGGTCATTTACTCCCATCCTCTCATTTTATAGATGAGGAAACTGAGGCCTAGGGAAGCTAAGTGACTTGCCCAAGGTCACACAGGTAGAAATAGATGGAGGTAGGATTCATACCCAGGCCTTCTGACTCAAGAGTCAGTGAGTTTCTGCTTTGCCTCTACTCTTGTTGGTCTCGAGTACTACCAGTGCCTCATAGGACCCCAGATTTAGAGCTGAAAGGGACCCCAGAGGTCAATTAGTCTAACCTATCCATTGTACAGATGAGGAAACTGACACTCAGAGAGTGACATGCTCTAAGGATACATAGGAGTTCAATAACAGAGTTGGGATCTGAATCCAGGTCTCAAATCAGGATGTTTTTTCTTACTATAATATGCTGGTATGCCCAGAGTTGGGCCTGAAACTAATAAGTCTAGATTTGACAAAAATTTTTGACAATTCAGTCTTGACCTCCTCTGCCAATATTCTAAATTTGTGAGTGGAGCTGGGCTCCATCTGTTCTGGACAGGGCTTGAGCTTCCCTAGGGCCCTGCCTCTGGTTGTCTCCTCCCCCACCCCCATGCCCACCCCCCTCCAGTTCTGAAGTCCTCCATACCTGCTATACAGATGCACCTTCCCATAAGGTAGGTGGGAGTACTCATCTATCTCTTCATGGGGCCACACCTTGAAGGGCTGGGACCTTGACTGCATCTTGGGTGTGACCTTCTGATATGGCCAACGTGGGCTGAAATCTTCCAGCTGTGGAACCCGATCAAGCCACTGGTCACTAACCTGCAGCCTAGGTGAGATCTCTCTGCCCTGCCCTTTCATACTGACCTGGACTCAGAGCCCTCTTATCTACCAGACACCTCTAAGATAGAGCTCCCGGGAACGGGAACCCTTTTTATAGGAGGCAAAGTGGAGACACATCGCGAAAGTCAAATCAGCCAAGGATGGTAAGTCCTTAGGTTGGGAGTGGCCCTAAATGGGGGCTGCCTGTTTGTTGTAATGGGTAGGATAACGTTGTAATGTAATGATGAGGCTCAGTGAGCGCTAGTTGGGTGAGGGGACACGTTTTCCCTTATGGGGGCTTAATTCCTTTTTCCTTTTGGACCTGACCTGTGATTTCATTGGTTTAAGAAAATCTCAATGAGGAAATTCCCTCTTCCAGTGCAGGGACTCGCTTGGGGGAATCACCCAATGAGCAGTTTTCTTGATTCTAAGGTCATCTCCCTAAACTACACCAGACCATCTGCCAGGCTGCTGCCAGGGGGACTTGGAGGAGCAGATGTCAGTATCCTGGAATTAAACATATCTGCTCCTCTATAGCGTGAGATCCAAGGGGAGAAAGTCACCTTGGAAACAGGCCTTTCTTCACTCAGACAGGGCCAGGAACGGTATGGGGAAGGGCAGAGATTGGGGGCCATCGATGGATCATTGGCTCCTCATGGTGCCCTCTGGGAAAGGTGGAAAGGGGGGACCCAGGGAAGTGCTTGGGATGAAACATCATTTTTCTCTATAGACATATCCAGGCTACATGACCCTGGGCAAGTCACTTAATATCTCATTTACAGTTCAGATTTCAGAGTGAGTACTCATTTTGCAAAGCAGTCATCTCTTTTTTCTCTAGTCAAGGGGCTTCTCATTTGTTAAGCACAAGCTGTATGCCCAAGCCAGGAGGGAATCAGGGAGGAGGAGGAGAAGGCCAGTGATCTAGGGATCTCTAAATTTGACTGGGGAGATAACAGATACCCACATAAATCAAAGAGCAGACTTGAGGGGCTAGAATCTCAGGGCTCAGATTCTGATCAGAAACCAGGGGAGGGAGAGCCCAGTGTGTGGGGTAGGCAGAAGCAGCTGCAGGTACAACATCCAGAAACATCCTCAGAAGGGAAAGATCTTGAAGGATGAGGGAGACAATCAGGACAGTGAGAATAGTGAGGACTCTGGCTTGGATAACTCAGAGGATCTGTGTAAGAGCACAGTAGGAGATGGATTTGGAGAAGGCCTTTGGGGAGGGTGGAAGTTTAAGCGGGGCCTTGAATGATGGACTGAAGAGTTGCAGAAATAGTGGAATGTATACTAGTCTGAGAAAAGAGGAAATCTCTCAATTCTATCACAAATCAGCTGAGTGACCCTGGGTAAGTCATTTCCCTTCCTCTAGGTGTCAGTTTCCACATGGATAAAATGACAGGTGTATGTGTAGGTGTCTGATTAGATGGTCTCTAAGCTTCCTGGTAGCACTGAGACCCCATGTTCTGAAGGTTTAGGGGGCTATATATGGTTTTTAAGCTAGTGGCTATTGGACCATCTATATTTACCTGGTCCTTCCCCTGCCCCTCTCTAGCCTTGTTCAGATTTATCCTCCCTGATCTCGGCACCTAGAATCTTATGACTCCTTGGGTCTAAAATACCAGCAGCTTGTGTCCAGTTGAACTTAATGTTAGGATCTCAATTCCTCTGCTAACAACATGCAAATACATGCAAATGGAAGCTTTAAATCCGGTTACTATTATGAGGAGGGGGTGGGTGGGGGTGGATGGGAACAATAGGCGTTGAATTGTCTCAGCCAGCTTTTAGCTGAGGAGGAAATTGAAGGGTCTTTGTTCAGTCCCATCCAGTAGTTAAGGAAAAAAGAGTGGGGGGGGGGCGGGAAGGGTAATTCCGGTGCACTTTCCCTCCTTCTTTTAAAGCCCACCTACTTAGCCTGAATATGCTTTTTGGTAAATTTGCTTTTTATAGTTTTAATGGTAAATGGAGGGGGGTGGGTGGGTGTAGGAATGGGGAATAACAGCAGTTCCCATTTCTAAAGCTCTCTATTCACAGACTCACTGCTCCAGAAAAGCAAGCAATACAACTAGGATCAAAACCTCCACTACCCCCATTTTACACACAGGGAAACTGAGTCTCATGCAGGTGAGTTTGTTGCTTCTCCAAAGGCACACAAACCAATCAGAGTTAGGACTGAAACCCACAGCTCACTAGGTCCACTGGTCTTTCTACTCCACACTGCCCTTCCCATGTTTCTCCTCAGTTGTCCCAATGCTACCTCATCAGTAAAATGAAGGCGGTTGAACATCTAGATCCTAAGATCCATTTCCTCCCCCACTTCTTTTCCCCCATGTACACCTCTTTTAGCACCTCCCATCCTTCAAGGTTCAGCTCGGTCTCCAGGTCTTCCTCCTCTGAGAAGCCTCCCCTGACCACTGCAGCCCCAAGGAAGCTGTACCTTTGCTAAACCTTTGCTGTTTATCGGTTTATAGTGTCATTGCCAGGCTCAGGAGAAATGGTGCTGCCTCATAAAGTGGGAGGAAGGGAAGGGAGAGCCTTCTGCATCTCCTAACACCTTCTTCCAACTCTATCCATAAGTGGAATGTCTGCATTCAGCACTGAGAACACATGGTCTGGAGGGTAATTGGAAAATCTCAGAATGAGAAGAGACCCCTAAGGCCATCTGCCTTCCCTAGAGCAAAAAGTCTCTCTACCATCCCCAATGAGTAGACATTCAACCTCTCCTTGAGTAGCTCCAGTGAGAAGGAGAAGCTCACTACTTTGCAAAGCAGCGAATTCCGTGTTTTGATCGCCTTATTACTATATCTCATTATTTGTCTTTGGCCCACCCTCCTAACCAAAGGAGGGGCTGTGGGGGCAGGGTTCTGCCTTCTCTTGTTGCATGCCCCATAGAAGCAGAGATGCTTGGGAAGGATGTGTGGGCCAACTGCAGCAGTATCATTCAGGTGAGGGAGAAGGGGAGTCTTTTGAATGTATGCCTAAAGCTTTGATTCTTCACTTTCATTTGGTCCCCATTCCATTTCCATAGAATCCTTGGATCTTTTGCTGGTCACATATTATGGAACAGCTCTTCCTTCTCTCCCATCACCAAGCCTGTCATGAGCTCTATCTCACAGTGGTGATGCAGGGATCACAGGGTCTGTAATGGACTTTCCAGGCTGTCCAATTTAATCTCTTCCTTACATTAATGGGGAAATCGAGGTCAAATCATGTTGAATGACTTGGCCTGGGTGACTAAAGAAGTCGTCACCAGAATCAGGATTTGAACCCAGGTCATCTACTCCAGAGTCTTTTCACTGAGCCAGGTTGTGTAGCCCATGAACCTAGAGGCACTGAGGTGGAGCCATAAAGGGGAACAGAGGACCATTATCCCCAAGTCTTGTCCAGATCCTATCATCCCCAGCTTACTCCCTTGGATGTTCCCCTCCTGCTTCTTTGTCACATCTAAACACAGTTTCCAAAACAACCTTGTTCCTCCTTTCTTGTGTCTCCAGGCTCTCACTCTCTGGGTTGTTAAACTCCCTGCCCTTTCTCCATCTTGTTTTGCTTGATATGAAGAAGGTTTCCCCTCCACCAAATCCCCCTGCCTCGAATATACACCAGTCTTCCACGAATTCTTATCTTCTAGGAATGATTTCCAAGCTAATCACACACAGATCTCATCAACCTCTTTCCTTGGCTGCCTAAGGTCCAGAAACCCTGAAAGTCCAAGATATAGATTACATATGGGGATTCTTCTGGACTAGGAGCCAGATGGACCAACCACATCTGTTTGGGGAAGTCCAAAGGAAAAGGGGACAGGGGAAGAATCAGTCCCATGATGGGATGAACCCTTCAAGGGTATCACATCTCTCCCTCTCCCTATCAAATCTCTTGGGTCATGATGAATTTCCCCAAGACCATCTTCGGTCAGGACTGGTGACCCCCATCCTCCTCTCCCTCCAAGATCCAAAGGGTTTCGCATCCTCCAGGATACCCTAGCACCCATGCTTTCATCCCTCCAGCCTGATTTAATACCTACTGTTGATGATGCTGGCCGGTAGTAGTAGGCCATTTGTTGTGGTCATTGGGCCTGTGACCTGGTCCACATCTGCCTACACTCTCCTTGTAATCTGTTGACAGTGGCACTAGACTTACACCCTCCTTGCACCCCAGAGGACACCTTTCCCAGCTCTGAAATGCCTCCCTCTTGTTGCCAGGTAACACCATCCCAATTCCCCTGGAAATTGTAAATGTCTACTTCTCCTAGTGTCTATTCCTCATTGAGTTCCCCACAACAGCCTCTATTCCAAAGCCTACAGCCAGGAAAATCAAACTTACTGTGGGGGTGACAGAAATAGGGGGACTTTCATCTGAGTCAGGATCAGCCTGAGATGCTGGAGGAAGAGGGGAATCTGGTGTGAGCATGTTTTTCCTTTAGCTGTTGGGAGTCTCTCAGTAGCTGATTCCCTGGAGCTGTTGCTACAACAAGGATCCCTGCTCAGTGACACAGAATGGGAGGCAGGTGAAGCCTAGCTTCTCTGAGATCTGAACTGACACCATTTCAGGAAAGCTGGAGAGAGCCAGGGAGACATGCTTGTGGGGATGGGTGGCCTTTAAAAAACAGGACCTAAAAGAGGAGTCATGCTGGCACCTAGACAGGACTGAGGGATGAGCAGGGTTGGGTGAGAATACCCAGGTCTCTTATCAAAGAGGGACAGAGGTAGATGTTTTGAATGATAGGCTGGTGAGCTTGGGGTCAATGCCTTGGCAACTTATAGACCTCATTCCTAAAAGGATGGTTTGTGAGCACTGAGGAATGAAAGGAATCATTCATTAGAGCCAGCATATAATTTTTAAGGATAGATCAGCTTCATTTTCTTTTCTATCAGAGTTCCTGGATTCCACAAAAGTCCTACCATGGTGCCATGTCATGGAGTTGAGGTAGCAAGAGTTTCTTAAGAGTAATAAGCACAAATTCTGGCTGAGAATACACACTAGAGGGTCTGGGTTCTAATCCCAGCTGTTACTTATTACCTGTGAGACCTTAGATAAGTCACTATACTTCTCTGCACCTCAGTTTCCCCGTTTGTAAAATAAGGGAGTTGGACTAGATGACTTCTGAGGTCCCTTCCAGCTCTATATTTTGATCTTACAAAACTAGAGAGGCATAGAAGTTCCTGCTGCTCAAATTCCACCACAATTAAGTAGAGGAAGGCCCAGCCAATGTAGCTAGCAAGTGCATTTTTGAGCCACAGTGACCCATTAAAAAAAATTCTTCAATACTTCAATAGAATTGTGTTTTCACTATTGTGGGTTCTCCATTGGCCAATGTAGATCACATACTACTGGTTCCTTTTTATCCTGAGTGATTTGTATTGATGTCTTCCATAAAAGAGTCTTCTAATGCCTTCTGCTAGACCTTCTAATATTCCATGTCACTTCTTGCTCACTAGCCATTATTGATAATATGGGGCAGCCTAGTCACACCTGTTATGAGTCTTCCCATTGGCCCTGGTGGGGAGGAGTGGTCACAAATAATTCTCATTCTTTGATTGTGTATTTCTACCCATAGTCAGATGGCAACATTGGGAGAATATTGGTGCTAAGGAGTATTTTATGTGAAGGGGCAGAAGTGTGGATTTCCCAAATGCAATCCCTCCCCTTTCTTCATCTTATTTAGTTCTAGATCCCCCTAATTGTCCAACTGCATCTCTACTGATGGCCTAACTCGATAGGCTGCCCATCCAATTGCAGAGTTGTTGGGCTGATCTCTTTTGAATGACCAGAGATCTGATTGTGGTGGCTCTGGAGTGTTCTGGGCCTCAGTGGATTAAGTTCCACATAATCTACAAAATCTATAAATGCTAGATCTGAGCAGGTCATGTAGCAAGAGTAGTGGCCAACAAGTGGATGACCTGAATGTTCTGCTGGCATCTGTAAATTATTCAGAGAAATAGAAGATGACTTCTAGTGCTTTGAGTAGATCTCCTACGGATGATTTAAGGAAGGATATGGATGATAATTACACAGGATGAGAAGTGTGTTCTGCACAAGATGGGGAGACAACTCTATTGATAGGATTATACAACCATTTAGATGCCATATAATTGCTTATTCCCTTCTCTCTTGAAGTGTTAACCTGATCTGTATTAGGGACCTGCCATAAACTCAATAAGCTCAGATTTGTGGAAAAGATGGGAAGAATATGCGCTCGAGTTAGGTAGACTTGGAATTGTTTGACCAGTCAGACCCAATGAATGTTGGTTAGTGGACAAATGTTAACCTGTGGTAGATGTGTGTTGTAGGTGAAAATTCAGTAGTGGATTGCAACTCATTATGGAGAAAGAGGGCATCATGGCAGCCATCAAAGCTAAGCTTCCTTTCTTTCACTACATTAACAGAAACACGGGGTCTTGAGAAAGAAAAACAGTATGGGACAAACTTGGTTTCAGGAAGACTTGGGTTCCAGACCAACCCCTGATTCTGAGCAAGTCACTCAGCCACTCAATGTCCTTGTGCAGCTCTAAGACTCTATCTTGCAGAGTGGTTGTTGGTCTCTCTTGAAAGACTTCCCTTCCTGGGAGTCCCTTAAACCAATGAAATTACAGGGTTGGACCCAAGACAAAATGCCCAGAACCAGAGATGTACTTTGCCTTGGTCAGACCACAGATAAGGTAAGTGTGTTCAGTTCTGAACTGACACTGACAAGCTAGAACATAGATTGTGTCATGAGGACAGTGACCATAAAAATGAAAGGACTTGAAGTCAAGTATCAGACCTTGAAGAAACTGGGTATATTCAATATGCACGAAGAGTGAGGCATGGGAGATGTCCTCAGAGACCTGAAAGGCTCTCATACAGAAGGATATTAGATTTGACTTGTTTGGCCCCAGAGAACAGAAGAAGAACTAATGGGTAGAAGTCAGTCAGATTTTGACTCTTTGAAGAAAAGGATTATGTTGCTGTTTAATGTTTCTCTCTAGTGCCTAGAACTATGCCTTGCATGTGATAGGAACTTAATGTACATCTACTGAGGTTGAACAAATGGTTTGAAATTAGGAAAAATTAAGTCATAGTGAATGGCTATTTGAAAAGGGAATGAGATGCTTCTAAAGGATGTGGGATCCCCACCCTGCTTTCCCCTTGGTGCCTAAGGTGGGATCCTGTAGATGTTTATAGTTGTTTCTATATGTGTCCTCATACCAAAGTAGAGGATGTAGACATCTGGCATAGCAAAGGCTCCTGTGTGAAGACAGTACTAGGTGGTCCAGGCATATGGGAGAAGCCTTGAGGGTCTCTACAATTAGATGAGGATCACTGGGTATTGGATTGTCAGATGCTTAGGACTAGGGGATCAGTATGAAGAACACTGAATTTGAAGTTAGGAGACCTGGGTTTAAATCCTTCATCTCTTCCCTTTCTCTCTCCTCCTCTCCCCGTCCCCGCTGCCACCCTGCTCTGCCAGTTGTTTCCTATGTGATTTCAAGCAAGATATTTGACCTCTCTGGGTCTCAGTTTCCTCATTTGTGTAACGAAGCAGTTGGGCTAGCTGACCTCCAAAATCCCTTGTAATTCTATGTCACCCTGGTTACTGCTATCCCATACTTCTCGACCTCTTTTAGTCAAGTCTTTCACTAACTCACCCCAACTGCTTTCTCTATACTAAATATATTCTCCGTTCTCCCCTCACTCCCACCCCCATTCTATAACACCAAGTAGCAGCTGGTCTTGGTAATTCCTGAACCACATATAAAATAGTAGCCTTCCTATTTCCATGACATCTACATAATCTGGCAGAAACATTGCTTGCAATCATTGATTTCCCACATAAACTGATTCCAAGGGAGAATGATAAGAGGAGAGGAAATGTGGTATAATGAGATCACTGGTTTTAGGCAAATTATAGAACTTCCTTTGGGACCTCAGTTTCCTCAACTGTACAGTGAAGGGTTGAACAGATCAGCAATCCTGACATTGTGTCATGTACCCCTCTGAGGATCTGGTGGAACCTATATACTCTTTATCAGAATAATATTTTATGAATAGAACAAAATACACAAGATTATAAAGAAAACTAATTATCCTGGAATATGGTTATCTATTTTAAAAACCAGTTTCATGGATCTCAGGTTAAGAACTGTTGAGCCAAATGATCTCTAACTCTCTGGTTCAATGAACCTTTCTTCTGTAATGAGATGGTATTTCTGTGCTTGCCAAACCTGAGGCATCCCAAAGCTCCTGACATCCAACTACACACTTGTCTTTCTTTTTTATGACATTACCACCACCATCATCATTAGATAATGTCTATTAAGTCTTCATTGAGTTGAAATTCAACCTCCTCAGTCCATCTCCTGGGACTCCAGGCATTGACATGCTCTTAAGATGGGGGAGTGAGTTAGAGAGACTGTTTGGAGACTACAGATTATTTTGTCCTTATACCCCCATCCCTGGAGCAAATGTAGTCTCTGAGATTGTGTTCAGCATAGGCACAGAGGGACCATCCCACAGGAACATTCCCAAAGCGAGGGTAATCATTGGAAGACCACAAAGCACACACAAATGCTCGGAGACCTCACTAGTCATTGTGTTTGTGTAGTCTGACCATGCTCAGAAACCTCAGCTGCCTACTCCTAGACTATCTTTACATGCAATCTCTGCAAATTGCCTAATGGGATGCCCAAGTTTATCTGAGTCAGTGGACTCAACGCTTGATCTCAAGGGAAGGTAAATTGACCCTGAGTGTGTGATCAACCAATCAAAGGGGGAGAAAATGGGTCAAACTTTCCCTGCCACCCCACAGTAGATTATGGTGAGGTTTGTCTCAAACATAATCATCTCTAACCTTATTTTTCAATACTCCCCTTCATTCTACCCTTTCAATACTGTGACAGTTTCAAAACATCCCCTTTCTGAGGCCTACCTCCACCCTCAAGGAAATTCTAACCTAACAAATACCTAAGCATTGGGTTGTCTCCCTTTCCCAGCATACACAGCTCTCTTAATCCCAGATGACCTCAGGGCTGGGTCAGGAGTGCTCTGCTGGGGCTCTGTGTTTTGAGACCATCACTAGGAAGAGCCTCTCCTCTCCCCTTTTCCTTTTGGGTGGGACAGACTGAGTCATGCAGGAAGGGTTATCAAGCAGGCATTGATAGATTGTGATATTGTGGGCTGCATCACCAATTGCTTTACATTATCCTTCCCCTCAAACCCAACTCCTTCAAAGCTTCCCTGCTATTATCAAGGTCGCCACCATCCTTCCACTATTTGAGATTCAGAGCCTCTGCCATCTTCAGTTTCTTACCTTTACTCATCTTCTCCATCTAAATCTCACTTCATCCTTCACAATACTACTTGCATTTGTCCCCTTCTCTCTATCCATATGGTCACTATTGTGGTTCAGGCCCCCCTCCCATCTCACCTACTCTATTACAATAGCTTACTAATTAGATCTTTCTGAGTCAGGTATCAGCCCTCTCTAATCCATCTTCTAAACAGGGGTCAAAATGATTTTCCTAAAGCTCAGGTCTGATCATATCACTTCCCTGCTTTGTAAAATCTAGTGGCTCTCTATTGGTCCTAGAATAAAATATGTCTTCATTTTTGTTTCATACTACCAAATGTTATTTTGCATTGTTTCATAATGCATATGTTTATTAGTAGTGTACACACATGTATATGTAATATATAAATAAGACCGAATGAAGTAGATCCTAGTTATGCAGGAAGGGGATGGGCTTTTAGTCCCAATGTCAGGGATTTTAAAACTCCCCAACAGGGAGCTAGAAGGTGGGTAGAGCTCAGTCTTGGGCAGAAGGATCTATGAAGAGTGGTGTCCGGGGTCCCGCAGGACAGACACTCTGTAGGCAGGAGCCTTTGGATGGTGGCTTTGGTGAAAGCCATGGGACCATGGAGATGGCCCAGAGTCTCAAAGTGTATCTTGCTTAAAACTCAGTCAATTTAGTAAAACTTTAGGAGGGCCCAACAGCTCGGTGGGAATGATAACTTGTCAGTACTTGATAGGATGTTAATTCTGGGCAATAGAAAGAGCCCTATACTCCCAGTCAGGAAGACCTGGCCTTAAATCCTGGGTCAAACACTTAACGAGTTGTTGGCCAAGTCACTTCTACTTTCAGAGTAAGTTTCTTCATCTGCAAATGGGAATTTTGAATCCAGTGACCTTAGAAATCTCTTCTAGCTCCTATGACCTAAGCCAGAATCTTGACTCTCCCTCTTTACTGTCTGTGTGAACTTGGGCAAATCATTTTACTTATCTGGGCCTCAGTTTCCTCATCTGTAAAATGGTGTGATAAGAATAGATGATTTGAGATCTAGAATATATGATATTGGATTCTCAGTGTTATCTGTGAATTTCCTCTCATTTCTTATAATCAAAACAGCCATGGTTCAAATTCAAAAATGCTGGAGTCTGAGTAATTACTTCTGATCCGGTGATCTTGGCTTCATTTATGCAGCGAAGATGGGCTAGATGTTATGGGGGAGCAAAAGGAGGAGCTTACAAGGAAGAGAGGACATACAGACATGAAGCAACTTGTGTAGAATGCCCTCCTTCTCCTCTCCAGTTTTGGGGATCCTTTGGTGCTGTGCTCTATGAACAAAGCAGAACTGAAGCAGCTGAAGGAAATGGAGGGTATACACACCAAATGTTCACATGAACTATTTGTGCCCGACCTGTGGTAGAGCATTCCTAGCTCATACTGGTTTGATCAGCCATAGTCAGACACATTGAAATGTGACTCTAGAACAGTGATGTCATTTTGGTCCTCTCTGAGAATTAAGGGCAACCAACCAACTAATCAAGACCCTACTCCAATTCTCCCTTTGTCATAAGGTCTTCCCTAGTCCCCCAGCTGCTCTAGTACTTTCCCCTTCAAGGTTTCAAGTGTTTCATATTTACATATGAATGTATAACTGTGTATATATGTATATTGTGCACATATCGTATATGTATACATGCACATGTGTATAAATATACACAGACATGTTTTCTCCTTTGCTGGAATGTGAGCAGCTTGAGGATAGGCACTTTTTCCTTTGTATTCTCAGCAGGTGAAAAGATACCATACAGTAGGCACTTAATAAATGCTTAATGATTGACTATTGGTATATGCTGAAGTGCTAGGCCGTGTGGTACCAATTCTACGGACCACAGACTATAAGAGGTGGAAGGAACCTTCTAAATGCTTCATCTTAGAGATGGCAGAGGGTGTTGGTAAGAATGAAGGTAAGGAGTTGTAAATGAGCTTGGTGTGTGGGAGAGGGGATGATTAGAACACGTCTTATGACAATCTGTGCAGGCAATGGATTTAGCAAATATTTATTTAGGACCTACTCTTTGTAAGGCAGAATACTCAAGCTGGATGTACAAAAATGGACTATGAGATGCTGTCTTTGGGCAGCTCCTCCTTGCCTTAAGCTTTCTCCTCTGATCTGTGCTCCTTTCTCTTCTGACCATTCTGTTGCCTTAATGTTGCCTTAGCCTTAGCCTGTGTGATGCTCAGTCTTTGCTGCTTGCTTATCTTCAGTACATGGAAGTTAATGAGGCAGGCTCCTGGGGGCTAATCACAGGGCCAAGTTAAACTGGGACCCAGCACAGGCTTGCCTCTCATTTCCATTCCTTGGATCTTGAGGTGGGAGCTCAGGGCTCCTCCTTGGGTTTTGCCACCTCAGCTTCCTTTGCCTTAATGAAAGTCTCTCCTGCTTCCGATAAGCACAACTGAGTTCTAAGGTGGCTGAGGGGGTGGGGTGGGGACAAGCGCCAGTTCTCTCCTGCTGGATGGGGACCACTGAGGCTCTCCATCAGGCTGCGATCCAATTGAAAAGGAGGGGCTTATTAATAACTTGCTGTGCCAGCCTGGGTAAGTTGCTTGTTGGTTGTTTGACATTTCTCCTAAAATCAATGTTGGAAATGAAATCATAGATGGCAAAATTATCAGATTTGCAGATGATCCAAATCTGGGAAAGGGGTAAGGGGGTCAGGATCTGAAAAGATCTCAACAGGGTAGAGGGATGGGCTAGCACGAATTGGAGATTAATAGAGACTAGTGTAAAGTCCTACATTTGGGCTGACAAAAAAATCAACTACTCAAATATAAGATGGGGCAGCTATGGCCAGACAAGAGAGTTCATGGGGGAAAAGATCTGGGGGTCTTAGTGAGGCATCAGCTTAATGTGATTCCATATTATGACATGGCAGCCCCAAAGAACTCATATGATGTTAGACTGCGTGGAGAGGTGCAGTGTCCAGGAAAACTAGTGGAGGGGAGGGTTCTGTTGCACAGCAGCCTCCCTTTCCCTTGGCCCACTCTTGGAATCATATTCAGTTCAGGATGCTTCTTTTTAGCAGCAACCTGGACAAACTGGGACAAATCTAGAGGTGTATGACCAGAGACCCTGCCATAAGAGGATTTAGCCTGGAAAAAAAGAACACCCAGAATTGGGATGGGAGGGAAGGGCATGGTAGTCATCTTTGAGCATTTGAAAAACCATGAGGTGACAGAGGGATTCAAACAGTCCAGTCTGGTCTCACAAAGGAGAGTAAGGAACCATAGCTAGGAGCTACGACAGGGAGATGTTGACTTGATTCAAGTGAAAAAACTCTCTAAGAGTTAAAACTTGCCAAAAAGGTAATGAACAGCTACTCATTCATTCAAGGTACTGAGTTCCTTATCACTGAGACCATCAAGTGAAGAAAAGGTGCTAGGGGAATTTCTGTTCTAGTACAAGTCAGGGTAGATGGTGTTTAAGATTCTTTTCAACTCCACAGTTCTAAAAAGTTGTGACCTTTTCAGGGCCTCAGTTTCCCCATCTATAAATCAAGGAGTTTGATAGTGGCTATGGGGACACTGGAGACTGGGAAAGTTTCTGGAACTATGAAGCAAGCACTGGATCTCTTTGTTGTTTTTTGTTAGATACATGAAAAATGCTAGTTTCCATCTATAAAATAAGGAGTTTAGAATAGGTGATCTCTAATGTCCTTTCCAACTTTCCAACTAAAATGTATAATTTTATGAATCTGCATCCTAATAACTTGCCAGCAATGTGTGCCTGTATATTTTACATGTGCATTTATACATGTATGTATCTAAGTATTTGGATCCCTATATGTTAATACATATATTTCTGTCTATTCATTTCTGTGTAAATGCACATTATCTACTCACTATAGATCCTAAGCACTAAATCTTTTTTTTTTCTGGTGAGGCACCTGGGGTTAAAAGACTTGCCCATGGTCACACAGCTAATAAGTGTCAAGTATCTGAAGCCACATTTGAACTCAGGTCCTCTTGACTCCAGGGTTGGCACTCTATCCACTGTGCCACCTAGCTGCCCCTAAGCATTTGACCCCCAAACCTTGACCACTTTCCAGAGTTTCAGGGTCCTAGCTTACTCCTGTGCTTCTTCTGCAGAGAGATTTGAAAGAAATGAACAGATGTGGCTTCTCTGCCAAACAGATGGGTAAACTGAGTCTCAGGATAGAAAAGGCAGAATCTTCTCCCTTTCCAAGGTCCAGCTTCTAAGTTACAACTCTGTCTCTCCTTAAACTTCTCATCTAGAGTGAGGGGAATCTTGAGAACGGAAGAGAATATATAGCCACAGGGACATAGATGGGACTTGGGAAAGTGCTTATCCCATTCCTGCTAATCTCTCCCTTTCCCCCCTCAAGTGTCCTGAGCTCAGCTTCTTCAGGTTGAGACCTCTTGGTCTCCTCCTTAATAAAATGCATGCTGGTCTTCCTGGGCCATGGGAGGGGCCCTAGCTGAAGGCCAAAGCCCCATCAGCCTATCCCTGGAGGCTTGGGCTGCCCCCTCTCTGCCAGCTCTGAAGTCTGGGGCGCAGACTTTGCTCCGCCTACCACTCAGAGCCAGGCGGCTTATCGATTTGATGTCCTCCCTCCCGCAGGCAGGCAATGAATTTTTCATCAAAGGCTCTGTAGACTTTGGGAAGCGTGCAATTAAAGGCCCCATCAATAATGCACCACACTGCGGCTGGCTGGCTCTCTTGTCTCAGCCCCAGCCTTAGCTGTAGACAGTAGGTTGGGAGCTGCAGCTTTGGGGAAGTGGTAGGGGCTGAGCATCCAGCAACCTCCCAAGTTCTGTTGATTTTGTGACTCACCCAGCTGGGGTTTGTTTTCCCCACCAAGTTAAGAAAGAAGTCTGGGGGACTGGATAGCAGAGAGGGGAGAAATGCCAAGAATCCATGGGATTTAAGGATGGTTGCAGGTGAGTCACTGCTTACAAAGCCCAGCTAGGGCTATAGGGTTTGTGCTGGGCCACCAAAAGCCCTCTCTCCTGAAAACTAAGTCATCTGGAACCTCTTATACCACCCAGGGGAACTGGGGCAATTCACAGAGAAAGCTTGTGATGACTAAGGGAAGGACTGACTGCTGAATGACCTTAGGCATGTCATTTCCCTTATTTTGGGCCTCAGAATCCCCATCTATGAAGTGAAGGGATTATCAGGGGTTCTTGACTTCTAAATCATGACCCTCCATGGCAGTTCTGGTGAAGCTTATGGATTCCTTCTCAGAATAATGTGTTTAGATACACAAAAATAAAAGACATAGGAAATAAATTATGTTGAAATATGCTTATATGTAGTTTTAAAAATATATTTTAAAAGTTCACAGACCCCCAAGAACTGCTAAGTTAGCTGATCTTTAAACTCCTTTCCCGCCTGCCCCACCCCAGCTCCAGATTGCTCTAATTTTAGAAAGTTATTTCATAAGATCATAGATTTATGATTCTGAAGAAAGTTCATCTAGGGGCCAACTTCCTTATTTTTACAGATTAGGAAACTGAGATTGCATGAAATAAAATGATTTACCCAAGATCACACAGGTTGTAAGTGACAGATTTGAAGTCACAGGTATGACTGAATAGTGAAATGCTTAGAATAAAGCAAGATCAATTCCTGAGGAAGCTTACTGGAGCTACTGCACCCTCTCTTGGCTTACCCAGCCATCTATCTATGCATCCATCTACACACAGGCACACAAGTATGTACGTACACAAACACACACACACTGTGTATGTATATATGTGTAAATGTATGTGTGTATATATAACACACATGCACACAAATATGTACTCACATGCACTATGTGCATGTGTAAATATGTATGTGTATGTATAACACACATGCACACAAATGTGTACAGACATGCACTATGTATGTATATATGTGTAAATGTGTATGTGTATATAACACACATGCACACAAACATGTACATACACATACTATGTCTGTATATATGTGTAAATGTGTATGTGTATATAACATATAGGTACACAAACATGTACACACACTATGTATGTATATATGTGTGAATGTATGTGTATATATTACACACATGCACACAAATGTGTACACACATTCACCATGTATGTATACATGTGTAAATGTATATGTGTATATATAAGACACATGCACCACAAGCATGTACATACATGTACTATATCTGTATATATGTGTAAATGTATATGTGTGTATATATACATATATATGTGTGTGCATATATATAATATATATATCACATACAGACATACATTTATATATACATACACACATATATATCCTGATGGATGGGATAAGAAGTCCCCGGAGATTTTCCATCAGACCCATCCAATGTTAGAGGGAGAAGGGATCTTAAAAATGATTCTACTCCAATCTTCCCTAGAGAGGGGAAGTAACCTGACTAAGGTCATATATGAGTTAGTGGCAGAGTCAGAATTAGAACCCAACTCTCCATTCCTTGTTGAGCATTCTTTGCACAAATTCTTTGCCCAGAGGACAAGGGAAATAAGGAAACATCTATGATCTGAGATCTTGATGTCCCAGTACAAAACACAGACTCACTCAGAAGCCCTTTACCTGCATGTCCCCCAAACCTGCTTGACTTTCACTGGGAATTAGTAAAACAAGAAGCAAAGGGAGAAGAGGAAAACTCTAGCTCCTGGAGGTTTAATGGGGCGGGGCAGGAAAGGAAGCTGACACACTGATGGATGGAGACCAATAAGGAAGATGATGATACTTCTGGCTTACCTTCATTCTCAGGGATCCATTCTTGGGCAAAGAGGACTAGGAGTTAAATGGTGCTCTGTATGTGAAGCTACATTGTTTGGAGAAGGGCTTGAGTCTTTTTTGGAGGCAATGGAGATAAGTGACTTGCCCAGGTTTCTGTGGACATGTTTGAGGTTAGGTCCTCCTGACTCCAGGGCTGATGCTCTAGTCATTGTGTCACCTAGGCTGAAGTCCTAACAATAATAATGCCTTCTACAGAAGTGTGACCTGATGCTGAGACTGGAAGACCAGCAGCTGGGACTGGTTCATACGGAGGCTCTAGGCTGGGGTTCTCATTCCCCCGTCAGACATTTGCTACTTGGACTATTGGGAGTCCTTCCTTGCAAATCTCACGGGGAAGATAGCTAAAAATTTATCTGATCTCCAGGCTTTGGGAAATGACGGTTTGGAGACATAGAAACCAAAATAGCACCTCCCTGTTCCCCACCCTGGACTATACTTTTATCAACTCAGCCTAGGCTGTTACAATTCCCTCCTAACCAGCCTGTCCTCTGTCTCTCTCTGTCTGTCTCTCTCTCTCTATCCAGCCATATCTCCATCTATCTACACAATCATACACACATATGTGGGTATATATATGTATACATATAAATATTCAATAACTTCCAATTTTCTATCATACCAAATGCAAACACACCAACATAGTGTTCAGGGTAAGCCTCCCACAAGCTGGTGGTCCCCAACCTATCTTTTCAGCTCAATCTTCTCTTGTGGATTGATAACACTCCATCTATAGGACTGCTAATTTGGCACTGGAAGGAAAGAAATCTTAGTTGGTCAATAAACATTTATTAAGCTCTTATGAGGTGTCAGGCACTATGCTAAGTACTGGAGATACAGAAAGAAGCAAAAAAAGGCACTGCCTTCAAGAATTCTAAGGTATGAGGAGGGTCAGGGAGACCTGACTCTCAAGAAGACCTGAGTTCAAATCCTACTTCCAGATACTTACTAGCAAGTTGCTTAATTGTTTTCTATCTCAATTTCCTCGTCTGTAAAATGGGATAACTAATATAGAACTTACCTCCCAGATCTGTTGGGAAGATGAAATAATACATTTGTACATCACTTTACAAACCTTAAGCGCTATATGTTAGCCACTACTATCATCACCTAGCCCAACAGTTCTTAAGATACCATCCTGGGACCTCTGAGGATCCCCCCAAAATCATTTCACGGGGTCTGGAAGGTAAAAATATTTTCATATTTTCATAATACTACTAAGACATTTGACTTCTAATATAGTAACTACCAATAACTATGACCCAAAAATCTCTTTGATGTCCTTAACAATTTTTAAGAGTTTAAAGAGGTCCTGAGACCAAATTGTTTTAGGTCTAGTCTAGCCTGGTCTAGGGTAACACCTCTTCTAGAGGCCCACAGTTGGGGAGCAGTTGGCCCCAGGTCACACAGGTAAACTAGCCTCTAAGTCAGGGGCTCCTTTCCTTAAGTTCCAAATGCAAAGACCCTTCGCCCTGAGAAGGAACCTTTTTAAAAAATATTCTCTTTAATTATGAACTGAACAGCCATCAACAAGCACAAATGTTCTAACGTACAAAAAACAAACAAAAAAGAGAACTGCATACCAAACCATGAACAATTAAGTACAATTTGTCTTTTAAAGACTACAATAAATTTAATGTGGTAATAACCAAATTGTCCTGGTGGATTGGGTCCTGGAAGGGTCATTTCCTTGCAATTCCCCCAGTACCTCCTCGACCACATCTGGGGACTCAGGAGGGGTCTAACAAATACTTAGTGACTGAGTCATTGAAAAGGCATATTGATGGAAACCTGACCTCCCCCAAGTGGGCTTGCTCATGGATTCAGCCAAGCTCTGGTTTCCTCAGCTGTCCAAGAGCCACAGCAACCTGTGCCCCCTTTCCTGCAGTGATTCCCGCTCTGTCCTTCCTTCTCATCTAACCTTCCTAGGAGAGAGATATCACAGGCTCTGCTCACAGCCCTAAGTCCTGCATCTCTCTCCCTGCTTGGGCCCCACCATCACCACCTGCAATAAAATCACCACAAAAACATATACGAAAGGAACAGGATGATGAGGCAGACTTCAGTCTAATTATTTTTGGCCTGCTATCTAATTTTCTTTCAGCCCAGACTGCTTTCTCCACTCGTATAAAATGGCGCTGGTTTGCACACTTGGGTCCATATTTCTGAATGACTTGTGTTTGGGGAGGAGACATTATTCACTGGCACTTAGGGGAGCCCTGCAGATGTTGGGAGAGAAACTCAGAGTTCCCCAATTTCTAAAGCTTCTGGATGATTCTGGGGCCTCCATCAGACCACAGACCCCACAACTGGATATAGAACACATCTGGAAGCCAGATGTGGCTCTGTCTCTGGGCTGTACAGTGACCCAGAGACGACTGTAGCAAAGGAAACCACTGAGGGCCAGGGCCCCCAAGCTTCCCTCCACCTCCCCAGGGATAGATGGAGCGGGAAGCAAGTCAGCTGAGTTAGGAATTCCATAGGGTTTACTACCCTCCCACCTCAATTCCCCTCCACCCCCTTCCTTCAGCCCACACACATTTCATCCATCAGCATTAAGCCTTAATGTAATGGACTGGCTTGAACACACAATTGGGGCCTAGTGAGGCAGTATGACCATGTAATCTGATTACAGGGAATATTGGGAAAGGAGGATTAGGTCATTTTGTCTGAAGTGAGAGCACGAATACTTAATACCCACCCCTAGAAATCACTCAGGGTTTTGTTGTTGTTTAGTCTTATGTGACTCTTTGTGACCCCTTTTGGGGGTTTTCTTGACAGAGATACTACAGGGTTTGGCCATTTCCTTCTCCAGCTCATTTTGCAGACGAAAAAATCTGAGGCAGACAGGGTGAAGTGACTTGCCCAGGGTCACATGGCTAGTAAGGGGTAGAGGCCTTGGGAAGATGAGTTTCTCTGACTCGAGGCCCAGTCCTCCATTCACTGTACCCCTTGCTGCCCTAATTCAGGGGTTAGTGAAGGAGTTTTGTTATTCTTGATTCCAGGTGCCACGCATCTGAAGGAATGCACTTTTCCTTTGTACTTTGGTTCTTAGGCTACAAATATACCCATTTGTTGTTTGGTGAAACTGAGGCACAGAAAGGGCAAGTGTCTGTCTATCCCAGCCTAAAAGAGCACATCAGTAGTAGTGCTACGATCAGAGTTCCCAGGTTGCTGTTGGCTCATCAGACCAAGCTGTCAAGAGAATTTCTACTGGACCAGAAACTTTCTGGACTGGAAGGACCCTTGGAGATACCTAATCTACTTCACAATCTGATTTTACAGATGAGGATAGTGGGGTCTAGATTAGGAACAGCCATGAATCTTGGAACAGGGAGCCCTGAGACAAGGGGAGGCTGTTGTTGCTGAAGACTTTCTCTGAGTGTTGTGGGATGGAGGGAGACCCCCAGAGCTATTGTCTGGATATTGCCCCCCTTTCTGATTGGTTTTCCTCTCTCCCTTATGGCTCACTGCATGTCCTGTCCCCTGTTTGCTTCGGTCTGATAGGGGAGACATGGCCCTACCCTTAAATGATTCTCAGTTGAGGCAGAATATTTGATTCCTGCCTTTGGAGAGGCATGGGTCTGAGGGATGGGGGCTGAGACATGACATATATGGATGCCTGTCTATCTGTCTGTATGTATATATCCTATTTTCTCTCATTGGACTATAGCATTTAAAAAATTTTTTCTATTCCCGGTGACTTGCATGGTATCTGCCACATATTAGGCACTTAATAAATCATGCCTGGTTGGTGATTGATATATCTATCGACATATGTATAAATATATACATATATATACACACATATATTTATATACACACATATATACATACACATACACACATATATGTGTATATGTATATATATTATGCCATAACACTGTGGTCCTTTCAGTTTGCAAAGTGCTACCTATTTAGGGTTCACAAAATACGTTCTGAGAGGCAGCATGACTTAGTGGAAAGAGGATTGGACTCAGAAGATCTAGGTTCTAGTTCTTTTTGACAGTGTGTAAAATTTTTTTCCTCTCTCAGCTTCAGTTTCCTCATTTGTAAAATAGAGAAAGGAAGACTTATACTACCTAGCTCACAGAGTCATTGTGAGAAAAGTGCCTTAAAAACTCAATGGAAAGATGAATGGTATCATTTCCTTAAAATAACCCTGTCAGGTGTGTAAGGTAAACCCTATTGATCCCTTTTGACAAATGAGGAAACTGAGTCTCCAAGAAGTGAATAGGTTTGCCCAGTTATCTTACTAGTAAGTGTTGAATCAGGGACTCATGGAATTTAATAATTTTAAAGCTAGAGGGGATCTCATTTAGATCCAGTCACTGCCTGAAAAGGAATCCCTACTATGAAATGTCTAACACATGGTCATCTGACCTCTGATGACCCCCAAAGTCACCCATTCCACTTTGGGGCAACTCTTATCCATGGGAGTTCTTTCCTGATTTCAAGCCTCAATTTACCTTTTCCTCCTGGTTCTGCCCTCTGGGATGGACTCCTGTGAGTCTCTTCCACATGGCAACCCTCTGGGTACTTGAGCCCAGCTCTTGAGCCTTACTAGTTTGCTCGATTCTGCATTAAACACCCCCAAGATCCCTCAATGAATCCACATTTGACACAACTCTAGGTTTTTGTTGATGGATTGATTGGTTTGTTGATTGATTCACCATCTGTGTTGCCTTTTACAGTTTAAGGACGGCTTTCCTAACTGGCAGCACAAAGACCCAAACAGAACATTCAAACTCAAGGCTTCTGACTCCAGGCTCAGTGATCTTTGCACCTCCCCAGATTTAAAGAGGAGCCATGGCATTTCTGCATGCTCTCAAAACAAGTGCAAATTAATTAAGTGTAAACAATGTTCATGAGACCTGAAAGCAGGTCCCAGTGATGGCTTGCAAGGCACAGAGAGGGGTTAATGAGGAAAGAAGACTATAATGACAACATATTGATGATGTCTCCCTCTCCCTGGTGAGGTTGGGAGGAGCAGAGGAGGGGTGTTGGGCAGGAGAGCGATCGACAGACCATGTCAATAAATCCTCTAATGGAACCTTCTGAGACTTTAATTAGAGGCCCTCATTACTCGTCACACCCTCTCAGACACTGGGGAATGACCAAGCCCTGGCCTGCGCTTTCTTCAGTAGACAGTTGACATGACTAGAAGGCTATTTCCCAATCATATAAAATGTGCTTCCTGGTCTGGCCTTGCATAGAACTATTGGCTACAGATGCCATATTGTCCTAGGGCAGCCACAAATAGACCTAGTCTTTCTCCACTAATGGCTGCCTCACAGGATAAGATGTGAGGAGTATCCTGCTCAGAAATTTCTTACCCACCATTCGAGTTTAATTCTTTTTGAATAAATTCTTATACAGGCCTTGCCTATCAGCTGCACTTATAAATGTAGCTTGGAGGGGAAAGGCATTACAACTTATTTCTTCTCAGATTTTTCCCATCCAGAGATATAACAAGGATGGGGTGACTGGGACTTTCCTCCAGGGCTTCAAAATTTAGAAAGTGCTAGCATCACTTACCCTTCTCTAGAATAAGGAGTTGCTAAATAGTGGCTTTTTTTAATGGACAGTGAGTTAAGAATAAGTTTTACATTTGTAAATAAAGGTTTGTTAAAAATGTAAAAAACATTCTTAGCTCAGTTGCCAAATAAAATATAAACCTTGATTCCTGCAATAGAGGTATCTGATATTATCACCTAGTTAGCAAAGATTAGAACAAGAACACTCCTAAATGCCCTGTTATGCTGGGTGCTTTGTCTCCCTCTTAGGAAGTCCAGTCCCAGGACCCTTTCCCTTTGAAGGAACTCCTCCCTGTTCCCATTCGACTAGAATTTTCTTTAAAAGATGATCCATAGGATCCTGGGACAAAGAGATGAAAGGGACATTAGAAGCTATTTATGTCAGCTCCCTTATTTTACAGGTGAGGAAACTGAGACCAATAAAGGGAACTGCCTTGTCCAAGGTCCCATAGAAAGTGTCAGAGCCCTGGGATATGAGCCCAGATTACAGGTACTGGATGAACAGCAACAGGTTTAGAATGCCTTTCATTCTACCTAGGTATCTCAGCATGTGATACCTGATGTCTGATAGATACTATGGTTGTGGTTGTGGGGCAGGATTAATACCTGCTTGGTCCCTTTTATTTCTATAGTGGAGGTTTCCATTGAGCTGCAGCAGGAATTGGCACAGGTTCCTTCCTTTCTCTGCCCCAGAGACTCCTCCTCTATGTCTCAGCTTGTATAATTTCTCCCTTGTGTGCGTTTCTCCATCATTTCCCTACGCATACGGACACATGTGTGCACATACACACACATAGACACACACACACCCCTGCCATGGGGCTTTTGATGTAAAGCATCCACCCCATCCCTGGGTTGGGTAGGCTTCCTTTCATGCCTTCCAGGTGGGGTTGGTGACCTATCTTGGGATGAAGGAAGTCATCCCTTTTTCCAGAGCCTGAACCCTTGGGATTGATTCGTGCCCTTTCTATTCCATCTCTGTCATCCTCTCCCTCTCTGTGTCCCCTACAGTACCATAACTCATCAATGTTTAAAGAAAGTGCATCATTTGTCCTATCACCAAGGGAGTACCAGGACATACACTTCAGATTGGGAGAAACAGTTCAAACTGTCACATTCCTCCAACAGGGTCAAAGCCTTGTCCAGCCTCTTCCAGCTCTTGCTATTTCCATCTCGCATTCCCCTTCCTCAGGACAACTTGTTGCTTCTCTAGTTTAATGAATCTGTACGTTACTCTATCCCTTCCTTGCTAGGTCACCGGAACTTCCACATCCATTCTAAGACTGAGCTGTTTTTTCCAACTCCCTTACCTCCCTGGGGTCTTTTCTATGTAGGCCCCAGATCCAACTGTCCAAGTCAAACCTCCAGCTGATACCAAATGGTCCTGCTAGCTCCTCAGACTCCAAATCTACAGCATCCCTCGGCTCTGTCTGCACAAATCCCTCAAGCAAAGCTAAATGTTTCTGCTCCTGAGGTTGAATTCTGGAGCTGTCAAGTCCTTCCAAGAGTCTCCCTTATTCAGGCCCAGCTTTTCCTGTCTTCTCCAGCTCGGTCTCCCTTTGTCATCCCCATGCCCTCCCCCATTCAGTCACCTCTCACAGCACAAATGAGTATTTTCAAGCCCGAATTCTGCCTGCACGTTCTGCCCTAATAATACTGTCTTCTCTATAGCATTAGAGATGTTGTTAATTACAGTTATTCTATTACACTCCTCTCTTTGCCATTCCCAGCTCTCACCCTCCTCCTCTATTCCTGTATCTTATGCTCTCATATTTCTATATGCATTTTGGAGATGAGATTTTATTTTGCAGCTAAATCAATAGCTTCAAGTCAGTTTTTGTGAGAGTCTTCACCTTGAACAACAAACAGTTTGGAATCTGGATCCCTGGGACCTGGCTCTGGCCCGCTACCTGGCACCAATGTCCTTCTCCCCCACTTTCATATCTCATTAATGTCCACTCCAACCTCAGATCACCATGACCTCTCTGGCCAGCAGATGGAAATACTTGCTCTAACAGAGAGATAAATGTAAAGAATTGTACTTCATTCCAAAAAATAAACTGCCTAAGCATAGGGTGGAGGTGGTGAGAGGCATGCCTAGGATTCATTTAATGTCAGCCCCGAATGAGAATGCCAGTGTGGGCTGTATTAATTAAAGTACAGTGTCCGGAATGAAGGAAGGGATAGTTCTGTCTAGAGACCACATCTGGATTATTGTAACAGCACTCCATTCTGAGTTCCACATTTTCTGATGGAAATTGGCAAGCTAGAGAACATTCCGAGGAGGGATTCAAAACCATGCTGTTGGCTTAAGGAATCAGGGATGTATTAGCCAGTGAACACCTGAGGGGGACCTCAGAACTGATTTTAAGTATTTGAAGGGTGTCTATGCAGAAAAAGGTTTAGAACCAATTCTTAGCCCCAGAGGGAAGTGCAAGGAGCAAGGTGGAGAGGCAGATCACATCTTTATAAGCAAAAATTTTCTAAGAATCACAACAGGACCAAGAGCTCATCCCAATCAGACCAAAGTGCAATGGGCTTCTTGGGAAGGGTGTGGATTCCCCCTTACTAGAGGTCTTTAAGGAAAGTGGAGAATGGGAGGGAGGTAAGGGAATAAGTATTTATATAACACCTACTGTGTGCCAAGTACCAAGCTAAGTGTTTCCAAATATTATCTTATCTGATCAGTGTCTGGATGATCCCTTGTCTGGTGCATTGTAGAGAGAATTCCTGCCTGCTTTAGGTCAGAGTTGGACTAGACAATTTCCAAGGTCCCTTCTAGCAATGAGATCCCATGCCCTGCTCCTGAATTATGCCTCGGCCTCTTAGATTTTTTTTTTTTGCCTCAGCAAGAAAAATTACTATCCCTGACTTTAAGCTTTCATCTTGTCTTCCATCATGGAGGGATGATAACAAATGGTAGGGAAAGGAATTGCAGAGAGAGAGGGAAGGCTTGGGGGTGGAGGTGCCACGGGGGAGGGAGGAGAGCCCTGAGAAGAAAATTAAACCTCATTTGTACCTGGGGCCATGGGAGCACTCAATTTAATTCAAAAAATATTTAATCAAGTGCCTACTGTGTGCAATCGTAGGCAAGCATCTCTGGTGACAGATTCTGTCAGGTCCCCTGAGCCACATGAATTCACCTGGAATACATTTAGAAAGGCTTGCAATACTGCCTGCCTTGGCCACGTTGCCGTGGGAAACCAAAATGGGGCCTGAGAGATAACTTTTCCGCTTCATTGTCCCTCCCCTCTCTTCAGTCTGTCCTTGGATGAAAGGTGGGGTGCAGTCATTGAAAAGGGGATATTCTAGGCTCTGGCTTAGCCCTGGGATATGTGTTGGGTTTGGAATTTACCTTTAGCCATGGGATGACTGACACCATAGTCATCTCTCCTTTGGGGGACCAGATGTGTAATTGTTTGGGAGAGCCTATGAGTAGTAACCTAAGCAGAAAGGGAGGAAGGGGCAATTATTTCCAGCTAATTCTGACTCTGTCCCTCCTGGGTACCCACTCACTGTCTGACTCAGCTCTCCTAAAACTCTGGAGTTGACTCCACTGGATTCAGTCCAACCATCTAAGAGGTTCAGGCCCTGCTGCTGAAAGAGCTGACGAAGCAGTTGCCTCTAGTTTCAGGTCAGCCTGGGTCTTACCTTAGGAACCCTTATTCTTAAAGCTTGAGCTAGCAATTTCTGTAACTAGTGCAAAGGGGAGAGAGGAATACACTGTTGGTTTTGACAGTGCTGAAGGACTGGCTGCTGGGGAGAAGGTGGGGCACAAAGAACATGTCCCAGGATGGGGCCAGGCCCCCACTGAGTGGAGCAGGGCTTGTCAGGGAAAGGGGCCAAGGAACAGCTTATTTGGGCAGAAAATGTAGCCCAGGTAAAGAGCAGTTATCTGACAAGGAAGGAGCTGAGAGGAGGAGGACATTCCTGACCTGCTGTTGTCCCCTAAATCGACACTTTGGAGGCTGTCTGGATTCTAGTTTGGTTGTTGTTTCATAGTGTAAGACCCTCTATGACCCCATTTGGGATTATCTTGGCAGAGATACTGGAGTGGATTGCCATTTCCTTCTCCAGTTCACTTTACAGATGAGGAAACTGAAGCAAACAGGGTTAAATGACTTGCCCAGGGTCACACAGATACAAAGTGGCTAAGGCCAGATTTGAACTCCAGAAGATGAATCTCCCTGACTCCAGGCCCAGTGCTCTAGCTACTGCACTGCCTGGCTAGTGCTACTGACCCCTCAACTAATAAATGGCTCACATTAGATACCTCGCCAAATATGGGGACCAGAATATTAGCCCTGGAGTCAAAGAACTTGAGTTCAAATTCTACTCCAGAAACTCCTTGTTTGACCTTGGATGAATTCCCTATCCTGTTTGGCCCTCATCTTTGTATTTCCCCAACTACTAGTTCCCTCTTTGTCCAAACAACCTGGTATATACTATGGGAACTATTAGGATTTTGATGCCAGAGGGATAGTTTCATTGTTTTGGATTCTATCAGTATCTAGGGCCTAGCACAATGCCTGGCTCATTAAATAAATGAATAAATAAATGAACCCAACAGTTCATTGGGTACAAAACCAGAGGGTTGGATGAGATGATCTTTGAAATCTCTATTCTATATTTAAGACCATATTTTGATTAAATTATACTTGTAAATGTTTGAATGTTGTCTCCCCATTAGAATGGAAGCTTCTTGAAGGCAGGGACTTGTCCCTTTTGTTTTTAAATCTCTAGTGCTTGACCTAGAATCTAGCATATAAGAAGCACTAATATTTAATAAATGCTATTTAATATTTATATTTAATTAATTTAATATTAATAAATAATAGTAAAATGAGGAGGCTGGACTAGGGGGTCCCTTCCAGATCCAAAGCTATGATCCTGTGTCATAAATTCTGGTCTACAAAGCACTTTTCATTCAATGACCACGAGGTAGGTCGTACAAGCATCATCATTCCCATTTTACAGATGAGGTGAGTCAGGCTCAGAGAAGCGCTTAGAAGGCAGCTCACATTTGTCAATGGCACACAGCTAGTGTCTGTCAGGGCCAGGATATGAACCCTGACTCCACACCCATTCCTCTTTCTGTTTCCACAACCTGGAAGGACCCCCAGTATGGCAGGGCTCTTTGGAAGCAGAGGAGACTTCCTCCCATTGAATGTAAGCTGCTCAGTCATACTCAGCACACATCCTTGTCCCTTGGGGCCCCCAAATCCCTTAAGCTAAGGTTCAGCTCAGCACCCAGGCTCTCACAAAACCCGAGTGGATTTGCATATCTGAGAGAAGAAATCCGGCTGTTGCGGCTTATTCCCATCAGAGGCAAGTCCCCCCTTTGTCTGTTTGTGTAAGCCTGGCTAAGGGCTGGAGGATAATTAGTCCCTGGTGTTCAGTCTGCACCTCGCTGACCCCCTCCCTCCTCCTCCCTTTTGAAAAATTTAAAGGTACAGCTTCCACATTCCAACCCCTCCTCCTCACCCAGGAGAAACACACACCCTTGGCCAAAACACACTTGCGCTTGTCTCCAGGGGATCAAAGCCTTCTTCTAGGGACATCCCTCCCCTTTTCTTCCTGATCTTGGGTGGATGATATCTGTTGGTGCAGCCAGAGCAGCAATTAATTGGCATTTTATCTGATTAAACCAGGGCTGAATTGCCCTGTCTCAGGTGACATGATCTACGGGTCTGATGGTATCTTTAACACACCAAATATGGGGGGGAGAGGTTGTATTAACTGGGTTTCCTAGACAATGTAAGGAGTTAATTGGATTGTATCAAAAAGCATTTAATCTGAGCAGAAGAGTCCACTATGATAAAGATGTTGGGGGGAGGGGAGATGCCTGCTTACATTCTGGGGAAGTGAACTGGAGCGGGGAGGGTGGCATCCTGCCGACTCAGGGCTCTGATGTGGTATTTCATAAGGAAATAAGGAAAGCCCTGTGATTAACAACTCAGCTTCCCTACTAGCCATGTTCTCACCACCAGGTGGGCTCTGTTCCCTTGCCTGTCTGTTCCAGGGAGATAACACTCAGAGGCCAATTATTGGGTTGTAGCTGCTGTAGACTGAGGAGGGAAATGAGGGCCCATCCCTCTTTCCTTATTCCAACTATAGGCCAAATGGGTGGACTGAAAATGGTGGTTGCATTGGGAAAACGGTGGATAGCTGGTAGCCTTCCATTACCAGGAGGTAGGACTATACAGAATCCAAGATGGCTATTTCTACATGACAAGATAAAGACAGAAAAATAGGAAGTCCATGGAGAATGCTGGTCCAGTGCATCCATGGTACAGAAGAAAGAAAATTGGACTAGGACCAGGACACCTGGGTTTTTCCCTCAACGTCATCTTAGATTAACTATGTGATTATATGTCATATGCTTCAGTCTTGTCTGACTCCTTGTGACCCCATTTGGGGTTATTTTGGCAAAGATACTGGAATAATTTTCCATTTCCTTCTCTAGCTCATTTTACAGATGAGGAAACTGAGGCAAACAGAATGAAGTGAGTTGCCCAGGTTCACATGGTTAGTAAGTGCCTGAGGCCAGGTTTGAACTCAGGAAGATGAGTCTTCTTGATTCCAGGCCTGGCATTCTATCCACTGTGCCACCTAGCTACCCCAACAACAACAATGATGTCATAATCCATGACAGAGTAAAGCATGTTGCTTTACTCCTCTGAGTCTGTTTTCTCATATATGAAGGGTTTGGACTAGATGGTCTCCAAAGGTCCTTCTAATTCTTATGTTATATTACCATGAATGATGGCCCTCCTTACCTGAATATCATTGACTGAAGAGTAGAAAACCATATACACTGAACACTTATGTTTTCCTATCTATCAAACAGGAAGAAATTGCAACTGTCCATCCTCCTTTACTCAACTGTTATGTGCCAATTCTTATAAGTTCTGGATCACCACAAGAATCTGACCCATTCAGAACAAATCCCTGGTTCTTGTATGCTATCCATTGATAGGCATGGAATAGTGACCCCTTATCAGTGGGAGACCTTGATGTCTCAAGAACATTCAAACAGCCTGTACCTCCTGAGCCAATCCTGAAGGAGTGGATTCCCAAGGGAGACACGAAAACTTATGCACAAAGATCAGGGAGGGTAGAATTCCCAAACACTATAGACGAACAATTCCCCAATTCACACAGTCCCATCTTTCTGCATTATTTATAAAACAGCAATGTTGTTGTAATAAGCAGTTGGACCAGATCACTGATAGTGATGATTCTTATAGGCTCACTGACTTCAAGGGTGTATCTATGTGTGGTGGGGTAGCCAGTGATGTCAGATGATTAGAATGTGCCACAAGTTCTATTTTTCTTCTTCTGGGTGAAGAAGGATATTTGGTCCCAATATATTTGATCAGTCCTTGCTGAACCCAGAGTTTTCAGCGGGTGCAAGAGGGTCTGCTTCTTGTCTATTAAAAATCAACATACCAAAATATTGGAAATTGAGGGAATGCACATCAACTGGAGAATGATTGAACAAACTGTGGTATATGAATGTAATGGAATGCTGTTGTTCAATAAGGAATGATGAACAGGCAGATTTCAGAAAATCATGGAGTGCCCTGTATGAACTGTTGCAAAGTGAAATGAACCGAACCAGGAAAACATTGTACACACTATCAGCAACATTGGGTGATGATCAACTACGAATGACTCAGCTCTTCTCAGCAGCACAATGATCTAAGACAAGTGAAAGAAAATGATATCCACATCCAGATAAAGAACTGATAGACTCCGAATGCAGACTGAAGCACATTTTTCTCACTTATTTTATTCTTCTTCATTGTTTTTAAAAACTGTTTCTTATTTCGCAACTATGACTAATATGGACTTTTTTTTTTTAACATGATAACACCATTTTCAGAAGGAGAAGGGAGGGAGGGAGAAAATTTGGAACTCAAAATCTTGTAAAAGTGAATGCAAAAAAATTTTTTTGACATGTAACTGGGGAAAGAAATAAAACACAATTAAACTCTAAAAATCTCAACATGTCAGATCATCAGCATAGGGGGTGAGGAGTTTCCCTGCTGTCTGTTGTTAGGTATCAACATTATTGACACTAGGATCTCTGATTCCTGTTTAGGAGTTGGAGGATTTGAACCCATCTCTATTCCAGATTCTAAGGAAATTACCACTGGATTTTTTGTATTTCCGTGTCTTTACACTGACCCTATAGACAATGAATGGGTCCTTGGTGGAAAGGGCAAGCATGGAGAAGACAACAACAGTTCTATCACAACTCTGTGCCTCAGTGGCCTTATCCATCAAATGGAAATGATACTCCTTTCCCTTTCTACTTCATAGAGCTGTTGAGAATCAAAGGGGGTCAGAGGATCATAGATTTAGAACTAAAAGCTATCTAGTCCTACTGCCTTCTGTTACAGATGAAGCCCAGAAAGGTTAAGTGATTTCCCCAAGGTTACACATGTATTAAGAATCAGGACTGAGATTTGAATCCAGGTCCTGTGATTTCAGTGCAAGTGTTCTTTCCATTGTAATGGCTGCTTCCTTCTGTGAAACATCCTGGGAAAATGCCTTGAACTGTGTAAAGCACCAACTGTACAAGCTTGGTGCGTTGGAAAGAATGCTGGAACTGGAGTCAAAGAGATGTGGGTTGCATTCAGTGAAAAATTCCCTGAATTTTTCTAGCTATGTGACCATGGATGAGTCCCTTAACTTTTCATCTATTAAAATGGAAAAATAGGGGGAGGAGCCAAGATGGCAGAGTAGAAAGATTCACATATACTAGCTCCGAACCCACAGCTCATGGATTTCCTCTAAAAAGAACTCCCAACAAATTCTCGAGCAGTGGAAGCCACGCAACAACACAGTGAAGGAGATTTCCATTCCAGAGAGCCCTGAAAAACCGATCCCAAAGGTCCATCGCGCACCGGATGGGAGTGGAGCCCAGCTCTTCCCTGGCCACGTGGCAAAGAGAGGAGCAGATCCGAGCAGGATTCAGGGACGGAATCTCCAGTGGCCACGAAGGTTCCTCCGCCCACAGACGCACAGGTCAGTGAGAGAGACTTCTGGGCTGGCCAAGAGGGGAGCAGGGTGTCTCCATAACTCAGGCCCCTCAGGAGGCAGCGGCAGAGGCACTGGGCGGCCAGAGGCTCCCGGAGCAGGCAGGAGCTCGGCAGGAGCTCCATTAATGAAGGTCTCTGCATAAACCCCCTGAGGGAACTGAGCCTGGGAGGCGGCCCTGCCCCTACCTGAGAACCTGATTTAATCTTACCCTGAATAGCAGCAGGCCAGCTGCTGAAAGCCCTGAGGCTGGGGAGCAGCATTTGAATCTCAGACCCCAAGCACTAGCTGGGTGGACCTAGG
>CM053769.1:499345466-499375753 GCA_028658325.1 Potorous gilbertii | reverse complement strand
GTCACCAGCCTCACTTCTCCTCCAGAGCCATCTAAATCCAGTGACCAGATATTCATCAGGATGACTGGAGATGACCCAGGATGAGGCATTTAGGGTTAAGTGACTTGCCCAAGAGCTAGTGAGTGTCAAGTGTCTGAGGTGAGATTTGAACTCAGGTCCTCCTGACTCCTGCACTGGTGCTCTATCCACCGCACCACCTAGCAACGTAATAGTGACAGGAACGACATAATAGGAGCAATAGTGGCAACAGGAATGATAGAAGCAAGGATACAGTCACAACAGTAGAACAACTACCACAGCAGCAACAGCAGAGACAGTTATGCAAGGGACAACGACAACAAAGCAGCAATAACATTGGCAATTATACAACGGCAACCACAGCAGCAGCGACAGTGACAACGGCTACAATACCATAGCAGCCATAGCGACAACAGCAATATTATTATGCACAACAAGAAGAATAGGAAAAACACCACAACAGCCACAGCTTCATCCACACAATTTCTTAGAGACAGTTTTACACCTCATCTGACTTGAACTTCCCTATGGCTCTGGGAAGTGGGTGAGTATGGGGACGCCATCTCCCATTTTGTAGTTTAGGAAATTAGTCCTTGAGTTAAGAAGTGACCACTCTAGGAAGCGGTCAGAAGGGATGGTTGTTCGGTCTTTGCACAACAAGCATGCTTAGAACAGAGTTCTGCGTCCTCCTTGAGCTGGGGTGGGAGTGGGGAGATAGGCCGCGCAGTCAAGGATTCAATCAAACAGACGTTCTCCCTCACTCTATTTCACTGAGGAACTTGACCCATATTACTGCCCCACCCCATGCTACTGCCATCACTTGCAGAATGTATTATTCCAAAGAAAATTCCTTATTTCCTATTAAGCTGAACAAGACTCTAGAGGGAATCAGAGGGAAAATTGTTTCTTCGGCCCTGGAGAGCATATTTCACGATTGAATACGGCCAAATATACTCTCGTTATGGGGTGATCATCTATAGCTCACAGTCTGAGAGACTGGGATCTGGGGCGGGTGGGAGGGGGAGGTTTGGGTTTGTTTTTGTTTTGTGTGGTTGCTATACTACCACACACTATTGTTAGGATACCACATTCCATGGCTGCAAAGCCCTGTTCTATTGTTATATTATGGCATCCTACTGTGATAACACTTTGTCCTGTTGCTACATGCCTGTGTTCTGTTGCCATATCAACATGGGCACTAGCACATATAACTATGGCCTGTTGTTACAAGACCACACTCAGTTGTTTTATCATCTATCATCAGTCTTTATCTCTACAGCCCTCATTTTCTTGCTCCATATTCGAATCCCTCACTGGCTTAGGCATAAAAAATCTTCCATTAAATAGAGGATGTTTGAAGCATCTAACCCATTTATTAATAATCAGTCATACTTATATAGCAATTCAAGATTTGCAAAGCACTTCCTTTGCAACCCCAAGAGTAGGTAATATAAGGATTGGCATCCCCATTTTACTGACTTTACTAAAGAGGTGAAATCACCTGCTCCATATCACACTATTAACAAGTGTCAGAGTGGCACTCTTATATCTCCTGACTCCAAGTCCTATGTTTACTGGCTCACATTAGTTCAACAGGGGGAATTGGGATGGGGCAGGCCAAGAGGCAAAAGTTCTCCAAGCAGGACAATTTAGCCAGAAAGTCTGGCAGTATTAGCATCATAGTCCTTACCAGGAATAAATACTAAAAGGACATTTGGCACAGTGATGAATACCATTGACCCCAGATGAGTAGGAAATCCAGGAAGGAAATTTGAAAATTATTTCTAAACCTTGGTTGATCTGAATTTGAAATATGAGGACCTGACCTCCCTTGCTTAGTTCCCTTGGCTTAAGAGACTTGCCACACCCAATCCCACATCACATTTTCCTGTCTCTCTGCTGCTGTCACCATTCCTGGGTACCCTAATTTCTGGACTCAGTCTTTCTTTCCTTTATTCAATCTGCCATCTAATAATCCAGGTAACAACATCATATTTGATTTGCAAAGGAAAAGAGTGGTATTCAGAGGTATCAAGAATAGATAGCAAGGATCATAAAATATACATAATTATGACTGTAAACAACAGCAACAAAAATATAAATTAGGGAGCCAAGCAAGATTTTGTGTAGGTCAAATCACAGAGCAAAAGTCATGGGGTATTGTTGCTGAGACTTATGTATAAAAATGCAGGAAGGAGTACCTTGCTGGCTTTACCTAGATTTATGTTCAAGCTAGTCAAATAAGTTCTATTATGTTAGGTAGACAGACTTCAAAAATTCCTATGGGCTTCTGTCTTTTTTTTTTTTTTGGTGGTGGTAGTGGGAGCAGAATCTCTAAAATGGGTTTGGGGACATAAGCTCATAATCAGAAATTAAGTGGAAGTTAAAAGGAATTTTTGAAATCTGTCAGATAATTAGCTGAGATTATGGATTTTGAATCAGCACCAGACAAAAGCTATGAGACAATAGGCTTAATGTAAGCCAGGAACATTTTGCTGGCTTTTGTTAGCTCCCCAACTGAGTATCCCAGCTCATAGCCTCAATTATTCACTAAAATACTGACCAGTTTGTCCTTGTCAGGAAGAGGCTTTCTAGCCATTGCATTTTTAGCAGAGAGCAACTGAGAGCAACTCCTCAGTCATGGGACCAGAAGAGACATTCAGAAGAGAACAGCCAGTATAGTCAGAAGAGATGATGTGACTGTGAGTTGCTTGGTGACATCATATAATGCTATCAGGAAATAGCTTGATGACTTCATATAATGCTAATCATAGAGTTAAAGATCTTCCCCATCCATCAATGGGCCTATCCATTAAAGAAAGCTTGATTAGGAGAGACCCACTCCTTTTGTTAATTTCTAATTGCACTGGTTTTCAAGGGTTATGATGTTCTCTGACTCTGAAAAATGTATAAATACTCTGAGATGAGATTTTACTTTGGGGCTTACTCATTGGAAATGTTTGTTTGACCAGACAAGACTCTGGGCAGCCATTAAGGAGTCCCTTGGCTTTGAAAACCTAGATGTTGGTGCTTCTATTTCTGGGAACTATGTATGTATGGTCAGACAGTTATCTGTCTGTTGATCTGTAATGTATGTTTTGCTTACTATCAGACAATTGGAAGCCCTGTTTGTTGATTTTGATTTCTACAAATTTTTTCTGAAGTTCAGGGTGCTGACTTTCCCCCCTGAACTAAGTGAATGATACATAGCTTGATTAAAGTGATTGCTGACCCCTCAAAAGTTGGTATTCTTTTGGAAAAGTAGATCTAAGAACCTGTACAACAGGCCATCTTGGATATGTCAGGGTGCTTGCTTTTATATATCACCAGATGACATTGGGTTTTGTAGCCTCAGAAGAGTGAGTGGCCCATGTTTTGTCCCATGGCTACACATGTCCATACATATATATTCTCTAGGCATGCACTTAAGGCATGTAGGTTCCTGTCATGTTCCCTTTCACATATTCCTTATTAAAAGGTATCCTACATGTGTGCCCTTAAAATGTGTTCCCTTTTCCCCATTGTTCTCTGCATATATGCACTCTTTTCTCTTGTGATAGTAAACTATGAAAGGGTATGTATCATGAGTGACTATAGTGGGTTTATCTTTTCTTGTTACTTTATGTTCTATGATGCTCAATAAAATGTATTTTGAGCTAATGTGTCTTCTGGTAATAGCTGATAAAAGGAAACAAACTGGTGGAAGCTCAGGACCTACGGTTTTCAGTGCATGTTTATGAACTATGTCTAGAACCTGAGATAGCATTTTTAGGGGTCCATATGTAAGGGAGTGTTCTAAGCACTTCATGAAAAAAGGAAAGATGGAAAGACATAGGAAATGTTGTAAAGTGAGGTCAATGGAACTACAACAAAATCAACTTCAGTCATATATAGGAAAAACAAAGCTGGTTGGGTACTTCCTAAGGAGGCGAAACCCTTGAGATTTAGTGATGAGGTATTTGTGCCTAGCTATGGAAAAATTGGATATGGAAAATCTTATCCCAACTCGCCATGAATACAAGCCCTATGCCCCAGAGCATAACCACACTTTCTTATTCACTTTTCTTTCCAATGATGAAATTTTTTGTCTTCTTTCCTTTTTCTCAAACATGTGTTCCTACACACTTCCCTTCTTTTATGACACCACTCTTTCTACTCACCCTAATCCCATTTGCTATTTCAATACAATGACAATTTTTTAGCAAGTCTCAATAGAGCCCATTAATGGTTTGAATTCCCCAGGCAGGGGGGCCCAAGACTTGTAAAAATTCAAAATGCATCACTTTCCCTCTAACCTTTCCCCAGTAACATTCACCTGCCAGGCTGGATAATATTTAGCTAAAAAGGTTTATTCATACTCTGCTTAGTATCACAAAACATGTTCAAGGAGGAAGTTTCTCTTTACTTGAAACTTGCTGAGCATAAGCCTTCCAGATAGAAGCCAGTTTTTCATGAACAGAAGAATAAATAGAACAAGAATTAAAAAAAGAGGAGAGGAGATTGGCTCAGGGCATAGAAGTCTGCCTATAAGAAGAGTCATGGAAGTGTAAACTGTAGATTTCAAAGCTGAAAGGGACATCAGAGGCTATTGAATCCAACATACCCTAACAGGGATCCCCTTTACGTTATAACCAACAGTTGGTCATCTAGGCTTCGCGTGAAGCCCTCTGGGGAGGGAAAACCTATCACCTCTTGTTGAGAACTTTTGAAAGTTTATATTTTCCCTTATATAAATCCTAAATGTTTTCATTTGCAGTCTCTACCTCTTTCCTGCCCTCTTTGGCCATACAGAGTAGATCTTATCCCCTGGCACCTGAAAGTTCTTCAGACACTTCAGGACAGGTACGATGTTTTCCCCAAGTCTCTCCTCTAGGATAATTACAATTACCTCCTTCATGTGGCAAGGACTCAGAACCCTTGCCCATCTCGTTCACCCTTCTATGGGCAGTCTTCATTAATGTCCTTCCTCAAGTGTGGTACCCAGAAGTGAGTGAACTTTAGATATGGTCTGACCAGGATAGAGTACAAGGTCATTCTTAACCTTCTAGTTTTACACTTTATACATATCTTAATGTTCATAATTTTGCTTTAGCTTTCTGGCTGCCCTATCATACCGCTGACATATTGAATTTCTATTCCACTGCCTCCCCTCTTCCAATATTGTTTTTAGGCAAAATGCAGTCTAGCCATGCAGAGTGTAACTTGAATTTATCAAGTTGATATGGCGGGGCAAGGGTTCAAGTGGCTAAGATTTTACATTTATGCCTACTAAATGTAATTTTTACAAAATGGGACCTAATCTTCTGAACTGTTCTAGACTGTTAAGATCTTTGTGGACCCCCACCATGTCAACCAACAGGTTGCTTAACCCTTTCAACTTTGTGTCTTCTGCAAGTATTATATGGAAACATGTCACTTATGGCCTTTATAAAAATCACTGATAAAATAAAAAAGCCCCACACTAACTAGTATAATGTTAACAAAGATGCCAAGGACCCTCCCCTGGAGACCTTCCACACTGGCATGAAACCATTAATGATGACTTTTTGACCCTGGTCATTCCACTGGTTGTGAATCCACCTAATTGCATTATCACCCAACCCTCATCTTTATCCTGTTCATTCATAAGAATAAATAGCATGAGAGACTGTCAAACAGATTGCTAAAAATCAAGATAAACTAAATTAACAGTGTTCTCTTGATTTGCAAATCTATTAACATTTTCATTAAAAAAGATTTTTTAAAAAATGTTTCTTTTTATAAAAAAGGAAATGTAGTTTTGCATGCTTGCCTACTAGATGTTTTCGTTAGAGCGCTATAAAACAACAAGCAACTGAAGTCTTTGCACAATTTGTGATGACCAGTGTTCCATACCACTGTGAGAGTGATATTTGTCATATTTCTTTCTGTAATAATTTTTTTTAAATTTCATCAGGTCCATAATGGATAGAGAGATTCTCGTTTCTCCATTTTGGGTGAAAGATAGATGAATTCATTAGCCAACGTGTGCTAGCAATTACCTTAAGTATTGTACAAGGACTGACATTGAGCAAGAATTATCTATGTATGTATACGCTGTTGGAACACAGATATTGGCTTCACCTCATCCCCCGAACACATTTTGAAACTCTATCAGAACAAAAAAAAAGATTCCCATTTCTTGTAGCCAATACTAATTAAGCACCTGTATGGCTCCATACTCCAGCCAATTGATTAACCATAATTAACTCTCTTCTTGTTTTTTGGTTTCCTGGATAAATCTTTTGGATTTGCTTTTCTTTTTCTTTTCTAACTGAAGAAGCTGAACAGTTGCTGGAAACATCTTATTCTAGGGGACATGCTTTCAAATCCAATCAGGAGTAAGCACATCTTAGAGTCCATTTGTCCATTTTTCTCTTTTTCTCTTAGGTATCTCAAGTACCAAAAACAATGCTTGTTAATTGGGTAAGAAAGGAATGTTTAGAGTACTTGATAGTTTCACTAGAGTGACAAATCTCTGCCTGCCAAAATAGATAAGATAGAGAATTGTCTAGACTGTTCTAGAGGGCACCGAGAGATTAAGTAATGTGTCTAGGGTCACAGAGGCATGCCTTGACTCCATGGCTGGCCCTCTATCTACTGTGCCAAACTGGCTCTACCTGGAGCACAGTAGATACTTCATGCTCCTTGAATTAAAACTAATTTAAATTGGACACAATTAACAAGTATGATTACTCCTTTGCCACTTCTGAGATTAAGGATAAATTGCATCATATGCAGAGGATCCGTGATTTGAACAGGATTGTGCTTTCATTTGGGGAAAAATTCTATGGATATTTGGGAATGGGGACCTCCCCAAGATGAGGCAGAGCTGTAGGTGACTTAGTGTTATTATTGTTTGAGTATTGCTTGAGGAACCTAGAGGTGAAGTAGCTCACCCAGGGTTACATAACTGGTAAGTATTGAAGTATGGTTTTAACCTTGATCTATACGATACTAAATCTAAAGTGGTATCCATTATGAAACACCATCTTTCACAGTTCAAATTCAAAATTGCACTATTTACCTTCTGCAATTCTCTGAGCCTGTACATTTAGGAATCCATTGTATCATTCTATATTTACGAGGGCAGAGATAGGGCCTTTGTACTTTAGCGCCTTCCCTTCCCTCCCGCCCCCCAATCAGAAGCTTGTAAAGCTCCCTGGGAATACCCATTTGTCATGAAATACTGGCAGCCCATTCTGTAGGTCCAAATAAGGTGGGGTCATGATAAAGGAAACTGTTGAAGAGTCAATGGGAAATGTCAAGACTTTTAGTAGAAAGGGGAACTACTGAAGGATAATCAGTATAGATCAGCTATATTTTTCCATCCTGTCAAAGATGCTAGGAAATTCCATGGGATTCATTACAGGGAAAATGGAGGGAAACTGATGATAATGACTAGACAGGGCAAAGAATAGGAAAGAGGTGATCTTCCAAAGCTTGAGCATTTAGGTGTCTCACACTTCTAACCATCCCCAAGACCATTTCTTGTCTCTGAGTCAGATCTCTTCTCTAACCTAGGCGAAGTTACTGTCTGTCGACTGTTAAGTTAATGGAAAGATGATTGAATTTGGTTGAAGAACAACAGGGAAGGAGAGGGTGTGTGAGTTTCTGCTTGGTCTAGGATCTTTTCCCAAATTGAATCCCAACCCAATCAGAGATAAGCTTCCTCCTTTACTCTGGATTGTAAAAGTGGAGTCAGAGAGAGCCTAGTTAACAACAAAGCATCTTGAGGACAGATCTATGTTTCATAATCCAGGATACATGCCATCTGATAAGGGAAAATGCCTTTTCCTCTTTGAACTTCAATTTTATATGATGGGGAGAGCTTTCAGGAAGTTCTTGTTTTATTAACTCTTTGGATTGAGAAGGCATTGCATGTAAGGTAGGTATATGTAAATTGAGTCCTACTTTAAACATTATCAGGAGAGTTTGATGTGTCAAGGAGTCTGGTGGTGAATCCTTTCACAAAATGAAGAATCCTACTCTGAAGTAAAGAATCTCCCTCTTCCCACTCTTTGCTTCACCCTCCCATTGGTGTCAATCCAGATTTTCACATGTACAATTCACTCTCAGAGCACACCAGCACTTGCTGTCCCAGCAAGATGCACAACCTTCACCTAAAAAACTCTGACCCAAGAGCTGTCCCTTTCCATCCCTTCTTTCCCCTCCCCTCTCTCTACTCTAAGGTAGGACAAGTCCTCTAAACATACTTCCCTCCATAAGGCAGAGAGCTACTCACTGTTTGTTGTGGCAGCTGTAGAGGTCTGACATTTTCCAAGGAGGGTACAGAAAGGCACTTGTCCACATAGCCTGGTTTGGGCTCAGGGCTTGGTTCTAGCTCTGTCACTAGCTCAAGCTCCGGCTCGGACTCTGGCGATGGTGTTGGCTCTGGCTCTGGCTCTGGTTCGTTCTCTGTCTCTGGATCAGGCAGTGGCTCAGCCTCTCCCTCAGCCTCTGACTCTGGACCTGGAAATTCCTTGGACCATGATTCACGGATGTTGCCAAGTTCTGCATCGAGGAGTGTAGGGTTTAGGACAGGAACATCTGTGCAATTGCTAGGAGTCATAAAGTTGTCCGGCCTCTAGGAAACAGAGACAAGAGGAGATTTAGAAGGGGAATGGTTATGATTTTTGACTGTTTGGACTGCACAAAGGGTCAATAACTGCCTCAAAGCATCACAGTAAAGAAAAGAGCACAGGAATTAGAGTCAGATAATCTGGCATTAAGTCTAGGCTTGGTCTTGTTCTTCTTACTTCACAGAGGATTTGTGAAGACAGTGCTTTATGTCCTGTGAAGCACTACAGGTATCTGGAGTTATTGTTCTTGTACCTGGAACAGAGTTGGTAATAAGTACTTGTGGAAGGCGAGTTCATCCTTGATAATTCACTTGTCCAGGGCATGAATCTAATCTAGGATTCTGAGAAAGCAATGGCTAAACTAAGTCAACCTCAATTTTGTAGGTGCTTATTTGCCTAAGACAGGTTACAGAAATTTGGAATGAAAATAGAACCAAGTCTGGTTCAGTGTTTTGTTTCAAAGATTTATTTACAAATGAGAAGATAGAGAAATTTGAAATTAACAACTTCACATGTACAGTTCACTCTCAGAGCACACCAGCACTTGCTGTCCCAGCAAGATGCACAACCTTCACCTAAAAAACTCTGACCCAAGAGCTGTCCCTTTCCATCCCTTCTTTCCCCTCCCCTCTCTCTACTCTAAGGTAGGACAAGTCCTCTAAACATACTTCCCTCCATAAGGCAATATGGGGACATGTTTTATGATTATGGAACACATGGGGACAGCGAGGTGACTTATAAATAGAATGCTGGGCTTGGAGGCAGGAAGATCTGAGATTAAATCTGGTGTCAGACACTTCCTAGTTGTGTGACCCTGAACAAGTCATTTAACTTGTTTTCCTTGGTTTCCTTACCTATAAAATGAGGTGGAAAAGGAAATGGCAAACTCCTCCAATATTTTTGCCAAGAAAACTCAAAATGGGGTCATGAAGTCAGATACTACTGAAATGACTGAACAAGTACTTTACCTGATTATGGCTCAGTTACTAAAGAAGAAAAATAAGGTGAGATCTCTCAAAAAAGAGAACTCAGATAATTTACCAGAAAGATATTAAAGTCACAACTCTCTTTCAGCACTGTCATTTGTTATTAGGCTGATTTGTTTGGTCAAAGAAAGAGTGAAGTTCTTTCTATTGCTTCTTAGGAGAAAATATATTTTTCTTTCTGCCTCTACCTGAGGAAGAGGAAAAGAAGGAAGAGGAGAAGGGGAGGAGAAGGAGAAAAAGGAAGAAGAGAAGGAAGAAAAGGAAAAGGAAGAGGAGAAAGAGAAGAGGAGATACTTCTTCATATGGCTAAATATTGCTGCTGAGAGATCACAAAGCATTTTGTCAAAGGATGAGTCAGAGAAACTTATGCCAAATGAAGCATTGTCTTTTCTTGAAAAATCATATTTTATTATTATGTTTATAATTATGTATTATATTTAATTATATTACACTAATATAACATTATATATTATGATATATTATTATTATTTTAGTGAAAGAAACATGTACATCTGAAGCTGTAAATGTCAATTATTATAGTTTCTGTTGATAAGCAAGCCATGCTAGAGGAACAACTTAGATAAGGGGCATTAAAGAAGCCAGCCACTAGATCAGTTTTTTTCACTGAGATGTCATGTCCACTGAGGTGTTAATCCAATGCAATGTGAATTGTTTCTCCTTATCAGGGCAAAGAAGCATTTGCTTGCACATAAGTTATGAACATTAAGGAACTTTTATGGACAGTTCCTGAGATCTCACTTGCTGCACTAGTAGCCATGAAACCAAGATATTGTAGCTCAGTTTAAGACTCATCAACTCCTAAATGCTTCCTACAAGCTAAGGGAATTTAGAGAGGGGACAGTCACTATGGTGAGACTAGAGACTATACCTTATGGGGATCATTTGAGGAAAATGAGAGTGTTTAACCTGGAGGAGAAAAGATTTGATGGGTGACATGATGTCTGTCTTTCAAGTATTTGAAAGTTTGACATGGGAATGGGATTTGTCTTGTTTGGCATGACCCCAAAGAGCAAAAGTAGCTACAATGGCCTGAAGTTGAAGAGCAATCTTCCAAACCAAATGTGGTGTTGTCTTTCTCAGAATATGAAGGCTTTCCTATCTCTGGAGTTCCTCAGGTGGTGGTTGGATGACCAAGTGATGGGATTTTTAGTTAGGAATGGGTCAGATCAGGTAGTCAGTTGTACAGTTGTCATGAACTACTACTGAAGGATCATCAATATCTATATATCAGTCCTGACTTGCCAGTCCACGGTGATATTTCCTCCACTCTGAATTCCAAAAGTGCTTAATTACAGAAACAATTTGTACTGCACACTGTTGTGCTTAACCATGTGCTAGCTTATTTAGGAAGGAAATCTGTCATAGTGGAAAAAATATTGCACCTTAAGAGTCAAGAGACTTGGATTCTGATTCTGGTATTAACACTTAGTGACTCTGGGATCTTGGATAAATCATTTCCCCTTCTTATTCCTCAGTTTCTTCCTCCATAAAATGAGGAGCTAGGGCTAGATCAGGGTTCTTAATCTGGAGTTGTAAACTTGTTTTTAAAAGTATTTTGATAGTTGTATTTCAGCATATCTGGTTACTCGTGTAATCCCTCATATATTTTATTTCCTACATTTAAAAACATACTTCTGAGAAGGAGTCCATAGGCTTGCCCAGACTGCCCAAAGATTCAGTCCATGATATAAAATAAAGGTGAAGAACCACTGTCACAGCTGATATCTAAGTTTCCTTCCAGCTTTGACATTATAGGATTCAGTTCTCCAATTGTTTCACATGAGCTAGTCTTCTTTCCCTAAGTTGAGACTATTTATTAGATATTTAGGGGACTATCTGTTTCACAAAGAAGCTTGACACAGAGAGATGGTGTTTGTTGAATGTTTGCTGAATGAATGAATGAGTTTAGTCAGCCAAGTTAGGCAGCTCTGGTGTAGTCAGCCTAACCAGTTCCCCACTGGCCCAGCAGTCCCTGGGGCAGGAGCAAGATGCTGATCTTGCCCCACTAATGCAATTTGTCTTCATTTCCAGGCAGTAAACTGGTTTCCCTTCCCCCAACCCCCTAGACTTGAGCCCTGGATTTCATAGACTTCAGACTAATCAGGTTATGGAAGGAAGTGGAGGTAATGAAATCAACACGGGAGTCTCCTGAGCCCCCAGCACAGCTCTGATAGCAGGGTCAGTAGCATGAGTCCCAAAGGGAACCTCTAGGAAAGCTCTCCCCTCCCTTACCACATACATAGAGGGAAGTTGTCAAATCTACACTTTTGGGTGCTTCCTTCTTGAGGGAAGAGAATTTCTTCCATGATTGGCATCTGGTCGAGAAGTGGCCCAGCTGGTAAAAGACATAGGGTTCTGGCAATAGCCTAAGGACTGAAAGTATAATTCCATAGTAGAAACGTTATGAAAGCAGAAGCTGAAAAATGTGTACTCTAGGACCGAGGCTGCCACTAACTTTGCTGGGTGACTTCGAAAAGTTGCTTAACCTCTCTGATCTGGTTCCCTTATCTATAAAAAATAAGATTAGGGCTCTTCCAAGGTCCCTTCAGTTCTATGATTGGATCTACTGTGATCTTATTCTATGGTTTAGCTCAGTGGTCAGGAGCCCAGACCATCTTTGATGGGGAAATAAGACAGGAAGCCAGGAATAGTGGAAAAGGGCTAGGATGAGTAGGAACTTTTGGTTCCTAAATCCAACTCTTTGTGATTGGAGTAACTCACCCAGAAGACAGTGTCCTACAGTGAAGGGAGTACTGCTTCTGTAGTCGGGGGACATGGTTCTTACCCCACCTTTGGAAATTCCTAACCAAAAGATCCCATAGGTTAAATCACTTAACTTCCTGGGCCTTAGTTTCCTCATTTGTAAAATTAGGAGGATTTGACTAGATGGCCTCTAAAGTCTCTTGCAGCTTTTTGAATGTTTAGTTCATCAGTCCTGTCTGACTCTTCACGACCCCATATGTTGTTTTCTTGGCAAAGATACTAGAGTGGTTTCCTTTTCTTCTCCAGTGAATTAAGGCAAATAGAAGTTAAATGACTTACTTAAGTGGGGGGGATAAAATCTTAATTTTAAGGAAATGATAGTAGAACATTTAAAAATAAATAAATAAATTTTTTTAAAGAATGACTTACTTAAGGTCACACAGTTAGTGAGTGTCTAAAGCTAGATTTGAACTCAGATATTCTTGACTTCATGTCCAGTACTCCATTGAACCATCTAGGTGCCTCAGTTCCAGTTTTAGACATGATTTATGACCTAAAATAAGTGATGATCCTTCAGCAGTACTTCATGACAACTAAACAACTAACCACCTGATCTGACCCCTTCCTAACTAAGAATCCCTTCAAATGACCATCTAACCCTGCCTGAGGACCTCCAGAAATAAGAAACTCTTCACTTTCTGAGGAGATGAAGATTAGGATTAGGGTCTGAAAGATTGCCTCTTTCACTTATTTAGCTCCTGCCTTAATTCAGACTCTCATCGCCTTTTCTTTTGACTATTGAAAAAGCCCCTTAATTTGCTTCCCTGCTTCTGGTCTCCCTCCTCCTTAATCCACCTCCATACAGCTGCCAAATTAATATTTCTAAAATGTAAATCTATATCATTCTTCTACTCAAATATTTTTAATGGCTCCCTATTGGCTCCAGTAAAAAACAGAAATTTCTCCGCTTAGCATTTAAGTTTCACTGAAATCTGATTCCTACCAACCTTTCCAGGTCAGTTTCACATTACTCCCCTCATATACTGTGTTCCAGACAAAGTGAACCACTTATTGTTCTCCAAATTGGACATACTTTCTCCCTTCCATTTCTCTTTCCATAATTGACCCTTGGTCCTTGATAGTAGAGCATATGGCATCATTCTGAGTTTTGAAGACTGATTACATTAGAACAGAAATGGATGGTTTGGGGAAGGAGAAAGAAATAAAATCATGAGTTTATTCAACTGCCTGACCAGTTGCCCCTAATCAGGATATTTTACTACTTTTAATAATAGATAAATCAAAAAGTTAGAAAGGATCAACTGAACATTGCCATGACTTTCAGGAAGAGTACTCCCAAAAATCAGTTCCAAAGTGAGCTGGTAAAGTTGTTAAGTCAACCAACCTATGTGAAGCTTAACTGTTGTTAAGCTCAATTGACCTATGTGAAACTTGGCTTAGAATCTTTACCCATCCAAAGGGAACTGTGTCTCCAGAGACAGCAAAGTTGGAGTTCTGGAAGAAGATTATGAAGGAATTCTTCAGGTAAAGATCATTTGAGAGAGACCATCAATCCAGACCGAAGAATAGACCCTTTACAACCAGTATTCTTTCAATGCCACATGGGTGGTATAGTTACTGTTTACACTTTGAACTCATCTCTGTAGTAACAACAGACCATGTGAGTAGTATGCTTGTTGTTTTACTATTTGTTCATTTATATAGCTAGATATCTTTTAGCGCTAACTTTGAAATCAGAGGATTCAGGTTTGATTTCTGACTCTAGCACTTACTACCTCTGTAACATTGGAGAATCACTTAATATTTCAATCTCTGTACCTAGAAAATGGGAATATTGAATTAAATATTCTACAAATTCTCTTGCAGCTCTAATTCTATAAGTATATGATCCTAATAAATGGTTTTGTCATTCAAAAAAAATTGCCTCTTCAACTTCAGTCCATTGCAGCTACTTCTGCTCTTTGGGGCCAAGCCAAGCAAGATAAATCCCATTCCCATGACAGACTTTCAAGTACTTGAAGATAGACAGTGAGTTATATGAAATACTCCCTAATACACCTTTGTATATGAATAGTAAGCATTTAAAAAGTGCTAATGTAATTGCATTGAACTCCAGCTTTACTTGTCTATGAACACAATAACTTATATTTATCAAATCTTCACACAGTAGGTACTTAATAAATGCTTTTGGACTTGCTGACTTTCACATGCATTATCTTTGATTCTCACAGCGGTCCTGTAAGTAGGTAGGACAGGTATTACTAAGCCCATTTTACAGGTGATGAAAAGACTAAGGCCAAGGTCATGAAGATAGTGTCTAGACTAGAAAGCAAACCCAGACCTTCTGGCTCCTAGTCTAGTATGCTTTCCACTTCATCTTGTTGCCAATTTAACATGGACCAACCTCTTGTTTCTATAGAGCCCAATTAGAGCCATTCTCAAATCTGCTCAGGACCATTCCTGTCTGGCACGGGGGTGAGGTGGTTGGAAGAGTGTCTCAGTGGTGACTTGGTAACATATTTATTAACGTCTTCTACATAATAATTGCATGGTCATTTTTCACCAGAACTCAGGATCATAAGGTCTAGAGCTGAAATCATAGATTCATAGACAGAATTACAGAATCTCTGAGACAGAAAGGACCTTGTTATTATTGGTGCCGGTGTTGTGGTTAATTGTCCAGTTGTGTCCAAATCTTTGTGACTCCATTTAAGGTTTTCTTGGCAAAGATACTGGAGTGGTTTGCCATTTTCTTCTCCAGCTCATTTTACAGATGAAGAAACTGAAGCAAATGGGGTTAAGTGACTTGTCCAGGGTCACACAGATCATAAGTGTTTGAGGTAGAATTTGAACTTAGGTCTTCTTGACTTTAGGCCTAGCACTCTACCCCCTGCACCACCTGGCTGCCTGGAGAGTACCTTAGGGTCATCTAATATAATTCATATTTGTACAGGCATCACAACTACCATATCTCTATCAAGTAGTTATACAGTCTCTTCTTGCACATGTCCTATGTGGAGATATCTATAATACTCCACAAAGCAACCAGCTCCACTTTTGAAGACCTCTAGTTGTTGGGAAGATTTTTTCTTACTCTCCCTCTCTGTAACTTCCAGTCATTGCTTTTGTCTTCCTTTCTTGAATGGAGTAGAAAAATTATTGCCTCTCTCCTACACATCAGCCACGTGAACATTTGCAATCAGCTTTCATACTTGCCTATATCTTCTTTAGGCTAAACACCTGAATTTCTTTGAATGATTCAGATACAGCATTATTTTTAGTCTCCTTGATCCCTTAGTTTCCCTTCTCTGGAAATACTCTAAAGGATTCTTTACCTCTTTTGTGTTATAAGTCCTTTTGGGACTCTAGTCAACCCATAGATCCCTTTTCAAAATAGTTTTTAGATGCATATAAGATACATAGACTTATAAAGGAAACTAATTTTATTGACACAGTAATCAATTTTTTTTAAAGATCATGGATCCCAAGTTAAGAACCTTTACTCTAGAGACTAACAAACAGAATTGAATGCTCCATATATAACATTGATCAAGGTGGATTACAGTAGAACTATAGCTTCTCTTTTTACGGACACCATGCCTCTGTTGAATTAAGGTTTCTTGGCTGTAATGTCATACTCTTGGCTTACATTAAATTTGTACTAAAACCCTAGGAGTGTTTTCACACAAATGAATGTTTAGCCATGTCTCTCCCATCATGTACTTGTGAAGCTGATTCTTTTGAAGCTCAAGCATATGACTGTAGATCTATCCATAGCAAGTTCATTCTCATTAGATTCAACCCATAATTTAGCATATTAAGAGCTTTCATGGATCTTGACTCTATTATCCAACATGTTAGGCACCCTAGCCAGCTTTGTGCCATCTGCACACTTGAAGAACATTTCATCTGTGTCTCTTCAAACCATAAAATGGTAAAAAGCACAGGGCCAAGGGGAGAGCCTAGGGACACTTCATTAGAGATACCTCTCTAAGTTCATGTGTATCCATCACTGAATAATCTTTGGGTCCACTCATTCAACTAATTTTAGTTCCACCCAATTGTCTAGTCCACATATCTCCATCTTATCCTCAAGGATCACATGAGGAAACTTTGTCAATTAATTTGCTGAAATCCAGGTACGTTATGCAGATAAGATTGCACTTATCAACCTCTCTAGTTACCCTGTGAAAAATATAACTAGATTAGTATTTGCATGACTCATCCTTAATGAAACCACGCTGACTCTTAGGGATCATTACTTCCTCTTCAAAATGTTCACAAATTATTTTTTCAAAAATATATTATGAGAGGCAGTGACATATGGATATCACTCTTTGGACCAAGAAAACTTGGGTTCAAGTCCTTCCTCTAACATATATTGCTGAGGAGCTGGCTATGGGGAAGTCATCACCCCCTAGCACTTTGGGCAGTTCTCAAAAACTGTCATAGATGGTACAGATACAGAAGGTACAGATGACTTGCTGATCTATATAAGTGGAGGAGATTCTATAATGGGCCTTTGTATATTCTATAAATTTGCTAGAAATTGAAGACAGACATATTGGCTTCTTCTTTATCCTTTCCTATACTTCTGTTTTTAAAAAAATGGAACAACATCTGCCCTTCTTCAGGCTTCTTGCTCTCCGTGATGTTTCAGAGATTACTGACAAAGGCCAAACAATTACATCAGCCTGTTCTTTCAGTTCCCTGGAGTCTAGTTTGTCTGTGGTGACTTAAACTTCATGAGGGCAACCATGTGTCCTCTTGCTATTTATCACTCATTTTTGTTATCAGAAAAAAAGTTGTGTTCTTAGTCTATCCTTCCTAATCAGAAGGTCCTTTTCTTGGGTATGGAAAACTTCATAGATCTAGAGTTAGAAAGGAGCCAAATACCATTGAGTCAAAACTCATTTTATAGAAGAGAAAAATGAGGCAAAGAGAATTTAAGTGACTTGTCCAGGGTCAAATAACTAGAAGGCACCTGAGGAGAACTTGATCCTCTTATTCACTTCACCATACTGCCTCTATAGTCCAAAGTCATTCTACCTACCCCAAGGAGAAATTCTGTCACTTCTTTGTTCTTTCTCTTGGCAAACAATAGTTTTTTTAAAAAAATCTTTTTGTTTTCCTTGGCATTCATTGAGTCAGTTCATGTAAGTTCACTATTCTTAAAAGACTTTCATTATCTGGCCTGATATCTTTCTTTTATAAATTCCACATCTAAAACAACTCAATTGTCTATGCTGTTGGGTGGGGGACCACTGGGGTCTCAGGATGAATCTGCTACCAATTCCTAGGATTAGATCATAGTATCATAGATTTAGAGTTGGAAATGACCTTAGATGTCATCTAGTGCAACCCATTGACTTTGCAGATGAGGAAAGTGAGTATTGAGCAGTTAGGTGGCACAATGGATAGAGTACTAGACCTGAAATCAGGAAAGACTCATCTTCCTGAGTTCAAATGTGGTCTCAGACATTTATTAGCTGTGTGATGCTGGAGAAGTCACTTTATCCTGTTTGCCTCAGTTTCCCCATCTGTAAAATGATTTGGAGAAGGAAATGGCAAACTGCTCTAGTATCTCTGCCAAGAACATCCAAAATAGGCTCAAGAAGAGTTGGATGTGACAGTAAAATGACAGCAAAACAATAACAAACTGTATATCAGAGAAGTTAAGCAACGTGTCTAAGCTCATGCAATGGTGGGTAAAATAGCCAGGCTTCAAACCCAGTTTCTTTGTCTCCATATCTGAAACTCTTTTCATTTTATTATGCTGACTCTCAAGATTACAGGATTTTAGAGCTGGGGCATGAAACCAGATAATCTAAATTTTCCTTTCTCACACACTATGTATTAATAAATTGGGGTGCAGAGAGGCAAAAGTGACCTTCTAAAGGTCACAGGTAGTAAGCAGTAGGACCAATTTTGAGTTCTGGTCTTTTGATTCCATAGGAGTTAGACTTGGTCTGGATAGAAGTAGGACCAATGGGTGGAAGTTACTGAGAGGCAGATTTTAGGTCAGGTTAAGAGTCAATATTTAAAGCTCTTTAAAAGTGGAATGAGCTGCTTTGGTAACCAGTGAATTCCCTATCCCTGGAGATCTTCAATAGAGGCTACACGACCATTTGGTGCCATTATAGAAAGGGTACTTGGTCAGGTACACATTAGAATAGAGGGCCTCTGAGGTTCCTTCTAATTTTAGAATCAGTGAACTTCAAACTTTACCCCCTACAATTTAACAGGACCCATTCTTGGTCCCAGTCTTTAACCAAGTCAAGCTGGCATCTGTCACTGTGAGGCGGCCAAGTGGCCTGTGCTGTTTGCCGCTTCGTGATAGTCACTGGCCCAGCTTCATTAGCGCTTTAATTGGAAATGGTCTTTGAAGACACATAGCTATGCAGGACCATGCACTGAATGTCTCAAGGGTTATTTCTATTTTTTCCTTCTGCTGCTGATCAATGCCCTCACCTACCCCTCTTGTTTGTAGCACAAAGAACACTGGACTTAGAAATTAAAAGTCCTGGTTTCTGGGCCTGACTCTTCCACTTGTAAAATATGAAAATTGTATTTTTGTCTGAGTCTGTGATTTTTACCAACATAGAAAATCCTGGTATGGAAATTGACTCTGTCAACACAGATCCACAATTAGTACATAACTTATAGCCTTAGAGATTTGCCTGGTGCATGGAGAGATTAAGTGATTTGTCTCTGGTCACATTGCTAGTATGATATATAGAGATGGAATTTTATCCTGTTTCTTGTTGACAGCAAAGATGGCCTTCTCCTCATTGTACCATATAGATTTCTGAGATATTTAAGATAGAAAAACACCAGCAACTCTGTTTATCTCAAAAGCTGGTTGTGAGGATGGAATGGATCAGGATGTAAAGGTCTTTGTAACCACAAAGACTCATTTTCTCTCTCTCTCTCTCTTTGTCTCTGTCTCTGTCTCTCTCTCTCTCTCTCTCCCTCCCTCCCTCTCCTCCCTCTCTCTTTCTCCTTCCTCCTCCTCTTTCTTTTGTCCTCCTCTTTTTTCCATCATCCATTGTATCCACCTTTCCTCTTTCTTTCCCCCTTAACCTTTCTCATCCCTCCATTCTCATTCCCTCCCACCCTCCTTTCATACTTGTAACCCACATGGATCATGCAAAATGCAACAGTTTAGGCAGGCCTGGGCAATTACAGCGTTTCCAGGGCACAGCTGCTGTCCTCGGTGCTGAAATAATCAGCAATTCCAGAGTTGCCTACCTTGCTGGCCAGCATCACAGATAGAGAGGGAGTCTTCCTAGCTGGGGCACACATGTCCCTAATTCAATTAGCTTGCTCCTGAACTTTCCCCTGGGAGGACAGAGCGGAAACTGACAAATTCGTTTTAACAAAGATATTTTTCTCCTTCCCCTCCCCCACTTTATGCTTTTGGCTCTACCCAGCTGTATTTCACTCATTAGTTATCTAACAAACTGAGTCCAGAGAAATCTGCTTCCATTCACTAGTGATCTGGAAGCCCTGATGCAATTTCCACCCAGATAAGGGTGTCTCCGGCAAAGGTTGGAGTGGAAACTGCTGGAGCAGAGAAGCTCTCTATTCACATAATAGCTTTCATTTCCGTTGGTTATAGTTATGTATTTTTATCTCTTTATTTAAATGCACAGACAAAGACATTACCTCCCTCCTCCCCAGGAGGGAGGGCTTTTCTTCACCAGGTGGTAGAGTAGAGCTGGTCTAATTTATACTGTCTCCTCTAGTCCCTTTGGCTATATGGCAGGAATAAGCATTCTCCTATCTGGCTTAGGGTGGAGAAGGGGCCCCAGTGATGCATTACTTTATGAGAAAATCATGTCAGTGGGAGCATCCATTGATTGGTTAGGAAGGCATAATGTTAGAAGGGAGGGGGTCCAAACTGATTTTTTTTTTTCAAATAATGGCAGGGACATCTTGTCAAATGGAAATTGAAGCTTTAAAAAACCTTTCAAGACAGCTCCACTGGTAAGGACGTGGACATGGACTGAACACTTGATCTTGTTAGACTAGAAACAAGGTAGCCCTGGGAAAGCATAAGCCTATGGCTATTTCAGTGTCTAGACTTTCCAGGGATGTCCTGTTAAGGGCAGATATGCTTTAGGTGAATTTTCATTAGCTTTTCTTTAAAGTTAATCCAAATAAGACAATGGAGGTTGTCAGGCAGGGATGAGGCTGAAGGCTATGAGTATGGAATGATTTCTCTTTGTTCTCTTCTTTTTCTCTTCATTTTCTTTTTCTCTTTCTCTTATTCCCTCTCCTCATTCAAATCCACTCTTAACCTCTAAACTTGTTTTTCTATTGAGACCATTCATCCTCTCTGTCACTCAGGTATGAAACCAAGAAATCCTTCTTGCCTCCTCTCATTCTCCCTCAAGACCCATATCTAATCAATTGAGAAGTCTTGTTGATTCAGTCTCCAAAACATCTTTCCAATTCATTTTCTCTTCTCTGCTCACAACTGCCACTACTCTAGTTCAGTACCTCATCACCTCTTGTCTGAACTACTTCAATAGCTTCCTCATTTCTCTTCCTGCCTCAAGTGTCTTCTTTCTCCAACCTACCCTCCACATAATTGTTAAAATCATTTAAGGTACAGATTATTCCCTGCTCAGAAACCTTCAATGAAATTCTTATTGCCTCAAAGGTGAAACACAACCCTCTCCACACCTTACCATTAAAACTCCCCCCAAAAAACTAGTTTCCTCTTAATTGTTTTAACCTTATTTCACATTGCTAACTTCCACATAATCTACATTCCAATGAAACCAGATCTGTTCCCCCTTTTCCACCTCTGTGCCCTTACAAAAAACTATCACTCATATGCTCCATCTTTCAGAATCCCTATATTCCTTTAAAGCTCAGCTTGAGTATAATTTCCCCAACAAAACATTACTGAAAGCCTCACATTGTTGGTAGTATCTTCCCTCTCAATCACCTCGCATCTGTGTTTCTATGTACATGTTGTCTCCCTCATTAGAAGGCAAACTCCTGAGGGCAGGAACCATTTCATCTTTCTATTTGTATCTCTTCCCCTCCTCCCCTCAAGCCTAGCACAATGCCTTGCATATAGTGGGTATCTGATGAATGTTTATTGAATTAAACCCCTTCTTTTATCCATCATCTTTCTTCTGCTGCTTTCCTTTCTCCTCTTTACCATCTTCATATCATCTTTCCTTTCTTTTCTCCTCATCTTCCTTACCCAGCATTGTTATCCTTCTCTTCACCTTCTTTCTCATTATTTTTTCTTCTCTTTTCAAGGTTTGATTCATTCTCCTTCTTTTCCTACCTGCTCCTTTCAGTATCAATTGTTCTATATGCTTCCAGAGGACAGATGCTTTAACTTCCTCATCTGTAAAATGACAGGGTTGAACTAGATGGCCTCTGCTTTCTCTTCCATCTCTAATGTGGTAATCTATGAACTAGGATCAAAAGGGACTCGGGTGAGAACTATTACAGGGAGGCAGATTTCACTTTAATACATGGAACAATGAAGCATTCACTGACTGCTGGAATGGAATCCTTCAAGAAATGATGAGGTCTCTCTTTACTTGAGGTGTTTAAGTAGAGGGCAAATGACTATCAGAGAAGCCCTAGAGAGGATTCCTGCATTGGGTGGGATGGTCTCATTTTTCACATTCGGAGATAAGATTATTCTGTTTTCTGCAAATAGAGCATAACTTCCTTGAGGAAAGAAACTTCTACTTTTTGATCTAGGATGATGCCTGCCATATAGGAGGTGTTTAACAAATGCTTATTAATTGTTTCACATTTATTTTTCCTCCCTCTCCATGGTTCCTAACTGGGATCTTAGGTTCCTTATTCTATTCCTATTCTGGAAGAAAGTACTTTGCTGGAGTGAGAAGAACTCATTGTATACCCCCTCTCAGAGGTGATTGCAGTATAAGGGGAGTGTTTGGGGTAGAGGAAAATACCAAATTTCAACGGAAAAATTTTAATGAAAGGAAAGAGAAGATTCTTGAAGGGAGAGGATACAGTTTTGGAAGTCAGGCTGGGTGGGATCTTTTTGCCGTCCCTCAAATCACTCCATGTTGGTGCTATCCACTTTGTCAGCTCCATCAGAGTTCATGCTATCCTCAGAGGCATTTCCTTTGTGTTGGATTCTGGAGGTCCCCAAATTTGGCTCTAGAATCAGTTTCTATCTCCCATAGTGGATGGGAGAAAGTGGAAATGGATTGGCCCATTTTCTTTCTCTTCCACCATCTGAAATGACTGGAATGATAGAAGAGGGAAGGGAGAGGGAGGGGGGGGGGGAGAGAGAGAGAGAGAGAGAGAGAGAGAGAGAGAGAGAGAGAGAGAGAGAGAGAGAGAGAGAACACTATCGTTTCTGCAGTCCATCCTGGATGAAAATTCAGTCCTGGGAGATTGTGAATTGAACAGTGAGCTTGAGGTGGAATCTCATATACTGGAAGTCCTTTCAAGATCATGCAGTTTATCTTGCTGCTTTCAGGAAAGATGACACAATGTCCTGGACCTGCGTCTAAGAAAATGGTGTCCATCTAGTGTGGAAACAGCCTACTGGTTTGTGTTTGGGGATCATTTTGAGCACTGGGGCTGTTAGATATGGATTTGAAAAAAAAAACCCATAAAATACCATGGTAAATCTCTCTTTCCTCCTCCACTCAGTCTTTGCAAAATGTCAGCAGAGGGGTTTTTTTTTTCCCCACCCACTCTCTAGAGAGAGCTTTGAAAGCAGTTTGGGGAAAACACTAAGACATTTCTATAAGTAGAATGATAATCAGTCATACTCTCCTAGGGACTGAAGATAAACAGGAGAGGCTAGCCCTAACTCCAAGAGTGGAGCAAGCATTCGGCCATCCCAGGCCAAAAGGATTTTATGGCAAACATAGACCCCAGAACAAGACAAATACCTAGACTCCATAATGAAAATAATAACAAGCAGTAGCATCTATACTGTCTAGGAAGCTGGAGACCAATCAGTTTGGGTTCTGACACTAATTCTGGGAACTTAAGAAATTCACATCAGCCCAAGCCAGAGAGGGTCAAAATAGCATATCTTCCATTACAAATATCAGGGGACAGAACATCTCTAGCAAAGGAAGTTATTTCAAAAAATAAGAGGAAAATTATAACACTAGTAAAAAACATAAGGGAATAACATGCCAACAGAGAAGACTGAAGGGTATGCATGTTTAAAGATAGATAATATATAATATAGAATGTTCCAAGATATGTATATATACACATATGTGTGTATGTATGAAAGGTGTACAGCACAGTGATGATGCTGAGAACCTGTGAAATCTTGAAGAACCATCTGAGTCATCAAAGAGACAGTATGTTTGGTTAATAGTTCAATGTTTATGTGTACATATGAATGCATGTACATATATCAATAAAAATATGTATGTACATTTATATGTATTTATTAGGAATATGAATGTGTATCTCTATATTTGTATCTAAGCATGAGGGTATAAATATTTCTATGTGTATAAATAGGTATGTTAATGAGGAGTTTTTTGGTAGGTTGTATATGCATGATTATAGATGTGGATTGTGCGTTGTTACTATGTATGTGTGTATATATGCATATATGAGTGTGAGCAGACTTGTGTGTCTATTTTTGAATGAGTGCTTATAGACATGTATTTAAGAATATATATAATGTGTAAGCATATATGTGTATGTGAGTGTATTTGTGTGTGAGTATCCTTGTGTGTGAGGACACATTCATGGCTGTACGCCTAAATACACACACACACACACACATGCCTTTCCAAGGGACTGGAATTGCCCCAATGTCATTGTCCTAGCACCCCCCCACCCCCACCCCAGCCTGTGTATCTTTTCTTTCTTCTTTAAGATTCCTCCCGGAGAGGGCTGTGCCTGCAAGGGAGGGTGGGGGTGGGGTGGTTGTGGGAGAGAAAAGGGAGTGGAGAGCTAAAATCACAAGTCCCAGATCAAAACAGTCATCAGTGAAATGAATTGGGCAGCATTTTCCCACATGACTAGAAGGGATAATTTAGTGAGGCCGCCAGCTGGAAGGAAAGGGATTAATTCTGCACTTAGAGCTGGTCCTGTGAATAATTCATCACATGGAGACCCCCTTGTGCCCAGACCCCTGGGCAATTATGCCAAGCACTGGCCAAACCTCTCTCCCTTTCCCTATCACCCCAGCACTGCCAAGTTGAACCAACCTGCATTCACTGAAGGTGAAAGAAAATGCAACCCAGTTTCCAATATGCTCCCGGGAGACTTGGGGATATTGGGGGAGAGGAAGAGGGAATGAGAAGGAAGAGGCCAAGAAGCAGAGCTGATCCCAAAGCACACTGCATTCCAAGAGAATTCTAGGTTCCAATCAGGAGCAGCCTAAAGCAAAGCTGGGAACTTGGCCAAGTTGCATTTAGTGCCTTCCCCTCCCATTTCTGCACACACTCTTTCTTCCCTTTCAGGATCTGAACCCCTCACCCACCCAGGCCCCCTGGGCAGCCCTGGACAGTTGAACTCACCTTGGAAGAGATTAGGACTGAATGAACTCCCCCTTCTGGGAGGAATCACAGAATCCAGATAGGATAAGTATGAACTGAAAGGCAGTGTGGTGTAATGGGTAGAATTCTGGACGTGGTAACAGGAAGACCTGGATTGAAATCCCTTACTGACTGCATGACTCTGGAAAGTTTCCTGAGTCTCAGTTTCTTTATCAGTAAAATGAGGGGAGTGGACTTAAAAGACTTCTAAGACCTTTTTCCCACTCTAAATCTAAGGCACTTTGATCCAATATAAAACATGCTAATGGGAGGGTTTCATAATCAGGGAGCAACATTTATTGGGTCAGCAATTTCTCCCTTCCACCTTCACATCACATTGTATAAATGACTGCCTCCTTCATCTCATAGTAAGGTCTTGCTTCCTATCTAACCACAAATTTGATAAATTGCCTGGTGAAACATGAGAGAAAGTGTTGTGAGCTGGAAAGGATAAACTTGGCCCATTTTGGCCATAGCAAACTAGCTTAGGCTTCAACTTGTGGGGTTTTGGCTCTAGACTCCAATGTTCACTACCTTATCCTGGCTTTACCACGGCTGCTCTAAGGTTAGGTTTAGGCATGCACTAACAATGGACACAGTGACAAAAGTCAGCCAAACAACTGTTTGCTGGATACTTGGAGTTCTCTACATGTCAATATTAAAGAATGTTTCCTTAAGCATTTAAATGGATTTATTTCCCTACCTAAATAAGTGACTGCTCTGGTGAGAAGAAGGTAAGTATTGAATCATTAGCCCAGCCATAGGACTCACTCTTCATCATCGTAGGATGATAACATTAGGTTTGAAAGGGGACCTCAGAGATCATCAAAACCAGGAATTTTTGAGCTTGCTTGTGTCTTAGATTCCTCTGCCAGTGTCTGTTGAAATTTCTAGATGTCCTTCTCAGAATTATGTTTTTATATGCATAAAAAGTCACATGATTACAAATTTAAAATGGTGAAATATTTTTAAAAGTCAGATTCATGAATCTCAAGTAAGGAAGCCCAGATCTAGTCCATTCCAGATGTGAGTAGGAATCCCTTCTATCATGTCCTGTTAATTGCTTATTCATCTTCATTCATTCATTCAACATGATTTTTGTTCAGCTAGAGAGACACCTTGGGGGACCTCTGAGTCTCCCACATTCAAGAAGAGATACTTGCAGCCTATTATACTATGGTTTGGGCAGCTGAGAACTGTTACCCAATCATCTGGTCAGTCGAAAGGAATCTCTTGTTGTAGTGCGATGCCATTAGGTGCAGAAGATAAAGAAAAGAGCAGATTCAGTCCCTGTGCTAGGAGTTAGGATTGGCTCCTGGGTCATATTCCTCATGCACATCATGTCAGGATCCCCACAACACATTTGCTGAGGCAAGTAGTTCACTATATAGCATCCTTGTTTTGCCGATGTGGATAGGGAAGCCCAGGGAACTGATCTACCCAGAATCACACAGCTAGTAAAGTGACAGATCCAGGTCCAAACCAGCCTGGAAGGTCATGGGGCAGGGTGCCCATTAAAAAGAGAACAAGATAGAGAAAATTAGGGCTGAACAAATGCATACATCCTTATTTTCTATCTGCTTATGGTATGGGGTATCTCACCCTAGAGCATGTAAGCATTTTGAAGGCAAGTACTGTCTTTGTACCCACATAGCCTGGCACATAGTATAGCCGGCTTCTAATAGTACAAATATTGAATCCTCTGAAATGGTTATATGTATTCAAATTCACACTATTTGAAGTTACAATTATATAAAATATGGTAAGTGATTCCAGCTTAATGGAAATATGTGGGGGGAATTTCAACAATATACAACTTCAGAGGAACCAATTTTCATACTTATTGGGACTTAGCAGAAGAGACTTAAATAAATGTGTGTTAAATGGCAGGTTAATTGAACATGATTAAAGTGCTTCACAGCAAAATTGGGACAGCCAGGGTAGTTTGGAGTACAGATTCAAAGTGGTTGGGGCAAGTTATCTCCTCCCTTTGAGATAACATAGCAATGCTCCATAGGGGAAGATCACAGGAATGGGTGTGAGGGGGAAGAGTTAAGAAAAGTTTCTAGGAAACTGAGGAACAACTCTACCTCTGTTGTAGGTTAAAACAATGGCCCTACTCAAGTACCCACTTTGGAATCTCCTTTGGTGGTACTGAACATGGCCTCATGACTTAAGTTTAAGGAGACCCTGAGACCTAGATGAACCTCTGCTTTCCTTCTCTCTTAACTTACCTTCTTGTCTTCATATATCTGTCTCTGGATCTTGAGGACCTCAACATTGTCTGGGACACATAACTTATGTAATATAGCCCCTTTTATTTCCCTCTATCTTTGGGGAAAACCAAAAAAGTACTAATAGCAAGACCAATAGCAGAAACTTAGGAGCTGAATTTGTGAGTCCTCTCCAATTTTTTTGCCTTAGGAAAAAAAAAAATTTGGTCTTACCTCTGAGGAAAGCACTTGGAAAGAAAGGTTAACAGTAGGCGTTCCACCTGAAATCGTTTTCAGTTTAGTTCTCTGGGAAGGAAAGGACAGAGGATTAGTTCATCTGAGCTAGCCTCCCATATTTCCTGTCAGGACCAGTCCTTTTTTTTCCCCAGCCCTGGCTCTTTCTCCCAAATATCTATAATTATCTAAACCAGTTAGCATAATGAGATGTCCACTGGTTTGAGAGTCAGGTCCTTCCCTCATTTCCTTTCCCACAATCTTCTCTCTCCTTTCCTCTCCTCTCCTTTCTCTCTCTCTCTCTCTCTCTCTCTCTCTCTCTCTCTCTCTCTCTCTCTCTCACCCTCTCTCATCCCACTTCCCTCACTTCAGAAAACAAACACCCTCGTTGAAAGAGGAGTTAGCCTCTGAATCAAAGAGTCTTCATTATTGGTTCTCATTCAACTATAACCTCTATGGAGATGGTAATCAACTCTTTATATACCCTTTAGCACCAAACACACAGGATCTTGTATGTGGTGGACACCCAATAAATCCTACCATAGGGATTGTCACCAAGTGCCTCTCTAAGATCAGCAAGAGTGAGTTCAGCAAGTCAAATCAGACAAGCAACTGAATCTAGAACACTTTCATTAGCACTTAGCCACTTTTATGCTTTGAAATGCTGGAAGTGGTTCTAGCATAGCCTGGGCACCTAAGACCTTTAAGTGACCTTATCCTCACCTCTGTTTACCAATTGGTGAAACAAGAGGAACTCACTCTCTCTTAAGCAGAAGAGAGAAACAGGGCCATGGATAGGCATCTGAAAATAGCTTCCATGTCTCATGATATCTCCTCCACTTCATTGATGAGGTTCTGGGAGCTCGCTAATCAAGAGGTTGCCTCTTCTCACGGAATCTCAGCATTGACAGAAACTTCCCATATTCAGTCTCTATCTCATTCTTGCCTATCGGGAATCTCTTTGAATCTCCAGAGTGACAAGGATCACAACATACTGCCTAATGTGTTACAGAAATATGTTGCTATCTCCCTCCTTTTCTGGACAGCTCTAAATGGCCAAAGGTTTCCCTTTTATAAACTCAAAGACCAGTCTCTCTGCAGTTTCTACTCACTGCACTCTATTTCTGCCCTCTGCAGCCAAGTGGAGCAAGCATGATTCTTCCTTGGGAAAGAAGTCCTTCAAATATCAGATCACTATTCCCCTCTTCTCCAGGCTAAACATCCTTAGTTCTTTTAGCCAACTATCACATAACATAGTTTCATGTCTCCCTGATCATTCCAGCTCTGAGATTGACTGTTAATAATCATAAAAATAACTAGTATTTACATGCTCTAAGGTTTGAAGAATGCTTTAGATACATTAACTGATTTAACTACCTCTGTGATCTTGGGCACACATACCTCTTAAACTCTTTGAGGCTCAGTTTCCTCATCTGTAGAAAGAGAAAGTCAAACTAACAGATCTCTAAGGCCTCTTCCAGTTTCAAATATATGTGACTAATCACTGGAATGGTCCCTCTTGTCAATGTTCTTAAATTTGAGTTTTTTCACCGGTCACACTTTCATTGTCATTGTCTTAGAACTTAAGGGGACTTTATACTGTTACTTATTATTTGAAAAAAAAAACTTTATATATGTCATCTCACTGAGTTGAAATCATAGATAGCCTGCTTGACTTGGATTCAGGAAGACCTGTGTTTGAATTTTTCCTCAAACACTTACTAGCTATGTGACCCTAAGCAAGTCACCTAACTTCTATCTGCCTCAGTTTCTTCATCTGTAAAATGGAGTTAATAAGCTACCTCCCATGATTGTTGCAAGGCTTAAATGAGATCTATATGTAAAGCACTTTGTAAGCCTTAAAAATGTAACATAATTATAATTTTATATTACATATAATTATATATTACAATGATATAATGATATATTTTGGTGGTTGTGTTTGTCCTTTGTTGCCGAAGAAGACCATGCCATCAGAGAAATGATGACATGACTTGCACTTGACTTTGTTTTGAGTGAGGGGGGGCTGTGCAGGTCGCCAGCCTCACTTCTCCTCCAGAATCATCTAGGTCCAGTGACCAGATATTCATCAGGATGTTATATTTTTATATATTAGGAGGACAAGGAGTTAGTATTAGTAGTTAGTAGTTGTTGGTAGTAGGTAGTAGTAGTAGTAGTTGTTGTTAGTAGTAGTAGTAGATCCCTTTCTCCTCATCTTTTAGCCTCTTTCTTGACATCTTCTCATAATTCCCCCTCATGCCCACAATTGATCCCATTTCTGCCCTCTGGAGCCACACAGAACAAATCTAATCAATCCCTCTTTCACATAACAGCTTCTCAGACATCTAATGATAGTTATCATGTCTCCCCTTTCTCTCTGACTCCTGATATCTCATGTGTTTTCAGGCTAAATATTCCCAGTATACACATGGATACTGGAAATGAAAGGACTCAAATCTCAGAGATCTCTTTTCTATACACCACATGGCCTCCATATCTTTTGGTGAAATTGTTTAACTAGTCCTGGATCAATTTGATCACATCATGGTTTGCCCCATGTCTTGTCAACTGGGATGCTGTGAGATATTTAAACAAATGCTCATCCAGAATAATGCTCTTCTCTTTTCTCTGCCTCTACTTGACCTGACAAGAATATCTTTTTTCCCCATTGGCCTCTGATCTCTATTCCCACCCAAAGGTCCAATAAATGAAGGAACCTCTACAACATAACTAGATCCCCCAGCTTCTACCTTTGGGTTCAGGAGTTGGCTCCCTTCCACCAGGGTTTTATCATAAGATCATAGAGTTAGAGGTGGAAGGCCTACCAAGGCCATATTTTGCCTCATTTTGCAGATGAAGAAACTGAGGCCCTAAAAGGTTAAGTGCTTCACCCAAGGTCACTCATACTAAATGTCATTGGTGAGATTTGAAACTGGTTCCTCTGACTCCAGAGCTTTG
>CM053769.1:499317444-499344966 GCA_028658325.1 Potorous gilbertii | reverse complement strand
CAAGAAGCAAAAGTCCTCTGTGGCTCTAGATTAAGCACCCATACTTTCATTATCTGTAAAAATGGAGAAGGGATTATAAAACCTCTGAGGTCCCTTCCAGGTTGATGATCTTATGACCTAGAACCAAAGGACCAAGGAGTGATTCCAGGTTCTAACATTTCCTGGTCCAACAATTTAGGCAAATCATTTAACCTCCTAGATCTAGAGACTCAGTTTCAGCAGTAAAATGGACAGGGCTAACATTTATCTAGGTCAGTGGACTGTAGTAAGGGAATGTACTGGGGGAAAAAATCTCATTTTATCTCCTGTGCAGAGTTCCATGTTCCCCCTCCCCATCTCTACATCCTGCTAATGATTTCCTCCTTTGTTCTCTGGAATACATTGGTCAGTTCCTTGATGATGGTAGGAAACATCTAGACTAATTCATCTCTAGACTAATTCATCTCAATCTGATTACCCTTATATTCCTTTGGCACTCGTGAACCAGGGGGCATTAGGTGAAGTTGCTAGTGGGTGTCCTATCCAGGAGATTCACCTTTAGAATTCTGCTCCTCCTTCCTCGAAAGAGTAGCAGAAATTGTTATTAGTGGGTGTGGGTTCAAATTCTGTCTTAGGTGCTTACTCTCTGTGTTACCCTAGGTGAGTCCTTAACCTCTCTAGATGTGTTTCCATAACTTTAACTAGACAACTTTAGAGGACCCTCCCATCTCTGAATCTATGATCCAAATATCCTGTAACTCCCCCTTCTCCCCCCAAACCTACCCTAGGCACCTATCTTATATCCCATGTCTTAGGGATCCAGTGCTCAGCTTAGAGTCAAAATGCATCTAAAAATAATTTCCACCATCCCTACTAATAAACTTACTCCTCTTAGGGATATTTAGATTCTCATGAGAATTTTGAGGCTTGTAAATCCTGCAAGATTCAAAAGGATGAGTATCTAATGGTGGAGTTTCAGGTGGTAAGAGGGCAAATAGAGATTTAAGCTGCCTAATAGTGTAATTTGACAGGCATTCTGGGGCTATAAATGCTTCACTTGAATTGGAGAGACATAATATAGACACATAAAGCAACTCTAATTTATCTAGTATGTTATAATGTATAAATCTCAATCACAACAACCCAATGTGGAAAGAATCCCTGTTTTACAGGTAAAGAAACTGAGGCTAATTGATGTTGCTGGTCTCACAGCCATAAGTCCAAGAGCTGAGATTTGAACCCAAGAGATTTGACTCTAGGTCCAGAGTTCTTATACTAGAGTCTCTCTCAAATAGGAAACAATTCAGTGAGAGAACATCATGAATCAGGATTGAATAATATACTGATGATGTCATGGCCTGGCAGATAGGGAATCTTTGGAGTCAAGAAGACCTGGATTGAAATCCTATTTCTTCACAGCTACATATTAGCTGATTTCTGAACTACTCAGTGTTCCCAGGAAAATTAAGACAGGAAGTCAAATTCAAGTTACTGTTCTACATTAGTGAATTTTCTTAATAGGTTGAAGTCATTGACTTATCCACAAAGAAAAAAAGTTTAGTCAATTGCTAGAGCCTAGGGGTCGGACTCTCACTGCAGGAGATCAGAGGAGGAAATAACCATTTATTAAGCACCTACTATATGCCAGGTGCTTCACAAACATCTCATTGATCCCAATAAGGACCCTGGGACACTATTATTATATCTGCATTTTACAGATGAAGACTGAGGTCGAGGTTAAGTGACTTGCCAGGGGTCATATAGCTAGTACATACCTGAGGCTACATTTCTGCTCAGTTCTTCCTGATTCTAACCCCAGAGTTCTAGCTACTGTTCTACCTGCCTGCCTCTAAGAGGGAAAGTTTATAGGGTCATAGAATCACAGACTTCAAGTTGGAAGGGACTTTAGAGGCCATTGAGCAGGGTTCTATTCCATTATACCATCTGGCTCTACCTAGAGGAGACCAGGAAGTGGGGGTTTCCTAGAGGTGAACCTCAGCTGGATCTTAAGGAATTGGTATGATTTAGCTGAAGGGAGAGAAGAGAGAATTTTGGGGATGTAGAGGAAGGGAATGGGGAGGGGATCCTGGAACTTTTTTTCATCTTTTTCCCTCCTTGGTGGATTGGATGGGTGATGGCCCAGTTTAGGATATATTTAATAAAGGAACATATAAATGAATGTGTGTGTGAGGAGGGCAGTTAGGGAAGTTGGTGCTGGACAAAAATGGTCCTAATACTCCAAGTACCTGCCTCCTGAATCTCTGGGTGTAAAGACAGAGAGAATAGATAAGGAAGTGGGGAGAGGGAGTGCAAAAAAACCTTAGCTCTCCCCCGACTCCTCACTCCCTACTCTTTCCTTTCCCCTCTGCTCCCTCTATACCCACACCTGTGTTCTCTTGCCCCTCCCCCCATATCTCCATGGGTCCTACAACTGGCAGACTCAGACACCTCATAGGACCAATTCTTGGGGGTCCTAGAGAGTTGGGAGCCTCAGTATGAGGAAGATTTTTCCTCTCCTAGCCTGCTGTCTCCCCCTTCTAGCCTGCTGTCTCCCCCCACCTGCTCTGACCTCTCTGCTCCATTTTCCCCCTCAAAGCAATAAGAAGATGAAAATTTAATGACTCTTTCTTCCAATTCATTTGATGGCTTTTCTCCTGTTCACTATTACTTCTCTCCCCCCCATCCCCAAATCATCAGGATAACCTGGGAAACTTAAAATGGAGCTCCCTGTTCACCTAGAGTCTGTTGTTTGGGGAGGGGGAAGGGAAAGGAAGAGAGGAAGAGAAAAGGGGAGGAGAGACGAGAAAGAGAAATGAAGCAGAGGAAGGGAAGAGGAGGAGGAAAAAGAGAAGGGAAGGGAAGAAAAAAGATGAGAGAAGAGAGAAGAGGAGAGACAGAGAGGGGAGGGGGAGAGGAGTATTAAGTAGGGGAGAAAGGAGGAAGAGAAAAGAAAAAAAGTTCAGAAAAAGAGAAAATGAAAAGAATGTTCAGAAGAAAGGAGAAAGGCTGCCACTAGTGAGTCCATACCTTGCCTACCTAGACAAGACACCCCAGGTATGCCTATTTCGGTGGTGTTTCCTATCAAATGACTTCATCCCCTCACTTAATCAGCCCTGAGGAAGACAAAGTCAAGGCTGAAACTGACCTCTCTGGGGGAGACCCAGGTAGGTTAGACTGAAGATTAGCACAATGTCTGCATCCTTCTGGCAAGGTTGGAGCCTCCAAACCTCTGATAATGAGCTCCATGGGGGATTCTCGGCAAGACGTGCCGTGGATCCTAATGTTGGTGGAGAATGGGCAGCAATGGGGAGTTCATCAGCTCCCCAGCATCTACAATCCTACCAGAGGTCCAGCCCAGTGCCAGGGAACTAAGTTGCAGAAACCTGGACTATCAATTCTCAATAAACAAGGATGAAACAAACCCAGGACTCCTCCCCCTTAAAGCTAAGAAGAATATGGCAAAATGTTGCAGTAAATAGAACTGTCTGAGCTAGGAAACCTGAGTTCAAATTTTGCCTCATATGCTTTCTTGCTGTGACCATGGGCAAGTCACTTAACTCTCAAAGGCTCAGTTTCTTTATCTATAAAACGGAGAGGAAAAAGTAGTCAAATGTAGCTTTGATGTAAGTACGTTTTTAAATTTCAAGGAGCAGTGGAAATAAGACTTACTATTCTCTTTCTCCAGCCCTGTCTTCCCATTACTCTGGTACCCAATAACAAACAACCTGCAGCAATACCATTCCCTCCTTAAAGGGGGCTAGGAAGATGATCATCTGTTAAGTCCTTTGAGCTCATGGGAGGAAGTCACTTGAAACAAGAAAAGAGCTGTTATTTCAACAATGCCAAGGGCTGTGATCATTTCTCTTCTCAGTCAGAGCTTGCAGGGTTTCATCCATTAATTAGAGCCATAATGAACAACCATTAATGCCCCTTGGGCAAACAAAGCTACAGGTGTGCCTGGCTTTAAGGGACAAGTGCAGAAATAGGACTGGATAAAAATCAACTCCCTGCCCCATCGATGCTGATTAACTCCTCAGAGAAGCCCTCTTTCCATTCTGGATGGATTTTTCAGTGGTTAGAAGCTTCTGGATGAATTTCAAATTCTTTGCCAAGACTCATAAACATTTCCTGATCTCATAATACAATAATCATAATTAGCATTTATATTGCACTTTACAAAACTCATTTATCCTCACAATCACCCTAGAAGGTTAAAATATTATCTCATTTACCTATGAGGAAACTGAGGCAGACATAAGTTAAATAACTTGCCCAAGGCAGCCAGACTGCTCAATGGGTAGAATTCTGGGCCTGAAGTCAGGAAGACCGGAGTTCAAATCTGAAACCAGACACTTAGTAGTTGTGTGATCCTGGCCAAGTTACTTTGCCTCTGCCTTAGTTTCTTTATCTGTAAAATGGGGATAATTATGGTGTCTGACTGCCCAGGTTGTTGTGAGGACCAAATGATATAATAATTGTAAAGTTCTTAGCACTGGCACTACTACTACACACAGCTGGTAAGTGTCTATAACGTATTGATTACTGTGATATTGATTTAAGGGAGACAATGTAGTACAAGGGAAAGGGATGAATTTGGAACCACAAGTCATGAGATTGAAACCTGAATGTCTATTTAAAAGAGCCCAAGGCATTCTGTAGGTAACTCTTTTGTAAACTGAAGAATCATCTTGTACAGTTTGGAACTATTTCCCCGTAGTTACTAACCTGTACAAACCATTTGATCCAACAATAGTAATACCAGGTCTATACCCCCAAAAGATCAAAGAATGAGGAAAAAGATCCACATGTACCAAAAATATTTATAGCAGCTCCTTTTGTGGTTGCAAAGAACTGGAAATTAAGGAGATGTCCATCAGCTGGGGAATGGCTGAACAAACTGTAATGTATAATTGTGATAGAATACTACTGTGCTGTAAGAAAATGACAAAGCACAATGGTTTCAGGAAAACCTGGGAAGATTTACATGAACTGATGCAAAGGGAAGTGAGTAGAACCAGAAGAACAATTCACATACTAATAGCAATATTGCAAAGATAAAAAACTCCGAAAGACAGTAACTTTGATCAACTCTGTAACTAATCACAATTCCAAGGCCATATTTTGAAACTAGCTATCCATCTCTAACCAGAGAATGTATAGACTTGGAGTATAGATTGAAGCATATTTTCATTTCCTTTCTTTTCCTTTCCCTCCCTTCTCTTCCCTTCCCTTTCCTTTCCTTTCCTTCTCTTCTTTTTTTAATGGGGAGGGGTCAGGGCTAATGTGGAAATTTGTCTTGCAAGACTATATGTTTTTGTAGGGAGTTCTATTTTTTCTTGACTTTTCAATGGGTTGGGGAGAGGGAGGAAAGAGAGAAAGAAGTTGGAACTGAAAATAAAATATTAAAATAAGAAGTGCTCAGTATAAAGCCAGTCATGACTCCCTCTTTATTTTTCTAGTTCCTAGACTCGGGTTCCTAGGTATGTTGGGATTACTGAAAGTGGGACCTACTTGTACTTTCATCAGTTCATCAATGGCAGTTTTTGTGGAGCTGAAAAGAACCTTACAGGTAATTTACCTGAGCTCTGTCATTATACAGAGGCTCAGGAGGCAGCTGTGACTTGCTCAAGGGTCACATAACACATTGGCTTTTGGATACCATCAGTACATCCCCTCATACTCATCTGTAAAATGGCACTACTTACACTCATTACACTTCTAGGGTGTTTTGAGAGAAAATCTCATCCCAGACCCTGAATTACTATAGAAATAGGCACTTGGCATGGTCTCATGAACAGAGTACAGGACATCAAGTGAAGAGTCCAGAGTTCTAGGGCTGAGTTTCTGGGCCACAGGAGAAAAAAAACAAAACAAAACATGAGGTTTGAGATCATTCTTGGCTGTGTAACCTGGGCCACATCATATCTCTCATCTTTTGTTCCCCAAGTCTATAAAATGGAGATAGTAACACTCACATAGCTTCCCTACCTCTCAGGGTGGTTGTGAGGAAAACTTCTTTTAACACTGTAAAGTGCTAAAGAAATATGGGTTGTTTGTATTACCACTAGAAATGGCTCCAGTTTGGGAATTAGAGGTCTTGGGTTCAAATCCTACCTTTAATGCTTACTATCTAGAGGTGGCGAAGTGGATAGAGTGCTTGAGAACTTCAAATGAGGAAGACCTGAGTTCAAATTCAGCCTCAGACACTAGCTGTGTGATCTTGGGCATGTCACTTAACACGTGTAAAACAGGGGTAATAGTAGCTCCTGCACCCCAAGGTAACTGTTAGAATCAGAGATAATATTTGTAAAACCCTCTGTAGAGCGTTATATAAAGTCTCCCTATTGTTACTATCGTAGTTGTTTTTATTTCTGTCTGTAGGACCCATTGGACTTATCCTCCTCTTACGCTGTAAAAAGAGAAGACTGGACTCCAGGATATCTCAAGCCTTTGGCAGCTCGAAACTCTCCCTGTCCGGCTCTTACAATAGACGTTCTCTCTCCAGCTCAGACCTTCATCTCTGCTCTCCTCTCCAGAACCAGCCTAAACCCCAGCTGTGGGAAAAGCAGGTGGAGATGGGAGGGGCTCACCCCGAGAAGTGGAGTCCGTCTCTCCACTCTCTGCTCTCTCCCCCCTCACTCAGCCTAGGACCGTCTGCACTGATAAAAGATACTTCGCGTCTTTGGGTGTGACTCGCGCAGATTTAGCCCTGGGCGGTTTTCCCAGCTGAAGCCGGCTTCCTGCGAGTTTCTTTGTCCCTGCAGCAAATCCCCGACACGCACCCCCCGCCCCGTGGAGCTGCCTGCTGGGACCAGAATGACCAGGAATGATGAAATCAATTAGCCCTAGTTCTTTACTGACCAGAGACGGAGGGGAGTGGAACACAGAAAACCGACTTGGGAGATAGCGGGGAAGGTCTGCAGGAGAGGGCTGAGCTGGAATTGCGGCTTAGACCAAGGGGCTTAGGAAATTGGTCTGCCTGAACCAAGGGCAAGAACTGGGGACCAGGAGAGCAACTTCTGGGGCTGGGGGCTCAGGGACATAGTAATTTGTTTTTCTGTGACTCTCCTAGGTTTCCAACTTTCCCTGTGGGGCAGGTTAGCGGTGCAGTGGATAGAGTTAGGAAGACCCGAGTTCAAATTCCACCTCTAGATAATTGCTTGTTGTGTCACCCTGAGCAGGTTACTTCACCTCCGTCTGCCTCGTTTCCTCTACTGTAAGCTGGGGTTAATAATGGTACCTGCCTCCCAGGGCTGTCCTGAGGATCACATGAAATAATAATTGTATCGCTCTCGGCACCATCCCTAGCAGACAGGAAGTTCTCTGTAAGTGTTAGCTCTAGCTATTGCAAGGATTATTGTCGTCATCTTCCAAACCCATAGCAGTGAGCAGCTCTGGGTGGTCACACAGATTGTTTCAGAGTTAAGATTTGAACCCAGATCCTTTCGCTCCCAGTTTTTCTTTTCACTGCCCCATGCCAGCCCCCAAGTCTAGAGTGTCCTACCCCGCAACATTTCCCTCACAATGAGCCCATCAGGTGAAAGAAGACATATGGAATATATTAAAGAGCCTTGGACTGAGTGTCAGGATAGCTGGGTTTGAAACTGAGAGCCGCCTCAACTAGGACCTTGGACAGGTAAGTTCTGGGCCTTAGTTTCTTCATCTCTAAAATGGATATTAATAATACTGGTAGTACCTGCCTTACAGCTAGATCACGTAGTGGATGAGTTCAAATCTGTCCTGAGATATCTGTAGGTGTGTGACCCTGGGCAAGTCCCTTAACCCTGTTTGCCTCATTTTCCTCATCTGTAAAATGAACTGGAGAAGGAAATGGCAACCCCCTCTAGTATCTTTGCTGTGAAAACCCCAAATAGGGTCACAGACAGTCTGATATAACTGAAATAACTGAAAAACACCCACCTACCTCACAAAGTTGTGAGGCTCCAAGATTTTACAAACTCTAAATTCCCCAAAGTCTTAGTTTTAAGTTTAAGCCAGCACTAAAACTTTAGAGATACCCTCCATGATGTCTGATATCATGATGTCAGCAGAAAGCAAGATTGAGAGCCTCCAAAGGAGTTGGGAAAGTTTCCAGGAGGGAAGGAGAGAGACAATGAGCTTGACAGTCTCAGTAAATGTGGGAGATTCACTCCCAGAACTTTGACCACAAGGGGATGGATTATTTTTTTCAGCCACTCATGAAGATGGTCCTCCTAAGGCATGGAGTTGCAATAAGTGTTAGTAGAGGGAGTGATGTGTGTGTGTGTGTGTGTGTGTGTGAAATATCCCTTCCTGCTTTCTTCATCTGCATTTTGGACAAGCAGGATGTCTCTGACCTCCTCTAAGATACTGGAAAAGATGGGGAGCCAAATGACAACAGGACAAGACATTTGAGCTGACTGTGGGATTCCAGGGGGGAAAGCTGGTAGGGTTCTTGGCTTGGTCTTACCATAGTGAGGGGATGTGAAAAAAACAGTCAAGGGAAAAAGTGCTTTAGGAACTGTAGGGAAGAACAGGGGTGGCACCAGTGTAGACAGTGTCTTTAAATTGGAAGGTCACAAAGTATTAGAACCTCAGACTTAGAAAGGACCTAAGAGATCAATCCAACCCATACTTGAACAAGAACTCTCTCAATAATGCACCTGACTACTAGTCATCTAGCCTTTTCTTGAAGACCTCCAGTGATGGGAACTCACTCCCTCAGGAAACAACCCGTCCTACTTTTGAATGGAAATACAGACTTAGAGCCAGAATAGATCCTCCACAGCATTGAGCACAGTTCCATCTTTGAAAACTGAGGTCCAGGGGCACAGATTTAGGAGGACACTTGGACGTATTCTAGTTCAAATCTCTCCTTTTACAGATGAGGAAACTGAGACTGAGAGAGACTTGGCCAAGGTCACATAACTAGAAAGTGATGGAACCAGGATTTGAACTCCAATCCTCTGATTCTAATTCCAAGACTTCCCCTCATTTTCATTATCTCATCAGTTACCTCTTGGCATCTTTAACCCATTAAAAAGAAGGAGTTTAATCTGTTTTCCAGGTAATAGCCCTTGAAATACTTGAAGACAACTATTGGTGTCCTTCTGAGTTTTATCCAGGCTAAACTTTCTCGGTTCCTCTGACCAGTCTTAGATGACATGGGCTCCAGGCCTTTCTCCATTCTACCTGCCCTTCTCTGACACCATCAGAGGGAAAAGTGGGGTTGGTTGATAGCAAACTTCCTCCTCTTTACATTTTCCTGCTGGCCCATCCTTCCCTCTGTTCAGGCCGTGTTTACTGCCTTCTGTTGGTCTCCAAAGCATTTTTCTAAGTTCTCACCAAATAAAAATTCAATAGAGTCAAGAGGAAAGGAGACCAATATTAACTGACTTCAGGCCTGTCTGGGTGCCTGAACCAAAGAGCAGGCAGTTCTGGCCTGGAGTAAGCATAACAGCTACCCAAGCTGGGGTCCCTGGGGATGCAATGGGATGTTTGCCTAGTCAAATTGACTGCTTGCTCTCCCTTACCTCCTCTTCCTATTCTTTTCCCCCCATGTCCAGAAGGCCTGGAGCCAAGAAGACAGAGAGAAAAGGAATTCCAGATGCTCTGGATTGGGCCAGGTTCTCTGGAGAGTCATCTGGTTCTTTTCTGACAATCTAGGAATGCAGGCCTCATTGTCTCCTGGTACATCTGGGAAGAGGGTGGGTGTTTCTTTCAAGAAAGGAAATCATAGATTCATAGACAGTTTGAGCTGGAGGCAGTCTTGAAACACTGGGCCATGCTTTAGAATGTTAGAGTTGGAACAAAGCCTTACAACAAAGATTGTTAGGGCAGAGAAGAAGCAGTCATTTGAGGACTATTTCCTCATTTTACAAGTAAGGAAACTGAGACCTAAAGAGGGAACATGGTTTAACCAAGGTCACCCACAGGGCTGATAGCAGTACCAAGACTAGGGCCCCATCCAGTGTTCTATTTCCCCACATATGTCAGATTGTTCTTCAGCAACATTTTGTGGTGTGGTAGTATGAGGACTGAATGGACTATGGTAGAAAGAAGTGGAAGAGGAGGGACTTTCAAGCTCAACTCTAAGTGTGGTGGCATACACCAAGATCTGCCTTCTCTCGAGTACCAGCCATCCATGGTTAGTATACCCTTGTGAGCCATCTACTTAGGACCATGGTTAAGGTCATTGACAATGCCTGCTACAACTTCATGCAGTATAGCATATGATCCTAACTCTAGAGCTGGGAGGGACCTCAGAGGACTTGTAGGACCAGTTACCCTCATCATTTTATAGAGGAGGAAACTAAGACTTAGATTAAATTACTTAAGTGTCTAAGATCACACAAGCAGTAAGTGTCAGAGGCAGAATTTGAACCCAGATTCTCTGACTCCAGAGCCAGGGTTCTTTTCACTGTGCCATTCTGAAAGTTTCTGTTCAATGGCCCTGTCCAGTGCTATGTTCTTCCCCATACCTAAAAATGAATCTTTTTTCAAGAGCAGGACAGGTACCTAGAACTACATTTCTTTCAGTAGAGATGAACTTCATTGAAGCATCCACTCTCTTTCAAACATTCCCCCTTTAATAATAACGATAGCTAACATTTATATTGTGTCCTAAGATTTACAAAGCAATTGATGTATTATGTTATTTAATTATCACAATGACCCTGAAGGGTTATTTGGGGATTATTATTATTTGCAATTTATAGATGAAGAAATTCAGGGAAAGAAAGATTAAGGGACTTTCCCCAGGTGACCTAGGTAGTGTGAGGTCAGTTAATAAACAGTTGTTAATGTTTAATTAATTAAAGGCAACTAAACTGCACAGTAGATAGAGTACCAGGTCTAGAATCAGGAAGACCTGAGTTCAAATGTGGCCTCAGATGATTACTAGCTGTGTTACCCTGGACAAGTCACTTAACCCTGTTTGCCTCAGTTTTGTCAGCTATAGAAGAAAATGGCAAACTACTGAAGTATCTTTACCAAGAAAACCCCAAATGAGGTCACGAAAGTGTGGATAAGACTGAGAAACAACAATTAATGGGAAGAAACTTGTGACAAGAAAACCAACGAATAGGTTATTGTAATAGTCTAAATGTTAAGTGATAAGGGCCCATACCAGGGTGGTGGTATTATCAGAAGAAAGTAGAAAGCATACACAAAAGATATTGAAATTGGAAATTCAATATGGGGGAAGGAGAAAGAGATTGAGGAAGGTTGCTAGTGACTGGGAGGATAGTGATACCCTTAACAATAATGGGAAAGTTAGGAAGAGCATTTTTAGGGGAAAGATAATGAGTTCAGTTTTGGGTTGAGTTGTCTATGGAGCATCCAGATTGAGATGTCCAATAGAGAGCTGGAGATGTGATAGTAGAGGTCAGCCCTAACTAGATAAGTAGACTCAAGAGTTATTAGAACTGAGATGAGAGTTGAATCTATAACCATTGATGAGGTCATCAAGTGAAGAAAAGAAGGCCCAGAATAGAGCCCTGTGGGATGCTTATAGCATGTGTGACTTGGAAAAAAATCCTTCAAAGGAAAGAAGAACAGTCATGTAAGTAGGAGGAAAATGAGGAGAGAGCACCAAACTTAGAGAGAAAATGTATCAAGGAGAAGAGGGTAATCAACAGTGTCAAAGGCTGATGTCAGAGACATGAAGACATCAAGAAGAGTGAGGACTGATAAAAGACCTTTGATTTGACTGTGAGAAGATCACAGATAGCTTTGGAGAAAGGAGTTTTGGGTGAAAGACGAAGTTGGAAGACGGAAGAGAGAGAGGGAAATAATTGGAGGCACCTGTTGTAGACGGGCTTCTCACAGAGTTTGACCACAAAAGGGAAGAGAGAGAGGACAACAGCTAAGGGGGAATGGATAGATCAAGCAAGGCTTCTTTGAGGGTAGGAGAGAGTTGTGTTTGTAGGCATCAGGGCAGCAAACAGGAGATGGAGAGAAACTGAAGGTAAATGAAAGCATAGGGGAGCAGGGGAAATCAGATGAAAATGGGATGGAATAGAATCACTTGTGGAAGTAGAGGGTTTGATTCAGCGAGGAGAAAGACCACCTTGCTATATAAAACAAAGGGGAAGGATAGTGGCAGAAGGTATCTGGGTGACAGGAGATGAGGAAGAAAGAAAAGGATTTTAATTCAGGTTTCTGTATGAAAAAGAGTAAGTCTGTGAGTTTAGGGGTCACTCCACGGCTAGGGATGGGGTTAAGTATTTGGCCTGGGCAATGAGCCAGGTTATGACCAGGGTTAGAAATCAGAGGTGGGAAACCTGTGACCTCAAGGCCACAGGTGACACCCAGGTCCTCAAGGGTGGCCCTTTGACTGAATACAAACTTCAAAGGACAAATCCCCTTAATAAAAGGATTTGTTCTGTGAAGTTTGAACTCAGTCAAAAGGATCTAGAAGGCCACGGATTCCCCATCCCTAGACTAGATCTATTGATAGCGTAGGAGTTCAGTCTATTGCCAGGGAACTTGATTTTTCTCTGTGTGATAACTGTTTCAGATAGGCTCCAGCCTACTTTCTGGCCTTTCCAGTGCCCTGCTTCCCAGTCCAGTGCCCAGCCTGCTAGCTGATCTGGTGGGTCAGTCATTAACTCCCCAACAGCAGGCCAGTGGCAATAAGAGTCAACAAGTGGCCTGTCCTTACCATTGGCTAAAAGTCAGAACACTTCAAGTTGATCTCTTTGCCAGCATCCTGACTATGGACTCTACTCCGCTGGCTACCATCTTTCCTGACATGTCACTCCCATCCTCCCTTGCTGAGCTTTTACTGACTTATTTGTTCATGTCAAGCCTGGGAGAAGATACGTGCTAATTCCTTGATCCATCGTACTAGGCAGTGACAAGTTAGGTGGTAGCTTTAGGATCTGGGCACTAGCCCAGATGGAAAAAAGACCAGAATTTTCACCTTACCTCCTGATTAAGGCCAACTAAAGTCATAGTTTAGATGCTGGATGGCCTTGAAGGATATTTTCACCTGGGGCAAAAGCAATTGGTCCTGCCTAGGATGGTCTGGTGGGTTATGGTGGCAATGGAGGGGGGTGGGGCAATCTGAACTACAGAGATAAACTCTGCCCTTCAGTGAATCTGTGTGGGAAAGACCCTAAAAGGGGTCAACCAACCAATAAGCATTTCTTATATCATGTGCCAGGCACTGGAGACAAAGGCAAAATGCGTCCTTATCCTCAGGTGCTCACATCCTAACAGAAGGCAATGCATACACATACAGTTACACAGCAAACACATACAGGGGTAATCTTAGGGGTAAGGAAGTCAAGAGAAGCTTAGAGGGGCAGGGGTCTAGGGAAGACCTCATGAAGAAAGTGATGTTTGAGTTGTGTCATGAAGGATGATTCAGAGGCAGAGGAAAAGAGGAAGAGCCTTCTTGCTATTTTGGGGAAGGGGGTACCCAAAACAAGTCACTTTCTTTCTCAAAGCTTACTCTGTAAAATGAAGAGCTTAGACCAAATAGTCTCTCAGGTCCCCCTTCACTTCTTAATTCTACGATCTTATATAAATAAGAATAAATAAATAAGAAAGCAAGCTCATGTGACTGCCTCAAGATTTCTATCCCAATAGTTCATTCACTCCCATATCATCCCATAATCTCTCTTCCATTTTGTAGTCAAACTCCTTTAGAAGGCCATTTACAATAGATGCCTCAATTCTATCCCAATGCATGCCTGCAAACAAGGTCTATGATCTTACCACAACCTATAAAAATAAAATAAAAATTCTGAGTCTGTATTTCCTACAGGGACTATACAAGATTCTCCCTTGCTATTCTTGGGGAGTTTATTTTGGAAGCCCTGTAGAGATAGCTATGATTAGTGTCCCTTTCTCGTCTCCGGGTGGGGTGTCTAACTGATCCTGAGGTTTCTTACTTGTTCTACTCTCAAAGCTCCTATCTTTTTGTCTTATTGATGATCAAAAGCTTGCCCAAGTCCAAGCATGATTTACTCTCACCATCTGACTTCTTTGCTCCACATCACATACATGTTGGTGAACAGAGCTGGGAGTAATCACAAAACCCTGCCCACTAGGCCCACCACAGTTCACATTATCTAGCTTCAGCTGGGCTCTCACTGCAGCAAGGCAATCGCTCAAATTCTCCCTTATGGATTTTCTCTCCCGCTCTTCACAATGACTGTTCCAAACCTCATTTCTCCTCAAACCTTCAATGATATTTTCTCCCTCCACCCTCATAGCTGATGAACTGGCCTCATATGTTACCATTCAAAGATAGCTTCCTTTTCCCTTCCTCCTCCTCCATCCTCTCCTTTGTGCCAGCTGCCTGTCTTCCATGCCATGGAATGTCCTCAAGACCGAACTCAAATCCTACTTTTGGTAAGAGGCCTTTCCCATTGTCCCAGTACCTAGTGCCCTCCCCTCTGAGACCATCTTCCATAGTTGTGTGTCCTCCATTAGATGCAAACTACTTAAATGCAGGAACTGTTTTTGTTTTTCATTGAGTCCCCATTGATTAGCACCATGCCTAGCCCATAGTAGGCACTTAATGATTGCTTGCTAACTGAGATCAGTGACCAGAGCTTAACAAAGAGCCCAGAAGTAGATGCTTAACAAATGCTTGTTGGTTGATTGATTTACAGAAAAGTCCAGTCACTTGGCTCAGGCCACAGATATAAGAGCTTGGACCCCGAGGTAGAAAGAACAGGGGTCTTTTCAATCCCTGGTTCAAAGTCACATCTTTACAACATCTATCAAACCATTGAAGGCCACTTAGTGCAACCCCTTCATTTTACAGAGGAGGAAAGTGAGGCCAGGGCATTTAAACAGCTTACCCAAGATCACATGGATAGTAAAACAGGCAGAATAGAGATTTTTCTGACTTGAAAACTAGTGTTCTTTCTGAAGATAATATTTGTAAAGTGCTTAGCTTAATGCCTGACACATGGTGAACACTTAACAAATGCTTCTGCCCTCCTTCTCATTCACCCCTTTCCTTTCTAATGTTCCATATGTCTCTCCATATAATTAATGCAGCTGGTTCTTTAAAGGTCTTTTCCAGCCCTAGCTTTCTATGATCGATGAACCACGAGGCAGGATGGAACAGAATGGAGGAGACCTCACACTCTCCTCCCTGACTACATCAATATTCTCTATCCCTCAACCTGAGATCTGACCAGGGGCAGAGGGCAGAATCCTCAGGATAGAGTCAGGCAGTTGGGAAGGGGGAGGGTCTGGATAAGACTTTCATCTCCTTCTTTTGATGACAGCTGGGACTCCCTTCCCTCCTAGCAGCCCTGCCTTTCTCCTTTCATGAGCATTTCATTATCACCTGCAGCCGGGGTTGGTGACAGCTGCTTCAGGGGCCCTGGATCTCAGACACCTCTTCGTCTGCTCCTTGGCTGGCACTCACCTCTAGCCCCCCCAAGATCCATCACAGCCCTGCTTCCCCTTCTACCTCTGAATCCCCACCCCCACCTCTGCCTCTGGGTTCAGTGTCATCAGCATCAGTTTCTTTTCACCAAGTCCCAGACTTGGCTCCCTCCCAGACCAAGTCCCTCAATGTGCTTGCTAAGAGGAAGCTTGATGTGCCCTGCATGGCTAATTCCCAGACCCTCACACCCACTGACTGGCTCTGGCTCTGGCTCTGGTTCACCCCACTCCGTTCTCCCCACCCAGTCTTGGCGTTTCCATGGCAACATGGTGATGGAGACTGTCACAACTGCAGAGGGAACGGCGACAATCACATGCTTGTGCTCATCTTGGTTACTAGTGTTGTTGGACTCTCCTGAGATCATCTGGTGATAATTGGTTTATGGAAATAACCCAGGGGCCTGCCAGGAAGAAGGTAAACCAAGCTCTCTATTAAAAGGAGAGTTTGTTCTTCCAAACAGGTTTTCCCCTTTTCTTTCATCCCCTCCAACCTGTCCTCTCATGATACAATTCCCATCTCCATGAAAATAAGGAGTGTCCAGAATATGAGGGGAGAAAGGAGGGGAGAGAAGGAAAAGAAAAAATATAGCAAGGGGTGAGGGGAGGAAAAAGGAGGCAAAGAGTGTTGGAAATCCCCACCTACCCACCCACACACAATAAGCAGGTGTTTCACCTGTTGGATTAGGGCATCTCTTCTCTGCTCAAATCCTCTTGTTCCCAAGGTGATTATTGCTATAGCAACCAGGTGTTTGCCTCCATGAGCCAATCTGCAAATCTCTACCCAGGCACCTCCTCTGTGCCTGACCCTGTAATGAGCCAGGAAGAGGCAGGAGGAGAAGACTCAGGTTCTGCCATCCTGATGGAATTCACAGTGGTTTGAAAGAACAGAATCTCAGAGTTGAAAGGGCTTAGAAACCATTGAGTAATCAATTGGTAAGCATTTTGAGAAGAGAGAAGTAGCAGCTGGGTGTGGATGGGGAGGAGGGCAGGAAAGGTTCCATACAGAAGATGGCCCTTGAGCTGAGGAAAACAGACCTGGGGGGTAAGAGTACAAGTTTGGACAACCAGGACAAAGGCACCTGTACCAGAAAAAGAAATTGCCACTAGAACATATTAGATAAGTTCCATCACACAAGCTGAGACCCTTGTAAGAAGGTGATGAATGTGTGCTAGAACTGTATGGAACAGATTATACTGGTTAGCAGTCTCTTCTGCCAGTTAATAGGACTAGGAAGAGAATCCAGGCGCCAACCTCAATCTCCCTTGGATGAAGGATCTGAGGATCTCAGTCTAGCAGCCCACCCAGACAGGTCTGGAAGGCAAAGAAGACCCATGGAGGCTGAGCATCTCATCCTCTGAGCCAGCAAAACTTGTAAGAAGTGACACACTAAGTCACATTAGGATGAGAAGTCTGCTCTGTAGAATTCCCTGCTTTTACCACTTGCTTCTTCTCCCTTTTCCTCTGGTTTTCTAGCAACTTTGGACAAATCTTCACTTTGTCATATCTGAACTAGTTGGAAAGAGGGTTTGTTCATGCCTCAGGCAGGATAGAGAAGGTTCAGAGCATCCTAAGGGGCCACTTATAGTGATGACAACAGCAGTCCACTTCCCTGGGAAAAGGTGGTAGAACAAGGCAGGAAAAGCTAAAAACTTAGGCAAGAAGAGAGCTTGGAACAGCTATTATTATAGACTCTCTCTGGATATTGACCAAATTTTTCTAAGATGCTTTATTGTCTAAAATGCTTTCCTCCCAGCAATGTGGCTAGGAAGACTAATCAAAAAATTTTAATTTATACTTTATGAGAAATGAGTAATCATACAAACAAGGAAAGAGAAAAATAGCTGATGTAAAGAATGTTATCAACACATAAGCAAAAACAAATTAGGCAGGCCACAGGGCCAGAGAGAGTGTAGTCATTGGGCAGTGCATGCGATTGAGACCAAGAGAAAGATAGGAATGCTTCCTGAACCTTGTCCCATAACATGTTTATGGTAAGCCATGGAAAACTTCCATAGGATGGGCAAATATGTATGTTTTATGACTACTATCTGAAGTTATGCTCATATCACAATGAGATCACTGATCTCTCAGGTGACTGGAGAGGTAAAAGACTTACCCAAGGTCTCACTGCTATTATGTGTCACAGTCAGGACTCAAATCTAGGTTTTTCTGACTTTGAGCCTAGTACACTTTCCACCATAACTCAATTGTCTGCCAACCAAGAATGAGCCAAGAGGAGAAGGGGAAGGGGGTGGGGGGTGGGGGGATCCTGTTGTCCATTCATGTCTTAATGGACGACTGATACGTGAGGACCAGGAGTGAATGAAACCTTCCTGGGTTACTCCAACCATCATTAAACCTTCTTGACAAAATAGAACACTTATTGTACCATTCAGTGATAAGGGATCCACCCCCTGACTGATATCAATGCAAAAAAAGCCACATCTGTTCTTAAAATAGGTGAGTCAGAGGGGCTGACCAGACTGCTGAGGTCCAATTGTAAATAATCTCACAGTCACAAAATTGGAATCAGTGGGAGATTTCCCAGGAATGCTAGGCTGAAATAGAGATGACTGTGCTAGGTATGGGAGAACAGGGCGGTGTTGGAATTGTGTCTTCTTCAGCAGCAGCAGACGTCCCCTTTTTGGTGAAGGCTGTCAGCTCAGCAAGCACAACACAATGGTAGGAACAGCATTCTGTGCTGGTGGTCTGCTCATCATCAGCATCATATATAGAGCCAGAAACTGCAGAATGGAAGATGTGGGGCTTCACAGAGAGACTTCTGCAAAGCCATTGCCACCACCATCTTCCTCCCCTTGCCGCTCGTGCCCTTGAGGGAACTCGAGCAATTAACAGGCTGACTTCTATCTGTGCCAACATGACAGTCTCCCATGTGCAAGACTTCTTCCTCCTGCTGTACCCAGCTGATCTCTAGCCTCAAGTCACATTAATGATAATGATAGCCAACCTTTATATAGAAATTACTAGATACCAGGCACTGTGCTAAGCACTTAACAACTATTTTATTATTTAGTCCCCACAACAACCCTGGAAGGTAGGTGCTAGTATCATTCCCATTTTACAGATGAGGAAACTAAGAGAAATGAAGGCTAAGTGATTTGCCCAGGGTCATACAACTAGGAAGTGCCTGAGGCTAGATTTGAACTCAGATCTTCCTGACTCCAGGCCTGGCACTTCACCTGTTGCATCAGCTGGCTGCCCTAAGGGGAGTGAGTCCTTCCTCCGACCACCAGCTTTCTATTTCCTGTATGCCCTGAGGAGAGGCTACCAACCAGACTTTCATCTGAACTAACACAAGATTACCTCTACTACCTTCTTGGTCTCATTTTTGGGGTCCTCCTCCAGATCCCACCTTTTAACTGTAGGTGTCCCACTCGTGGAGTTCTATTCTGGACCCTCTTCTCTTTTCTCTCTATACTGCTTCATTTGATGATCTCATCAGCTCCCATAGATTAAATGGCCATCTCTATGCTGATGATTCTTCCTTTCCTGTCCCAGCCTTTCTGCACACCTCCAGTCTCACATCTCCAACTGCCTTTTAGATATCTTGAACTAGATTCCAGTCAGATCTTAACCTCACCAACTGAATTCATTATCTTTCTCCCTAAACCTTCCCTGCTTCTAATTTCCCTGTTGCTATAGAGGACAACACCATACTTCCATTCCTCAGGCAGGCAATCTAGGAGTCCTCTCTATCCCTCACCCTCTTATATCCAATCTGTTGCCATAGCCTCTCAATTCCCACTTTTTAACATCTCTTGAATATGACCCCTTCTCGCCCCTCCTATGGCCACCACTTTGGTACAGTCCTCTAGCATGTCAGGTTTGGACAATGGAAATAACTGCCTGTCTCAAGTCTCTCCCCACTCCCGTCCATCTTTCATGCAGTCACCAAAGTGATTTTTCTTAAGTGTGAGTCATCCCTTTCCTCAAACTCTCTATCACCTCCTGGATCAAATATAAAGCCCTCTGTTTGGTCTTCAAAACCCCTCCTAACCCACTCCCTCCTACCTGGGCAGTCTTCTTATACCTTACTCCCTTGACAAGTACTCTTTAGTCAGTGACACCTGCCTCTTTGCTGTTCAGTGAACCAGACATCCCATCTCTCTACGCTGGGCATTTCTTCTAGTTGTCCTTCATACTTGGAATGCTCTTTCTCCTCACCAAGACACCTCCTGGCTTCCTTCATGTCTCAACTAAAATCCCACCTTCTACAGGAAGCCTTTCTCAATCCTTCTTTATTCTAATGCTTCCCCTCTGTTAATTATTTCCTATTTATCCTGTATAGAGTTTGTTTGTACACATTTATTTGCTTGTGGTCTCTCCCATTTAGATCATGAGCACCCTGAGGGCAGGAACCTCTTTTTGTACCTCAGCCCTTAGGGCAGTGATCACACATGGTAGGCATTTAAAAAATGTCAATTGATTGACTCCTTGGTGCATCCAGAGAACTCTCTCACCAACGGTAATCTAAAATCCTGCTCCATGTTCTGTGAATGTATTAATGGACCTTCCCTGGAATCCATCTTATCTGTGCATGTGTTCTTGGAAGAATGAGGACCCTTATAGAGTGACCTTTGTCTCAAAGCAGCCAGAAGGAAGCAAAGCTCTACCTTGAATCTGTCAGATTGCTTACATAAGTGACTAAGAATGACTTGTGTTCCCAGAGTCAACCCACTGAGCTGGTGCCTGGTCACCTGAAGGCTTACTCTTTCTCCATTTCTGGGAAACTGAGGAAGGAACAAGTTACCACCCCACCAAGCAGTATAATATCTATCATCCTTTATTCTTTTCTAAGAAACAGTTCGATATGTGTGAATCCCACTTTCTTAGAGACTAAGCACTGAGGTTACAAAAAGAGACAAAAGACAGTTCTTGCTTGCTATCTAAATGGGAGTGACAATAAGCATATATATATATATATACACACACAAAATAATCTAGATATAGGTAGACATAGAGAGAGAAAAGGAGAGAGAAAGAGAGAGACAGAGAGAGAAAGAGATGGTAAGAACATTGGGAAATGGATGAGGTGGGTAAGGAGGTTGTTATGGAGAGGTCAGGGAAGATACATGGCACAATGGAACAATCACTGGGTTTAGACTCAAGAAGACTCATCTTCATGAGTTCAAATACAGATACTTATTAGCTGTGTGACCCCAGGCAAGTCATTGAACCCAGTTTGCCTGAATTTCCTCATCTGTAAAATGAGCTGGAGAAGGAAATGGCAAATCACTCTAGGATTTTTGCCAAGAAAACCTCAAATGAGGTCACAAAGAGTCAGACATGACTGAAACAACTGAGCAACAACATAGAGAGGTCGCCACAGCAGAAAAACTGCCACTCGGTTTCCCCAACCTGGCTCCTTGCCTCAGACATGCCTCCTCCTTCCCTTTAAGTCTCCCTCACCATATCTCCCCAGCAGAGTCGCTCCCACTAGAAAGCTGCAACATGCCCACATTCTGGACTGCTGAGACATTCTGAGTGATAACAAGAGCTGTAAATACCCTGTGGGAACCTAGACCTCCCTCCAGCTCTCACATAGGAACACGGCCTAGGAGGCCTTGATGGAGGAGGGGGGGGGTGTATCTGCAGGCCAAGCAAGGTGAAGGCCAAGCCAATTCTTTTTCCTTCCTTTTCTGTCCAGCCCTTAATGCCCCAGAGAGCCCTAAATTCCTGGAGGAAGATAGAGAAAAGGCAAAGGCCCAGACCTTCATGGAAAGAAGTAGCCATGAACACAGCTAGACAAAATGGAGGCACACATGACTTGGGAACCTGAACCACTTGGGGCCAGGGTGCTGGGCTCGCTCTTCCTCTGTCCTCAACGATCTGCAGGACTTGAATTCTATGTTCACAGGCATTCCCTGAGTGCCCCAAACTACTGTCTCCTGAGGAAGCAAATTCTTTTACTCTGATCACTCTGTGTCCTTCCATCTCATTCTCCACCTTGAAGGGGTTAACAGAGAAGAGACTCTTTTTTTTGTTGAACTTATTTTTCCTTTATCCCCTTGGTGCCCAGCACATAGTGGGTGCTTTATAAATGCTTATTGACTTGAATTGGCCCATTCCATCCCCCTATCCTGGGTGGGATAGTTTAGCACCAGCAGGTGCTAGGCCAGACATGTGGATAGGGCACCTTGGGTGGGGAGGTGTTCTCCTTAACTCTGCCACTTGAAATCTCTAGCACCCTTCAAAGCTACTTCTCCCTATGAATGAGATCTTTGTTTATTCCTCTGTTGTTAGTGCTCTCCTTTGTTCTGTTGTTAAGTTGTTTCAGATGTGTCAGACTCTCCATGACCCTATTTGGGGTTTTCCTGGCAAAGATATTGGACTGATTTGTTATTTCCTTCTCTGGCATTTTACAGATGAGGAAACCGAGGCAAACAGGGTTAAGTGACTTTCTTACTGTGTTGTACATAGTAGATATTTGATAAATGCTTATCAATGGATTGACTAATAAATGCTTTTAAAATTGGATTGAACTGAATGAAAGACTGCTAAGGCAGAGAGGAAAGAGCAAGCTGGAAATGGGATTCAGAACACTCAGATTTAAGAGGGTTAGATTAGATGCTTCTGAAATCCCTTCCACGTCTAGATCCATGAGCCAGATTCCATGTTCCCTTTGGGACAGACAGGTTTTATCTCACCCTGCTCCTCTGGGGCCACAGTAGCCCAGAGTCATCTGTTAGGAAGGGCCTGGGAGGAAGATGATGGGACTACATCAGAGAACCAAAGAAATCAGGATAGAAGGATGAGGGAGGAAGCCGGGGTGCCAGCTTGTGACAGGAGCCATCAGGAAACATAGAGCAACTGGACATCAGGCAAAGAAAACTTAACCTACTGCAGGCCAGATTTCAAGGTATGATCCTGGTCTATACAAGCCTCAAAACTGCTTCAATGTTTTCAACATGGCTGCTGGGACAAAGGAACCCAGGACCATTGATTCAGAGATGGAGGAAACTTTAGAGAGATTATCTGTTCCCCTCATTTTACAGATTAAGAACCCAGGACCCAAAAATAGAAAGTCATTTGCTTAAGGTCACCCAGGTAATAAATGGAAGGGATGGCATGAAAATCATATTCTTTTGAGTCTAACTCCAAATCTCTCCATTGCATTATTCTATAACAAAAGACATTCTCTCTGGCCACAGGTACAGGAACACACACAGACAGACACACAAACACTGCTACTACTATTGGTTCAAAAATCTGATATTTGTGTTTCTGATTTTCATCCCCTCACATCCCTGGATTCCAAGAACTTGATCCCTCAGTATTCAATCCTCCAATAGTCCTTCACAGCCCAGGTACTCACACTTCCCTCTTCATATTGTCCTATAATTTTCTTTGGACTCTTGTTGTCAACCTCTAGCATTTTACATACTCAATATTCATACTTCTGGTAAGCATATCTCTAATACCTATACCTTATGAAGTGTATATATAAAGTATATATGACCCTAGGACCTGTTCTTGACTCCCCCCACCCACCCACCAGGTACTCACGCTATCACAAAGGCCAAAGGTTTGGAGCCATTCTTTTGAAGGGGCAGGTTGACAGCCCCATGGAGCGTGATTATGATGCTTTCCTTTTGGGCTGGTGCCAAGTGGCCCCAGGTGGTCTCTGCATGGCGGTTAGCTTCTTCAAGGGGTAGCGGGGACTCTGCCACCTGCCAGAAGAGACCCAGGAGAAAGGGATATTAATTTTGCAGCCAGTCTATTTCTAGTTCAACTGGCCCCACCATCTTTTCTCATTGATTCTCTCTTCCTTTAGGACTGAGTTTACTGTTGAGTTGTGGCTTAAGCTGACCCTTCAAATTCAAAATGTCCCAAACTTCACCCTTGTCAAAAGAAAAAAAATAATACATTCTGTGTTGGAAGCACAGGCCTGCCAAAAGCAATTTTAATTAATTTGTCATTCTTCTAATTCAAGATTTATTCTGAAGAGAGGGAGAAATTTCCAAACTGCCAAGGTTCCCCTCAAACCCTTGAAAATCTAACACAAGTCATTTTGCCGTCCCAATTTTTAGGATTTTTGGACAAGGTTGAACTTTCACAATATGATAAAAAATAATTATACTGCATAACAGAGCTCAGGGTAAGGTAACAAAGTTCAGTCAACAGTTTGCTTTACCACTTGGAATAACAGTCACAAATTATTTCTTAAAATCACTCAATCCATCTTTGACCACCCCCATCACAAAGTTCTCCTTTTGAGATGGTCAAAGATGATTTTAAGAGGTTTCAGTCTGATCGTAATACAGTCAAAATGACTTAATCCAAAGACTCTGTATTCTTATCTAATCACTTCCCTAATTACTTGTTAAAATGCTTTCTTACTATTTCTAAAAGAGGGAGCAGGGAGGTCTTTGTTTGCTTCCGTAATCTCACACCAGCTTCCAGTTTCTAACGCTCAATTTAACATCTGTTCAGTCACCCAGAATCAAAACCTTGGAGTATTACTTCATACCTCTCTTTCTCTCATTCACTACTGTCCATTAAATGCCAAGTTCTGTCATGCCCACCTCAGAAATGGACAGTTGATTTTGATTTCCTTGCTTGGTGGAAAGCATACGTATCTGCCTGCGCACTGCACAAATTTTTTGAAAAGTTGTACGCAGCTTAGAATTTTGTATCATAGCACCAGAGAGGCTAACTGAGCTCCTTCTTTTATGGAATTATATAGTGTCAGAACCTTGAGGGCAGCAGCTATTATATATTTGTATTTTATACCTTTGGTACTTAGGATATTGCCTTGAACATGGTAGGTGTTCCATAAATGTTTGTTGGATTGAATTGGATTTTACAGTGAATCCTTTTCTAAAGGGAAGGAATTGTCTGTATTGCAGAGAAAGAGAGAGAGAGAGAGAGAGAGAGAGAGAGAGAGAGAGAGACAGAGACAGAGACAGAGAGACAGAGACAGAGAGAGAGAGAGAGCGTTGACTCAGATGGGCTCTAAGGCCCCTTTAGCTCTGAATTTCTAGGATCCTAGGAAAGAGCTACCTTTCTGGAGGGCAGACAGCTTGAAGACAGTGACTTATTACCTTGCAACTACAGTTAAGTAAAAGATTTCCATAACAGTTCAAGACAATAATAGAAGACATTTTGAATACTGCCAAATGAATTGATACAGACAGTAATTGTTAAAGCAGCTTAGAATGGGGAGAAATCATCAGGAATTGAAGTAGACCTTGAAATATGGCCAGCTCTTAAATAGTCTGAGGGAAGGGCATTCTTAGGTGAACAGAATTAAACTAGCAAAGGAGAAGGAAAGGGAATACACATTTATATATAGTGACTCCACTATGCCAGGCACTGTTTCAAATGCTTTACAAACATTGTCTTATTGATTCTGACAACAAGCCTGGGTGGTAGGTGCTATTACTCTCCTCATTTTGTAGTTTGGGAAACTGAGACTAGTGGAGGTTGAATGACTTGTCTAGGGCCATACATCTAGGAAGTGTCTGGGGGCTGAATTTGAACTCAGGTCTTTCTGACTGCAGTTCCAGTGTTCTCTCCACTGGGCCACTGAGGTGTGAAGGGCAGGATGTGGGAGGATTTCAGAATCTAAGAATGGGAAAGAATTTCAGGAGTCTTGTCTTTATGTTCCATTGCACTTGTACATAGTAGGTGCTTAATTATATGGATGAAGAAATGAATGAGTGAATGAATGAATATGCCTGGTCCAACCCCTACCTGAACAAAAATTACCTCTACAACATTCCTAATACATGATCATCCAACTTCTATTTAAATATCTTCTATGAAGAAGCTATCCCTTCTTCTTTTGGGTGGCTTTAGTTGTTTGGAAGTGTGAACTAAAAGTCTCTTTATAAAATATCTTTTATCCATTGTGCCTCTTTTTGTCTGCTGGGGCAACGAGAAGGAGGAATGACTCCTTTTACAAGACAGTTCTTTCTGGCCCTGCCAAGTCATCTCTTCTCCAGGCTGGCCCAGTGTCTTTAAGTGACCCTCTGATGGCTTGGCTTATCTTCCTCTCCAGTTTGCCATGGGCCTTCCTCAAATGTGGCAGCCAATGCTGAAAGCAATATTCCAGATCTGGGAAGACCAGGGCAAAGTGCAGTAGAGCCACTCTTGCCTTCCTCATTCTGGACACTGCCTCTCTCTTTACTCAGCCAAGGATGGCATGAGGTTTTTCCACTTGTCATGATGTACCATGGACACAGTCTGAGCTTACTGTCCACTAAAGCCTCAGGCTCATCTACAAGATCATCTGGCTCAAGCCCCTCAATTTACAAAAGGCTGACATGGGAGAGTAGTGATGCACAGAGAGAAATAAAACCCTGTATGTGGAATCTGGAAGACATGGGTTTAAATTCTACAGTACATATTTACTTATTAACTGTGTAACCTGAGATCCCCTTCTGTAAAATGGGGAAGATAATAACTACTACATCATATATTATAAAATTTAAATGAGATCATGTATGCAACCTACTTGGCAAACCTTAAATCAATATATCATTGTGAACTATTATTACAAACTTTGGTTCAGAGAGAGGACAGTGACTTGCCCAAAGTCACACTGCTAGCCAGTGGCATGTTTTATGAAGCACTGAGTAAACCCTAGTGAGAAGTTATATTAGAAAGAAAGGCAAGGACCAGATTGTGGAAGGCTTTGACTGCCAAGATAAAGAGTTTAGACTTTATTCTACAAGCAATAGGAAACTATGGAAAGTTCTTGAGTACAACCCAATAAAACCTGTGCTTACAGAACCTGGGTGTGGTAGCAGTATAAATGAAAAAGAGAAAGACTAAGGGAAAGATGTTAGGAGGGTTCTGTGATTTTCTACAAAGCTGTTTTAATAGATGGTGATCTGAATTGAGGGAGGACATGAATGGAGATAGACAGACCTCGGTTTGCATCTTGCCTCTGAGACTGTCTTTTTCTGAGCCTCTGTTGGCTCATCCATAAAATGGGGATAAGAACCAGAATATCAAAAGGTCATTACAATGTTTTGTAAATTTCCTAGCTTTTCACAATCAGTTTTGATGGAAGTGGGAACTGTATTCCCTTTCCATCATCTGTTATGATCTTGACCGTATAGTAATGGAGTTATCTCTCATCAAGTTGAGATGCTATGGTTGAGTCCTTTTTCAAAACTTAAAGTAAGATATAAATGTAAGCAATTATTATTATTTATTTTTTGTTATTATATTATTTGTTCTTATCTTTTATGGTTATTATTCTAGGTTAACTAATTAGCCTCCCAGTGGAGGAGACGAGCAGGCTGGGATGTGTCACAGGCTTTGTCTATCACAGTGACTAACTCCCCACCCTGGGGACAAGGCCTGCCCTGGTCAAATTTCCACACGTATCAAGGCCCACTTGACCTAATTCCATCTGTAAGGAAACCAGTGGGAGGCCTCTGCTTCCCTCTCTCATTAAATGGCATCAGAAGATGTGATAAGACAGAAAAGCCTGAAGCTGGAGCCAGGCACTTAGGACAGAATACAGCTTGTCTTCTCCTGGACCCCTTGGCATCCTCTGCTTTACCCACTTGGACAAGACCTACCCCTTCCTCCCCATCAATTAAATCTTTTGATTCTCTGTGGCCCCTACCTAGTCTAGTGTGATCTGGGCCCAGACTCAGGCTCTGCTTTATTCCTGATCTGAGGATCTGGGGAAGACTGCCATCATCATGGCAGGACTTTTCAAACAAAGCTTCCATGGGACATCCCTCCCTAGACTACACATCTAGTCACCATGCCTCAAGGGAAATGTTGGATGTTAAGCTGTGGAGAACTTTAAAGACATCATCTATTTCGGGGGTATGTAATGTGCTGGAATTTAAAGGCCCCTCAAGGTGTGCCTTGGATGGATTTCAAAGTGTCTATAAATCTGGAAAAGAAAAAAAAAACACCTCTTTATGTTTACTAACTTCTAACTGAAATTTAGCATTGCCTTCAAATAGTTAGATCTCACACATACACACACACACACACATACATATAATCTTCTGAGAGAGGGTCCAGGAATTTTATCACGTTGACACACACAAAAAGGTTAGGAACCTCTCATCTAATTCAGCAAACTCAAGACTCAGGAGGATAGAAAGAAAAATGATTTTCTTATGGCCACCCAACTTGTACATTGTAAAGCT
>CM053769.1:499300997-499316944 GCA_028658325.1 Potorous gilbertii | reverse complement strand
GACGTAAGGACTAAGGATGCTTGGCTACTGACCCTGCCATACCCCCCCCATTGACTGCCATGTCTGTGGCCCCTGATGGCATTGCCAGACCTGGAATGCCCCTACACTAAGGAAGACATCCAGCCACAATTCTGCCCCGTCCACTCCTGTCTCTGGCCACCAGAGGCCAGTGGACCACACAGCCTCTAGCTATTGCTCAAACCTACCTCAGGGGATGTCCGTGCCCGTGTCACTGCTCCACAGACTTGGAGACATCTGTGCCAATTCCCAGGTGGAGTGGGACTGATTCTAATTGACCCAGAAGTGCCAGACATTAGCACACAAGATTATTAATTGAGCAGGAATCCAAGAAGAAAGCTTCTACTCTAAAAGAGAATGGGATGGAACAAGAAAAGGGTAAGCCTATTATCCATTAGTTCCATGAGTTTCAGGTTTTTCACTTCCCCACTATAAGCCTCAGTTTTCTTATCTGTAAAATGGAAGAGACAACAGATAACTGTACCCATCTGGTTCTAATATTCTACCAATCTAACGTGTGCCTAATACAATATGGTGGTCTAGCCTTCAGGGAGCAAAATCGTAGGGCCAGAAAAGTATCTAGAGAATTTCCTCAACTCCCTTTTCTAGCCTAGGATTGAAGAACTCAGACAACAAATAAGTCTTTATTAAGCACTTACTATGTGCCAGGCAGTATGTGAAATGCTGGGAATATACATACAAGCAAAAAGTATAAAGCAAAAAAAAAAATCCTTGTTCTGGAGGACCTTACATTTTTCAAATTTTAATTTTGAGTTCCAAATTCTCTTCCTCTCCACCCCTCCCCCACTCATTGAGAAGGTAAGATATACAACACTCATTATACATATAAAGTCATGAAAAATAATTTCACATTAGACATGTTGACAAAAAAGCAAGAAAAATAAATTAAGAAAAAATATGCTTCCATCTGAACTCTGAAACCATCATTCCTCTATCTGGAGATGGATGGCATTTTTCATAATGAATTCTTTCAAATTGTTGTAGATTATTTTATTGATCAGAGTAGATAAGCCTTTCACAGTGAATTATTGTCACAATATTGCTGTTACTATGGGCACTATTTTCCTGGTTCTGCTTACTTCCCTTTGTATCAGTTTATGTAAGTCTTCTCAAATTTTTTCTGAAACCATTTCCTTCATCATTTCTTACAGCACAATAGTATTCCCTCAGAATCATATGCCACAACATGTTCAGTCATTCCCTGAGCATCCTCTCACCTTCCAGTTCTTTGCCACTACAAAAAGAACTGCTATAAATATTTTTGTACATGTGGGTCCTTTTCCTTTTTTCTTAGATCTTTTTGGGATACAAACCTAGTAGCTGGTTCAAAGGATTTTATAGATCTTTGGGCACAGTTCCAAATTGTTCTCCAGAATGGCTGGATCAGTTCACAACTCCACCAAGAGTACATTAATGTCTCTATTTTTTCCATCTCCTTCCAGCATCTGTCATATGCCTTTGCTGTCAAAATTAGCCAATCTGATAGGTGTGACATAGTGCTTCAGAGTTGTTCTCTAATTATTAGTGATTTAGAGGATTTTTTTCATAAGACTATAAATAGCTTTGCTTTCGTCTTCTGAAAACTGCTTGTTCATATCCTTTGACCATTTATCAATTGGAGAATGGTCTCTTGTTTTTATAAATTTGGCTCAGCTTCCTATATATTTGAGAAATTAGGCCGTTATCAGAGAAATTTGATGTAACACATTTCTTCCCAGTCTCTTGTTTTCAGTGTCTACATTGGTTTTGTTTGCGCAAAATATTTTTATTTAATATAAACAAAATTATCCATTTTATCTCCTTTGATCCTCTCTATATCTTTCTTGGTCGTGAATTCTTTCCTTATCATAGCTAGAACAGGTAATTTTGTTGTATTCCTCTTATTTGCTTATGGTGTCAACCGTTATGTCCAAATCATGTCCCCATTTTGAGTTTATCTTCATATATAGTGTGAGATGTTGGTCTATACCTATTTCTGTTATTCTGCTTTCCAGTTTTCCCAATGACTTTTGTCAAATAGTGAGTTCTTGCTCTAATAGCTGGGATCTTTGTGTATATCAAACACTAGATTATTATGGTTGTGTATTTTTGTATATTATGGACCTAATCTACTCTGTCAATCAACCACTCTATTTTTTTATTAGTATCAGATTGTTTTGATGATAATCACTTTGTAGTATAGTTTGAGAGCTAGTATTGCTAGGCTATCTTCCTTCATTTTTCATTGATTTTCTTGATATCCTTAAACTTTTGTGCCTCCAGATCAATGTTGTTATTTTTTTCTAGCTCTTTACAATAATTCTTTGATAGTTGATTGGCATGACATTGAATAAGCAAATTAATTTAGGTAACTGTGTCATTTTTATAGTATTGGCTCAGCCTACCCACAAACAATTAATATTTCTCCAGTTGTTTGGATCTGTCTTTATTCATATGAAGAATGTTTTGCAATTGTGTTCATATGAGTTCCTATGTGTATCTTGGCAGGTAGATTCCCAAGTATTTTCTACTCTCTACAGTTAATTTTAAATGGAATTTCTCTTTTTATCCCTTCCTATTGGGTTTTATTGACATTATGCAACTCTACTTCACTTAAATCCAGTTTGTGCACTAGTCAAGACATCACCCCATGGTGTCATTGGTCTTCTTTGAAAGCAAAGGACCAACAACAACAGATAGATACTACTTACCATTTTAAGAAAAGCTTTATTTATTCCTATGCTTTCTGTTATTTTTAATGGGAATGAAGGTTGCATTTTGTCAAAAGCTTTTCAATGATCTACTGACATGATTTTTTGTTGTTTTTATTATTAATATGGTCAATTATGCTTATAATTTTCTCAATACTGAACTTTTCTGAGAGTTTACATTCTAAAAGGCAACATACAAAAAGGAGCTGAGAAGCTGGGTCATGTGGGGAGAGGAGGTACCCAGTTAGCCCATGATCTCATATTGGCCCATACTTCTCCAATTTTGTCACCTGCACAAGTCTTGTCTCTCCAGCTAGGCTATGAGGTCCCTAAGGAAAGAGAACCTGATCTTCCACTCTGCTGATAAGCTCAGTGCAAGGGAGTCACTAGGATGAGATTGATTGATGCTAACTGGAAACTCAGGTTATGATACAGTGGGAGGAAAAACATTTATCAAGTACCTGCTATGTGCACTTCAAATGCTTTACAAATATATAATTTGATTATTGTAAATTGAAGAGAATAATATTGGTTGTATCTTCCACACAGTTTTTGGGAGGTTCAGATGGGTTCTTGTTTATTTAGAGGCAGCATCGTATAAAGCAAATAGAAGGCTGGACTTAGGAGTCAGGAAGTACTGAGTTCAAATCCCATCTCAGGAACTTACTTGCTGCATGACCCTGGACAAGTCCTCTCTCTTGGGTAGTTGTAGACAACTGGTTGACTACTGCCTATGAGGTTTTGTAAACCTTCCAGAGCTATGCTAATGAAAATAACAAGCCCTGAAGGGGTTATCTGTTATATATCTGTATATATGCATATATGTGTATGCATGTGAGTATATATATATATATATATATAGTACATACATATATATGTACATATATGTATATAGATATATATTTATGAAAGCCCTTTAGTATCTGAGTTTCATCTATTTCTGGCATTAATGCAAATGCTTAACATCAAGATGGATTTTCTCAAAGGTAATTATACAGCTAAGGGTCCAATTTTTCTTCTCTTCTCACCTCCAGAAATCTGTTTGTTACACATGCAAACAAGCCAAGCAATTACTCTGGTGTTGATTCATGTCGTGTTCAAATTTCATAATTTCTGGAAGGCTTTTCATTGGGGGGAGGAGTGGGGGACTCTCACCATGGAGACAGCTAATCAACACTTCCCAATGTTCCTGAAAATTGACACTACTCTCTGCTCTGGGCTCATAGTCCCTACCCCCCACCACTTCATGTGGAGGGTCAGCCACAGGCATTGGAAAGATCCGCTCAATTTAAAGGGGTTTTGTCATCAGGTGGATTGTTAGCTATTATAGTCTTGTTGCCAATAAGATCCATCTGGGGCTATGGACTTTTAAAGAGATATGCAATGATTTGCATATCATTGGAAAAAGTGGTAATGAGCTGATATAAAAACACCCTATAAGCCCTTGGGGAAACTGGAGATTCAGATGAACCATGGTCTATCTTGTCTTTGTGAACTACTTTTCCTCTTCCATGGTGCCCTTAATCCCAAAAGAACCTTAGGGAGGTATATGCTCTAAAAGATACTCTGGCTAACAGTCCCTGGAGTCCGTCTCCCAGAACCCTGTGCGTACTAAGCCTGAGAGTTCTCCTCTACCCCCTCGTGAAAGGCTTTGTCCTCAAGGAAAGGGATTTCAGGCCTAAGCCAGCAGGGGGAAAGGATATTTCCTAAGGTAAATTGTTAAATTCTTCCTTATATTAGTAATCTATCTTGAGAGAAAGGAGTTATGTATGTTGACTATGTACTACAATGTGTAGGCAACGCTCAGGACAGCATAGTTCAAAATCTAGGTTCTATAAGAGGTCAGTATGGAAAAGTCCAAAGTAGAGTGGAGAGACTCAAGGGCTCTGCATTTGTTTTTAGATAGCAAAGTTTTGCAAAGAGTGCTTCAGACTTAGAATTCAGAAAATCTGGATTCAAATCCCAGCTTTGATACCAACTGCATAACTGGTCAAATCTAACCTCTCTATGCTTCACTTTCTTATCAGTACAATAGGAACAAGGATGAGGACTTGACTTTTGATTTCAGTGGCACAGGAACTTTTGGGTAAACAGATTCACATCAACCTTTAGTCTTAGAGAGTTGCCCAAGCACTTAGAGGTTAGTGACTTTCCCAGGATCACACCAATGATGTCTATCAGGGGTGGAAGGGGAAGTCTTCTTGACTTTAAGGCTAACTCTCTATCCACTATGGTGCCCACCTCTCTAACTGTACAATGGAAATAGTCATACTTACTCTACCTACCTCACAAAATTGTTTTAAGGAAAGTACTTTGTAAAATAGAAAGCACTGTGTACATGTGGGGGCAGGTAGGTAACACAGTGGATAGAGTGCCCTGCCTGGAATCAGGAAGACTTATCTTCCTGAGTTCCAATTCAGCCTCAGACACTTACTAGCTGTATGATCCTGGGCAATTCACTTAACCCTGTTTGCCTCAGTTTCCGCATATGTAAAATGAGCTTAGAAAGGAAGTGGCAAACCAATCCAGTATCTCTTCCAAATGAGGTCAAGAAGAGTTGGACAAAACTTACATGACTGAACAATAAAATATGTTTATGTGAACAGTTTGAGAGTCCATGATGTTTGGCTAAGTAGCTCTGAGACCATTGTTCCAGGACCTCCAACCACCATGGTCTTTCAAGGAAACAAATGCCCCCTATTCCTTTATTGTTATTAAGCATGAATGTATGTACTTAGGGCAACTAGGTGGCACAAAGGATAGAGTTAGGAAGACCTGAGTTCAAATCTGACCTCAGATGCTTACTAGCAGTGTCACGTAACCATTTGTCTCAGTTTCCTCATCTATAAGATTAACAAGCAAACTACTCTAGTATCTTTGTAAAGAAAACCCCCAAAAGGGTAACCAAGGGTGGACACTACTGAAAATGACTAAACAATGACAATTGGGCAATACAGCTAAATGCATGGATGCCTTATCCCCCAATGAATTTTAAGCTCCATGAGGGCAAGGATCAGGTCTTGTTTGAACTTATCTCCTCTTATCCCTGAGCATAGTGTTCTGCTTATTGGAGGTACTTAATTAACATTTGCTGGATGGAATTGTATTAAATTATTTGTTATTGTGGTTCAGTCACGTCCTACTCTTCATGACCCAACCATCTGGGATTTTCTTGGCAGAGATACTGGAGTAGTTTTCCATATCTTCCTCTAGCTCATTTTAGAGATGAGGAAACTGAGGCAAACAGGGTGAAGTGACTTACCCAGGGTCACACAGCTAGTAAGGTCTTCCTGACTCCAGGCACGGTCCTCTAACCACTGAGTGACCTAGCTAGGGGAAGAGGTGGGGAGAGAAAGGGAGGGAGGGAGAAAGAAAGAGGAGGATAAAAGGGGAGAAGGGGAGAATGAGAGGGAGAATGGGGAGGGGGAGTACTTTCAATAACTATTGTTCAGATTGAGGTGAATTATGACTCATTGATTTGACTGTAGAGCCAGAGGCACCTGAGTTCAAGTCTTGCCTCTGATACGGACTGGCTGTGGTGCCCTGGACATGTCCCCTAACCTCTCAATGTTGCCTGGTAATTCAGACCCAGAGAGTAAGAACTGGCTTTATATGCCTTTCACAAAAAACACTAGTTGACTGACTTACTGACTATAAACTACAGAGTAGTTGTTGATCTGTGGAGGAAGAAGGAAGCTCCTCACACTGAAGAAACCCCAGGTCTCTACAGCAAGGTGTTTTTTTTTTTTTGGAGGGGGAAAGGCAAGGCTATTGGGGTTAAGTGACTTGCCCAAGGTCACACACTAGTAAGTGTCAAGTGTCTGAGGCTGAATTTGAACTCAGGTCCTCCTGACTCCAGGTACCTAGCTTCCCCCAAGGCATTCTCAATCTGAGGTTCTGGGATAGATTTCAGAGAATCTGTGAAGTTGGGTGGGGAGAAGAAATAAACTTTCACTTATCTTTGCTTTCTTTTGTAATCCTATGTATTTTATTTTCATGCACTTAAAACATTTTTCAGAAAAAGCGTCCATAGGCCTCATCAGATATCAGGATATTAATCTGATCCCTGGTCAAATGAGGACTCCCTCTGGAGGCAGATGGGGCTCTTAAGTGTTATAGTGAATAGAGTGTTGGACTTGAATCCCACCTCAGTTTACTCATCTGGAAAGTGGAGACAGTAATAGCTCTTACTTCAGAGAGTTGTTTCAAGGCTCAGACGTTACCATAGGTAAAAGCACTTTTGCAAAATTGTAAAAGTGTGACATAAATACTAGCTCTTATCATTATCACCTTAGGAGAAGATTCCTATTCTTTGCAAGCTGCTTTTTATTTTAACTTAAACATTTGTCCCTAGGGAGGAAAAGAAATAAGGAGGTATCCATATCAGGTTAGGGAAGGTCCAGTGACATCAGTAAAGATATACAAAAAGGGTCACATTTTTAACAGCTTTGGGGTGGGTGAATGGGAGGAGGCAGAGAAAGATTGAGCAAGACTGTGCAGAAAATCAATCAGTCAACAAGTATTTATTAAGCTTTTACCTGCCATGTGTCAGGAATTATGTTCAAATTAGGGAATTTGAAGCTATCCCTGACTTTAAGGAGAGTTTCCATTCCAAAGGGAGAGAGAAATGCTTATTCAAATATATAAGAAATCAGTGCAAAGAAGCCCAAGATAGCTGGGGTGAGGAGAGGAAACTAGCCTTTAGAGAATTAGAAGGCTTTATATAAAAGATGATATTTCAATTTCATCTCAAGGGAAGTAGAAGATTCTATAAGGCAAAGTAAAGAAAGAGAGCATTCCAGGAAGAGAAAAAAGCAGGAAAGTCCTAAATGGGCTTGTGTCAGGATGCTCTCCTTCCTGTTAGGGTCTCATACCCATACCCCAAGCCTTCCCACCTTCTTCTCTCTTTATTTTTCCTCTTCTCTCTTCTTCATATGTGCTCCCCCACCTTGTCAGTGTCCCTCTGTTTTACAGGACATTCACATATCCTCTCACCTACACTCTAGTTAATAAAATACTAGTGTGGGACATAAGAATCCTAGGTTCTCAGTCTAATTCTGATCTTTACTTGTGTGAATGCAACAACCTTAGTTCATCTAGGAAACTAGGAGTTCCCATTCTTCCCCTTCTCTGGCTAGTTTTGTGAGACTACATGGGATTGGGAAACTATAATAGTCAGCCATGCACATGAAAGCCCTTGAGGAGCATTGAGCTCTGCGACCAAGGAAACTTCATTTAAGCCCAGCCACTACTTTACTTTGTGATTTGGAGCAATCAGTTTATGTCTCTGAGTCTCATTTTCAGTTTCCTCCTTTGTAAAACAAGGGGGTTAGATTTAGGAAATCAGATTTCCAAATGAAATGATAGGCAGGATCTCTTGGTTTGAGACTAAAAGAGGAGGGAGACTCTCACAGAAGAAATCCTCACAACACAATTTCAAATTACCCTGATGGAGAAGAATACGAAAAGCAGGTGTCTAAAGAAACCAATTAGGCTGCACAGAGGGGCCCAGATTTTAAAAAGAAACCTACAAAAAGATGGCAGCCAAGGGCAACAACCAAGGCCAAACACAGGCAGGCAGCACGGACCTTTAGGAATCAGGCTGGGAATGATAAAGCCCAGGATGAATGGAAACTGGGAGGGAAATAAAGAAAGTCTTTTGTTTTCATCTTTGTCTGGAGCAAGGAGAAGAGAGAAGGGGCAGATGGTGTAATGGTAACAGATGACGGAGAAGAAACAATCCTTACTTTACTGCCAAGGAAACTCCCTGACAAGAACATCCCAACCCAAACATGGGAGACAACTGAGGTTAGAAGAGATCTGAGGTTCATTGTAGGTGAGGAGATGAAAGGTCCCCGACCCATTCAATGTATTCAGGTTTCCAATTGAGTCAAAATCACAATTTTCATCATTATCACATCATAATAAGTACAAGTGTGATCAATCATAAGCACAACCAGTCGTAATCATTTGAGCCTCACCATGACCCTATGAGGTAGACACCATCAGTCTTCACATTTTACAGATGAGGAAACAAACTCAGTTACTGTTCATTGGTTTCAATTGTGTCCCACTCCCTGTAATCCCATTTGGGGTTTTCTTGGCAGAGATACTGGAGTAGTATGCCATTTCCTTCTCCAGCTCATTTTATAGATGAGGAAACTGAGGTAACCAGGGTTAAATGACTTGCCCAGGGTCACACAGCTAGTAAGTGTCTGAGGCCAGATTTGAACCCTAAGCTTTCTGACTCTAGGTTTAATACTCTATACGCTGAGCTCAAAGTCAAACAACTGACAAGTGTCTGACCTGGGGCTTAAACCCCAGTCTTACCAACCACCAAATCCATCACTTTGCCCGCCACTGAATGTCATTCCTGGGCACTCTCAGAATGTCCAGGTAAGATAGCTGTCCATGAGGACTTGGAACAACAGGAGAGATACCACAAGCTGAAGATGGACAAAGGCTCTATTTTTCAAGAGAAAAAGGTGGATTCTGCAAACTATAGCTAAGAGAGACTGCTATGCCCATCATTGGGCAAAAATGAAGAACATACTATTAAACATACGATCTGTGAGCAACTTAATGAAGGAAGCAGCCTAGGTCCCTAAAGACCAGGTTCTATCAGACTAGATACATTTCCTTTTTTGAAAGGGTAACTATCAAAACCAGCTTGATAACAAGATCATTGGATCATGGAATAATGGAATACATCATGTATTTAAGAATGTCTTTTAAAGGTGAACAAATGAAAAGGTCATAGAATCCTACCACTTAGAGCTGAAAGGTAACAAAAAAGGCCCAGAGAAAAAGAAGAGATTTGCCTGAAAGGGGGAAGCAGGATTTGAACCTATACCTTTTGACTTCAAATTCCATGTTCCTTCCATTGGACCACGCTGTCTCCAGTGGGCTGGCTCATAGAACAGTGAGCTAAATAAAAAATACCATATATTTATTGAGCTAGGTGACTGAACAAGCAGCGTGCAGGTCTCATCCTGCTGGGACATACTATGTAACCATTCTTTTCAAAATTTTGGTCAGTGACTTACCTGAAGAAATAGATGGTTTGGTTTTTCCCATTTTTAAATTATGAGGAACCAGGAGAGGTCAGTACATTGTTCGACAGAAACAGGAGGCAAGAAGATCCCAATGGGCTGGAACGATGCGGCAAATTCAATGAGATGAAATCTAATGTGGATAATTAATGAATTAATATGGATAAATAAGAGTCTTGTTCTTAGGTTAAAAGATTAAACTCTACAAGTGTAGAGCTGTGCAGTTTTAGTTCAGTAGGAGCGATCTTTGAAACATGGCAGCTCAATCCACTTCATCAGGCATGTATTAAATGTCTTCTATGTGCCAATTATTTTCCAAGGCACCCAGGTTAGAAAAAAGGGCAAGGAGTAAATAGCCCCTGCTTCAAAGAGTTTATATTCTATTGTCATCTGAGGCAATGGACAGCTACATGGCATAGTAGATAGAGAACTCCCCTGGAGTCAGTTAAAACTGCTCTTCCTGAGTTTGAATCTGGCCTCAGACATTTAGTAAGCTATTCAAGTCACTTAACCCTGTTTGCCTCAGTTTCCTCATCTGTAAAATGAGTTAGAGAAGAAAATGGAAGACTACACCAGTATCTTTGCCAAGAAAATCTCAAATGGGGTCATAAGGTATCTGATACAACTGAAACACTTGAACAATAAATCATCTGAGGCTACATTATCAGTAGGAGCATAAATTATAGAAATTACAAGTCCTTCAAGTACTGGGATGTGCTGAACAAGGGAACATTGCTGTGCTCTGAACTGGATCTTGAGTTAGAAGACCTGGGTTTGAATTCCACCTGTGTGACCTAAAGCAAATGATTTCTCTCTCTGGGCTTCAGTTTCCTTATCTGTAAAATAAGGGTGGGGCAAGAGGTGAACTCAAGATTCTCTTAGATTCTTTTCAACTCCAGCATCCTATAGTATTCAGTGACTGAGGTGGAGGAACTGAGGCCCAGAGTAATAAACTAGATCATGGATGAGAGAGCTCCAGATAGGTTTCAAGGTTGCCAGTCCCAAAGGATACTGAGGGGCCAACAACTAACATCCTGGATGTTAGAAGTGAGCCCATCTAACAAGCCCCCAACACTGAGAAACATGTTCACCTTAAACAAAGAACAATACCTGTTGTGAAACAGGAAAGCCTTTATTAGTCTTTACGTCCATTTAGCCTCCCCAATAAGGTTACAGGACGACTACAACATGTGCAGAAAGATGGGGTTTCTTATATTGTTTTCCTAACTTTGGATCTCCTGAGATACTGTCCCCTGGCCATGTGACTCCATGTTCTCCTCTCTGATAGGTCCTTCCTCACTCAGCTCCTTGGGCCTGCACATTAGTTTTTGACCTCTAACCTGTCCATCCTAGGTCACAACTCTTATCACCTAGGAATGTGGAAAACGGAACTTTCTAGCCTCCCACACTGAATATTGTAGAAATTGAATTAGGGGCCCTCAGTGGGTTCCATGGAAGCAATGTTAAGACAAAACCTGTCCTTTTTCTAATATTTTTCCTCCTCTCCTCCTAATGCCTGTTGGGATTCAGAATTCCCAGGCTCCCAAACAGGGTCCTGAACAATCAATAGAGAAAGTGGGGAGGGAGGGGCTCGAACTGAGAAGGAAAGGTTGAGATCCTCCCCCAGGACTCTGGCACTAATCAGTCCAAGAGAAAGAAGTGGGCTGAGGGGGGTGGTCAATAAGAGGAGAAAGATCTGTCTTCTGTCAATTCCTTGGTACTCCAGTGGTCACTGCAACCTAAGAGAATGTTTGGAGTCCAGTGAGGCAGAGACATTAACTGTTTCACTAGTGGCTCCCTTAGCAGGAGATGGGCCAGAGTGGGGACAGGATCCCCCTCAGCCTGCTGGAATAGTTCCAGCCTGGGAGGATTTGTGAGGTTTGCCTCTGGAGCCCCTTGGCTTTTCATCCTGCCATATCCCACCGGCCAGCTTCTGCCTGCCCCCTCTGCTTCCGCCCCCACCTGGTAAAGAGGCAGGCATCGGAGATGGGCACTCCTGGGAAGAGGTGAGAGGGACCCAGTGTTCAGCAATCTGTGGCAAAGCAGAAGAGAGCTGAGGAGGCATTTCTGGCATCCTCACAGGTCCATAAGAAAGGCCAAAAAGGGGGCCCTTAGCTTGACTCCCCACATTACCCTCATGACTATGTGCCCTCTGGGAGACTGCCTGATGGGCAGGAGGAAAGCCAAAGGCTCTGAGTAACCTGCTCCCATGACTCAGCTGCTGTGTGACCTTGGGCAAGTTCCTTCATTTCTGGGCCTCAGTTTTACTCATATTATACAATGAGGAAGTTCTGGTAGATCAGATGATCTCTCTGGTCTTTTGCAGTTACAAAGCTTAGGGTTTCTCCAACAGATAGGATGCTAGAGAGGAATTCAGAGACGGGAAAAGGGATTCAGCTTTGTCTGCTGGCAAGTCTAGGATTTTGTCCATTTGGTGGCTAGAAGGGACTGTAGAGCTCATCTAATTCAGAACTTCAGAGAGGATAATTTGTTAACAAGCATTTATTAAGCATCTACTGTGTGCCAGTTACAGTGCTACACCTTAGGAATACAAAGGCAAAAAAATCAAACAGTCCTTGGCTTCAGGGAGCTTGCCTTCTACCAGGAGAGAAAAGGCACACACACATATGCATATATATTGTATATGTCATATATGGATATAGAGATGGAGAATGGACCTGTGATTTTAATGACACCGGAGACTGATTCCCCATCACCTCTAGGTGGAAACTCTCTTTACCAATGCAGGTCAGATTCTTCTCCAACACTGAGAACTAAAGTGACTTACCCAGGGTCATACAACCAGTTTGTCAGAGGCAGGTCTAGAACTCATGCCTTCCTGGCTCTGAGGGCAGGTTCTCCATCTACCATGGCATATTTATATGTATGTGTGTAGGTATATGTACATATTTATAAGTATAATTGTATAAATATAAATGCATATATTTATAAATTTGTAGATAGATAAATATGTCATTCAGTTGTTTCAGTCATGTCTGACTCTTTATGACCCCATTTGGAGTTTTCTGGCAAAGACACTGGAGTGGTTTGCCATTTCCTTCTCTAGTTGTTTTTGTAGATGAAGAAACTGAGGCAATAAATGTTAGGTGACTTGCCTGGGGTCACACAGTAAGTGTAAGTAAGTAAGTATCTAAGGTTGGATTTGAACTCAGGTCTTCCTGACTCCAGACCAGGAGCTATATCCACTGTGCCACCTAGCTGCCACATAAATACATACACATGTATACATATAATATGTGTAAACACATATGTATATACAAAACACAAGTGGGTTGAGGATTGATTCTCGTTTCTGGAGAGCTTGGCAGGGAGCAAACTTGACATTGATGGATAACGAGATGGAGCTTCTCTGGCAGGAATAAACTTACATTTTTCGGCCCTTTATTATGTGGCGCCTTCTTGGCATCCCCATTGGCCATCTTACTGACCTCTGGGCCTCTCTGTTCTTATCCTATCCTTTGTCCCAAGTTGGGCAGAAAACAAGGACCACTGGGTTCTCCAGGCCTGGAAGGGTCAGTCCAGGCTGTAGGGAAACTTGAGTATGGGTGTGGACACAGAATAAACTGAGATTCCCAGGGCCTTATCCTAGGTCTGATGTTAATTTACTGTGTTATTTTAGGCAAATAGAGCTTCTCTTCTGGGCTGTGATTGTTCCAGCTAAAGTAAACCAACAATGATTCCTGTTCCTTTTTATCTTTTAAAAGGGTCCTAGGAGGAGAAAGGGCTTAATTTCTATAAAAGTTAAGGAAGTGCTTTACATAAACTCAAGGGGACAGTGTTATGATTAATCCATAGAGGATTATTTGTCCTGAATTAGGTTCCTCTGTTGCTGGGAAGGACAAACACCAACCGCCTTTCCTCCTTGCCTAGGTGCTGGGCAAGTAGAGTCAAAATATTGGAAGGAAAATTAAAAAAGCTGCTTTCCTCCATGGGCCTCAATTTCCTGATCTGTAAAATGTTTAGTATACTAGATAGGATGTTGGACTCAGAGCCAGGGAGATCATTCTTGCTAGCTATATGACCCTGCACAAGTCATTTAACCACTTCCAGTTTCCCATTTGTAGAATGGATATAATTATAACACTATCTTCTAAATAGTCAGGGTACATGACCTCTGAGGTCACTTTCAGTTCTAGGATCATAATTATCTCGTCTCCCCATTTTATTTTCTGGTTTAGGAAACAGACCCAGAAAGAAGACCATGCCTTCATGGTCACAAGGTTAGTCAATGGCAGATCTGGGTTTCTGATTCCTGGTCCAGGGCTCTTTCCACTAGCCTACTTAGAAAAGTAAATTCCATAGGGGTGTATGTGATTTGAAAGAGGATTGAGGGGTGGTATAGAAGGAAAGAGAGTATATATGGGGAATGTGGATGGAGGAAGAGATGACAGATACCCAAGTCATACATAGACAATTTTTGTTATTTATTATTTGGATTACTGTTCTCCAGTCTCAGTGTGGATCATGGGAGAGTTGATTTGGGGCTGGGAAAGACCTTAAAGGTTATCAAGTTCAAAGTCTCCAATTTAAAGATGAGGCAACTGAGGCCCAGAAGGTAAACTGACAGGCCCCATGAGACTTGAGAGCTGGATCTGTCTTTTACATTTCCCTGTATCTCCATCACTTACAATAGTGTCTGGTACCTAGCTGGTGCTTAATGAATGCTCATTGACTGACTTGCCTAAGGTAAGGTGCCTAAAAATCAGAAGAACTGGGACTCCCCACCAGGTCCTGTGGACTCTAAATCCATGAGACACCAAGCAGAGCTCTGGTAATTTGGAGGCGGATAACCTGTCCCTGCGCTGCAGCATTTTCCTTGTTGTTCAGTCATTTCAGTTGTGTTTGATTCTCTGTGATCCCATTTGGGGTTTTCTTGGCAGAGATACTAGAGGGGTTTGCCATTTCCTGCTCAAGCTCATTTTAGAGATGAGGAAACTGAGGCAAACAGGGTGAAGCCCACGGTCACACAGCTAGTAAGTATCTGAGGCTGGATTTTAATTCAGTTCTTCTGACTCCAGATCCGGCACTCTATTCACACTCTACATTTTCTCCCCTCCCCTAAAAAAGCTACACCAAGTCATCTCTCCTGTTCCCCTGTCCCTAGTTCATTTCCATCCTATGCCATTCAGAACTCAATGAGCCTGTGAGAAAGGACAGAGAGCTAGAGAAGGTGATGCGTGTGTGCCCAGCTTTCACTCATATTGACTTCAGACTGTGGCAAGGCCTGACTCCTGACTGGCCATCTGCCCCAACCTCTATCCTGGAGCACTGAGATACAGAGAGATGGGGAGGAAGGAGGGAGAGATGGGGGTCTCATCGATGAGACCCCTCAGGAGGAAGACAGTCCCAGCAATCTGGACTTTCATTAACACCTCTGCTACTGCTGATGACGCCTGCTGGGGCTGGGACAAGGGAGGGGAAAGGAGTGAATTGGTTCTGTCAATCAAGAAGGGGTGGGCGGGATCCCTGGGTGCTGCTGGCATTTCTGCCCAGAGAAAAGCTGCTATGGGCACTGTCTTAGCAACCAGCCTGTGCCCCACCAGACACTTGCCTTCTCACAGGCTTATTTAGCTGTTCTAAGCGTGGCAGAGGCAGAAAGCAATGGTCCCTGGCCTGGGAGTTAGGAGACCTTGCTCCTGGTCTAAGCTCAGAGGCAAATTTGTTGATGACCTTGTGTAAGGAACATCCTCTCCTGAGAACATCAGCAACCTTGTCTAGAAACCTGGACCACACAGCAGACCAGTCAAGGGTCAGCCTAATCAGTTCTATACTGATAGTATATGTGTATGTGTGTGTATAAATGTGTGCATAAATACACATATACACACAGAGACACATACATAGATGTGCCTACATATGCATACATATCATACACACATGTACATACACACAGGAATCAGGTATATATCATATAGGCATGTGTATCTATTTATCTATCTGTCTATATCAGCTAAGGGGTGGCTAGATGTTGCAGTGGATTGAGCACTGGGTCGAGTCAGGACGACTCCTCTTCCTGAGTTCAAATCGGGCCTTAGACACTTAACAGCTATGTAACACAACTGAACAACAACAAAAAATTTATTGAATATATGTGTATAAAACAACAAGAAATATATCAGATTATATATACATATATATATATATA
>CM053769.1:499251069-499300497 GCA_028658325.1 Potorous gilbertii | reverse complement strand
ACACACACACACACACACACACACACACACACACACACGGGAGCAAGGAGGAAGGGAAGAAAAAGAAACTTACATAATAACTTTATTAGATATTTAATAGGATTAGCAAGTTGTACATAATAGATTTGCAGTTTCATGTGCAATCATCCTTTTTATTATACCATGTTATAGAAATGCTTGTTTTGTTCCATAAATTAAAAAAAGATTTAAAGAACTAAAGGGAAAAAAAAGAAAGCAGGGCTCAGGAAAGGAAATGGGAGGTAGGATCTAGTTGGATCTTAAAGGAAGCCAGGAGGTGAAGATAAGTAGGGAGAACATTCTAGGCATGAAGGACAGTCAGAGAAAATCCTCAGAGCTGAGAAATGGAGATTTTTGTCAGAGGAACAGCAAAAAGGCCAACGTCACTGGATCACAGAGTGTGTGGGGAGTGTAAGATTAAGAGAACTAGAAAGGGAAAAGTTCTAAAGGGCTTTGAACTCCAGATTGAGGACTTCATATTTGATCACAGCAGTGACAAGGAGCCACTGGAATTTGAGTAGATGAGGGACATGGTCAGACCTACATTGTAGGATGATCACTTTGACAAGTGAATGGAAGATGGATTGGAGCAAGGGGAGACTTGAGGCAGGCAGAGGCACCAGAATATTATTGCAATAGTACAGTCATTCTGCAATGAGGGCTTACAATATGGCGGTGGTGGAGAGAGAGAAGAGGGAGTATATGAAAGATGTTATGGAGATTGAATCAACAGACCTTGGCGACAGATTGGACAAGGGAGGGTGAGATGGTGAAAAGTCAAGGATGGTGTCCCAATGTGAGCCTAGGTGACTGAGAGATGGTGATAACCTCAATAGTAATAGGAAAGATAGGAAGAGAAGAGGGTTTGGGGGAAAGCTGATGCGTTCAATTTTGGACAGGCTGAGTTTAAGATGTTATTGGACATCCAGTTAGAGACTTGGGTTGGAGGTCAGCAGAGAGGGTAGGGCTGAGTAAGGAGACTAGAGCAGCATAGAGATGGTAATTAAATCCACAGGAGATGATCAGATCACCAAGGGGAATCATATAGAGGAAAAAAATAGGTCTGAGTGATTTCCTCCATAAAATAAAGGTTTTGGACCAGACAGCCTCCTAAGGTCCCTTGAAACTTGACAGTCTTTATAGAGAAGGGAATCAGAGATGAATTGGAGTCAGAGAGAGGAGGAGAGTTGGATTACCTTGTGGAGAGGGAGAAGGGGAAGAAAGCAGCTTCAGTTACCTAGAAGAGCTGATACAAGCTGAATTTTCCCTTATTTGACATTCCCCCATCCCCTCTCCTTTCCTTTCCTCTAGCTTTTCCTCCTCTGGTATCTCTGATGTCTCCTTACTGGCTGATTGCCTGCTGCTATCTGTTTGTCTGTCTATCTGCCCCCTCCCTAGAGCCTGGAAATCCTCGGAGCTAATCTCATTTGAGGCTATGAAATCTCATTTGCAGTTGGATTAATGCAGTGCTGAGATGGGCCAGGCCCCGGCCTGTCTCCCAGCCCAGAAACATAGAAAGCAATCTAGAGGGGAAATCTGCCTTCCCCAGTGGGCCCTGGGGTCGCTGAAAAGCAATCATGGGTAAAAGGAAGATTAAAACAATATCTGCCGTCCCCTCATTCCACCCCCACTCCCAGCTACTCAGGAGCAGGTGTGTAGGGAGAAAGTCCCAGCCCAGGAAACTGGGCCACATAGATGGGCCTGGCCTGGAAGGAGGCAGGTTCATCCTCTTGCTTTTCCTCACCCTCAACAGAGCTGAGTTATCCTGGGCACCGGGACCAGCCCTAGGTCAGAGGGGCAATGCTTAGGCTGGCTTCCTAAACCACCATCCTGCCTGGATAAATGGCTCTAGTCCTGTAGATAGAACTTCCACAAGCGCTCAGGGGATAGTGTTTTCAATCAACAAACATTTATTAAATTAAGGACTATCTAGGGCTATCAAAGGGCAGCTAGGTGATACAATAAGTAGAGTGTTAGGCTTGGAATCAGGAAGACTCATCTTCTCAAATTCAAATCTGTCCTCAGATACTTACTAGTTGTATGGCCCTGGACAAGGCTTTTAACCCTGTTTGCCTCAGTTTCCTCATCTGTAAAATGAGCTGAAGAAGGAAATGACAAACCTCTCCAGTGCCTTTGCCAAGAAAACCCTAAATGGGTCTCAAAGAGTTGGACATGACATGAAACAACTGAACACATGAACACACTAACTTTTTTGGATTCATTATACATATTTGCTGTTTTCATACTGGAAGTTGTTTCCCACCACCTTGTCTTTTCATGGGCTGTTGGAATGCTCACCCTCATCATCTCAAGTTTTTAGAATCCCTAGTTGTTCAAATATTATCTTGTGCATCAGGCTGTGAGACCTTGAGGGTGGACCCCCACCCAGTGTTTGCTTTTCTTTGTGTCCCAAGTAGTGACAGCATTTAGAACACTACCTGCCACATGTAAGCAAGGTGAGTACATGCTTGTTGACTGACTAAGTGCCACCTTCCTTAGGAAGCCTTTCCTGACTTGTCCAGTGGCTGGTATTCTTCTCCCTCCCCCATCCTCCATATTACTTCATGCTTTCTTTGAATAGATTTTGTACTCATATGTACATGGTATATCCTCCCCAGAAGAATGTAAGTTCTTTGTCTTGTTTGGATATTTGTAGCCCCAGAACCCAATACAGTTCCTAGCATGGAATAGATCCATTTAAAATGCTTTTTAATTGAATGAATAAGTGGCCTATTCTGTGCAGATCCTACTCCATGCTGGAGAAGATCTAAAGTTTAGGTTTAGCGAAGAGATCTATGCTCTCATTTCATCAACAGGCATTTATTAAGCACCTACCATGTACAAGGCGGAAGCACTGAGGTATAAGGGAGAGATTTCAATGGTTCTTGAGTTCAGGGAGACCTAAGTTCAAATCCTGACTCAAGCACTTACTGGATAAAATATAAAATCCTCTTTGTCTTTTAAGCTCTATTCCAATCCCCTGTCCACCTCCTCCAATATTCATAGTTTGCCATTCTATACCCGTCTTCTTTGCTTCACGCATCCAGCAGCATATGAGGAGAGGAAGACATCTTGTAGAAGTACTATGGGGTGGGGGTTTGCCCTGGTAGGTCTGAGGATAAGGGCCAAGGGATTCAAAAACAGGGGGGCCATGTAGAACTGATCACAATATGTTAGAAGAAGAAATCTTCGAGGTCATGAAGAACAACCCCAGAATCACAAAATTGGAAAGGTGAAAGGACCTCAGCATCTATCGAGTTCAAGCCATGGCCAATATGGAATCCCCATTAAGTCAAGTCACTGAGCATTTACTGAGCATCTCCTGGGTACTAGGAACATTTAAGGAGGGGTCCTGACAAGCTGAAGGGAGCCCAGGGGAGGGGAACTCTTAACAGCAATGATTAACTTAGAGCTGGGAGTCACCTTTAAGGATAGTTAGTCCAATCCTCTCATTTTCCAGATGAAGGAAAGGGGCTTTTAAGTGATTTGTCCAAGGTTATGCAAATAGAAGAGTCAAGATCTGAACTCAAACCAGATTTTAAGCTCAAAGGAAACTTAAAGCTGCAGGGTCCATATTTTCTTGTTTTATAGGTGGAGAAACTGAGGCCTGATTTGCTGGATGTTACCCAGGTGGACCGAGAAAGCACTCAAACCAGTCTTGTCTGCCTCTTTCTACCACCCCACGCACTTGTGAGCATAAGCTCGGATCCATCAAATCTGTTTTCTCCTTCAGGAGCTGTCCGCCCCTTCCCGAGGGGTGGGGTTTAGAATCTCTAGTCAAAATAGGAGGCCAGGATTTCAATTATCTGTTCTTCCAGGTCGTGACCGACGATGAGTCACTGTTGGAGAGATGTTTTTCTCTAGAAAGGGTCCCAGGTCAGGAAGGGAAGGGTCAAGTTTAAGGGGCTTTCAGGGCACCAGGATCAGGGGTAGCATCAGAAGGAGGAGGGAGGCTTCCAGCCCCCCAACATCATGTCATGTAAATGTCACTTGGAGCTTTATAGTTCTCATTTCCTTTCATTTCTCGGAGGGGGCCCTGCGGGATCTCATTAGAAATTGCAGGCGTGTCTCCGCCGTTTGCCCCAGCTCTCCCTCTCTCCCTCCCTCCCTCCCTCTCTCCCCTTGCTGTCTTTCTCCTTCCTTTCCTCTCCACCCCTTCCCCCCTTCCTCCCACCCTAGTTGAAGTAAGGAGAGGCTTCAAAGACACGGCTTCCTCCGCTCTCCTCTTTCTCCTTTTCTCCCCTCTTTCAATTCTTTCTCCTTCCTCCTCCTCCTCCCTTTCCCCCTCTTCCTCCTCCTCCTCATCCAGAGAGGGGCTGGAATGATCTCAAAATTCCTCCGGGCTAAACCGGCTGAATTAATTCCCTTTCCATTTATGGCAAAAAAAAAAAAAAAAGAAAGAAATACCAATTCACCTGTGGCATAATTACAGCGACTAGGCTCTCTCTCCTTCCTCCATTGTCTGTTCCATTAGGAGACTTTTATAGTTTCTGTATTTGTCAGGCCCGGGGTAATTTTCTCCCTCTCTTTCCCAGATGCTGAGAGGGGAGCGATTTCCCTCACCCCTGAAAGTCATTTTCCTGTCTCTCCAGAAGCCAACACCTGACACTTTAAGAGGGAACATGGCAGGGGGATGATGACTGGAAATTATAGAAATTAGAGCAGCTAAAGACCTAAGCAGCCATCTCATCTGTCCCCCTGGGGGCTTTAGTGCATGGCTAGGGCCAAATCCTGCAGATCTACTTGTTCTGTCTTGCCCCTGGAAGCTGTCCCTCATGGCTCTCTCCCAGCCCCGGGGGCTATGGACTGGTGAAGGTTACAGGTTGGCTAGCTAGACATTGCTATGATCTCCTGGGGCACAGGAAGCAAATGCCAAAGGTCCGACAACATGGCAGAGCAGGGAGTCCCCATTCTGCCATGTTGTCGGACCTTTGGCATTAGGAATTAGGGTGCTCAAATTTGGGAACAAAACAAAATGATACAGAATGAAGTATTAAATCCAATATAAGCATTAGTTGTGGGTAGTCAGTGATAGCTGGTGAAGGGGAAGGTCATCATGGAAACCTTTTTGGAGGAGATAGAACTTAATATGGGCTCAGAGTCCAGCGTCCCACGTTTTAATCCTGTCTCTGTCACAGATTTTCCGGGTAATCTTCAATGAACCAAGTAAGAATTCACAGGTTCGAATTTCAGTTCTACTACTTACTGTGTGATATCCCTGGGCCTCAGTTTCCTTGTTTGAAAAATAAAGTTGTACTAGACATGCTCCATCTCAAACAATCCATGATTTTGAATGAAACTGGAAAAGAACAGAACTGAATTGAATCTTTGATCCCTCCAAATTGTCAGGTATTCATCTTTAAAAAAAAGAAGTGAGAGATAGGAAAGAACTGAAATATGCATAATTTGAGGGATTCTATTCATCCATTCAGAAGGCCCCTCTGGTCAGGTAAGGTCTGGGTATTTTAGATGTTCCTGAAAGCTAAAGGAAAATTCAAACTGACTGGGTCTCATTCTCTGCTCACTCCTTCTTCCTCAACATTACATCCAACAATTGTCAACTCTTATTGATTGGGCTTCCACCACATCTCTCACATCACCTTCAGTCCAATCATTCTGCCATCACCCCATTGTGTCTAATTGGCCTAGGGAATTTTGGGTAGTTTTCTTGTGCTCTCATCACATCCTACCTTGGATACCTGTATACTTGCAGTGTCCCACTCCCTCCATAGAGTATAAACTTGGTGTTATTAGAGACTCTGCCATAATTCATCTCTGTATCCTCCATGTTTAATACATAAACTCTGAGGAATCTTTTCCCCAACCCTTGCCCACCACCAGTGGATGAATCAACATGGTTCCCTTTTGACTGCCTTTGATCCAGGAACTACCATCCTCCCTGAACTCAGAAAAATCTTACATAGACTCTAAGTCTTTGTTAATTGGATGTCTCCACCTGTGGAAGTTCACAAGGTCAAAGCCTAGTTGGACATTCCTTTCCCAAAAACAGGAAAGATCAAACAAAAATATACAGAGAACAAAGGCTCTTATTCATGGGCCACAAGCCAAATCTAAACTGGAGATAAAGATCCAAGGCCTCTCTCTCTCTTTCTACCCAGAGACATCTCCTCCTCACTTGGAGATATGCCTCTAGGAGAGTTTTTGGTCTGCCTCTAAATCCTAGTTCAGCAGTCAACACAAAAGACTCCTCGCCACAGGGCAGGCAAACTCAGAAGGACAAGTGAGGTTCTATCTAAGGAGTAGGATACACATGCTCATAAGGGTTGCACTTATTGGCCAATTCCCACCCACTCAACACTCCTTCTTACACTTGCTTCCACTGAGTTGAACTGAGTTGAGTTCTTGTTGTCACAGATGGAGTCTTCTTGACTATTGTGCCCTGGTAGGAAATATCTACATCTGAGAATCAAGATATGATGAGTTCTAGTCCCATTTCTGCCATGCCCTTGCAAAGTCATCAATCCCCAAGCATTTATTATATACCTGTGTGCCAGGTACTGGGCGAGACTATGGAGATACAAAAACAAAAGTAAAACAGTCCCTGCCCTTATTTTTAAATATTTATAATATATACAAATGAAGGCAAGTTAGTTTGGGAGGGTGGCAACCAGGAAAGGCATTCTTCAAAAGAAAGGGACAGTCAATGTAAAGTTTTGGAGAAAGGACATAGGATGTGTGAAGAAGATTAAGCCAATGTGGCTGAACTATGGGAGAGGACAATGTGATCTTGGGCCAATCACAGAAGGTTAGAGCAGCTTGAAGCTCATTTCATCTACGTACAATGAAGCAATGTTCCCTCTATCATCCTTTATTCATGGTCACCACGAACACTTAATAACAACAATAGCTCGCATCTATATAGTGCCTACTATGTATTTATCACTTTACAAATACCATCTCATTTGATTCTCACAACCTACAACTCTTGGAGGTAGGTGTTATTAATATTTCCATTTTCAGAGTGGAAGAAACTGAGGCAAACAGAGGCTAAATGACTTGCTCAGAGCCATACAACTAGGCAGTACCTTAAACTGGATTTGAACCCATGTCTCCCTGCCTCCAGATTGAGTGCTCTATCCACTATGCCACCTATTTCACTATCTTTTGTTGTTGTTTTTCAATTGTGTCTCATTCTTCATGACCCCATTTGGGTGTTTCTTGGCAAAGATACTGGAGTGGTTTGCCATTTCCTTCTCCAGCTCATTTTACAAATAAGGAAACTGAGGTCAACAGAGTTAAGTGACTTGCTGAGGATACACAAGTAAGTATCTGAGGCTGAATCTGAACTCAGATCCAAAGCTCCATTCCCTGTACCACCTAGAAGTCCTGTCCACTCTCTTACTCAGTAACAGTTTATCATTAATATCAATGCCATTGTCCTATCCCTCTCATTGTTATAAAGTTCTTTCTTATATTGAATTGAAATCTTCCTTTAATTTTTATCTAGTTTTCTCTCTGAGCTCACACAGAAGATGTCTAATTCTCACCTACATAAAAATAATCAATGACTACGCACAAACAACACAATTCATGCTCTTTGATCTCACATTTGAGGTCCTCCCTAATCTGGGTCCATCCTACCTTTGCAGCTTTATAGATGATGGTCCCCTTCATACATTGTATATTCCGTTAAACTTTATGTTCAGCTTCTTTCCTGAATTTGCTCTGCCCACTCCCATTGTGGTGTGTTCATATAGATCATTCCCCAAGCCTCCTCATATTGCCCCATGAAATCTTCCTTTTCCCTCACAGACCAGCTCATATGTTACCTTCTCCAAGAAGCCTTTCCTGATCTCAGCTGAAAGTCTTCTCACCTTTCTCAGATTTTTCTAGAATACTTTGGACATATTCTTTGTCCCCATCATGCTCTACCTTTTGATACCTGTATTTTGTATCCTTATTGCTACTTGTATTGTAGCAATATTGTATCCTTCCAAGTAGAATGTAAGCCTTCTGAAGACAGGACCCTGCCTTCTAAAATATTATTGTATCCCCAGTGCCAAGCATGGTACCTGGCACATAATTGGTTCTTGCTAAATCACATCATAGATTTAGAGTTGAAAGGAGTCCATCAAGTCCAACCCCCCTCATTTTACAGATAAGGAAACTGAGACCCAGAAAAATTAAGTAACTTGCCCAGGATCAAACAGCTAGCAAGTGTCAGAGGTGGACTTTGAATCCAGGTCTTCTTGATTACAAGTAGCACTCTATCCAGGGCACTTATTGAAATGAATTGAATTCTTCTTCAATTTGACATGTTTGTCATGTTCCCTTAATGTGTTTTCGTCAGGATCAGAATTCCCCACTCCCTCAACCATGCCTCAGTATTCCAGACCTCTAGTTGTCCTGGCTGCCTTCCCCTCAAAGCAGTCGGGTTTGTCAACACTTACAATATGGTGGCCAGAACTGAACAATAGATTTTAGGTTTAGAATGTGTTTTCTACCAACTCCCTGTGAGGTAGTAGGAGCCTTATTACCCCATTTCTCAGATCACAGAACCATAAGATTATAGATTTAGAGTCTGAAAGGACCACAGCCCCATAAGCCCAATCCTAAATAGGAAGATGGGCTAAATGATTTGATCTAGACCACATAAATTCAAATCCAAATACCTATTATCTATGTGACCTTGGGCAAGTCACTTCACCCTGTTTGCCTTGGTTTCCTCATCTGTAAAATGGGCTGAAGAAGGTAATAGCAAACTACTCTAGGATCTTAGCCAAGAAAATCCCAAATGGGATCACGAAGAGCAAGATACAATGAAAGGACCAACAGTAGCAAAGATGGTACAAGTAGCAAGTGACAGAGGCAGAATTCAAACCCAGGTCCTTTGCCTCTAAATGCGGCATACTTCTCACTGTGACAGAGACAGAGAAAGCTTGTGTTATTTGTCCAAGGTTATCCAGTTAGTGTTAGAGTCAGAATTCAAACTCAGGTTTCTGCCTCTAGGACCGGTAAGCACCCATTTCATTGCATCCCCTGCCTCTCAAATTTTTAAAAGTGAAGAAGAAAGAACCAAACACAAGAAGAGACCATTTGTAATTTTGATGGATTTGTTTTTTGCCTCTGATTTCTTGGTCTCTCAAGCCCTCTGACCTCACTGCTAATGAGAAACATACTCATCCCCAGGGGAAGAGGCAGACCCCCAGGGTGATAGCCCATCCATCCTAGGAGGTTGGCAGAAAGTGAGACAACCCTCTAGAGAGATGAGGACTAGTGATTGTTAATGAAAAACTGAAAGTGAATTGTCTCTCCTTCTGACCTGGCAAAAACTAGTTTGGATCTGGATTCATCTGGTGTGGTAGGTGAGGATTCATTGACAGTGTCAAGAGAGGCCCCTCATGCTTCCCACTAGGCCACATGTGTTAGTTAATTGAGACTGGCCCCTCCCCAAGCCCATTCCTTGGCTGGGTTGGTGGGAGGATGGGGGTGGGGAAGAGAAAGGAGGAGAAGAAGGAGTGAGGGGCATGTGGAACACAGAGACAGTGAGAAAGTGAAGGTTATGCTCTCCCCATCTAGGCTGGGACCCAAGCCCAGGCTCCATCTGAGTGAGATTCAGTGCCTCTCATTTCAATGTCAGCTCGATTTCACGGACTCGGTCCCCATGAGTTCCAGAATTCATTTCCGATTCCCGAAAAACTATGACATCTGTTTTTACAGTGTACAAGGCAGTAGTATAGGGGGGAAGAATGCTGGGTTAGGAGGCAGAGCATTTGGGTTCAAATCTCCCTTCTACTGCTTGTTCTTGGGGTCTCTGAGTCTCAGTTTCCTCATTTGTAAAATTATAGGGTTGGATTAGGTCTTTTCTAGCTCAGAATCTATAAACTTGTGGGGAAAAAAGGGACTGTATAAGAACATTAAACAAAACAGTTTACAAGTCAATGAGGCATTGCAAAGGAAAGCCAAGAAAACAGATTTAGCCCTAGCTGGCGCTATCGTATGGCATGACCTAGGTCGCGTCTTGGCGGTTTCTGTTTCCTCATTTAAAAAATGCAAACAATGCTGACTTTCTTGGGTTGCAGTAAAACTCCAATGAGACAATTAATGGGGAAAGTGTTTGGAGAAGAGTTAAATCCAAAAGTAAGGACCCTCATAATTTAATAAGTGATGGCCAAGGTTAGGGGTTAGTCTCTTAGAAGGGTTAAAACTCAGTCTTCACCTAGGGTTGGGGCTTAATCTGTAGATAAAAGACTGGTCTATGGTGGGGTTTAAGGGTTAATCTGGGGCCAGGGTTAGGGAATCAGTTTGTGACTGGAGTTAGAATCCAGTCTTTGGCCAAGGTTAAAGGTCAATATATGGCTAGGGTCAGTCTGGGGTTGGATTTAGAATTCAGTCTATAGCACTGCCTTTTTGGGCCAAATAGAATAAATCTAATTTCTCTTCAGATGGTAGCCTTGAAAATATTTGGGGAAAATGAAATGACTCTCTCCCTAGTCTTTTCCAGCACTTTCTCATGTGGCATATGTATCTATATGTGTGTTGCCTATGTGCATATATACACTTGTGTGTATATACATATATCTGCATACACACATGTATGTATGTATTGTATGCATGTGAGTGTGTATGTATATGCCAGTCCGAGTGGAACAGGGCCAGTGAATAGTCCCTCTGTACTTTTAGCCTCAGTGAAATAGGGAGGTCCAGCCTTAAACACACACACACACACACACACACACACACACACACACACACATACACACACACACACACAAACACACACACACATAGACATGTATGTATGTGTATGAATGAAAGAGCTTTTGACCATCTCCATTTCTACTCTAGGCCAGTTAGCCTCATCTTAGACAACTTGATGGCTCCCTTGATCCTGGGGGCTCACCGTATTAATGACAACCTTAGTGAAGACACCAGAGTCACATACTCTGTGGCATCATAGGACACTGAAGCATACCAGACCCACTGTGATTCAGAATTCCTGAGTTTAATAGGTCAGGTGTGTGTTAGAGATAGCTCAGACCTGTCTGGGAGAGCCAGTTGTTAAATTTTCAGTGTGAACATCTACAGAGAGCTGGTTGTGAAATATTTACCTGCTATGGCCCTGTCCTCAAACACCAGCCTTCCTGTTAGGAGAGATTACAGAATTATACCACCAAGATGAGTGACTGTATATTTATAACAAGAGCTTTCTTTTTCTTTTCTTTTTTCACTGAGAGGGAGAGAATAAAGTGTTAGTTAAATGAAAAGAATTAAATTAGATTTTTAAAAATTGGGATCATAATTTTGTTGCTCAATGAACTAGCTTTCCCTCCCTGAGCATGTATTCCACATCTTCATCAGAGCTGCTGATAAATTATTGAATAGGAGAGGTCACAGTTCTGTCTGACCTCCCTCTTATCTTCCCACCACTCTGACCCCAGGTTAGATTAATTCACTATTCAATTTTCTTTTGGTGTGGTCTTTCAAGAAGTTATAAGTCTACCTTGCCATAACTATGATCAAATGGATCATCTTATACACAAATTAAATATATATATATATACATACATATATACATACACAGATATGTATATCCTAATGCCATATATATGTATATATGCATGAATGGATGTGTATATAGATAGATATTTTGATAAATAGTGTGTATATATCTATGCATATGTATACATGCATATATGTTCTGAGAGAATTTATCAAATATATTGACAAAGTTTATATATGCCATTCTATAACATTCTTCTGTTCTGACAGTATAAAGAAAGCAAATCAGATTAATCTGGCAGGATTTTGTTTCAGTAAACCCATGCTGTCTCCCAGTGATTACTGCTTCCCTTCCTAAGTGCTCATAGACAATCTGCTAAATATTCTGTTCTAGAAAATTTTTAGGAGCTATATTCAGCTCACCAGATTTTCAGAATCCACTTTCTCTCTTTTTTTGGAAATAACTATGATAATTGCCCACATCCAATCTTAGGCTACTTCTCTGTCCTTTCTTACAGATCGGTAACTGGAATTCAATAATCTCATCTCTAAATTCTTTCAGGAACCTCAGATCCATCTGGATCTGGTGACATTAACTTATGGAAGATGGTTAAGTACTTCCTTACTCTCTTCTCACCAATTCTGGTGTGACGTTCCCTCTTATCTATGTTTGTTTTAACCTTTCCATTCTGAAGTTCATTCTCCTCATCAGAGAAAGCAGAAGAGATGTAGGATTGAATATTTCAGCTCTTCAAATCTAATGCCCAGATTTGCCAAGCCCCATTTGGAAGAGAAAAGTGGGAGTGAATCACCACCATATGGAATTTCAATGTCTCCTTCAACACTCCAGATCAAGGAAGGAATGGAGAAAGCGTTGGCTTTCTGGAAGGAGATAGTTGTTGGCTGTTGGGGGTGGTGATGGGGAGGTGGCTGAGCCTGCAGTAAGAAGGCCCTACATCTTCCTTTTCACTGGCTATCTCCAAGAGGCCCAATTTGAATTCACAAAGATGAGTCTTTCTGACCCCCAAATCCAGCACTCTATCCACTACACCACCTACCTGCCCCAAGTGCCATAGGTACTTAGTATAAGACACCAAAGCATTATATAAATTTTAGTATTATGGCAGAGGGCAGGATGAAAAGGGGATACCTGCTAATTCAGTTTGAAACACAGAACATGTAAATGGCAGATAAAACTGATAGACTGTGGTCAAATTGTGAGAGACCTTGAAATCCAAGATCAAGACATGGACTGTATTTAGCAAAGGAGAGGAATGAATGTTTTGGAGTATAATTTCATGATTGGAACAAAGTAGGAAGCAACAGGGTGACCTTGTGGACAGAGAGGGCTTGCATCTGACTCCTGACTGAACCTATAGTCACTTCACTGCTAAGATTTACTCATTAGCAAAAGAAGGGGGCAGATTAATGAATTTCCAAGTTCCTAAGTCTAGTGGTAGCTCCACAATCCCAGTCAGTCTTGGTAACTCCTCACTTCTCACCCATGCCCTGAGAAGTGGTCCAGGTGGGACACCTCTACTTCATGTTGCAGATGTTTTCTTCTTTTTTGCCAGATTTCTTTCTATCAAGTTATCCTAACAGTAAAGGGAACACCAATGACCTGAAAGAATGCCATGGAGTTCTATTTCTGAGGGTGTTTGCCCTGAGATGCCAGATGCCATGGGAACCATGTCTAGAATTGGTAGTACAATAATCTAGCTAAAAGCTTGCTTTGTGGAAGATGGAGTACCCATCTTTTGTGACCCCAGAGAGCAAAATGAGGACCAACAGTATGGAGGTGGAATAAGGGAAGAGAGCTGGGAGGAGTCAGAAAGATTCCAGCATTCAGAACTGTCCAATAGTAGAACAATGAGCTTTGTGAGGTGTAATGATGCTGGTCATGGGAGAAATTGAATATCCTCTGGTCAAAGATGCAGGTTTTCCTATCTTGAGCAAAAGCTGAATTAGTTTTCTAAAGCATCTTCCACCATATTGGAAGATCCCATGATGCTAAGAATCTATAGATCTAGTAGCCTGGGATTCTATTCCTCAGGAAAGGCAGTATAGCACAGTGGATAGAGAGCTGGCCTCAGAACTAAGAAGATCTTAATTCAGGACCTACTTCTGATACATATGGACTCTGTGACCTCTGGCAAGCCACTTGATGTCTCCATATCCCAGACACTGTAAGTAGAGAAGATGCTGATCTGTATTGGTAAAGGGAGTTTCTCCCTGGGAACTTCTTATACCAATGAAATTACAGACCTATTCCAAAAACAAAATGAAATTCCCCAGGAACACAGCTACAAATTTGTGAAGTGGGGGGGGGAAAATCCCAACTAAAAACCTCTGTGTTGAGTCCTAGGTTCTAGTCTTAGCTTTGCCAGAAACCTACTATTTGATTTTAGGGAATCTTCTTTCCTTTGAACCTGGGTTTTCCCATTTGTATAAGCCAGGGGTCTGGTCTAAATGAGCCCATCAAATTTTTCCATTCTGTGATTCAAAAGATCTCTTCAAGTAGGGTGTGTTTCCCTTTCTGGGAAGTCTTCCATTTATGACTAATGGTTTAGTGTTGACCATTGTCTATTTCTATCACTGCTTGTGGATAGGTTCCTGAACTTGGAGTCCAGAAGATGTAGCTTCAAATTCTTTCTTGGGCACTTTCCTCATTCTGCGACCCTGGGCAAGTTATTTAACTATTCTGTGCCTCAGTTTCCTCATCTGTAAGATAATGGGGTTGGATGTCATAGTTTGAAGATCTTTTATATCTCAACATCTATCATCCAATGACTCTAAGTTCTTACCTGAAGTCACCTGCTCATTGGCAACATAGATAACAGATTTGGAAAAATGTATAGATAGCACTTTTATAGGATACTAGCACTAATGATTCTCCATCATAGAGTAAGTGAAGCATCAGGTCCAATTTATTTTTTTCCCAAGGAAGTGCTCTGGCATCTCTCCACCCCACCCCTAGTTAGAGCCTCCAAGGTAAGATCTCATTTCAGCCCCTTTTTCTGCTCCCATCTGGACACAGAACTTGCCAGTGGTCTGAGTAGGAGATCAAGCTGAGATTTGAACTCCTAACCTCTGAAACAGCTGAAGTTCCCTGCTGAGTCCCTGTGGCCCCAGGCCCACTCCCATGACACATTTCTGAACAGGAGATGGGCTTGCCTGTTTGGAAAGGTTGGCTGGCTGGACTTCAGGGCTTTTGTGCCTCAGAAAGCATGAGGAGAGCAGGTTCCCAGAGGAGACTGCCAATTTTCTCCTCTATTAAAAAAATTCCTGTTTCCATCCATTTCTCTCACATCATGCTGCTCAGATGTTCTCACAAGCTGAGGACATGCGGGAAATGTCTTTCCTGTGTTCCCATCCCCATGGCAGACACTCCATTAGCACCACTGTTTTAAAGCTGGAAGAGACTCCAAAGGCATATAGATCAATTCTCTCATTTTACAGGTAAAGAAGCTGAGGCCCAGAGAGGTTAAATGACTTACCCAAAGTCACACAGGGAGCATGCATCAGAGGTGGAATTTGAACTTGGGTCCTGACAGTGACCTTTCCAGGCAGGGTTGGCCTTACGAAAAAGCAGAGAAGACAGCTGCCAATATGGAGTGATGTGATGGGTGATGAGAATCTGACCCCTGCACCCTCCAAACCCCTGACACCCACCAAAATGCTTCTCAGGGTTTGGTGCTTTATCATCTTGTTATAGGCCTGAAATTCCATTATTATCAGTGGAATTATTGTCAGCCTATTATTAGAGGATGGAGCTCCAGGCACATGAAGTCAGGAAGATCTGGTTAGATCCAGTCTCATACATTTACTATCTATGTGACCTTGGGCAAGTCACTTAACCTTTGTCTGCCTCGGTTTCCTCATCTGTAAAATGGGGATGATGATACTAGTAGCTATCTCCCAAGGCTGTTGGGAGGGGGGATCAAATGAGATCTTAATTGTAAAGCATAAAGCACATCGAAAGCATTATATAAATGTTAGCTATCATCATCATCATCATCATCATTTCATTTCTTTGGACTCAACATTGCTCTCCCTAAGAGTCAAGCATTCTCTTTTATCCTATGAAGCCCCCTGGAAGGAGGAGACCCTCAGCCCATCTCTGAGGGAATGAGTGGATCTCCTGTGTTCTACCTTGAGGGAAAACAGCATAAGGTTTGGCAAAGGGTATGATGGAGATAGATGTCATTGACTGAATTTTAATTGCAGGAGAAGCATTTTAATTCCCGTGGGAGTGCACAAGGTCTCCCTGTGTCATGTCTGCACTATTGTGCCAGCCTCTTCAGCTGGTCGTCCTCCCGTCTGTGTCTCCTCGACAACCCTTCCTTCTGGGTTAACCTTCCTAATGTCCACGTCTGGTCACCTCACTCTCTTTGCTCTTTACTAGTCTTTTATATTTTCCCATTGTTTGCTGGGGAAAAAAAATAAACACACAACATGAATTCCTCAACCAGACACGTAAGGCCCTCCACAAGTGAGTACCAAGCTACTTTTCCCCAGCATCTGTTTCCCTTTTTCTCTTTAGAGCCAAACCATACCTCTTAGCATTGCCTGACAGCATCCTAGAAATTCCTTTTGTTTATATCATTCCCTCCACCTGAAATCCTCCCTGATCTTTCCCTATCTGATTCTTAGCCAAATCCAAGACTTCTTCCATTAAGACTTTTTTGACCATCCTCTGCCAGAGATGTTTTCTTTCTCTTCTGAAACCTTCTGTGGTCACACCCTTCCACTGACATTTTCAACATTCTGCCTTGTACTGTTATTATGTGTGCTCTGGCCTCACCCCGCTTTCTATACTAGGGACTCCCAGGGGTCAGGGATTGCTTTTAATTCATCTCTGTAGCCTCCAGAGTGCGGTGCTTTGAACCCAGTGGGCACTCAGTAAATGTTTGTTGAATTAAGGGGGGAGGAAGGGGGAGCCAGTACACATGGTTCTATATAGGTCAACCACACTAGGAGAGAAACAAAGTGTGTAAAATCTGAGTATGAAGTTTGGCTCAGATTTGGATGCTGGTTAGAAGACCTGGTTCAAATTTGAGCTCTGCTCCTTACTAATTGTGTGATCCGGGCAGAATGTTTCACTTGCTCAGGCTTTAATGTGTATGATGATGAGACTGGATTATTCTGATGACCTTTAAGGTCCCTGCCAGCTCCAAAGACTATGACATCATGGTACTATTAAAAACCTTTCTCCTTTTCTTTCCAGTCCTCCAGAGTATAAAATTCTATTTTGCCTCATTTTACTTCTAGGTCCAAAACCCATTTAGCACCACACATTGTTATGGAGTAAATTTTTATTTTTGTTTAGGGTATAATTTTGTGTCTTTTTTTGAACTGTAGCTTTAAACAAAGTTTTAGGGGGAAAAATCCAACCATAAAGTGACCTCTCCCTAGTCATCATTATTAGAGGGAAAAAATTTGAGATGGTAATTCCTAGGAGTACCTCTAGGGCAAGAGTTTTATTCCCCAAAACAGGAATTATTGATTCTGTGCCCTAGAACTTTTAGGGTCTGTTCCTAAACCAGGTCAGGTCAACTCCTTTCTCCTACCCCAGAGAGTGTCCAACAGGAAAGAATCTGGGATATCCCAGAAGTCTTCCTTCTTTACTACTGTTGCTGTTGAATCATTTTTCAGTTGAGTCTGACTCTCCATGAGCCCATTGGGGATTTTCTTGATAGAGACTCTGGAGTGGTTTCCCATTTCCTTCTCCAGCTCAGTTTTACAGTTGAGGAAACTGAGGCAAACAGGGTTAAATGATTTGCCCAGGGTCACACAGTTAGTAGGTGTCTGAGGCCAAGTTTCAATTCAGGAAGAAAAGTCTTCCTGACTCCAGATCCAGTGCTCTATCCACTGGCCCACCTAGCTGCCCACTAACATGACCCAAACAATCTGGTTTCTTTATGGAGATGATTGAAAACACACCAGGACCTTTGTAATGTGGCTTTCTAGCTTTTCTTATTGTTACTATTATTTAAAATCAATTTTCATTCTTTTCTTTCAGGCAAATGATCTTTTAAAAATTTCTACCAATAACATCCAATATAATAATAAAGTGATGGTAAATCTTGGAATTCAAATCTTGTGGATTTGAAAGGACTATATTTGACAGAGGAAGTGTTTGTTCTTGATCTTCATTAAGGAGAACTAGAGTAGAGAAGCCTCTGACCAGGTAATTGGTGGGGTAACATTGAGCTACGTGATGGGAGCTCCCTGAGAAAATGGATTAGAATTTTGTAGGCCCATGACAATGGCTGTCAAATGTCCCAATATGGAAAATAGGACCTATTCTATTATACTGAATAATAATATGTTAGCAGCTGGTACCAATGAGAGAGGGCTGGATTGGAAGTTGGAGAACCTGTATTCAAATCCTCTCTCTGCCACTTGTTGCCTGGGAGACCTTGGGTAAGTCACCTAATGTCTCTCTGGTCCTTAAATTCATCTGTAAAACTAGACTAGAGGGTTTCTAAGTCCATAATCCTATGAAAGGGGTTTCCTTACAACCACAACTTGAGATAGGTAGAATGAATATTATCATTTCTGTGGATGTATAGGAAGGTAAGCTTCTTGAGGACATCTTTGGCTTCCTATCTCCTAGCAGAGTGCCTGGCATTTGGATGCCTCTTAGTAACTCTCTGCTGGTTGATTTTTGGTTGATTCAATCTTGTCTGAGCGAACTGAGGCTTAGTAAGCTTAAATATTTTTCACTTAGACACAGTCAGGAGGAGTCAGAGTATGGGGAGTGGGGAAGGTAGGGAGGGTAACAGAGAGAGAGACAGAGAGACATAGACAGAAACAGACATGGAAAGACACACACACACACATATAGAAACATAGACAGAGAAACAGAGAAAGAGATAGAGACAGAGAGACAGAGACAGAAAGAGACAGAGACACACAGAGACACACAGACAAAAAGAGAGACAGAGGTAGATCCAGATATGTAAATACCATCTGTTTGAGGAAACCTTCCCATGGAAATTCTCTCCATGAACGCAGATTGTACCTTCTATAACATAGAATTTACAATCTGAGATATTTGCCAAGGGGCACTGAGAAGTTAAATACCGGGTCCCTGGTTTCTCATTAGGGGCAGAATTTGAACTCTTCTTGGTACAGAAGCTAGCCGTATTGTCCAATAGGAATTATAATTTTATTTATCATAGGAGGAGGGACTGGACCTGTGATCTAATTGGCATAAAGAGCTCCAAAATAAGAAAAATCCCTCTACCAAGGAAGGTGAGGATGTGCTCTGCATCTGCTAGTCAGAAAGAGCGGTCATGAGCACTGAGAGCTTAAGTAATCTGCCTACCATCACACAACCAATCTATATCAGAGAGAGCACTTGAACCCTGGTTTCTCTCTCTTTTTCAAAGGCCAGCTCTCTACCCACTATACCACACTGACGCTCATAGGATAAGTTTATAGTATTGTTTATTTAGCTGCTTACTATTCAGTGAACCTTCATTCAGTTTATCACCAGGGGCCATCCAGGAAAGTACACCTCAAGTACCTCCTCCTGGAGCAGAAAGCCACCCATGGCCATAAAATGGAATTGCTGCCGGGTGTGATGCCCAGCCAGAAAGGCCACAGCACATCAGTTCATAGATCTTGAAATAGAAAGGACATCAGAGACCATCTAATCCAACCCTCACTTTTTATAGATGAGGAGACTGAGTCCTAAGGAAGTAGAATGACTTACAGTTGGAGGTAGAATTTGAACTCAGATCCTCTGTCTTGAAATTCAGTATTCTAGGTGGAGAAATCAGGCTTATCACCAGAGCATTAGCTAGCATGTACTGAAATGTTTTGGTTACAGGAACACAAGACAGAGTAGAATAGTGTGAGTTCCATCATAGAAGGTGGATAAAAATAGATAAAATCCCCTCTCCTTGGAGTATTAGGGTTTTGTTTTATGATGATTCTTAGAGCACAGTAAGTTCTTAGTGAATGCCTGCCCATTGATTCATTCACAATGGAATTATATCCAGTATTTTCATTGCTACTCAATATTAAATAATGATATTTATAATATGGTATAAGGTACCATACATGGTACCTTAAATGCCTTACATGACAATTTATATAGGGAGAAGGAAAGCATGTAGATTTCTGTGATTTTTTTTTCAGCCTGGCTAATCCCTTGGAGAGCTGGAAGTCTGCTTCCAGATGGCCCTGAGTCCTCATTCACAAATTGGCTTCTGGACACTCTTGCTTTGGCTACCTCTCCCAGATTGCCTCCAGGCTTATTATTCCAGGCTTCTGAACCTATGAACAGATAGGAAATATAAAAGCAAGGCTCATTTTCCCCAAATTTCTAAAAGAGGAATTACTACTCCCATTTCTCAGATGGGATAACTGACATCTGGGGAGATAGGCTCAAATTGCTTCCCTTCTTCCACTTGTGAATTCACAGATTTTCTAGAATCTCCAAGTTTCTCCAAGTCACCTGAAGGGCAGTGGGAGCACAGGAAAGAAGTCAAGGTCTTTACACAAGGTGTTTGTAATTGGGAGAATGGCAACTTTCTAAGGTTTATGAAGGGAGGTTATTCTAGAAATTGGTGTGACACTGTGGTGAAATGGAAAACATTGGCAGTCACAAGACCTGATTTCAAATCCCACTTCTAACTACCTGTGTGATCTCAGACAAGTTCCTCAACTTTTTCTGAGTCTTGGTTTTCTCATATGGGTTGAACTCTAAGTTCCTAAGATGTTGGTTATGGAGAATTGTTAGAGGGAAATCTAATCCAACAAGTAAGGCTCTCTTTTAGGCACAAATATACCAAGAGAAAAATGAGGAAAAGTGTCTTTTTCAGGGAGCTTAAATTTTGATATAAACCTGGAAATACATAAGTTAATATAAGAAAATTTTAGAAGTGATACATAGTTAACAATATATGTGTCAGCATTTCCCTCCTGTAACATCCACAACTTGCTGTGGCCAAAACATTTCAATCCTGGTTGTGCTTACAAACCCACTTCCTCCACATAGAATAATGCCTCTGGAGTCAAAGGACCTGGGTTTAAATCATACCTATGACTGACACTTGCACCACTTTCTTTTGGCCTCAGTATCCTCATCTGTGAAATTAGCAGCTTGAACTATAAATCCTGAAAGGATTTTGGTAGGAAGTCAGCTGAGCCTCAAAGAAAAGCAAGGATTTTAAGAAGGGAAGAAAGATGAGGAGAAAGTACTTTTCATGCACAGAGGAGAATGGAGGAATAAAAGTCCAGAGGAGGGAGAAGAGACCCTGAACTCAGAAATCTCAAAGAAGCTGGTTTGGTTGGAATGTGGAGTGTGTGAAGATGAATAGTATGATGTAAAGGTAGATTGAAGACTCGCAGAAAGGCTTTAAACACTGTGTTTAGGAAGGTTTATTTTTATCCTAGAGTCATAAGGAGCCACTGAAAATTCTTGAGGGAGAGTGACATGATGAGGTGCCTGTGCCTTCAGAAGATTATTTCAGCAGCTATATGGAAACTGGATTGGAGAGGGGAGAACTGGAACCCGGGACGGTGTATTTCTTTTCAGTAGGAGGTGATAAGGGATGTACCGAAACCCAAATGTTGTCTGTATGAGTGGAGAGAAAGGGACCATATCAAGATTATTTTTTGGGGGGGAGGAAAAGAGTAGAGAAGATATAATAAAAGAGAGGAAAGGTTAATAGAGAACCAAAGCCAGGGGTCTCAGTTCCTGGTCAGTTGCCTTAGCTTTCCCACCCTTTTCCTCCAGACCTCACATCCTCAGCCCCTATCTTGGTCCCTCCTCCTGCTGATTCCTACTCCATCAAGTCTGGCTGTTCCCTTCTCCACAAATCAGGCAGTTTTATGGGCTGTAGAAACACTCCAATTGTTCACTCAATTACCCTGAGTGGAATGAATATATTCATCTCTCTCTTAACTCCAGTTAGAGACTCAGGCTCCCCTCCCCCATGCTAGGGTTGGCGTTAATAATGCAGGTTCAATAGATATATTATTTTTTTAAAAGAACGACCCCAGGCGGCTCGTAATTTCTCTCAGTTCCAGCTTTCCCTCCCCCTCTCTCCCCTCCCTCCTCCCTCCGAGAGCACAAGTTACAAATGACATGTGCTAAGTTGCTTCCCTCCCCCACATCAGGCCAACAGCTGCTTAAAATTTCTCTTATGATAATGCCAGTCGCCCCTGATTAATATTGATTTTTCCTTTTCCCCTTTTCTTTAGAAAGATTCTCTCTCCCACTGGTCCTTGCCTGAGCAAACTCAATCAGGCCCCAGGCAGGAACCACTTCCATCGGCTAATGCAGTGAGGGCCTCTCAGGGAGAAAGGAAGGAGAGAAGAAGGAAAGGGAGGGAGAAAAGAGGAAAGGAAGGAATTAGAAAAGGAAATAAGGAGAGAGAGGGGGAGGAAATGAGGGAGAGAAAGAAAGGAGGAAAGGGAGGAAAGGAAGGAGGAAAGAAAAGAAGAAAGGAAGGGATTAGAGAAGGAGAAAAGGAGGGAGGGAGGAAATGGGGAAAGGAGGGAGGGAAGGAGAAAAGGTGAAAGGGAGCCTGTTTCTTATTCTCTCCCCCCCCACCCTTGCCCAGTGACAGCCGCCTCCAGCTTAAACACGTTCTGCCCCAGGCTTCCCCAGTGCTGGTTAAAAGCTACCTGAGGCTTTCTCTTTGTAGAAACGATTTTCTTTTATAGAAAACCAACAAAGGCTCTGTCAAGATATTTCTCATCGCTTAGCAAGGGAGACTGTCAGCCTCGGAGTCATGCAGGAAAAGGGAGGGGAAAGGGAGTGTGGGGGGGAGGGTGATGAAGAGAGAGAGAGAAGGAGAAAGAGGGAGGAGGAGAAGGGAGAGAGGAAGAGGGAAGGAGAGGAGAGGGAAAGGGTCTGGGGGTGGGGGTTTTCCTCAACTTCAGTACCAGCTTCAGTAACAACGCAGCGGGGGAGCTGCGAGGCTCGGGCGACGATTTGTCGCGCTTGCAAAAGGCAATCAGCCTAATGCCCTGTAATTACCCGCCCGGTAGGTCACCTCGAGCGAGTCAGGGAGCACTGAGCCAGCCTCAGCCCCAGGGAACCCAAATCCGGGCTCCGGGAAGCAGGCAAGTGATGGCGGCCCTGCCAGTCTGGGTCGGGCCAGCTGTTCCGTGCCCATTCCGTTCCCGCCAGTTCAGTTCACTTCAATTAATTTCAATTCAATTCACTTTATTTAAATTCAAATCAATTCAATTCACTTTGTTGTAATTCCATTCAGAACAATTTATTTTGTTTCAATTCAAGCTAATTGTTGGTTTTAACTCTTTTCCTTCCAGGGCAAATTAACTCCAAGTATTTCCAACCAATTTCATTCAGCTCAGTTCAGTTCAGCCTGGCACATAATTCATTTCACTTCGTCTTCAGTCCAATTCAGTTCAGTTCAGTCCAATTTTGTTTAGTTAAGTTTATTTCCATTCAGTTCAGACAATTCAGTTCGATTCATTTCATTCAAGTTCAATCCAATCCAGTGCATTTCAGTCGGTTCCTTCAATTCGATTTAACACAATTTAGTTTCAATTCAGTTTGGTTCAATTCCACAAACATTTATTGTGTATTTGAGAGCAAAGCACTATGCAGGGGACCAGGGACTAATGACATGTATGCAAGCATCTGAACTTTGCCCCCAGGGAGCTTATTGTCTATTAGAGAGAAAAGACCAACCCCAATTACTGTGACACACAATATGAGGTGTGTGGTCTGATGAGAGAATGGTCACTATTGACAGGAGACATCAGGAAAGTCACCCTAGAAGAGTTAAGCTTGAAGACGTCAGTAAGAATTCAATAGAAAAGGCTGGTGGGCATTTTATGTATAGGAAATGTCTATCTAAGGCATGGCATTAAGGGAGGGGGGGCAGAAAAAAATTAGCTGGCATAAAGTGTGTGGGCAGGAGTAGAAAGAGAAGTTGGCCCATGTGTGGAAGTACCAGTAGTACTTGGTTGGGCCAGAAGCATGGGACATCCATGGGATTGTAAAAGTATAATTGGCAGGATTTGGCAATTACTTTTATATGAGATATGAGAGAGAGAAAAGAAACTCAGATTAGCAAATTAAGGTATAGGACCGGGATGCCTTATCTTTCAGCCAGGGACTAGGAAGAACAGAAAAGTGACTTGGAACTTCTCTGGGGTGCATTTCCCAGGTCTCCCCATTGGGCTGCTCCCTTCTCCAATCTATGGAGTTGAGGAAAGAAAAGGAAATGAAAAGGGGCAGAAGAAGTCACATAGATGTATTTTGTATTTAAAAAAGAAATATTTTGTGTGTTTTCCTAACTCTGCTACCCACTGTCCTTTTCCAAAAGAATATAAGCTTCTTGGGGGGTGGGGACTGTTTCACTTTTTATATCCCCAGACAGTACCTTACACATAGAAGGTTCCTAATAAATGTTTCTTGATTGCTTGATTGGTGTATTCAGATGTCCCACTATCAGGTGATGTGGTCACTACTGACTGATGGATGAAGCACCAGCCTAGCATTTTCATGCCTGAGGCAGATCAAGCTCCCATGCCTTTCTGTGGTTTCTCCCAAGCTTGGTTTTCTACACCCAATTAGGTTTTCAACCAGCATTTATTTTTGGCAGTTCTCAAATTGCTGCCCATGGTCATCTTGGGATTCACTTGCAAGGTTTGCTGCCAGGGGAAGCCTGGGGTTTAGATGTCTGGACTGTGCCAGCCAAAGTCCATGTGATCCTGTGCACTGGGAGCAAGGTGAGCTGGGCATTACTAGGCAGTTGATGGGTGTAGAGGATTAATTGACCTATTGCTTTGAGACGAAGCACTGGCAAGCTGAGGTGGGCACAGAGTATAGGAGAGTAGGACTACAGAGGAGTAGAGATCCAGCACTCTCTAGTAAGCTCCTCCAGATGTTATTGGGTTAACAGCCCCCTCCCTTGCTACCACCAGTTTCAGTCTGACTTCCAAGGACCCCATCTCCCCTAATCACTAGGTCTTAGAATGGCCAAAGCAGAAGCAGCTCTCCCTTGCTTAAATCCAATTCACTGGCATCACCTTACTGACATCATGGTCCTCTTAGAGAAGGAAGGGCAAACACCAGGGTCTTAGAACAAATGAACTTTTTCCTCTTAATTCACTGGGAACAAAGATTGAATTTTTTCAAAAAGGACTTGATGGTGATTATAAGATAGAGGGAAAAAAATAAATCGGAGAACACAGACCTGACTAATTTCATTTTGGAACATGGAAATCTTGTCTTAAATATCCCTAATCTAACCACAAAGTCTCACCCAAATGCCAAGAAAGAGGGTTACCTTGTTCCTATCTGATCTCAATTTGAACTCAGCCTCTACCATTCTTATGCACCAATCACTAAGGCTGGTTAGCATCATCCTTAGTGCAGGGCTGACCCTGTCCTTTGGTCTGACCTTGCCACAGGACAGTCACCATGATATTACAGACACAACCTGTTGAAGATCATTGATCTAGAAAGCATCTTAAGATACTGAGTCCAAAGGATGCTTGTCAGTTGGGGCATGGCTGAACAAGTTTTGGTACATGATTGTAATGGAATATTACTGTGCTGTAAGAGATGGTGGGCAGACAGATTTCAGAAAACTTTGGAAGTGATGCAAAGTGAAGTGAACAGAACCAGGAGAACATTGTATGTAGTAACAGCATTACTGTATGAGGATCAACTGTGAATGAGTTAGCTGTTCTCGGCAATACTATGATCTAAGACAATTCCAAAGGACACAAGATAGAAAATGCTATCCACCTTCAGAGAAAGAACTAATGAAGTCTGGATACAAATCAAAGCACACTATTTTTCACTTTCTGTGTGTGTGTGTGTGTGTGTGTGTGTGTGTGTGTGAGTTTCCTTTGGGTCTGCGTCTTCTTTCACAACATGACTAACATGGATTGAACATGTATAATCTATATAAAACTGCTTACTATTTCAGGGAGGGAGGAAGTGAGGGAGGGAGAGAAAATTTGAAACTCAAACAATTTTTTAAATGAATGCTAAAAATTGTCCTTACATGTAACTGGGGAAAAATAAAATATCATGAAAAAGATGCTGAGTCCAATCTGTTCATTTTATAGGTGTAGTGTGCATGTATGATAATGACAATTCTATGACAAGCAAGGAATTGTTAGTTCCCAGATTGGAATTCCTATTGTCCACTCAGAGTTGGCCTGATTCTGATTTGGCTGGAAGACAGGGAGCAGGGAGTTAGGGGACAATCTTTGTCTCTGTGTGAACTGGCTGAGAGGAACATACTCCTCCTTTTCAGTCTGCTTTTCCAGATCTTCATCCAGGTCATGCCCATAAACCATGGGTATTCTCCAGGGCTCAGCCCTGGGTCTTTATTCCTTTAGATTTTCTTTCTTGTTATCTCATCAGCTCTTACAGATTTCCTAGATCTATATATTTGGCCCTAATATCTCTCCAGCTCCAGGCCTGTTGGACATCATAAACTCAATTCCTGTAGTTATTTCAAACTCAACATGTTTAAAAAAGATTTCATTCTTTCCATTCTCTCCAACCCTTTTCCTCTTCTGAACTTTTCCATTATTACCAGGATATTCTCAGTCACCTCAGATTTGCAGCCTTGGAATCATCCTTAAGTCCTCACCCTCACTCACCCCAACATAGCCAATTCACTGCCAAATATTATAATATGAGGAGCTAGGTGGTGCAGTGGATAGCCCTGAAGTCAGGAACACCTGAGGATCAACTCTAAAGTCCAGAGGCATAGAGAGCTCTGCATAACCTGGTCCTTCCCTAGTCTTTCCAGTTTCTTTACATTTCACTGCCCTTTATGCAGTCAGTATAGTTATCTATTTGCTGTTACATGCACAGACAAGACTCCATCTCTGCCCCTTTGTTTTGGCTGGTCTCCATGTCTGGAATGCTCTTCCTCCTCACCCCCACCTGGTTTCTCTGGCTTCCTTCAAACCTTGACTAAAATCTCACCTTTTTCAGACTCTTCTTTGTCTCCTCACTCTTCTCCCGCATCTATCTGATAAGTTCCTTGGGAGATGGGGGGAATTTGTTTGGTTTTCCCAATCCCCCAAAAACAGTCATCCTGAAGAGGAAAGAAAGAGGGGACAAGATACTAGCTTCTTTGCAGTCTTCTTCCTTTTCTCCATGTAGTATAGTGGACAGTGTTGGAGTTGGAGTCAGGAGGACCTACGTTCTAATCCTGTCTCTGACATTCCATTTTATAGATAAGGAAACTAGGCCCAGAGATTAGCCTTGCCCAAGTTGTAAGTGACAAAAACAAGATCTGAGCTCAGGGTTTCTGACTCCAAATCCAGGACTTTTTCTACTCTAAGATGCTACATTCAGACGCATATCAATATGCTCATGTACCCATGTATGTATTCACATAGTCACACTTATACATATACAAACACACACATACCATGCACATTCATCTATACACATAGATATAGTGACATACAGAAACATATATACTTATACAAACCTATACAGAAATACATATGCCATATATATTCTAGATGAAATATGTAGTATGTACAAATATATACTCTATATAGTATATGTATTATATATTATATATAAATATATACTATATACACATATATCTATATAGTATATATAACTATGTACAACATTTTATATACAAATATATACTGTATATCATATATAATAAATACAAATACATACTACATGTTATATATACTACATACAAATAATATATACTATATTCAAATATACCATAATAATACATGATGAAATATAGACACTTACATAATCTGCACCCACAGATTCATTTTCATCCTTCTAGCCCACGGTAACATCTATATGGACACATAGATACACCCACTGAACTCTTCAGTTCTATCTGTGCTCATCTCCCTAAAGCTATGGTGGCCAAAGGAGGAAGAGGCCAGAGGGATGACTGATATATGAAGCAAGATTTTAAAAACCCAGATGAGTAATGGGATGTTTAATAAGTGCCTCTACAGATGGAGTGGGGTGGGGATGTTAATGAGGGCTGAGGGCCAAGAGCAGACCACAGACACAGAGCAGAGCCAGGACCACCAGGAAGCAGAGAAGTTGGGGAAGAAAATAACATGTGAGGGTAACCCTTCCATGCTTTCTCCATCTCTACGGAATTACTTTGGGAGGGGGAGGGATAGCCCTTTGATCTCCTCTGGAAGAGGAGCTCCAGGATGGGCAAGGCAATCCACTTCAGAGTGAGTCTAGGCTGGGTGACCTTCCTCTGGGGTGGGGGCAGAGATTAGCTGCTCCCAAGGTCAATGAAGGGAGCCTGCTCTCCCCTCATCTCTGCCTCTCAGAATCTCTAGCTTTTTTTTTATTACTGTTCATTTTCATCATTTTCAAAGAGGACCCATGATATCATGGGGTGATGTCTTGACTTGCTCTTGAGTTAGATTTAAGCGAGGCAGAGTTGTACAAAATCATCAGCCTCCCTCTCTTTTTCAGAGTCATTGAAGTCCAGTGGCAGGACAATTATCGATGTAGTGGTCGACTTTGGCATTTTCAATGCCTGACCAAGCTCTAAGCCCTCCACAGTGCCTACTTCAGCCATTTTCATGGCTCTTGGAATAAATTGTCCTCAACCACCCATTCCATTAGGAGGAGTCTTCAAATGCTTGGCATAGGCATCCCCCTAACTCACTCATGGGCCTGAGGTCCCTCAGTTGTCCTCAACCTGACTTAGAGCATCTGCCAAGATGGTTTAACTGAAGTATGGCCACTCTACTTGAAACAGCTTCTTGGAGTCACAGGTGAGAGCTGGGTGAAAGGGGGACACCAAGGTGGATGAACATCCCTAAGAAGGGCTCAGAAAGCCTTCATACCCAGGGTGCTGAATACCCCGTCCACCCCTCTGGTTTCTTTTAAAGCTTAATTCAAGTGCCAACTTCTACACGAGGACTTTTCTGATCCCCAGGCACAGAACCTATTCTCCCTGGAAATTACCTGGTATTTTGGGAAGAGTATATATTTGTATATGTTGTCTACAAATAAATACATATGTTGTCTATATAATACATATGTTATCTATATATAGTACGTATATCATACATAATACATATATTGTCTATATATAAAACATTGTCTAGTGGATAGAGAGCTGGGCTCAGGACCAGAAAAACCTTGGTCCAAGTCACGCTTCTGATCCATAAGGTCTATATGACCCTGACCAAGTGACGCCCAGTGCTCTAGGCAATTCTATAGAACTAAATGTCAGTCAGTAAGCAAGTCAATAAACTCTTACTAAATTCTTACTATGTTCCAAAAACTGCTAAATGTTGGAGTTACAAAAAAAGAGGCAAAAAGAAGTCCCTTCTGTCAAGGAGCTCTACTGAGGTAAATAATATCTAATTATTTACAAACAAACTATGCATAGGATGCATTGGAGATAATCAACAGAGGGAGAGCACCTCAAGTAATGGGGATCAGTGCCACTGTGCACTAGTAGAAAGAATTCCTCATCTGGTAGTTTCCTATATCACTGAAGTCATAGGCCTATCCCTCAATTTGTTTAGTATGTGTAGTACTACCTCTGGGTAACCTCCCCAGTTTAACAATGACAGGTTTTAAGGTTGGGTCTCCAAGGGTGTCATAATTCCCCAAGTTTCAAAGTATGCTGTTGGTCCAAACTTCTAAAGTTATAACTCATGAGCCCCCACCAGTACACTCGATTTTCATGCTCAGCCAGTAGACACAACCAGCCCAAAACAAAGGCAATTATTAGGATGAACAAAGTAGCAGTACCTTTAAAATATTATGAACCCAGAGCTTATTCTCCAATGAGCACACACAGAATCAATGGAAAGAAGGGGCAAATTTTTAGACTATACTGGTAATAAGGCACATTATATAGGGAAACTATGAGGTCAAGGGAAAAAATGCCTCTGCTACTATAGGACCCTCTACATCCACAGCAGACAGCTGGTGATGATTTGAGTTTTTTGTCCCTGTTTTATTTTTGTATTCTCAGTGACTAGCTTAATGTCTTACATATAGGAGGCACTTAATAAAGATAGATTAGATTAGATTGGAATATTATTTAACTTAAGGACCTATTAATTACATTAAACTAGCTAGACAAATCTGTAGTGTTTATGTGCTTTGATTGAACTGTCTCATGCAGAGTATACCTACAGTATTGTATTCAGTTCAATACAACATTTTAGGAGGGACGTTGACAAACTACCACATATTAAGGTGCATGACCAGGATGATGAAGAGATGACTGTGTATAGATCTGTGAAAAGGTAAGGCAGAAAAAACCAAGAGGTGAATGAAAACAGAGTCAAATTAAGTATAAAGGACACATGAAGAAAGATGCTATCTGCAGAGAGAGAACTGATAAATAGAAGTATGTATAGAATAACTTTACATATATAAACTGATTTGTGTCTAATGGTAGATATCTCTGGGGCAGAGAGGGGAATGAAAGAAAAACGTAGAAATTTACATGATAATTTTGTTGTATATTTGAAAATAATAGCAAGTTGTGCATAGTAGATTTGCAGTTTCATATGCAATCATCTTTTTGTTGTATTGTGTTATGGAAATGCTTGTATTCCATAAATTAAAAATTAAATCTAGTAATAAAAATACATAGGTAATATCTCACTCACAGGGAAGTTCTTTCAGACAATTTATCCTAGCTTCAAGATGCTTGTGGGTCTCCATCCATTCAAAAACCATAAGTCAAGAACCACCACCAACACGTTTAATTTAGCTGATCAGTGAAAGAACACAATTTGCTCAAAGCAAAGGCATTTAATGAAATAGCAGAGTAAGCAAGGTAGTAATATGACATTTCCCCAAACAACATGATGAACAGTCTTCTACAAACACACAAGCTATCAGTGAGATGTGAACACAAATGGAAGGCATATATGGGTAACTAATATGACCAGAGCACATTGCTGGAGTGGCCAGGACATACTCATAGAGGGCAAATCTTTCCTCTGATGGTCTAGAACTATTAAGGATATCATATGTATTTTTGTTTCTTTCCCACAGCACCCAGCAAAGGGAGGGGCATATAGCAATGCCAATTTTTTTACTTGTTGATTCAGGGAATGTAAATTTCCCAATTTATCTGTCACAGGAACAAGACAATGAGGTGCTTGAGGTGGACTGAAGAAAAGGTCTGGGTTCTCCTGTGATAAGCTTCCCTTCTCTGTTTCTCTTCACAGACAAAGGTATTTGGAGTGTTATCAAAGTTTCCTCAGACCCCTGCCAATGATGTCTGTGGCCCTTGTGCCATCAGCATGGGAAGAAATTCCCATCATCCAATTGAAGCAGTATACCTATAGTAACCTACTTTCTTTAACTTGACATTCACTACCTCTATCCTAAGGCTTTCTCCTCTCTTTATAATTTCTAATTTGGCAGAGTCTTAAGGACTCAGGATTATATCCCTCTCTGTACCATCATACCCAGAAAAGTCCAAAAAGTCTGAGAACATAGCAGGTAGATAGAAAGTTGACAATTTCAATCCATGGGGTCACCACCAGTTTTGCTTTCCAAAGTCCTGATCTACTGGTCCATTCGTATTTGTCCTTGATCCTGCCCCAGAATGTATTGCCATTCTTTTCTGATCTGGACCCCAAACCTGTCCTCATCTTCATGGATAAAATCACCCCAAAAGCTGGAAGCTTCAAGACTAGCCCCTTCCCAGGAGATATGGAGACAAAGGATACTACAAAGAAGGATCAGGGGGCACAGAGAAAGTAGAGGTAGAGTTGAGGGAGATATAACTTGTCTCCCTTATGAGTTGGGGGTCTCCTTAGACTGCATGCTGGCATTCTTTCTGCAACACCCCATCTCTGTTTAAGAAGAAACGAGATAACCAGATACACACCCTTACAGGCACCAGAGAGGTCTAAATAGCCCAAATAGGTTTAAGACATGCCAATGCTAACAGACAAACACTCTCAGAGAGGTCAGAGGAATTTTTTAGACAGTGAGTTCAATAGGTTTATAAGTCCTAGCTTCAGAACCAGGAGAAGCTTGAGTTCAAATCAGGACTCTGACATTTACCAGATGTGTGACTTTGGGTAAGGCTCCTATCTGAGCCTCAGCTTCCTCTTCTGTAAAGTGAAGATGGTAACACTTGCATTAGCTGTTTTACTGGGTATTCATAAGGAAAATGCTTTATAAATCTTAAAGCTCTAAAGAGATATGAACTATTATCTTCCTCTTTAAATTAGTTCAAGATGCAAAATTCCAGATTTTCATTCCAACAGGGGATAAATTCATTTTCCAGAACCATCATCCTGAATTTACATAATCTCAAAATGGAGATATCGTATATTACTCACTGGATGAATTTCAGGGACAGATAGATTTCACAACTTGGAAAGGGCTTTGAAAGTGCTCTCAAAAGGGACATTTTACTTTTATTCAATGGCATGCAAGTCACGGTCTGGCTATCATCCTAACCCAGATGTTGCTTAATATAGCCAACAGTCCACTGGAGAAGTCAACAGTCCACTGGAGAATGTTGACATCTCTACCTAACCTTGGGAAGACTTTTTCAATACTCAAAATATCTCTGTTATCATCAGTTTGGGGATACCTTTCACTGATATGGATTGCAACACCTCTGTGCTTCAGTGTTCATGAGTTACTGAAGTCATAACAATCACAATTTGTTGGTTGTCTCTCTAGGAGAGAACCTCTAAGCATTTAACTTGACTGAATCTCAGCTAGGGAGTTCAGTACAGCTCATTTGAGTAGAAAAGAAAGAACCCAGGCTCTAAAGTCAGAGGACTTTTAGAATTCAAGGCCCCCTCCCCTCTATGCAGTTTTGGACAAGTCACCTAGACTCTATAGGTGTCGGTTTCCTCATCAATAAAATGAGAGAGTTAGACATGATAACCTTTGAGTTTTCTCTTTAGCTCTAAATCAATCATCCAATAACCCTGACAGACAGAGATTATTGCTTGAACATTCCAGTTGAGCAGGACTCATCAGAGTTTGTATTTTGCTGGCATGAAAGTAAAACTTTGATTCTATAAAGATAATCTAGAGGGAAATAGAATTCACTTTCCAGCCAGTTTGGCTGCAATGCCTTGATTCCAATTCAACAAACATTTATTAAGCATCTGTTGTGTTGAGAGGAAAGCTACTCCATAAAGCAAAGAATATCTGGATAGAGACATTATATAGAATGTTCCCTCTAATGCAGTTCCCACTGTATGCACAGTACAGCTCTCTCTTTTGATATCATAGGTCCTTTCTTCCATTTCTTCAAGGTGAAGATCAGAGTCAGAAATCCTGCATACTAGTTCCAGGTCTGTGTGATATGAGTCAAGATATTTCATCTCTCTAAGCCTCAGTTTCCCCATCTGTAAAATAATAGGGTTGGATGAAATTATCCCTAAAGTCATAAGCTCAAGAAAGCTCAAACTAAGGAAACACTTTATTTTTTCAAAATTGATATCTTTTGTTTTTACATAACTTTTATTTCTTAATATCTCCTTTCTCTCCTACAACCAGAGAAACCGTCTCTTATAATATAGAACAAAAAGAAAGAAAAAAATCAGCTTAGTGTAACTAACAAAGACATCATCTAAGTCAGGCAGTATATCTGAAATCCATAGTGTCCCACCTCTTATTTTTTTTTCTTTTTTATATCTTACTTTATTTTTCAACTTATTACTTATTTTTAGCAGTTTTTTATTTTGAGTTTCAAATTCTCTCCCTCCCTCTAGCCCCCGTCCCACTCCCTCAGAAAGTAAGCAACATAACATCAATTATACATATAAAATAATGCAAAACGTATTTCCATATTAGCCATGCAGTAAAAAAAGCAAAAAAAATAATAATTCAATTTGCAATCAGAGCTTATCATCTCTCTCTCTGTCTCTCTCTGGGGGTGGAGAGCATTTTTTTCATCATGGATTCTTCACAATCATCTTTGCTCATTATATTGATCTGAGAAGTTAACTCTTTCACAGCTGATCATCACTACAATATTCGTGTTACTATGTACAGTGATCTCAAGGTTCTGCTCACTTCACATCAGTTCATCTAGATCTACCCATGTTTTTTTTTTCAAAACCATTCCCCTCATCTTTTCTTATAGCATGAGTGTTTTATCACAATCGTATACCACAATTTATTCAGCCATTGCACATTTGATGAATATCCCATCAATTTCCAAATTTTTGCCACCACAAAAAGAGCTGCTATCAATATTTATCCAAAACCGTAATCTTCTACCTTTTCAGAAATAAGGGAACTGTATTCTCCTATCTCATTTTCAGGGCAAAGTTTCATCATAATTATACAGCATTCATTTTCTATTTATTTCTTATTCCTTTCACTTTTACAAGGTGTCCCAAAAGTCTTATTGTAGTTGTCAGCTATTAAAGGACTTTTGGAACACTCGTATTGTTGCAGTCATTGTGTATATTTTTTCCTCTGATTCTGCTTACTTCACGACACATTGCTTTGTATAAATCAAGGAAGAATTTTCTAACAATTGGAGTTGTCCAGCAATAGAATGAGATTATCCATTAATCAGAATAGCAGAAATAGAGTAGAATTCAGAGACCATCTAAACCAATACACACTTGTAAAGGAATCCCTTCTATGAGCACCTACTCAGCCTTTGTTTGCAGACATCCAGTGATGGAGCCCTACCTTGGGAAACTGTGCATTTCACTCTGGATTGACTTCAGTTCTTTGGAAGTTTTCTTTATGTATTGTTTAGCTGGTTTTCAGATGTGTCTGACTCTTCATGATCACATTTGGTTTCTTTTGGCAAAAATACTGGAGTAGTTTGCCATTTCCTTCTCCAGCTCATTTTACAGATGAGGGAGCTGAGGCCAACAGGGTTAAGTGATTTGTCCAGGGTCACACAGCTAGGAGGTGTCTGAAATTAGATTTGAACTCAGGAGGAAAATTATTCCTGCCTCTGTATAGGAGAACCTGTCTCCCTTTTTGTGATTTCTACCTCTTCTTTCTTTGGGCAGTTAGGTGGTGCAGTGGATAGAGCACCAGTGCAGGAATCAGGAGGGCCCGAGTTCAATTCTCATCTCAGAAACTTGACACTCACTAGCTGTGTGACCTTGGGCAAGTCACTCAACCCCAATTGCCTCATCCTAGGTCATCTCCAGTCTTCCTGATCAACATCTGGTCGCTGGATTCAGATGGCTCTGGAGGAGAAGTGAGGCTGGTGACCTGCACAGCCCTCCCTCACTCAAAACAAAGTCAAGTGCAAATCATGTCATTACTTTTCTGATGGCATGATTTTCTTTGGCAATGAAGGACGAACACACACACACACACACACACACACACACACACACACACCTCTTTTTTCTGTTTTCACCCTCTGAGGAAGTAGAACAAGGCTAGTCCTTCTTCTATACACAACTCCAGAAATTATCTATCTCTTAAGAGATTTAAATCTTCTCAGGCTAAACTTCCCCACTTGATTCAGCAACTTCCATGTAACATGGTTCTTTAAGTTTTTCACCATGCTGGATGCCTTCCAGTCTCTCAATTTCTTTCCTAAAATATGACACGGATCTGAGCACAGTACTCTAAATGTGTTCTACCTAGAGAAGCATGCAAGGTCACTATCAGTGCTCTCATTCTGGATACTATGTCTATTTATGGAGCAGAAAAGCTAGTTGCTTTCTTTGGCTGTTACATTACACTCTTAATACATATTGAGCATGTAAATAGTAAACGTCACATCCTTGATATTTCTAGGATGTCAGAAAGGTTGTAGAGAACTTATATTTTGGCTGAGAGTTTGGTTGAGATGATCTTTAATTTTCTTTCTGACTCAAAGAGCCAGTATTTTTGTGAGTTTAGAGATGACCTAGGCTGGGTCCTCCCAGGTTAAGTGACTGTATTAGCAAGCACCCTGGCACATCTAGGATGACTTGCTAGCGCAGGTTATTTGATCTGCTTTGCTAACAGAAAGACAACCTTCAAAGGGTTAACAATCTTACTTTAATTAGAAAGAAGTGAGTATAGAAAGTACAAGCAGAGAAATTAATACAGAGATTCAACAGACAGGGCTCCAACTATCTGAACAAAGTAATACAACCACCTACATACATCACCAGACTGGGAGAGCACAAACTTCTGAGTAGTTGGGGGCTCTTCACAAATGGCTACTGAGAGTCTCATCAAGGGAATCAAAAGGTCCTTCTCATGAGCAAGCCCCCAAAGCAAAATGCCAGCCTCCCAAAATATGTAACAAAGACTTGGCCCTTGATTGGTGGAAAGGCTTGAAAGTCCACATGCTCAGTGGATAATTGGCTCAGCACTTGCCAGGTCTCTATGTGACACAGGATGTATCACAATTGGGAACTTAGTAGAAGTTCAAAGCAGTAAGACATCTGTGATTGATATGTGGTCACATAGGCCTATTAATGGATGAGGACAATTTTATATTCCATTTGCCCTATAGTGACCTGTCCAATGTCACATAGAGAATTAAACATCTGATGTCTCATTCTTCTCCAGGTCATACTTCTGACTTTCTCTACCATGGCTGAATACCTTTGCCAACCACTCCCTCCCTCTCCCCCTTTTCAGCATTCTTTTATGTATTGTCTTTCCCCATTAGGATATGAGCTCCTTTGAGGGCAGGGGCTGTCTTTTTACTTGTATTTGTATCTTTGGTGCTTAGTACAGCCCTCTATCATCTGAGCCACCTAGTTAGACCTGGAGTCAGGAAAAGTTGAGTTCAAATCAGGCCTCAGACACTCACTACCTATGTAACCCTGGATAAGTCACTTAACCCTGTTTGCCTCAATTTCTTCATGTGTAAAATGAGCTGGAGAAGGAAATGGCAAACCACTCCAGTATCTCTGCCAAGAAAACCCTAATGAGGTCACAAAGAGTCAGACACAACTAAACAACAATAACAAAGCTTAGCATAGAACAGAGCCTGGCCCATAATAAATGCTTATTGACTGACTAATTGATGGGACACAGAGAAGTCTAGTGAAAAGAAAAGTGAATTTGAAAGTTGTAGAAGCTGAGTGAGAATGCTGACTCTGCCATTTACCACATATGTGACCTTGAGGGAAAGTTGCTTAACCTCTATGGGTCTCAGTTTTCTTAGTCTGTAAAATGGGAAGATTTGATGAGATGTCTTCTAAGGTCCCTTCTACCTCTGTATCTCACTCAGTCTATGATGTAAAATGCTTTTAACGATAATTCTTAATAATTATTTATTAGTTACTAATGATCATAGTCATGACCATTATTTTAAAAATGTTTTAAAGTTTGCAAAGTACTTAAAATATTTTAACTCATTTGGGCCTCACAACTTCTCCCACAGCTAGTAAGTGTCAGAATCAGAATTTGAACCCACAGCTTCTTGGCTCAAAGTACAACACATTCTCTTCTTCATAACACATGACCCACCCTAAAATATCACTACTATCCCCCATCTGCCATGGCATCTCCAATCCTCTTTGCCTGTTCATCCTGCAGAGTCCAGCTTAAATTATATTTCTTCCAGGAAGTCTTCTTTGTTAACTGTCCCTTTCCTGAGAGAGATAGCACTTATGATTTATGTCAGCAGTCTCCAAAGTGGAGGCTATGGACTTACCCCAGGAGGACTGCCCTGGGAGCATTCCTACCCTGGCTGTGATAGCTAATCCTGGAGCTTGTTCCCAGCATAGCTGCATCCTTTGGTAACCTCTCATATTTCCTTCCTGCCTCTTTCCTCTATGAAAGCTTCCCCTTTTTGAGTAAGGTTCCTAAGCAGCAGATACACAGGTGGCATTGGGAAAATTTTACCAACAATCCCTTTCCACTTTGGTTATTCTGGGAGGGTGGGCACTTGGCAGCAGTGACCAGTGTGTAAGAGCCCCATTTCCCTCTCTTTCATTATGTGCAGGGCAAAGTGCATCACACAAGTAAGCAGGCATGGATAGATGGCCATCACCATAACAGACCTTATTTTGTTATGTCTGTTCCCCGCAACCCACCCCTCTTCTAAATCTTAATACTACAGCCAAGGGCACCACATCCTTCTCATTCAGTAAGGTTCTCACAACCTTCGGATTATCAATTACTCATTTTTCCTCCATCTAATGCAGTTAAGGTCAGTTGCCAAGTCTTATCTTCATTGATCCCCTTCTTTGTACTTACACGGCCACCACCTTGGTTTATCACTTCTTACCCAGATGATTCCAATAGGCTGCTACTTGGTCTACCTGTCTCCAATTCATCTTCCAAAGACCTCTCTGGGCTCCATTCTTGACTATTCAGATTAAATCACAGCAGTCTTACATACCTCCTACACTCTGTCCCCACAATCTCCTTCCGCTACCCCTGGTCTTCTCACACTGAAATTCCACTGCATCTGCAGGGCCCTTCCTCTGTTCAGTGCCTTCCAGAACCTCATTTTAAGGAAAGTGCCCAGATTGGCCACATTATCATTCCTCTCCAGGCACTGTTCCTGACTCTGGACTTACCCCATCATGCCCACAGGTTCCATGTCCTCCTCCCTGCAGTTCCATTTTATATGCTGTCTCTCCCTAGCTAGTCCCTTCTTGAGGACAGGGACTGTGTCTGTGATGGTATTTGTATCCCCAGGGTTTAGGATGGTATCTGGCATTGCTAAAGGGATTTTCCTAAAGCTCAGGTCTGATCACTCACATCTCTTCAAATATGTTCTAGTATTTCTCTATTGACTCTAGGATCAAAGATTCATTTTATCTGTATTTTGTCCTTTGAAAATGTCTACTTTTTGTGTACATTTATAATGCACATAATTATGGAGGTCATAATACTAAGGAAAGAACCCTGGCCCTGGAGTCAAAGGACCTGACTTTGGATCTCATCTCTGATGTTTTCTGCTGAGGTATCTAGGTGATGGGACAGCTAAGTGGCCCCATAGTGCATAAAATGTTAGACCTAGAGTCATGAGTCAGGGGCTGATCAGTTCTGATCACGAAGATGTGAGTTCAAATCCAGCCTCAGACCCTGTATGACCCTGGGGAAGACACTCAACTCTGTTTGCCTCAGTTTCCTCATCTGTAAAAATGAGCTGGAGAAGGAAATGGCAAACCACTCCAGAATATTTGCCAAGAAAACCCCAAATAGGGTCACAGAGAGACAGAGACCCTCTGAAACCACTGAAGAATAAGGAGTGTCACCAAAGGAATATTGGCTTTAGAAAGAGAGGTTCTGGTGGCAGAGAGAAGACTGGGATGACTGAAAGTGGGGCTGAACCACTTTCCAGCTGGGATCCAGGTCAATGTTATCTTATTTAATGGCAACTCATTGTCTACTTGTAAAACTTGTCCAAGGCCCTGATGGTCTTTGTCAAGTCAACAAGAATTTATTAAAGTCCTCATATACTCTGGGGTCTCAGTTAAGTGTTGGGAATTCAAAGAAAAGTACCAAACAGTCTCAATTTTCAAGAAACCCACAATCTAACGGGGGGAGACAACATGAAAACAATGGGGGACAAATGAGACACCGGCAGGTAAATTGGGGCTGATCTCAGGGCAAGTTACCAAGATTAAGGAGGACTGAGAAAGGTTTCCTGCAGACTGTAGGACTTGAAGGAATCCAGGATAGATCAGAGCAAGAGCCTTGTGGACCTGGGGGCCAGTGAAAATGGAATAATCCCCTCCACCCATGTACTTTCTCTGCAGTTTAGCTTTACAGCTTCCTAGAGCACCCATCATTAAGTGATTTGCCCAAGGTCACACAGTCAGAGGTGGGACATGAACTTAGGTCTTTCTGACTTCTATGCCAGACTGCTACCTTCTATGCCCTGCTGCTTCTCATCTTGAAGAGTAGATGTTTAATACACGCTTCTTGGATTGGACTGAGTTCAATCTCTAATTGAATCTCCCTTCCAGGTCCAAAAATCTGTGATTCTGGGACTACTGTTTTGCTGTAGGATATGTGTGTGTGTGTGAGGGGAGAGGAGGGGTGGAGAGTATCACCCCTCCCCCTTCTTCAGATATCCCTCCCCCCAGTCTTTGCCTCCTGCTGACACTGACCCCCTCCCCATCGTTCGCAGAACTTGAGTATAAGGTGGATTCTTCCTAAAATTTTTGACTTTTAGGGAGAGGCTGAAAGAGCCCAGTGCCTTGTGAGGGTTGGAAGGGAGAAGGGCTTGGAGGTGGATGTTCCAGAAATAGCCGACCCAGGATAACGTGAAATGCTCTGTCAATAATGAGTCAGGGTTAAGTGATACAGCCTATTTATGCAGATTCTGTAAAGGGTGATGGGAGTTGGAGGGAGGATGGGATATCAAAGTCCCAAGGGCTCTTCCCCTTAAAGGGGCAGATGGAAGAGGGCCAAAAAGGAGGCATAAGCAAGGAAGATGAAAAGAACACCACTCCAATAGAAGTTCGGTCTCGACTCTGGTTCCAGTCTTGCCTCTGACTCATCATGGGGGACTTTGGGTGCCCCTCTGGGCTTCAGCTTTTTTCTTGGCTTAGAAGATTTCTAAAGTGTCTTTTAGAAAGCCTGGCTTAGGGGGTGGTAACTACAATTGTAAGAAAAAAGCACCACCCCCCAAACCCCTTAATGCAGAATGCAACTTGTGAAGGATTTAGGACAGGGCAAAATTTGGATTCAGTCAAAAGGCCACACTTAAGGACCTAGAAGGCCACATATGGCCGAAGATTCTCCACCTCTGCCATAGGACCTAACTCAGACAATTGAAGGGAGTGCAGTAGGGTTACGTGACTCAAACCAGGGTCACACAGGTAGATGATGAGTGTCGGAGTGGAATTGGAATCTAGGTCTTCCCGACTCCAAGCTCAGCACGTCAAGTTCTGCTGCCTTCAGGTAGGGAAAATACGAGTGAGAACAAAGACAATTTATGGCACTTTCAGAGCATTGGCAAATTTCCACAGCCTTTTGTATGAGTGTGTCTTTTGAGTCTCAGGTAGTTTTCTCTCCCTGTGGGTCAAGGGGGAGGCTGTAGTCAGAGAATCACCTACTTACAAAGTCACCTACACTTACAAAAATATGCTCATGAGCTTGGCAGTCTGGGATGCCACCTCCATTTTATAAATGAGGAAGATGAGGCTCTGAACTGTAAAATGACTAAAGGATTAATCACTGAATTGGAAGCCTGAAGGCTTGAGTTCAAATCCTGGGTTTTCCACTGTCCAGCTTTGCCAAGTCATTTAGCCTGTTTCCTCATGAGTGAAATAAGGGCATTGAAATGTAAGGACCTTTTTAGCTCTTGATCTTAGGGAAATCTAAGAGATCTAGGTAGACAGACATGGCTAGAAATATTAACAGGTGAAGCCCAGACACTGCTCTCTTCTTCTGTCCATATTCTCCCTGGGGTACTAGCTGTCGCCCCATCTGTGGCAGAAATATGTCCATCACTTGCTGGAAGACTGAATGCTGCCTGGCAAAAATTTGGATCAAACCTTCTTTCTCTCAGAAACCTGCCTTGATTAGGCCTGTCTTACTCTGATGACTATTTTTTCTTGTCCCCTTCAACTTCCCAAATGACAGAGAGTTGTGCTTGATTGCAATTTGCAGGAGGATAGACCTGTGGTTTTATGGGTATGGGTATATGCCAAGCCCTTCATCCGTCATCCCATGTTGTTCATCTGTTGCTACTTTATAAAAGTTTTATCCATATATGAGATTGTAGCCTCTGTGTCTCTCTCCCTTTCGCTCTCTCTCTGTCTGTCTGTCTTTCTCTCTGTCTCTCCCTCTTCCTCCTTTCTCTCTGTTTTCCTTTCTGTATATCTTTCTCTTTCTGTCTCTTTCTCTATCTCTCTGTCTGTCTTTCTGTCTCTCCTTCTTCCTCCTCTCTCTGTTTTCCTTTCTGTATATCTTTCTCTTTCTGTCTCTTTATCTCTCTCTCCCTTTCTCTCTCTCTCTCTCTCTCTCTCTCTCTCTCTCTCTCTCTCTCTCTCTCTCTCTCTCCTCTCTCCTCTCCTCTCCTCTCCTCTCCTCTTCTCTTCTCTTCTCTCTCTCTTTCTCTCTGTCTCTCCCTCTTCCTCCTCTCTCTCTGTTTTCCTTTCTGTATACCTTTCTCTTTCTGTTTCTTTCTCTATCTCTTTGTCTCTGTCTCTGTCTGTATGTCTCTCTGTTCTCCCCTGAGCCCCATCCCCACTCTCTGATGATTGCAGTTAACCTTTAAATAGAAATTGAAGATCTACAATCTTTATATACTGTTTCTCATACTTTACATACATTTTCTCATTTGATCCTCACTAGGATTCTGAAATGTCAACTCTACGGTTATTAATATTCCCATTTCAGAATTGAAGAAGTAAAGACTCAGAAACAGATAAATGACTTGCCCAGGGTCACACAGCTGGCGAACTATCAGACGTAGAATGTGAAAGTAGGCTTCACCTGACTCTCTGCTCTACCAGGATGTCTCTCAGCAGCTCTTAGAGACTGGAACAAAGTCTGTTTCTTCCTTCATCTTTTCCCACATGTACAAGTAGGAAGTTTGTCAGTACTGTTGGTTGCCCATCTAGTGCCCTGGGCTGTGAGCCCAAAGTTTTCTTTTCCTGGGACAGCTCTAACACAGACTTTAAAAACATTAATATGAACATAATAATCATCAATAAATACACTTTAATATATGCAGAACACAAAAGGGAGAATTGATATGAAACCACGAGGTTCCAATAGGTGCAATCCTGGTCAGAAGAAATGGGAGATGGGGGAGGAAGCTAAGTCATCTTTGTGTCTAATCGGGGCATCCAATCGGGTCATCCCTCTCTGGCTTTCCCCCAGGTGCAGAGCTCTGCCCCCAAAGGCCTCTTGTTCCTGGACTGGAATGAAGCATAAGAGCCCCTGAGAGAAGGTAGGCCAGGAAATATGAGAGGGGGGAGGAAGGGGTTTTGACATCAGGACCCCCTGGAGTCTGAAAGGTCTTGAATGGGGGCCCTTCAATTTTCTTTTATCTAGGGAAAGAGCCATTCTGTGGCTGCTGGCTTTGTCTGAAGGTGCCCTCTGTCCCATAATTAGTCTGACCTGCCTGTTTCTCCCAAATCCCTTTGGCTTCCACAAAAGAAGAGTGGACCTTTTAAATCATCTGTCCCTTCCTTCAAATGACCTGGGGGGGACCCTCCTTCTGCTCCAGATATGCCCCCCCTAACATATTTGAGCCTCTGCTTGGGATGTGTAGGAGGCGGTTGTGACCTGGAATTCTCCTCTCCTTTTTCATACAGTTTTATGTTTCTGGGGCCCCTCCTCCTCAGCTGCTTTTCTGAGATAATCCCATAAAATTCTTGAATGAAGAATGTTAAAAATGGAAACGTCCTTGGAGATTACCTAGTCAAGCCCCCTTGTTTAATAGAGGAAGAAGTTGAGGTCTAGGGAGGAAACATAAGGCAAGTAAGAATAATATCGGATGCACTTTAGCCCTTAATAAAGCCCTTTAATTCATGCCAAGCATATTTGAAAAACCCTGAAATAACCTCATGAGGTCAGTAGTATAGGTATTTTTGTCCTCATTTTACTAAGAAGGAAACTGAGGCACAGAGAGATTCAAATTAAATGACTTGCCCAGGGTCACCAGGCTAGGTAAGTGGCAGGGTCAGAGCTCCTGCACCCTTCTTTTTCCCCCTCTCCTACTTTGGGTAAAATGAGACAGGCTCAGATATTTCCTTCCCACTTCACTTTTCACCGCTGAGCCTCATCAGTGAAAGACCAGAACCCAGAGACAAGGGAAAGGGTTCCCTTGCAGATTCACTCTATTGCCCCTGGGGAAGTCCTCTTCACTAAAGTCCCTTATAAAGGAAAAGAGATTGATCTACTGAAGTTAACTAGGCTTATACCCCAGAGATTATTAAAAAAAAAAAAAAAAAGAGGAAAAGACCCCAAATGAACAAAAATTTTTTATAGCAACTCTTTTTGTAATGTCAAAGAATTGTGAAGTAATGAAGTGCCTGTCTGTTAGGGAATGCCCTGAACAAAATACGGCATGTGAATAGCAAGGAATACTTTTTGTTGTTCGGTCATTTCAGTTACATCCAACTCTTCGTGACTCTTTTTGAGGTTTTCTTTTTTTTCCAAGCCAGACACTTCTCATTTTACTCAAATTCAACTGTATGTAAATAATTCTGAAAGAAATTTCAGCCAACCGACATGATTAAAAGTGAGGAATGGTGGGTAGAGAAGAGGCGACAGGTTGAACATCTATGTTAATTTCACAGTACTGGGAATCTCTCATTTCATAATTGTTTATTACCATAGTACCATATTTAACGTCTGAATTTTAGTACATTTTATGACTTGTGTAAAGGTATTATTTTGTGTATGCCTTTGTTATGTAGGCTAAGTGAAGTGGGTAGGCAGGGGCAAACTCTAACCCTAACCATACTTCCACCTCCAACTCCAGCCTTCAGACTCTAACCTTCAATTCTCCTTATTTACATTACATAAAATCGCTTTAGGCTGTTTGAGGTTTTCTTGGCAGAGATACTGGAATGATTTGCCAGTTGCTTCTCCAACTCATTTACAGATAGGAAAACTGAGGCAAGCAGGGTCAAATGACTTGTCCAGAATCATACAACTGATAAGTATCTGAGGCCAGACTTGCACTCACAAAGATGAGTTTTCCTAATGTCAGGATCAGGGTTCTATGCACTGTGCCACCTAGCTACCCATGGAATACCAGTGTACTGTCAGAAGGGATAAAAAGGGATGGTCTCAGAGAAACTTGGGAAGACTTGTATGAAGTGACACAGCATGAACAGAATCAGAATAATTTATGGGATAACCCCCACACTGCTGGATCAAACAACTTTCAATGACTGAAGAGCTCTGAGCATTAGCATGACCAAACACAACTCCAGAGCTCTGAGGAGGAAGCACTTTGCTACTTCCCGTCAGAGTGGTGATGAATGAATTCAAGGTGCAAATGAAGATGTATTTTTTTGGTCATATGACCAAGATGGGAATTTGGTTTGCTTGACTATGCATATTCATTACAGGGTTTTGTTTTTTGTTTTTCCAATGAGGGGTAAAAATAAAGAGGGAAAGAAAATAAATTTTGTTTATTAAAAATATAAAATTAAATTAAAATATAAAATTAAATTTAAAAAATAAAAGGGAAGGCAACAGGGCCTGGAAAGAATAAAGATGCTTCTCTTGCAGTGCGCACATAAAAGTGCCTTGTAATTTTCCCTTTCTCCCTACCCTCTACCATGGCTCTTATTGAGAAATCACATCCAGTTTTTCTCTGTTAAGACCATGTCCCCACAAAGACTCTAGAGCATTAATCTCTCCAGTGGAGTCTGGGATCAAGGAATGAGAGTGAATAGAAATCATAGGATAACAAGGCAAGGTCTGGGCATCAAGGTCATAGGGGAGGGGAACTGATGATCAATGATAGAAGCCTTGATGGGACGTTAAGGATTTGAGTCTATACAAAAGGCCTTACGGAGAAACAGGCACCTGTCCTCCTAGGAAACAAGCAGCTCAGTAAGTCTTCTGTCAAGCTTTCATCACTTTTAGGGAGTCTTGAGCCCCTCTTGCTGAAGATGAAGTTCTTTTGCCCTGGGGGGGTGGGGAGGCAGGGGAGTTCATTTGGGAAGAACATATATTAAGGGGCAACAGAACTTGAGGCCACGGTTAACTGTGGATGAGCAGACCCTCGAGGAGAATGTTACTAGCTGTCCAGAAATCATCTGAGGCTTTGCTGGCTCCAAACCAAGCCCCTTTAGGCAAGGAGGGGATAAGATGACTGGGTAACGTAGCCAGCGGGGAGGAGAACACCAAAGAAATGAACTTTGCCTTTCAGTTTGCCTGGTTGCCTCCAGGCGGGCTCTGGGGGGAGTTCGGAGGCCCCGTGGATCAGAAGCAGCTGCAGCGGGAGGATTATCCAGCCCAGGTCTCCCACTGGAGGCACTAGTGCAGCCCTCAGGGTGCAAGGGGAGGCGGGGGTTACAGATAAGTGGAGGCTGAGTCTGAGTCGAACTTTGTAAGCGGTCCTCCGCTGTGCAGGGAGCCCCCTTCTGCAAAAGTGAATCCAGGTAAGAGATTCTGACTCCGTGAGTTTGATGGGAAAGGAAAGGGAGGGGTAAGAGGAAAGTGAAAACGGACAGGGCAGAGGATGTGAGAGTGTGTGTGTGTGTGTGTGTGTGTGTGTGTAGCAGCTGTGTGTGGGGGAAGGGGTAGTTAGGGTCCAAGGGCCTGGTTTGACTGGGCTGGGGTAAAGATGACCAAAAGGGCAGGCAGGCCAGGAGAGAAGTGGAGAATTTTTGACTGGTGTCAGCAGAGCTTTTCAGCACTAGGAATGAGAGACACAAAAGAGGAGGAAGGGAGAGGATGAAAGAAAAGAAGAGAGAATGAAGAGAGGGAGAGAAAAGGGGGGGGGTTAAAAGAAAAGAGTTAGAAAGGAAAGGACCAGAGACAGAAAAGAAAGGAGAAAGAAAAGAGAAAAGAAAAAAAGAGACAAAAGAGTTGGAAAAAAGAGGGGGAAAAAGAAGAGATGGGAGAGAGATAGAAAAGAAAGGAGAAGTAGAGAGGGCAGAAAAGAAAAAAGATCAAAAAGAGAGTCTAGAAGAAAGGAGGGAAGGCAGAAAAGGAGAGATAGAAAAAGGAAAGAAAAGAGGAGAAAGTGAAAAAAGATTCTACTCCTGCATTCTAGCTAGACAAAGGGATACATGAAGAGAAATTCTAAGGATCAGTGTAATGGAGAGTTCAGGATTTGAATTCAGAAGACTTGGAGTCAGAACCTTTCCTTCTCTGTAAAACAATAGATTCGAACTCTGGTCTCTTGATCTTTTCCAACTCTACTGAGTTACGAATTGATGTCTTAGACCCACCCTTTCATCTGGCTTACATGAACCTTGCCATGTGACATGAGAAAAGGGATGTGGGTGGGCGAAGGTAGTATCAGGGGCTGTCAGAAGGCTCTGTTGTGTTATATTTGGGGGGGGGGGAGGCTGGTGGTGGTTTCCAATGAAAAGAACATCAGCCTTGGAGTCAAAGAATCTGGTTCCATCCCCAGCTCTGCTGTAGGTTCTGTGTGACCTTGAGGGAGTCATAACTTCTGTGGGACTTGGTATTGTATGAAATTGGATGATGTAGCCTTTTCCTTATCTCAACCATTGTTTAGCATTTTTGTCATGATCACTTGGGAACTGACTCCCTCACATGTGAGCTAACAGCTCTCTACCAAATTCACTCCTGCCTGCTGATAGCAAAATATGTGCTTATAGACACGTGTATATGGCATGCATGTGCAAATATATGTATATGTATGTTTATTTCTATATGTATGTGTTATACATATGTAATATGTCCCATTTAGAATCTGAGAGCTGAAAAGAATCTTTCAGGTCATCTTAGCCAACTTGTCAAGGAGAGAGGAATCCATATACTAGTCATTCAGTCTGGTCTGGATCACACATTTAGAGATAGAAGGCATCATACAGGTTATGTAGTAAAACTCCTCATTTTCTAGATGAGAAGCCTGAGCTGAAAGAACTAAAGTTACTTGTCTAAGATGAGCAACTGACAGAGACCCAGGTCCTCTGACCTCAAAGGCAGCATCTTTTCCATTGAACTACTCATCCAGTGAATCCCAGTACCTCATAAGGGGAACCAATTCATTTAAAAAAATTCCACTAACAAACATTTATTTCCGCTCCCTGCCAGCTACCTCCTCCCATTAAAAAAAAAAAAAGAAAAAGAGAAAATCCTTGTAACAAGTATGCAGAGTCAAGCAAAATTAATTCCCAAATTGGCTATTCTCAAAGATATGTGTCATTCTGTATGTTGAGTCCATCATACCTCTGTCCAGAGGTGGGTATCCTATGTCCTCATTAGTCTTTAGGAATTGTGATGGATCATTGCATTGATTAGAGTTCTTGTCTTTTAAAATTCTTTTTTGTAGAATGTTATATACATTTTTCTTCTGGCTTTGCTCACTTAACTCTGCATAGGTTCATATAAGTCTTCCCAAGTTTCTCTGAAACTGTCCTTCATAATTCCTTATGGCACAATAGGATTCCATTGCATTAACATACCATAATATAGTTACCACTTCCCAGTAAATGAGTATCCCCTTAGTTTCCAGTTTGTTGCCATTACAAAAAGGAGCTACTATAAATACTTTTATATGTGATTCCTTTTTCCTTTTTTAAAAAATCTTCTTTGGAGACAACCTTAGTAGGGGTATCTGTGGTTCAATTGTTGTTCAGTCAATGTCTGACTGTTTGTGACCTTGTAGACCAACTGTCCATGGGGTTTTCTTGACAAAGAAACAAGCCATTTCCTTCTCCATAGGTCCAGTGTATCCTTTTGTCAGGCAATCAGAGGTTAAGTGACTTGCCCAAGTTCACAGATAGGAAATATCTGAGTGTGGATTTGAACTTGGATCTTCCTGACTCCAGACTTAACACTCTATCAACTAAGACAACAGTTGCTTCTCTCTGACTCAAGGAGTATGACAATTTCATTTTTCATCAGCTGCTTTTTAAACTTTTTTTTTTTGCTTAAACTGAACCAAAATGAATCTTTTTATAACATATACCCATTGATTTTGACCTCCACAGTTCCATGGAAGAAACCTAAATCCTCTCCCATATGGTGTATGCCAGTATTTAGAAGGATTTTGATTTTGTCACTGTGTGGAGTACTTCTACCAATGCAGAATTCAACCACTCCTCACTTCTGTAGAGTTTCTTGAGTTGCTGTGACTAATATTATCAATTGGTGTCCCATTCTATGGTAGTTGACTTTGAACTTGGTTAAGGCTGGAGCTCTAAGGACTTCCCAAACCAAATTCAAAAGCTTTCCAGGTTAGTATGACCTTCCAGAGTTTATGTTTCACTGGCATAGACCTCAAGTGCCCAGGATTACCTCTAATCCAGGATGAGGAAATAGATTAGGATGTTAATGGAAGTTCCACACAACAGTCTTTCAAACAGTTGAAATCAATTCATTAACATCAAAACTCTCTGGCTATAATTATTCAACCAGCCACAAATTCATCTCTCTATACTATTGTATATGATAGTTTTCCACAATTCTCCACCTTGATCTTAAGCATATCATGAAAAAATTGTTGAATTCTTTGCTGAATTGACATTTCAGTAAAGAAGATATGTGATTTTATTGCTGTAAGAAGCACCTCTTCCATCGAAACAAAACACAAGCTCCTTATGACTTAGGAAGTTTTTGAGAATTGTTGGACTTGAAGAATTTGGTGCATGTTCAGTGATTGGCAGAAAAGGAAATGAATTAGGTATATCATGTTTTCTTCTTAGTGAATCCATGCTGGCTCCTAATGAACATTACTTTATTCTTAATGAGCTCACAAGCCTTCTGCTCCACAGTCTGTTCTAGAGTTGTGCCAGGAATTGGCACCAAATTCACTGATGCATAATTTTTGAAATCTACCTTCCTTTCTCTTTATAAAAATCAGAATATTTGTCTTCTCTGGTATCCTGGCATCTTTCTCATCCTCCAAGATTTCTCAAAAGTCATTGATAGTGGTTAACTGTGTCAAAGCTGGGCATGTGTCGATCAACACAGCAAACAAGGAAGATTTCACCAAAGGCTCAATAGCCACAGATGTACCTGCAAATGATTTCACCTGCCTCGAGTGGGGATTACTTGCAAAGTATAAAACAGAGTGCCTGGTGGCAGAGGCTGCTAGTCAGAGAAACTGAACCCTCAGCTTTCTGTGGCAGCAAAGAATGGATATATACATGAGGTTACTCAGCCACAACATACAGCAGCAGCCCTGATGTCTTCCTTGTCTCATTCTTTTGGGGAGTGTGTTCTGTGTATGCCTCTTTAGGGGAGTCAAGTAGCTAAATCCCACACCAAACAATGTGTTCATCTGTGTTCTGATTGGAGAGAACTAGTTCCCTTGTCTCTCTAATCAGAGCTGCTAGAATTGGTGGACATGGGGGCGAGTGTTAATCAATGACCATCAGTCTGAGATGCAAGGGTATCCACATACCGGCCCGTCTGTCATGGAAATGATACACCCTGGTTGA
>CM053769.1:499157010-499250569 GCA_028658325.1 Potorous gilbertii | reverse complement strand
ACAAGTTCTTTCTTGATTCCCCCAACGACCCCAGCACTGAAATTATCTGGCATATATTTTCTATTGACTTATCTATATTTGTATTGTGTTCTCCTAGTCATAAAAATAACAATAAAATATTTAAATGTTTACTAAGCACTTTACATCTATTACCTCATCTGATTCTCACAATAATCCTGTGAGGAAGGTGCTGTGATTATACTCATTTTATAGATGAAGAGACTGAGGCAGATAGAGGTTAAGTGATTTTTGCCTAGGGTCACACAGCTAGGAGGTGTTTGAGGTTGAATTTGAACTCAGATCTTCCTGACTCCAAGTCCAGAACTCTGTGCCCAGGTAGAATATAAGCTCTTTGAGAACAGGGACTGTTTCATTTTTGACTTTGCATCTCCATTAGGTGTGTTTAATTTTTCATGTTTTCTGTTTATATCTTTAAAAGGCCATTTTGGTCATCATTAACATTTTTCCCAAACCTCAGATCTTTTCGGACTTCATTCTTTCTGACACTAAAGGTCAGAATAACACTCTTGTATTAATCCTTGGCTATATGCCCCTGCTTGCCACTTCCAATCTTTTACAAATCTGAATTCATTGGAGAGTTTCCTATGCAACCACATTGTTTCCTTTGGATATTGCTTCCTTTCTTTTCAGGGTCATAGAGCTAGAGCTGGAAAAGGTCTTAGAGGTCATATAATCTGACTCCTTCATTATATAGATGTGGAAAGTGTAGCCCAAGGAAGAGAAATTACTTTCCCAAGGTCACTCAGTGTTAGGACTGAGAACTGAATCTATGTCCTTCAACTCCAATTTAGCACTTCACAAAATATCAGCTGTATCCAGTGAGGTCCTGATTTCTGTGAATAATGAATTCCATAAAGGGATCACATATATTTGAATTCTCAGTATTTGAAGTTATAATTATGTAAAATATGGTAATTGGCTCTAGTTCAATGGAAATATGCATTGTGAATTCAAATAATGTGATCACTTTGAGGGATTCATTATTTGCATTAATGGGACTTAGCCATAATCAGAATTTCATTCTTTTGAGCCTTCTATCCCAACCTTTCCCTTTAAGAGTTCTTTCTCTCCATCTCTCTCTCTGTCTCCCTCTCTGTCTCCATCTCTTTCTGTCTCTGCCTATCTGTCTGTGTCTCTGTCTTCTCTGTTTCTCTCTCTCTCTCTCTGACACACAATTTTTAGCCATGTCTAATCAATCTAATCTATGGCTTCCTATAAATCTGTCATCTATATCTATCTACCTATCCATCCATCCATTTACCTACCTATCTACTGCAGTTTTAAATCTGCTTTCCCAAACTCTTGCATATAGTTGACATTCTCTTTCTTCCCAAGAATTAATTACAAGATGGCCCAGTCACTTTCTTCCAAGATTCCCATCACTTCCACGTCACTAACTCACTCCAGTCAAGGCCAATCAATGGAAGTTGCAAATACAGTGCACATGGCCCCCCAGGGTGATTACAGAGAGGGCAAGAAGAGGTAAAGCAGAAATCAAAAATCAGAGTCTGTATAGGATCATTAAAATGGGAAAGTGGAAAAGGTAACTAGGAGTGGAAACAACAAACAAAGCTAGCTTTGGTGCACAAGGGAAACTCATTGGGGTCAGGGTGGGATTCAGTAGTACTTGCATCATGCCCATGCCTGAGTTGCTTACTTTGGATTCTCCTGCTCAATGCTTGCTTTCAATGGTACCTGCCTATGTCCTTTGGTGTTATCCAAGAGTGTCTATGCTGGCTCATTTGGGTACTACTTTGTTCAGAATTAAGTCTGATAAAGTTGTTGTCAAGACAAATCAAGAATTAGGTGGTCTGCCTTTAGAAGAATGAGGCTCTTAGAAGAATACCTAGATGGTTAAAGTTTTCCATTTGATTCAACAAATATTTATTAAATAACTACTATGTGCAAGGCATCATCATTTCAAGAAAAATTGATATTTTTACAACATTTGAAGGTTAGCAAAGAGCTGTTCATTATCTGTTATCACTATGTAGAATTATCACTATGTAGATAACCATAAACCTACACAGATATTTATTTTTATTTATATTTAAGAGAAACTATATATAATAGATCCACCATTTCACATGCAGTCTCCATTTTCTTATCTTCTTTGTATATGGAAATATTCATGTTTGTTAATAGCTGACATTTATGTAATGCTTGCAAAACACTTTGTATGTTTGTATATATATAACATATATGCATACATATAGTATATACACATATATATACACACATATACATCTTAATTAATTCTTACAATAAGTTGGGGCTATTATTATTCCTGTTTTACAGAGAAGGACACTGAAGCCAAGAGATTAGTGACTTACACAGGATCACACAGCTGGTAAGCATCTGAGACAGGATTTGAGCTCAAGCTTTCTTAACACCAAATCCAGTTCTCTACCCATTCTACTACATGCTGAAGATTTTCTAGTTCAGAATTTAAAAAATTCACAATTAAAAGAAGATATGTCCATGTAGACATAAACAAGCATAGGTAGAAACTAAGACAATTAAGTCTTAGGGATACCTCCTTTTGTTAAAAATAATAATAAATCAAATTCTTTTAATTCCTCATGGGTATCCTAGAATCTTAAGGTGGTGACAGAAGGCATTTGACATATATTCCACCCCAGAAATGAATCTCCCATCAGCAGTAATGGGAGAGGTGGAGACACCTGAGACTGGAAGCATTTTTGCCAATACTCTTCCCTGTTATTTTCATTGGAAAATTCCCAGATCCTTCATGTATTACTGTGTTTTCTATGTCAGACCTGTGGCCTGTGCTCATGGTGAAGCATTTGGAGTCAGGAGGGGGATCTGAGGTCTGCCACTCACCACCTATGGGACCCTTCTCTGGGACTTAGTTTTCCCAACTGTAAAAGGAGGGCCTTGGACTAGATGATGGAGGAGATTCTTTCCAGCTATAAATTATCTCATGATTCTCTCTGGGTTTTTCTCTCCTTCACTTTCAGATTTCCATTTCAATTCTTGACTAGGCCAGCAAATATCCTGCCAAATGTGTTCTTCGCCTTCTACCAGGGATTTACTCTTTTGCCAGAAGCCCTTTGTTCAGGGATCATAATCCATGGCCCAGAAAACCAAATTCTCCTTTATAATGTCACCTAATGACCTCGCTATTCATTCTGCACATTCCTTCTCTCTTCCCCATAATCAGGCATGATAAGAAGAAAAGCACTGACTGGAGTTGAGGCAACTAAATGGAAATCCTCCCTTTGTCATTGATTTTGCCTGCCTGGGCTTCAGTCCTCTCACACCTGTAAAGCAAGTATGCTGGACTAAATACCACCTAAGGGTCCCTTCTAACTCTAAATCTATGATCCGTGACCATGAGATTTAGGGTTGTGACAGACCCTAGAGACCATCCATCTTCCTTATTTTACATATGGGGAGATTGAGGCTCAGGGACATTAAGTGATCTTCCCAAGATTACAGGTAATGAGTAGCCAGTTATGAAGCCAGGACTTCTAACTATAAACCTGGTATACTTTCTACAGTTTCAACAGATAGAATTACAACTCAGTTTGTGTCCCCATGGACTTCAGTTTTCCTATCTGAGTCTTCAGGTAGAAAAGACCTGTTTTGTGAGCAGAGATTATTTCTCTTATATTGTAGTTGCACCCCCAGAACCTAGCACAACGCCTGATGGATAGTAAATGCTTAATAATTGCTTGTTGGTTGATTGACTTGGGTTCTCTGACTGTAGTGCTCATTTGGGCATGGATCAGCAAAAGTGAGGAGAAGCTGGTGGTTGGAGGAATCTTGAAAGAGGCCCAATCCCATTTCAGACAGATGCTTCAGGATGACAGTATACGTCCTCATTGCCCATGAGATGTCTCTATGTGACAAATTCCCAGATCCTCATTAGAGGGAGTCATTGACTCTCATTAGTAACCCCTTCCCCTTGGGTCCTGCTTGGCATGAGATTCCTTCTGTCTACCTGTGCCTGTGATTCCTTCTAAGCATTCTACCAGCTGAGTTCTAGAGTGACCTTCTGAGTCAAGAGCCTCAAACCTTCAGATTAGCACTGTTGCTGCAGACTTCCTTCTCCCACCTTTATCCACTCATTCACCAACCTCTTGAACACAATCTAGGTGCCCACCCAGGTCTATTCTCTCCCTCCCACCCAGGTCTATTCTTTCTTACCTCCAAGCTTTTTCTCAGGTTAGTCCTTGTCTTTCCATGACCTTGCCCCTTTTTTTCTGCCTGAAGTAAATGACTTTTCTGACTGTAGTAAATTAGCTTTGCTTTAATTGTCTCTAAGGGCTGACTGGTAAGGGAAAACACAAGGATAGTGGGCTCATGAGCTTTTAGAAATATAGACCCATCATCTGAAAGTCAAAGCAGGCCTCTAGGTAAGGAGGCCAGAGGGGTTCCAGATCCAAGAGAACCCTTTGGAACCTGTGCAAATAGTCTACACCTCCCCCCAACTTGCAATAATATGCCATAGGGAGAGCCTCCCTACTAATGTCTGGCAGGGCGAGGAAGGTACAGGTAGTCAGGGCTGAAGAAGATCAGTATAGGGAGAATCAGTGAGGGCTGCAGGGAAAGTTTCCAAGAATAGGGAAGATCTGAACTGGGCTATTACCACTGGGCCTTGTAATCAGCTAGCATCTGATAAATTAATCCTTTGCTAAAGAGTTAAGCTCATAACCCCTTCCCGGCTTGGTCAGAAAGCCTACCAGATTGTCTGGAACAAAGCTCAATGGAACGCTAGAGGAGTTTCAGATCCTGGAGTTGACATTTACAGCCTCCAGAGCTTTCCAATGTCCCTTGCACCACACTGTGAGGTAGACTCATTCTCCCACCTATGGACTGTCTGCTGGGAGATCTAGGGATGGGTTTCCCTAAGTGAACTGTCTCAGTGAACTCAGTTGAAGAGGCAATGTGATAGATGGGAAATAACACTGACTCAGGGGTCTGAGCACCTGGGTTCAAATTTTGCTTGTGTTGCCAGTTGTTATTCAGTTATATATGACTCTTTCTGATCCTGTGGACTGTAGCACATCAGTACCATCTATGACAAAGACAGTGGGATGGTTTGTCATTTCCTTCTCCAAGGGATTAAGGCAAACAGAGGTTAAATAACTTGTCCAGGGTGGTGCAGCTAGTATGTTTTGAAGGCTGGATTTGAACTTGAGTCTTCCTGACTCCAGGGCCAGCACTCTGTGCACCAAGGCACTATCTAGCTTCCTCTATTTCCTGTGTAATCATGGGTGAATCACCTAAGCTCCGTGGGCTTTGGTTTTCTCATTTGTAAAATACTGGGATTTAATATATATATATTTAATATATGTGTGTATACATATGTGTGTATGCATGCACACATATATGTATACACATGCATATTTATGTATATGTCAATATACACATATGTACATATACGCATGTATATGTGCATTATATACACATTTATAACATATTCATATATACTATATATGTGTATGTATATATAAAATATATGTGTGTGTATATGTATATATATGTGTGTGTGTGGGTGTGTGTGAATAATATAGATGGCCTCTGAGGTCCCTTGTGAAGATCCCTTGCATGGTTCTGCAGGGAGATGTAGATTCTCAGACAAGTCAGGTCACTTTCCATGAACCTCAGTTTCTTCATCTGTAAAATGGAGACATTGGACTAGATCAAGGATTCATTGCTTTTTTAATATCTTGGGTAATTACTTTCAATACAAATGTACTGGTTTCCTTTGTATCTCTGTGCATTTTATCTTGCACACTTGAACAAGTCATTTTGAGGACCAGGTCTGTAGGATTCACCGGACTGCCAAAGGGAATGATAAAGAACCCCTGGACCACACGGTCTCTGGGTTCCTTCCCACTTTCAGATTGAAGAGCCTTTCTGTATCCCAGTTTCCCTATTTGTAAAATCAGAAAAGGGCTTGATCTCTTCCAGCCCTGCCATTCTCTGATTCAGTAACTGTCTACGTCTCTGCTCTGGACTCAAGTTCCCACTCACAGCAGAAGCCCTGACTAGGATCTTCTTTCAGGCCCTCCATGTGCCCCACTCCCTCCCTAATGTTGAGCCAGTTAGAAGCCAGCCACTTCTGTCAGGCCAGAATATCCCCCCTCAGAGAAGGGGAGCTGGCGGTTGCCCAGACCCCAGCTCCTCCTCAAAGGGCCTTGTGTGCTGCCTTTGAGGCTGGCCACACCTCCCACAGGTTGGATGAAAAGACGGCTGTGTCTGGGGCAAGAAGGGAAGGGAGGGAGGAAGGGATGGGATTCGGGTGGCCTGGAACCATCACCTCATTGGGGGAGGGGAGGAGAAGCAGGGGAAACAGGGGAAATAGTGTGGGTGGAGAGGGGGCAGGATGTCCTTCTGGGTGGGGCGGGTGGGGAGTCTGCCCACAGACTGGATCCTTGGCAAGGGATAAAGAGACAATCAACATGTCAGAGCTAGAAGAGTCTTTAAAGTTCAGCTAGCCTAAACCTCTCATTTTATGAAAAAAAAAAGAAAGCCCATCCCAGGGAAATCAAGGCAGATGGTAAAGGGGAAGGAATTCTGAACCTGGAGTAATGTTTTCATTTCCCCATGACATTGTATGACCCTGAGGCTCAGTTTCTTTCTTTGAAAAAGGGATATCATTGGAGGTCTAGAGCTCAAGGAGACCTTAGAGGTCATGGGTTCGAATCCTCTCATTTCAAAGACAAAAAAAATGAAGATTTACCCAAGATATCACAGGTAGCTGAAATTTGAACCCAGGGTTTCTAAATTCAATATTCCTTCTACTATAGATCACCTGTGTCACCTTCCTCTGTCCCTCTATCTCTACATGGCATCTGTTCCTTCCTCTCCACTTTTAGTCACCTGCTTTATCCCCCTTCCTCCCCACTAACCCAAGTTTGAAGAAACTGAGAGATTCCCTCACTCTTCATTGAAAATGAGAGGTCCTCTTCCAGGGCCATGTACATCCTGTCTCCAAAACCTGCACTAAGTCTTTTGGGACACACCACATAAGCTAAGCCTGAACTCTCCTAGGGTAATGAAAGCTTCCTTCCTTCTGCCCTTCCTGTAGGGATGCTATGGTACCATTCCCCAACCATCTCCTACCCAAAGGAAGTTAGGGCTCCACCTCTGACTTCCAACCCACCTCCAACTGTAGATTGATCATCTTTCCAGGAGCCAGGGCACCTGCTCAGAGCATTCCCCCTGCATCCTCCTCCCCTTCCTTTCTCCTCCCCCCATCTAGCGTCTATTTCTATATCATCTTCTCTACATTAGAATATCAATTCCTTAAGAGTTTGGATTGAGAACTATTTGCCTTGCCTTTCTTTCTACCCTTACAGCAGGACCCATAATAGATATTTAGCAAATGTTCCCTCCCTCCCTTTATCTATCATCTACTATCATCTTTCTATCTACCCATCCATCTTTCTGTCTATGTATCTCTTCAAAAATAAAAGGGTCTAGTTGTGCGATCCTGTGCAAGTTACTTAACCCTGTTGCATCACAAAAAAATAAATAAAAATTAAGGGGCCTCAGGCTCACCAGGAGAAGAAAGGTCTTGGATAGAGGGGGTATTTCTGTCCCTTGCCACCATGTTTGCTCTTGTCCTTATGACTGACACACCCTACACTGAGTAGTTCTGGTCAAGGGGCTCAGCGTCCACGATGCAGTGGCATTCGCTGTGGGCAGACATAGTTTTAGGGCCTAGATGTCTTCTATTCCACCCCCTGACCCACCCTGCCTCTCTTTAGAGAGGAAAGAACCAAGGACCAGAGAGGTTAAATAACTTATCCTGGGTCAGTCAAATAGAGATTTCAACTCAGATCTTCTGACTGCCAACCTGCTGGTCTTTTCACAGCACCTCGATGAGGAAGAGGAGAATTTTCTGTGTTTGGGGAGCAAGGGTAGAAGGGATGCTCTCAGACACATGGCTAGATCTTACTTCATGTCACACTATGCTTTTTTATGTGGTGGGGAGAGGCTGTGCCCAGGGGGAGCCTGTAGTGTGCTGGGAAGGGCCAGACCCTGCTCAGTGGGCCCTTTCTTGAACAGAAGAGGCCAGCAGAGCTCAGAGCTTCAGGTTGGAGTCCAATCTCCTGGGGAAAGACAAAGGACATTCTGGGGAGGGCAGAGAGGCTCTCTGGAGACACCTGCCTGCCCCATTCCCCCCCCCCCCAACCTTCTTATCTTTGGGGGATAGATACAGAGCTGAAAGAGATATCAGAGGTCATCTTTTTACAACTTTCCAGTATCCAAAGGGCAGACTACAATTCTGAAGCCCAAGTCCAAAGTCAAACTGAATGGAATTAAATCTTCAGAATCCACAGGGCCCAGAGCATCTTGATGTTTATCATCTTTATTAAATGCCATGGGCTGCTGAGGCTCCCCTCTCTCCAGGCCCTCCCCTCCACCCCCTCTGTGAAATTCATCTGAACAAGACAGCAACTGGTTCCCACTCTCCACCCCCAAGGAATGATAGATGGTGACAAATGAAGTGGGGAAGGGGCCTTATTGCGGCCATCAATCTGGAGCTCATCCGGGGGGCCCTCCCTTGATCTAAGCTGGAGGAGGGGCCTTTCCTCAGAGGTTAGACCCAGGGTGAAATGGATCTGGTTTCAGGCAAATGGCTGGGGGGACACTTTCCATTTGGGCTGAGACAAGGAACCCTCTGTTTTTTTCTGTGCGCTCAGGGATCCCTAGGGGAAGGGGCACGCTGAGGTGGAAGAGTTTCCTCCTCATTAAATTTCAGGGGTTAGTGAGCTAGGCAAGTCACAGGGAAGAGAAAGAGTGGGGTGGGAAGGCAAGGCAAGGCTTCCTGGAAGCTGTAGGGCTTGAGCTGATCTGTGAAGGATGATATGGGTATACATGGGTGAGGGGTGCTGTGTCATTAAAGGAAGGGGGTGATCTATGAACCACGGCCTGAAAATGGGAGCAAGCAAAATGGAATGAAAGGGGAGGGATCACAGAACCATAGCTTTAGTGTTATGAGGGATTTTAGAGGATATATAATCCAACTCTCTCATTTTAGAGGTGAGAAAACAGATCTAGGAAGGCTCAGATCGCAAGGGGACCTGTTTAGCTGCATTAGAAGCTGAATGTTAGGGAGCCATGGAACAGGTTGGTTGACTTGGATTATGAAGGGCCTTAAATATCAAGCTGAGGTTATAAGTTTGATCTATTGGGAAACAGGAAGCCATTGAAAGTCCTTGAGCTAGGGAGTAACACAACTAAGGCAATGTTTAGAGATGAATCTGACTTTATGCCAGTCTATGCAAGATGGATTAATGGAGGTAGACTTACCCAGGACAAGGACTTCAAGGTTCTTTCCCATGGCTAGTGGAGACATGAGAACCAGAACCCAGGGATCCTGTTGCTAAAAGGTTGTACAATGAGGCTCCTGGATAGTAATTCATTTCACCCTTTGCCTTATTAATTTATACCTCATTCATCATACTTGTAAGGGATAAAATGCCCAGTCCCATAAAATCTTCAGGATCTCAGATCTCCAAATGACCTATAAAGATAGCCAGCCCAATATCCTGATTGATGCAAGCATCCAAGAGAGGCAGTTATCCAACCTCTTCTTGATTTCCTTCAGGGATGGGGACCTCACTACCTTTGGAGGCAGCCCATTCCTTTGTGGGGCAACTTAAAATGTTAGGAAGTTCTATTGAGCAGAAACCTTTTCCTCTGACTCTTTTACAGGGCCCTTCCCACCTCCATGTTCCCCAAATGACTTTTCCTTTCAGAGCTTCACCCTTTGGAACCACATAGAATAAAACAACAACCTCTCTTCTTCCTGGACCCAGGATCAGACTTCCTGTAGAGCACCCCTCATCCTGTAGACCTCCTTGGCTTCCTTAGGTGGAGAAAGAGGATGGGGCTCCCCTTCACATTGACTGAGGGTTCTGGTAAGCAGCTGATAATAACGTCAGCTGATACTTCTTATGAAGGGCTAGCAGGGCATGGCCTGCCCTGACACCTCCACGCTCTAGTTCATCTGCCCTCTTGCCTGTGGTCACATGAAAAACAGATGGATAGGATCAGGGGTCAGTGGGTTACTAGGGTTAGGGGAAGTTCGAGCCTGGAATTTGGGTCAGATTGGAGAGAGTTGGGATGCAGTCTGTGGTTGTGGTCATGAAGAATGGACTGAATCTCCTTTTGTTGCCAGGTTTAAGGCTTGGTCTGTGACCAATAAACACTAGCCTATGTGGGTTAGAGACTGCAGACACCCTTATCTTACTAACAGTGCTTCAGGTGACACTAGGGGCCAGGAGAAAGTAACTCTTTTGCCTTTGACCTGGGCTGGCTTTTCTTTGTTGGGAAAAGAGCTGTCCATGCCTGTCTGGCTTTATTTTCTCTCTCTGACCTATTTTTAGCTCCCTCTCATTTTTTTTTCTTCTTTGCCCTTTGTGGCTTTTGATAAAAATGGATTTTGCAGATTGGGCTGAGAGGGAAAAGGCAGGTCTTGTTTTCCCAATGGTTAAAATTCCTTGAGTTTAATCAACAGGAAAGAAAACAGCAGGAGGGAGGGAAGGAGGAAGCCTTGTCCTTGGTACTTCATGGTCTGAAGAACCCAGGCCAGTAGGGAAGGGAAGGAAGTTCCAGGATGAGCCCAGAGGACAAAGGTCTCTCTCCATCCAGGGATGAGGAAATTTTGGGGTATCCCCCTTTGCTCCAGTCAAGAAACATGGTGCTAGGGTGGGCACTATATACCCCAGGCCTGCTCAGGAGTCCTACTGAGCTAGCCTGGTCAATGTCACTGGAGATTTCCCCTTTCCCCTTGGTGGGCCTCAGTTTACTCATCTGTAAAATGAAGGTCTAGAGATGGTCACTCATGTTCTGAGATCTATATGAGGCATCCTCCTGAAGACTGATAAGCTGTGTGCACTGGCAGGGGTCACCATGTTTGGAAGTTAGGGCTATAGCTGGCTTCCTCACTACTACCCACTGATATGTTCTCCATGCTCAGACGCTCCTACATCTTGTGGGAGCACCTACTCCCATTAGAATTGTTTTCCTGTGCAAATTTGACTTCGAGGTTAACTCAACTACTACCTCCTCCAGAAAGGCTTCCTGAACCACACCAGCCTATACCCTACTCTCTGCTCTAATCTATTGCATTTAGATGAGATTTCAGAGGCCATCTAGCTTAACCCATTGTTTTGTAGAAAAGGAAGCTGAGGTCTAAGGAAGTTCAAAAAAAATATTAGCTAGCATTTATATAATGCTTGGATATGAGGTTGGCAAAATGCTTTACAAATAGATCCTCCCAACAACTTATCTGTGAGGTAGAAATTACTATTGTCATCTCCATTTTACAGATGGGGAAACTGAGGCTGGGAGAACTAGTAATTGTCTGAGGTAGGAACTTTCTGAGTCAGGCAGATTCCATGCCCAGCTTTCTGTCTAAAACAACACCTAGCTTCCAGTAAATGATTTCCTAATGTTTGAGAAGAGAATTTATAATTTTCATATTAATATGATATGTGCAATGAATATACTAATAATTTAGTTTTCTCAAGAGTTGCCTCTCTGGCTTAGGAGTCAGAGCTCACAATGCAGCTTGAACTGAGCAATCAGACCTTGATAAGGCCCACAATTACTGGCATCCTTCTGCCTTCGAGCCTGAAGTGAAATGAATCAAGACTATAGTTGCCTCACAGAACTCTGGTCTTGTGACTCACCAAGTCACAACTGTTGTATTATGTTCCATTCGTGGATTTGTCCTAGGAAATCACACTGGCCCTGCAAATGATTGTTTGTAATCCACCTGTGATTTAAGTATATAATCAGTGCTTTTACTTCAGCTAAGAAAACTGTTCTCTTTCTGAAATTGATTAATCAAACTACTTGATTATTGGCACTGGTCTCTAGGCCTACTTTGTGAGTTTCCAAGTTTTCTCAGGTTAGAGCCTGGCTCAGTAAAAGTCCTAGTAACAGGTTATAGAGTTGTATGTAGAGTAGGATTTGAACCAGTGGTGGGCTGGTAAATGTTTAACAACTAGCTCTCCGGGCATAAAAAATACACAACACACTTTTTAGTTTAATCCACATCATTAAAATTTGCTCTATCATTTTTTTTTAAGTCTAAAGGATCGACAGAATCTTAAATGGAGGCCAGATTTGTGAGATGTAAATGTTCACACTGAAAATTTAACAATCTACTCTTGTGTGTTTGAGCTGGCCCTAAAACACTCTGATTTGAATCCAGATTCTTGATCTCCAGAGCTGAGTCTCTTTTGATGGTACCTGTTACTTGTTTTTAAAGGTTTCCTAAGTGACCAGAGAAGGAGACCAAGGCACCACAGAATTAACTGCTCAGCACAGGGTCACCTAGACCCTATACTCAATAAAGCCAGTCCCCTTATCACTACCTCTCCTTTAAAACTCAGTGTTAATGTTAAGCACTCAGAAAAGTCTCCTTTGACTAAGACTCCCTACTGGCAGTGTCTTTTTCTGTCTAAGTACTTACCATGATTTTAACATATTCTTATGATGTGTGAATTTTTCATTTCCCCTAAGCTCCATGAAAGATGGAATTAGGTCTAACCTAAGCTTTATACTTCCTCAGTTCCCAAAACCAGTAGGAACAAACAGTTTTGCTTAAGGGTGGTGGTAGGGGGCGGGGGCAGTGAAGGGGTGGGAAAGTGGGTTGCTTAATATACCTTGGCTGAGTTGTATTATCAATTGTCAAGTCAACCTATCAACAAGTATTAAGTACCAACTATGTGCCAGAGCACAGCTAGGTGGCACAGACTCCTCTTTCTGAGTTCAAATCTGGCCTCAGACACTAGCTGTGTGACTCTGGGCAAGTCATTTAATACTGTTTGCATCAGTTTCCTCATTTGTAAAAATGAGCAGGAGAAGGAAATGGCAAACCATTCTAGTATCTCTGCTAAGAAAACCCCAAATGGGTTGGATACTCTTGAAATAATTGAACAACAACTACGTGCCAGGCACTGTGTTAGGTGCTAACACCAGGCATTACTGGGCAATCAAGAAATTTTGTTGAAAGAGAACCCCTTCATCTGTACTCCTTGCACTCCACCAGTCCTTGAGCACCTTCATGGTCGAAGTCCACCTCCCAGAGACCTTCCTGAGATGCATCAAGGGCTCTTCCTTCTTCCCATCTCAGTAGGAAATGAGGATATTTGTCCTGGAAGAGAGAAGATTTAGGGGACGCTCTGGTTGTCTTCAAATACATGGAAGAAGGATCAGATTTGTTCTGCTTGGTCCCAATGGGCAAAGGAACAATGGACGGTAGCTGTCAAGAGCTAGTTATAGTCTCATTGTAAGGAAGAAAAAACAGGCAGAGAATTAAGCTGTCCAAAAGTGGGTCTGCTCCTAAGTGAGAGGGCATCCCAATGGTGAAAGTATTCCAGCAAAGACTAGAAGAAATGATGCTTGCTCAGGATTATTGTCTGCGCATGGGTTGGACCTGATGACCTCTCTTTCCAAATCGGTGAAAAACTACCTGTCCATTCATTTCAGCAGCTATTTATTCAGTGACTTCTCCAGGCAGGGCCGGGGTTTGGGGGTGAGAACAGAGGTACATGAGACACAAGCCCCACCACCCAGGATCTCATCACCTAGTAGGGGGTGAACACCTGCCAAGCACCTTATATGGTAAACAATTGTCCTTGCTTCCTGGGCCTTGCACTCAGTTTTCCAGGGTGACAACTAGTTAATTTGATAAACTAATCTGGAGTGTGTGTGTGTGTGTGTGTGTGTGTGTGTGTGTGTGTGTGCGTGTGCGCACGTGCGCACTCACACACATGTTTATGTTTTCTCTCTTCCCCTCCTGGGAAATGTAATTGCATTTTGGCTGGGGCCTTCTGGAGAACCTGCTTTTCCAGGAAGAGGGCGTCCAGGGGCACATCTGGGATCAAGGTCACACTCCTGGCTGGGGAATGTAGGGGGCAGATATCTTAGCCTTCTTCAAGCTTTTGTTGGACTGCTATGTGGGATTGAGATGAAAACACATTCTACTTGACCCCAGAAGGTGGAGCGAACTGCTACAGATGAAGGTTTCAGAGAGACCAGTTTTGGCTTCAAAGAAAGACACATTTTCTAACAATCAGAGCAATCGCCAAATGAGTTAGGTTGACTTCCGAAGTGGTGGCCTCTCCATAACTGACTGAGGTCATTCCATGCCCCATCTAGACAAGGCAACAATGTGTGCCCAAGGCAGGGTTTGAAAATCAGGTTTTTTGTATGTTACTGAACCTCTGAGCCTTTCCTGGAACACAAGTGACTTGATTTACCATATAATAAATACTGATATGATACGAAGCATACAATTTTCTAGCAATAAAAAAATAAAAACAACTGCTATATGAGACACCATCACCACCAGCACTGATCCATGTGTTTATAAAAATCATATGAAAAAGCATAGGCTTTGGAATCAGAGGAGGTGGATTCATTCTTGCCTTTGCCTACCTCAGTGATCTTGGGTTTTCCAGACTTTTGAAATGAAAAGGCTCAACCAAGGTTGCTCGATGATTGTTTTTTGCTGGGTTTTCCCCCACAGATATTAATACATTGTCCCCATGAACCCATGAACTTCACTCCTGTGATACAATGACATTGAGCTATGGACTTGGAGTCAGGAGAAAGCTCAGTTTGAATTCTGTCTCTTATTCTTACCCGCTATGGAATGGTTCTCTTGTCCCTTCACCTCTCAGGACACATAGTTCTCTTCTCATTCCAAGTGCCATTATTAGTGTCTCCTTCCCAGGATTATCCCCCAAATGAATTAGGTATGAAGTGCTTTGCAAACATTAAAGGGATGTGTAATAGCTGACCACAAGTCAGATGTTATTCATGAAAATGCTTTGTCCAGCTCCCACCTCCCTTAAAGCCAATGCAAGGGCAAATCAAGACCTCACCCAGGGATATCCTTGGTCCTCCTGGAAAATGAAGGACAAACAAACAACAAAATGAAAATGCCAAGAGTTCTCAGGGAAGACAAACAGAATTTGAGTGTTGGAAGAGACCTCAGTGGCTCCTACTTTTGCTATTGTATGCTATGATACATGCTGACAAATGGCCATCTAGCATCTGCTTGAAAAATGGAAAGGGGGGAGGGTATACAACCCCTGCAGACAATCCATTCCATTTTAAGATATGTGTAATTAAATTTCTTTTAGAATTTCCTCTTCCAAATTCTCTCTTCTGCCCTCCCCTGCCCATTGAGAAGGCAAGAAAATATGCTACCGATTATACATAGGAAGTCATGCAGAACTTGCTTCCACATTAACCAGTTTAGCGTGGGGTGTTGAGATGGAAGGGGGTAAGTAAGAATTACAACAAAGTGAAAAATATGCTTTAATCTGCACTCAAAGTCTTTTTAGAGGTGTATAACATTGTTTCTCATGAATCCTGTAGAACTGTCATGGATCATTGTATCAATCAATCCAACAACCAGCATTTATTAAGTGTCTACTTTGGCAGTCACTGCACTAATTGATCAGAGTAGCTAAGTCTTTCACAGTTGATCATCATACAATGTTGCTCTTGCTTTGTACACTCTTCTCCTGGCTTTGCTCACTTAACTTCGCATCAGTTCATGTAAGGTTTCCCAGATTTTTCTGAAACCATCTCCTTCATCTTTAGGCACCTGCAATTGTTAAGGAAGGTTGGTTTGTTTGCTTTTTTTCCTGAAATCAAGCCTATATTTTCTTCTTAACAAAAATTCAGTTTCTAATCCATAAAATTGGAAAAGTAAGATCTACCTGCATTGCCATGTCACAGGAGGATTATGATTTCTGAAAGGAAATAATTTTTGTAAAGGGCTTTCTAACTTTTGATGTGCTCTATACATACTGGTTATTATCAGTAGTAAGAGTATAAACTTCCTGAAGTCAGTCTGCTTTGCATTTCATCTCTGTATCCCCAGACACCTAGCAACATGTTTTGCATATGATTGATTTGAGTTATAATTAATACTGATGGCAACTGTCACCTGCCATCAAGGGATGTGGGAACAAGATACATATAAGTCTTTATAATGTCTTTCACATTGATCCCCAGGTGTGAAATGGGCCCCCTTTCCTCCTTCAAAGTCCAGTTCAAGCAGCATCTCTACCCCAGTCTCCAAAGGAAGTAGAAGGAGAAAGATATTGAGACCTAGGGCCTAGAGATGAAGCCAGACTCTGCCCCTGGGTGATACTAGGAAAGTCACCGACTCTCCTGAGACTCCTTTCCCTTCCTGTAAAATCTCTAAGTCCCTGCTAGCTTTCTGCCCAAGTTCCACTACCCTACCTCAGTTTTTCACAGGTTTGGGGATAAGGTTTTGTTGAGGTTCAGGGGTGCTGGAGACCTTGAAATATCAACACACCAGGTCCCGCTCGAATGAATTCAACTCAAGCCTTCTTAAAACCAAAGAAAGACAAAGTTTATTAAAGATTTGACATATTGGGTTGACTATTAAGAAGCCTAAGCATTTGTAACACTTGTATTCACAATGCCAGCTAGAATCTCAGAAAGAGTCTGAGCTGGATTGGATCTGAGCCCCTTTACAGAGGTAAGAAGGAACTTAAATACAGAAATGACTGTAGGAGGGATCTGGGGGTGGTCTGGTAATCTAGGATGATGAGAGGAGGGGTTTACGGAGGATCTTGAGGCAAAGTCCAAAGAGGATCTCCAGGGGACTGGGGTGACTGGTCAAGGGTTGGAAACAGCTGGAGGCAATCAGGAGATATAAGACAATGGAGTACTTGGGTGGGAAACAGGTGGGGCAATCCAGAGGTAATGGACAACTGAAGGCCAGCAGATTTGAATATGAAAGGCCAGATTAAGTGGGGATATTCTAGGGGAGTGCAAGGAAGTTTCCAGAGTCTGAACCTCATCACTTTGAGTTGGATTCCTTTTCTTTGCACTCTCTCAGGCCACCAGCTTCCTTCCCTTCCTACCCTCTGCTCTCCTTTTCCCAATAGTTTCTCACTTCCTAGTCTTCTCTTTTCTCATTCTTAGGTCATCCTTCTCCCCATCCTCTTTCCCTAATACCTCTAAGCCCCCTTCTCTACAAAACACACACAGCCTGTGCCTTTTGGTGGTGATGCTTATAGGGGTGGGAGGGCTATTGACCTACCAATAAATAGCCTGGTCTGGAAGGGGAGGGGAGGAAGGAAGAAAGGAGTTGCTTCCCTGGTTCTTTCTTTCTGGGCGGCTCCGGGTCTAGTGCAGGCCTTATGGGTCTGTTTCTTATTTAAATGTTTTCTGCCTTGGGGGCAAAGGGAAAGGAGGGGTCAGTTTATCTTGGGGGGGTGGAAAAAAGAAAAAGGTATTTGAGACTCTGGGCTACTCTTAGAGGGGGGGCCCAGAGGCCAGATCCAACTAACTCGTTTCCTGGTGTCAGAAGGTCCCAGGGGAGCTGGCCCCCTCCTTTCTGGCTTCTTCTCCTGCCTTTGTACTTTCTTATTAACTGTTGTAAAAGTGGTCACTGCGGAATGGCCAGTGAGAGGGCCAAAAGATTCTTCTGTGTGCCTGTTTTTCTCTCGGGGGATGGTGAGTCTGGAATGCCAGGCAGTGTAGTCCAATAGGAGATTTGGATTCAGTCAGAGAATTTGGGTAAAAACCCTATCTGGGCAGCTTTGTGATCTTTGGTCATCTTTGTGACCTTGGGCAAGTCATTTAAACACGGCATCCCTAGTCCTCATCTGTTAACAGAAAAAGTTGAACCAGCTGACTCATAAGGGCCTTTCCAGTGCAAAATCCTATTAATTCCTTCCTGCAATCTAAACCAGTCTTCTGGCTTGGCAAAGTCAAATTTGAATGTCTGAGTATTGGTGTGCATGTGACCTGTGGGTACTTTTGATCAATCAATCAAAAAACATTCCTAAAATGCCAGCACTTAACACAGTGCCTGGAACATAGTAGGCATTCAATAAATGTTTATTGATTGATGAAGTGCTACTTTGTGCCAGGCACTGAGGATATGGAGATAAAAATGAAAAATTCCCTGCCTCAAAGAGCATGTATTCTGTGGGGAGATTCTCTCTCTCTCTCTCATACACACGCACACACACACACATTCCCATACACACTCACTCACACACGTAAATATATACAAGGTAATTTTAAAAGTATATACAAAAAGTAGAGAAATGGTACGTGCAAAGCAAATACAAGGTAATGGTGTACATGCATTCCATGTTTGTGGAGATTAGTGTGAGTGGATGTGTTTGTAAGTGAACATGCAGGAGTTATCTTTGTGCAAATATATGTGTAACTCTGTGTGCATGTCTGTTTTGTTCATGGCTCAGTTGTACAGATGGGTTCATTTTCTTTTCTGGTAAAACACTGGCATTAATATGATATATCGCTGAAAGCATTCCGATTATAAGATCTTAAAATTAGACCTAGTAGGTGTTAACGGAATCAAAAGCAGGCCAACAACAAAGTACCAGTAATCAGGTAGCCATTTAATTAATTAGTTTCATTATGAGGAATTGTTTCACAAATCGGTAATTCTCCTGATCAGAATTCCACCTAGCTAAAGTGAAGATAAGAGATTATATACATAAATCACAGGTGGGAAGGGAGGGGGGAAGGTGGGTTACAAACAGTCATCGGCAGGGCCAGAGTGGTCCATGAATAGAAGACAGTGCAACAATTGTGGAGTTCAGTGTTTGGGGATCATGACTTAGTGGGTCACAGGACTGGAGTTCTGTGACAGGAACAGGTTCTATAGTCGTTGCTTTGCTTCATTTCAGGTACACAAGGACGCCAGAGATTGTGAGCTTTGTCAAGTTTCAGTTCAAGCTGCATTGTGAGCTGACTCCTAAGTTCTTGAGAAAACTAAATTATTAGTATATTCATTACACATCATATCGATTAATATGAAAATTATAAATTCCTTCTTAAAGGCATCTTAGCAATCAACTTTCTGGTCCATTTTACAGAGCAGGAAACTGAGTCTCAGAGATTTAAAGAGATTTGCCCAGGATGGCACAATGGGAATGTGAGAGTCAGGCTGGGAATCCCACCCACTCCAAATTCAAATTCACCTCTTTTTCCCACTACAATTGATTGTAGAGAGGGGAGAGTGGTACCACCCCCTTTAGCCCCCTAAAGTTCCCCTAGTATGGTTGACCTCCTGCCCTGCTCCCTTCCCTTTTTTACCCCAGAGACTGACTTAACTCTATTTCCCTTTCCTGCTCCCTCTCCCGGACCTTTCACAATAAGCCGGAGGTGCTGAAGGAAGGCAGCCCCTGGGCAGGTCTAGGTTGCACACCCCAAGGGAGGTGGCGAAGGCGGGGGAAGCTTGGAGGGCAGAGGCAGGACTCAACTCTAAACCCGCCTTAAGTTATTGTAATCGCTTCACTTCCAGTCCCGACTGGCTTTCTCCCTGGGGTTGGGGGTGTGGGTGAGTATGTGGGTGTGAGTGAGCGTGTAGTGGGACAGGGGTTCGCCTCCGGGTTTTGTTTCCAAGAACTGTGAGAGTCATCCCCATGGAGAGGAAATGATGGGCAGATGCGCCAGGGGGTCCTGCACCGGGGTTGTTCCCCACCCTGGCTAGGAGAACAGATTCTCCCTACCTCTCCCAATAGGGCATCCCTGCTTCTCCGGACGCCGGCGTCGGACCAACGAGATTTTTTGTTGTCTTTTATTTGCCTGCACTTAAAAAAAAAAGAAAGAAAAGAAAAGACAACAAGGAGATCTTTGCTTTCTTTCCAAAACCCCTTTTAACTTCTTGATTTTTTTTTCTGTGTCTGGGGTCAAAAGGAAAATTGCCTGGGAAGATGTCATTCTTGGCATCAGCAAATCAGAGCTCCGGGGAGCCTGAGGATTATTCCTACGGGAACTGGTACATTGATGAACCGACCTCAGGAGGAGAGGCATCTCAACCAGAGAAGTAAGTTTGGAAACTCCCTTTCTCGGCTTCCTAGGGGATTGGCATTCCAATAGCTCCTCTGTTTGGGGTTAAGCAGAGGCTAGAAAAGAGTTTCTGCCTGAGAGTTAGGAATTCTACCCCCAGCTGGGCAACTGAATTGACTGGGTGACCTTAAGCAAGTCATTTACTTTCCCTGGGTTTCCCATCTGTAAAATAAGTCTTTTTAAAAAAATTTCTCATCTGCCTATCTCACAAGGGTTGGTATGGAGAACTATTGAGTTATAAATGATCAAAAAGTGCTTCCCAAAATGTAAAACCTTGCAGAATGCAAGTAATGAGAATACCCCCAAGCAATGTTTTCTGTTCTCCCTAGAGACCTTTTATTCAAAGAATTCCCTCCTCCTGAATCCCATATTATAATCCACTAAATTCTGGGCTTGAAGGTGGGAGAGCTCTGTTTAGTCTCAGCTCTCTTTATGATAGGGGTTAAATTATCTCTTCCCCCTGGGTCTCAGTTTTGTCTTCCTTAAATGGGAGTGCTGACATTGGAATCAAGTTAAAATTTCTACACAACCTATATCATATATATATGTATACACGCACACATACATTGTACACATATATCAGATCGCTACTACCTGTTTATTCTGGAGAAAATAATTCATTTGGGCTTCAGTTTCCTATGAGAGACTTGGACTGGACAATCCATGACCTTATGATCCTCAAGGTCCCCAACATCCCTTTCAACTCTGACAGTCTGTAAAAAAAGTTTTGGTCTACGTAGAGAAAATTCTGTTGGTTAATGTCTGGTTATCTGCTAGAGAGTGCATAATAAAAAGAAGAGAGATCTAAAAAACAACCTTGGCAACAGAAATAAGTTATTCTGGAAACATTAATGATATTTTGATTTGGGGGTTTCTTTCTTGGGTGCTGGCATTATTCTGGAGTGACAGTCTTCTAATATGTGAATGTAATAGTTTTGTTACTTGTTAGTTGAGAACTAGATGGGAGTGGAGAAAGGTATGGGTAGAGAAATCTTCAGCCTTGACCACATTTGTCTTTGCTCGGAAACTTTGATGTCATTGTTCAGACCAAGTGTGTCAGAAGAATGAGGGGCGTATTAGATAAATCATCTCTCCTGGGCAAGTCTCAAAGTAGGCTTCTTGTTCTCTTCCCATGCATTTTCCCACAGCCAGCCTCCTGCCAAGGTCTGGCCCCATCCCCACCTCACAAATCTGTTTTATGGGGTAGGAAACAGCAAAGGTAAGGTGAGGGAATTGGAGAACCAGCTGTACTCACATCTGCTTCACATCAGCTTGAATTGTAGAAACTAGAGATGGTAAAAAAAAAACAAAACTACAACTAGTGAGTGTTACTCCCTGGGGCCTCAAGACTGGGTTATTCAGGGGAGGGAGATTATCCTCTGATGGTTGTGGGAAAGGTTCTGTAGCTCTAGAAAGCTTCAGTCATCCTACTTACTGGTAAGGAGCAGAGGAAATGCTGGAAATGTAATGATGGCCAGCAACTCATAAACAGGGCTTTGTGCCATTTGGTACTCCTTCCCCACTTCTGTACTAGCTACATGCAGTAAGAATCATGGTGTTTGGGGGTAAAGAGAGGAGATGAATCATTTGGGTCAGAGTACCTTTTGAGAAGAAGCTAAATAGAGAAAGAGGATGGGGGATGGGGAGAATGAATAGAGCATAGAATTTGGGAAGAGAAGATGAGAGAGGGAAGCAACATTTTAGGAACAGGAATGACATCACTACAGGGCAGAGATTTCCCAAATCTTAATCTAATGTTATCTTGAATGCTGGGCTAGGACACTGAACAAAGGAGAGGGTGCCTACTTCCAGTCTCTTGCTATCTGACCACATAATTTCAGTGCAGATATTATATCACCCATAGTTAGGAACTGAGGAGACTTCTGTGTCTTTTCTTGGGCTCCCTGGGTAAGTGGAAGGGCCTAAGGATCCTTGAAGAGAATGAACTTTTTAGTCCAATTTCTGTTACAAACTCACTGAGAGACTTTGGGTAAATCACATGCCCTTTCTATATATTTGTTTTTCTGTGGGTTGACAATAACAATATTGTATCGAGAGCCACCCTCAGTACCAGGACAGAGTATCCATGTGATGTCACTGGGGAGGTTAACATTTTGTGGAGGGAGATATCTTCAGTTTCAGAACAAAAGGCTCATCCTTCAGTTTAATCTGGGTATCAAGGAGTTAACTCTGACCAGGCTCCTCCTAGCTTCTACTTTGGTAATCCATCAATGCCCCAAATGGATCTGTGATATCTACCATGTGGGCTTCCATTGTAATCCACACATGTCTTCTCATCCCTCCATGATGTTTATCCATGTTCACAAATCCTCCACAGAAGAGCCCCACCACCCCTACCCTACCCATCTCAAGCCCCCTGGAATGCTGGGGCTCTTCTTCTATGTCCTAGGATCATAGGATCCAGAATTGTAGAGGACCTTAAATGGCATCTACTCCAGCCCTTTCATTCTGAAGATGAGAAACCTAGAGATGCTAAGTGACTTGTCTAAGGTCACACAGGTACTAAGTAATAAAGTCAAAATTTGAACTCAGATCTTCTGACTCCAAAACAGGGATTCGTTCCCCTGTGGCACATCTGGCTATTAATGCAATTAATAAAGATAAATCAAGAAAATTAAGTCAAGACTATGAGTGGAGCCATTGAATGAGTGTTGTTGGGGATTGTGTAAGGAGGGATCACAAATGTGACTGAGTGGGTGTTTTTAGGATTCTTAAGCATTCCCTCAAAGGTATGTATCACCACTAAACAACAGTCTAATGATGAGAGCACGACCAGAGTCTAATCACATTGCCAACTTTCTGAAATTCAGAAACCCCCTGATGCTCTTGGGAAGAGGCTGGGATCCTGGGGGCTTGACCCCTGCTTGACTTCTCTTTTTTGAGAAGAAATACCAGATAAGTCAGACAGGTAGACCTAAAGCCGCGAGAAGATCAAACCAGTGGCAATGAGAGCCAGCATTTACATTTGCTATTCCTTATTCACTGTCACATTTGATCTTTACCATGACCCTGTGAGCTGATGCAACACCATTTTGGCAAATGAAACTGAGCCTCAGAGAAGTGAAATAAAGTTGGGTTTTTTTTTAAACCTTTCTTTTTATCTCCAGTACATTAGCACATAGTGTCTGGCACATAGCAAGAGCTTAATAAATGTTTGTTGACTGGTTGCTAGTAAATGGTAGAATTGGGACTGTAACCCTGGTTCTGAATGTTAAGTCCCATATTCATTCCACTATACAAAGGTGGACCCAACAGTGATAACAGATCATGAAAGAGGCTTGAAGGGGACCAGAATGGTTTGGAGGCAACCATGGTGAACCATGGTCTCTGGGGCATATCCTGTTACCAAAAAAAAATGCATGATACTGGCCAGATCCTTGAGTTACATTGGACTTATGTTGTATAGAGGGAATATGGCTCAAAACAAATGAATCATTGGCCTGGGGCTGGCGTATTTTGTGGTTGCAAGGAGACTTTTATTGTAACAATATTGGGCCTTTGGGAATCAGCCTCCATCACTCCTCTTTCCTTCTCTTCCAGATGTGATTTTGAAGGGGAGAGGGTAATCTATTGGTTTCTTTTCTTGGTAGGAGGCTTCACTGGGTACAGTAAAGAGAGCCTAATTGACAGTCAGAAGGCCTGACCTTCTCACCACCTTTCCCATGCACGTGACTTCTGATTTGAGGGAGGGAGGGCTGTGCAAAGTCACCAGCCTCACTTTCTTCTCCAGAGTCATCTGGGACCAGTGGACAGATATCCATCAGGAGATGGCCCTGGATGCCATAGGAGACCCTACCTGACCCTTTTCAGCTAAGTCCTTTTCAGGTTCTCAGTTTGAGTGAGGGAATGCCCATTCAATGAATGGACCTCTTTAAGAAGCCAGTCAAGGGATGGCCCCTTTAATTAAAAAAAAAGAAAATCAAGCTGGGAGGGGAAGACCCTCAAGGTTGCTAATCAAAAGAGAAACAATTACTATTGACATTCACTCAGACCTTGGGGGCCCCAAAATACAGCCATAAAGTGGAGCTTGGGCAAGGATCTATTGTGGTCCAATCTATGAGCTCTGGAGTGAGCTATGTTTAAGGTTTGGTCTTTGAGAGTGACCTTGCCCAGTTCTCCTTCACTCAAAGTCATGTCATCATTTCCCTGATGTCATGGTCCTTGTGGAAATCTAAAACAAGGACAAACACAACACACCATGAACTCTTTGATCCAGGGACACTGGCCTCTTTGCTGTTCCTCATACAGGACACTCCTTGTCCCAGCTCAGCATGTTCATGGGCTGTCCACCATACTTAGGACATTTCCCTCTTCCTCTCTGACCTCTGATTTACCTCGGTTCCTTCAGGTCTCAGCTAATGTCTCACCTTCTCAAAGAGTCATTCTTGAGCGCTCTTCATCCAAATGATATTCCTCTGAGATTGTTTATCCTGCCCCAATTTATCCTGCCTTTAGCCTATTTTTATGGAGTTGTTTGTCAGTTCTCTCCCTCATTAGACTGTGAACGTCCTGAGAGCAGGGAGTTTTTGTTTTTTGGCCTTTTTCTGTCTCCTCAGTACTGTGGATATAGCCAGCACAGTATCTGGCACATAGTAAGAGCTTAATAAATGTGTATTGACTGATTGACTGGGTTCAGCTTCTGGCTGTATGCTGCCTATAACAAAGTGACCTTGGGCACCATTATCAGAAGGCAACATGAATCTTTGTGCCTCAGTTTCTCCAGTTATGTAGTTTAACATTCCTCTAACACAATTAGGTCACAGTTGATTCTCACAAAAAGCCATCAAAGTAGGGAAGGGTTACTACTCCCCCAGCACTCATGTAATCATAGGCACGTAAGTTAGAAGGGATCTTCATCCAGTGAAACCCCTTCATTTCATAGATTAGTAAACTGAGGCCCCCAGAAGTGAAGAGAACTGCCTAAGGTTACACAAATATTAAGTGGTAGATCTAGGATTCAAACACAGGTCTTCTGACTCTAAGTCCTATGTTCTTCCTTGTCTATCTTGCTTGATAACTATTCCTTGTGCATTTGTTTATATATAATTTCTTTTAGAAATGGCAATAGCCTTTAAAAAAGTCTTTCTATGTATTTTATTTCTCAGTTCTCAAGCATTTATTTTTCTCTTGCCTCACTCCCTCTAATTTTAAAGACAAAATCCTTGTAACAAACATCCATACTCAAGTAAAACAAAACTCCACGTTGTCCATGTTCAGTCCACTCATGTTAGTGACAGTGACCTAGAGAACAGGGTAGGATAACTAACACTTGTCATTCCCCACCTGCCAGCTCCATCCAACAAAAAGGACTCTATACAAGCCAACTTTGGACAGGAAGTAGGAAGTGATGACCTAGGCACCAAATATTCCCACATAAAAAGGAACAATCTCTAGGAAACTAGTTTTGTTCAACTGGACAGTAGATGATGGGAATATGGCCTCACGGATATTTCCTCTCATTTTCTTGGAATGACTGGTAACTGGGCAAACATGTTTCCTATCTTCTTAACTTTTGTTTCTTGCCACAAAATATTTGCAGTTCCATCTGCAGTTTTTTAGACTTCTGGCCTCTGCACATGTCTTGTTTTGTATTCTGAGTCTGTCACCTCTATGTCCAGAATGGGTAGCAGAGCTCATCACCATCCTCTGGAACCATGCTTAGTTACTATATTCATCAGAGGTTTTAGCTTTATCCAAGTTGTTCGTCTTTACAATGTTGTTTTTATTTTATAACTTGTTTTCCTGACCTAACACATATTCTCTGTCTCTGTCTCTGTCTCTCTCCCCTCCCTCCCTTTCTCCTCTCTCTCTGCCTCTCCTCTTTCTCTCTCTCCCTTTCCCTCTCTCCTTCTCCCTTCTCTTCTCCCTCTCTCCTTCTCTCTCTCTCTCCCTTTTCCTCTCCTCTTCCCCCTCTCTCTCCCTCCTCCCCTACCCTCCCCCATTCTGTTTTTCTTTTTCTCCCCCCTCCATCCTTTCACTATCTTCCTTCCTTAGGGGGGAGCTAAATCCCTGCTGTGAAAACCATGGAATCACATGACTTAGAGCTAGAAGGAATCTCAGTGATCATCTCCTTAAGGTTCTTGGCTCATAGTCCACAGACCTCCAAACAGTTCATAACTAGATTTCGGAGTATCCATGAACTTACATGGTGAAAAAGAAATTACACCTTTATTTTCAATAGCTGTTGGGTTCTTTTGTAATCCTAGGTATTTTATTTTATGGATTTAAAATAAATGCATGCTTATTTTAATAGAAAAATGCATTATTCTGAGAAGCGGTCCACAGGCTTCACCAGGCTCTCAAAGATCCTCTGATCTAAGTCAATGCTCATTTTAGAGGTGAAGGAAATGGGGCCTAGAGAAATGGAATGACTTATCCCAATTCCTAATGGGTGAGAGTTAGCTATGCTTATTTATCAACTCAAATCCTGACTCTAAATCTCATGGTCTTTCTAGTTACCACACTGCCCTTGGTATCAATCATGGTCTTGAAAGAGCTAATAGTCTAATAAGAGGGGAGGTGGCCAGGGAGGAGTATTTTGGTTTGGAAAGTTCTGTGGCTACTAATTAGAGCCATAGGGAAGTCCAAGGATGCCCTCTGAAGTCTCTTAGATTCTTAGGATCCTAGGATTCTTGAAGCTAGTTGTTTCCTTGTCCTGTCTCCCATTCTTCACAATTGATGCACCATTGTGCTGACCAGCTCCCTTCATATCCTCACAGAATGAATGATTTTCCTCTTTTTTTTCTGGACTCAGAAGGTGCCAGGAGGGATACCTAGTGATTCTAAAGCTAATGGAAGGCTTGCAGGGAGCACAGACTATATACTCCTGGCTCTCTGTCCTGGATTATAGCCCTCGTCATGGGGCATGTGCATCATGTGGAATCTATGGAGGATTGACAATGGCCAGTATCACAGACTATTTCCCTCCTCCATGATGAACCTAATACTGTTAAGGACTGGACATTATTCTCTAAGTTAATAGAATGAAAATATTGCTTTGCTCTAGGGTCTGGATTGTAACTTCCCTAAGAAAAAAAGAACTGCTGGAGAGGGAGAAAGTGAAGGGGGGGTCCTGTGGAAGCCCACAGCCCATCTGCATAATACATGCTGGGTATTATAAAGCAGAGAGTAATTTCTGTAAATCCAATCCTTTTTCCCCCTAGGGAGGCAGACTTGTGGTGAACATTGAGCTTGCTTTTTTCCCCCTGAATGCCTTCCTCTTTCCTGCATAGAGAAATCTGCTTTCCTTTCCTTAACTCCTTTCAGTCTGGGCTGGGATGAGGGGGAAGGGAGGACTCAGCTATAGGGCTTTTTAATAAATTTCATAGAAAAAAAGAACAGAAACAAGATCTAGTGCTCAAGAGAACATTAGAAAGCACCTCATCTTATGCCCTCAATTTATAGATGAATGAATGGATGACTGTATGAATGAATGAATGAACCAATGAATGAACGGAAAGAAACATTTCATTTATTAAGCACTTACTATGTGCCAAGCTCTGTGCTAAGTGCTGGGGATAAACATTTTTTAAAAAGTAAAGATAGTCACTACCCTGAAGAAATTTGTACTCTAGTAAGAGAAGACAACATATAAAAGGAAATAGGGTCCAGGGAGAGGGATTTTGATTTGGAAAGTTACAGAGATCCTGATTAGAATCAGAGGGAAGTAGGTTAACACACCCCTTCCAGGATTAATGGCGGTATTGATTTGATTATAATTCGAGAGTTCAGCAAAGCAGCTAGCAAGAAAGTGGTGGGAGAGCTGAATGGGGCTTAGCTGGGGCTGATCTGAAATAGAGGAGTCTGGGAGAAATAAAACAAACTGCCCTCAGAGGGGTTCAAATGATTTCCCAAACTCAAGTCTTTTGGATCCAAATCAAGGAGATGATAGATGTAGGCACTCACAAACCTTAAAGTGCTATATGTGTTAATGGTCATTGCTCTCCAAACCTAGGGCTCTTTCCTCCGTATCACTCTGCTTTCTTTGACTTCTGATGTTCAGTAAGTACAGAAATCAGGATTTCAGGTGCCCAGGGCCCAGTGCCTAGCATCTTCCTACTGCTGCCTTGACTTTCTAAGGTCTATTATGCCCTGTGCTCTAGACCTGGCCTGTCACTCATCCATCCTTGGTCCCCTGATTTCCAAGATCATATTCTCTACTGGGTCTTAGTGGTGGCTAATGGCTTAGTGAGATAAAACATCTCTTAAGAAACAGAACTCATTGAACTGAAAGCATCTAACGCAGTGCTTGGCACATAATAGGCTACTAAGAAATGCTTGTTTGATTATTTGAGAAGCAGAATGGTTCAGTGTCACCAAAGTATTAAGTGCCAGAGTTAAGGTTCAAACAGGTCTGCTGACTCCAAATCCTGTCTTCTGCTCATTGTATCATCTGCACTTGAAGACCTCCAGTCATGGGAACCTCATTGTCTCCTCATGATTTCCACCTTTGCTTTGGACAGTTCAGACTGGCAATTTTATCCCACTGTATCCCAGTCTCTTGAGCTCTCCAAAAGAAATCTAAGTCCACTTCCCCATGGCACCTGACAGATACTGTATGTCCTATTCCTTCAACCACTTTTCACATGACATGATCAAGTCATGAGCACAAGATGCCAGATGCCTGGACATTAAAATTCTCTCAGTGCATCCTAAGATTTTATTACCCTTTGGCTTGCACATCATACTCTTACATTTTTTTGAGTTTAAAGTCTAGTAAAAACCCACAGGCTTTTTTTCCTTTATATGAACTAAATGTCTATCCACATTTTCCTCCTTTTGCATGTGTGCAGTTGAGTTTTTTTCAACTTTTTTAAATTTAAATTTATCCCTGTTGAATATTCTCCTGTTAAATTCAGAACATCATTTTAACCTTGTTGAGATATTTGGGGATCGCAATTCTGTCAAACAGCTGTCCCTTATGGTTTCATGTCATCCACAAATCTGAGAAGCAGACTGTCTATGCTTCCATTCAAGTCAGTGAAAAAATAATTGCACTGGACAGTCAGTGATACTCCTGTGATGCCTACCCAGAGATCTTGTTCTAGGTTGATATTCTTTACCACTCTTTGGGTCTGTTCAGTCAATAAGTTTGAAATGCATCTACCTACATCTCTCAGGCAGCTAGGTGGTACAGTGGATGGAACACTGGCTCTGGAGTCCAGGAGGACTGAAGTTCAAATATAACCTCAGACGGTTGCCAGCTGTGTGACCCTGAGCAAGTCACTTAACTTCAGTTGCCTCCAAAAAACCAAAAACATGATCTCTCTCGTTTTTCACATTTCATCTTCCCATATCTCTTCCATCCAGTTCACAAAGTTATCATGAGGGACTGTGTTAAATACCTTTTTCACATGCAAGTCTACCGTCTCTATGGAATTGCTCTGATAAATCAGGTTATTCCCCTGGCAGTTATACAAAGTTCATGTGGTAGGACTGGTTCTTTGTTAGCCCATATTAGTTCAGATGTGATCACTGCTTCCCTTTGTCGTAGGTAGCCTGGTTCTTAGAGAGTCTTCTCTGGCAAGTACAAGTCAAAAGTCCTGGGTATGTTGGAAGGAATTATAAAATTACTGACTGTGAGGGTCTCAGACGCTGGCTAATTCAGTGGAAAGTGATGAGATTGTGGAGAAATATCCTCTTCTGGATGGATCTACTCTGAATCTCTTCCCAGAATCTCATAAAAAAATAAATAAAAACTTACATTTGCACATTACTTAATGCTTTCCAAAGCCCTTTCCCACCTGTCATTTGGTCTTGACAGTATCTTTGTAAGGGTAGTAGGGCAGGGATGATTATTACCCCATTCCACACATGAGAAAACTGACACTCAGAGACAGTAATTGTCTTGCCCAAAGTTATGCCTAGAGAGTGATGTACACAGCTGTGGAGCATAGACTTCATGACTCTCAGCACAGGGCTGGTCCCATTGCACCAAACATCCTCGAAATGCCAAGGAAATAAGAATTTCCACTCTCTTCCTCTCCCCTCTAGCTTTTCCAAAGATCCCTGTGGGGTATGGAGACTGGGATGAATATTGAAAGAAGACATTTGTTAGGGGTACATCTGGAATGTCAGAATTAGGGGTACATCTGGAATGTCAGAAATATCTCGAGATCCAGAGAGTGGACACCTGCCCAGGGGGTAGGGACAAAAATCATCTGATTGGTGTGTATGTGTGAATATAACCCATACAGTGATAGACAATGAGAAGGAGAAGAAACATACATTTATTAAATATAGTGTGCCAGACGCTATATTGAGGGCTTCACAAATCTCTCATTTGATCCTATAAAGCATGAATTGTAGGAGGACATGGGAGGGAATGGACCCTTCTACCATGGGGTGATGTCACCAACTCATTCCAAAATAGCAGAAAAAGGTACTGGATTTGGAGTCAGAAAACCCGGATTTCCATTCCAGCTCTGCCAGTGAGTGAATTGCTTCTTTGCTGAGTCTTGGTTTCCTTAAGTGTAAAATGAAAGAGTTGGACTTGGTATCATAAGTCCCTTTGGGCTTCAGACACCACTTGAAGAAATGTAACATCTCTGTCTTTGAGGGAGAGGAGGTAGGGGGAGTTCCATTGTAGGAACCATATAAAAGTAATCATAATGTTTTTTTGCAAGTAGTGGAGTTTGTCTTTTGTTCTCCTAGCATCCCCTGCTTTCTGCCTCCTCCCCTAGTCCATATGGTCCTCTTTCTATCAAACCTGCCCTCAGGAGTTTTTTGGGTGTTGTTCACCATGACTCAGTTCCTGGGCTGTGCCTCTCTCAAGACTAAGGGCATTCTTAGCCAGAAGATCCCTTGGGGGCCCTTAAATCCTAGACTTTTTGGATGTTAGGGCTGGAAGGAATCCCAGAGGTCCTCAAATTCATTGGTCAGTGGGGTCACTGAGGAAAGAATGCATCTGAATGAAACATGGTTTTTAAGCACAAAGGTAAGGGGAGGGTGGATTTTGATTGGGGGCTTTCATGAGATTGCAGGAATCACAGCTCTGGTTGCAAAGAAAGCTCTGTTCATAACTCTTTCCATCCCCTACCAGACTCCTTGCCAAAAGGAGGGAACCAGATGACTTGGTAAGTTCTTTGTCAGCTCTCATTCTCTAAGTATTTCCCTGAGGGAGAGAGAGGAGAGGAAGAGATGGTTGTGGCCTCGGACAATGAGGCCTTGTTCCTGGTTTTGGGGTCACGGTGTTCTCCATCGTGTAGGACTGGCTTATTGGAGGCCTCCCCTGCACTCTTGGTTCTCATTTCCCAAGGACAACGTGAAGAGGGCAGGGGATGGAAATTCATTGCATGTCCTACTGAATGTGCTGTGGGGCCAGGCCAGATGAGGGTGGAGGATGAAGAACTGGAGGTGTGTTGCCAAGACTGGAAGATGGATCTCTTTCAGGCTTGAAACCTTCTTTCCTCCATATATCCATTCACCCCAAGGCCTTCTCTGCTCTTCTCCCAATCTTCAATCTGTGTTCCTTTTGAGTCTCCCCACTGTCCCACTCTTGTGTTCCTCACTTCCCAACTAGAACTATTGAATTATCAGTTAACTGCCAAGTCAACTGAACAGCTTCTGTATCTGCAGAGACTTGGTGGGTGTTGTAGGAGAAGCGGGGTAGGGGGGGCCCAGAAAGAAGAAAATGATGATGAGGAGATAGTCTGTTACTAGGATGTTCTCACAGGCTAGTTGATGAGGCATAGATGTGGATGACATTGGCATTGGAAATCACCTTAAGAGGGAATCTCATCTGACCACCCCATTTTACAGATGAGGAAACTGATCTCATATTTACTGAGTGCCTGTAAAGCAGTGTATCCATCAAGTCAACCCCTGGCTCTCACACAAAGCAAAAGGCAAGATACAATGGTGTGGAATCCCAAGTAAGACTGTCTGGTCAGACTTCAAGGGCTGCAGGAGTTCCCAGAAGGATGTGGACTCCAGTGGTCAGGGAAGACTTCTTGGAGGAGATGGCCCTAGAAGGGAGCGTTGAAGAATGGAGAGGACTGAGAATAGGAGGTCATTCTAGGGTTGGGGAGGAATGAGCATGTTCATTGCATCACAGAAAACAGACTGATGGAAGGGACCATAGAGGTCATTGAGTCCAATGTCTTCATTTAACATGTAAACCAAGGCCTCAGAGAGATGAGTTCATTTACCCATGGTGCAAGGTGCAGGTTTTAAACCCAGACCCTGTGATTACAAACTTAACAGTATACCCACGGGGGAGGGTGAAGTACCCAATAAGACTGTAGCATGTTGAGGAGACATGAGAAAGGATGTTGGGCAGATGCCAGAGGGCATGAGTCAAAGAGAAGCATTCTCAATGAGGGAACTCAAAGGTAGGGATGGTCCACCGTGGTCCACTGGCCCTTGGCCTGTTTCTCTCTCTCAGGCTGAGTGACCTCTGCTCATATCTTTATGCTTCTCTCTTCCTCCCTGTGTCTCCAGGACTATTCCAGCCTGCCAACACAGCTTCCCACCCAGCCTTTACCATACCTGTTTGGCCCCAATATCGGTGAGTATACCCGGGCCTGGGGCTCTCCTGCCTTCCCATGGAGGAGGGTCTGCTCCATTGCCTGCCCTGGGACAGGGTACCTGTACGCAACCCAGGCAGAGTGGGGAAGCCAAGGACCTTCCACACTCACTCATCCAATCAACAGGTATTTTATTAAACCTCCTACTATGTGCCTACTGTGGTACTAGGGGTACATGCGAAAGTGAAACAGTCTTTGTCCTGAAGCTTACTGACTGTTAGGGAGAGGCAACAGCCATCCATCCATGCAGACATGTAAGTATATAGAGGTAAATATGAAATAATGTATATGCAAAGGCATCAGCAGCTGCGGGGGATGTGGGAGGAAGGGGCCGGGAAAAGTCTTAGGTCAAACTTGAGCTGAAGGAAGATGGATCTGAGAAGACAGGGTGAGGAGGGAGGTCATTCAGCTCAGATAGAGATGGAATGTTGTGAGAGGAGGAGGCAGGAGACTGGACTGAAAAGTACAGGTACTCAGCTGGGAAAGATGACTGGGGCCAGACTGTGAAACAAGGGAGGAAGGAGGTGAGCACTTATTAAATGCCTACTATATACCAATTTACAAATTTGTCCCTACTATGTACCAATTTACAAAGCAATTTACATATATGATCTCATTTGATACTCCTAATGGCCTTGTGAGGTATGTAATATGATATCCCCATCTTACAGATGAGGATACTGAGGCAAACAGGTTAAATGACTTATCCAGGGTCACATAGCTACTGACTGTCTGAGGACAGATCTGAACTCAGGTGACTCCAGGCCCAAGTGCTCTGTCTGCTGTGCCACTTAGCATCTATAAATGAAGTATTGTGCAAGGATTTTTGGTGAAAAAAAAAAAACTTTACTCCTGCCCTCAAAAAACTTACAAGGCACACTGATAAATTTAATAAAAAATAGAATGTGATGGACGTTAAAAAAAGGGAAATATAAAGTGCACTAGGGAAATGTGAAAGTATTTTCAGCTAGAAGAGGTCAGGGAAGGCTTTGCAGCATCTGAGCTGAGTCTGGAAGGAAAAGGATTTCAAGAGGCAGACTGAAGTGGCAAGGTGAGGGTTCTGGTAATGTGAATGAGTGTCCAGAGGTGGAAACAGGTGGGTGGAGATCAGCAAACTGCTAATAGTTCAGTTTTATAGGAATATACATGTGTGAATTATCTTCAAGACTCCATCCTTGGCCCCTTCTCCCCCCACTCCCCTCCTATTCCTTCCTCTCCCTTTCCTTTCTCTCCTCTTCTTGCTCCATCTCTCCCCTCCCCCTCCCCTTTCCTTCCCCTTCCCTTTCCTTTTCCCTTTCCAACCATTCATTCGCTTGACTCCAGGTATCACCTCTGTGCACTTGACCCCCTCATCTATATTCCCAGCCCTCAGTTTCCCTTGAGCTCCAGCCCTGTACCTCCAGATACCTGTTCCACATCTGCACCTGGACATCCCTCTCCACCTGTCCAAAACTGAATCATCCTCCCTCCTTAAGCTCTTCCTCTGAATGTCCCTATCCTACTACTATCCCTCCTTCCTATCAATCAAATAGGCTCAAAATTTGGGAATCTCCATGGACTCTTCCTTCTCTCTCACCAATTCCTGTAGATTCAGCCTCTCTAGTATCTCCCTTTTATGCCCCATCCCTGGCCACTCACTGTCACCATCCTTTTTCAGACTTCGCACCTCTTCCTATGCTCTCATAGCAGCTCCTGAACCACTAGTGTCGCCCCTAGATAGCCCACCTTCCCACTCTCCCCAAAGTAGCTTTCCTGATGCCCACCTCAAACCTTCAGGGGGTTTCCTTTGCTTTGACTCTATTTCATGCTACTCCCCTTGCCTGGTTTTGTTGCAGAGCACTTGGTTGTCTCAGATCCCCTTCTGACCTCTTCTGCCTCAGACATCCATGTCCCCCTTACCTCCCCACTTCCTCTCCATCTCTTGGAATTCTTTTCCTTTTTGGCTCAGCCCTATGAGACTTTCCCCAAGCTGAAGATATTGACCTTTTCAGACTTTTCTATAGCACTTTGACCAGACTTTCCTTTTGTGCTGATCTCTATCATACTTACTTATTTATATAAATCACAGACCTCCTATGAGATCTCAAGTTCCTTTAGAGCAAACACTATCTTCCTGCAATTTTATCTTCTTACTACCTAGGTCTGTGCCTCACATAAAGCTTCATAAAAATTTGTTTGATGGTGTGCAATGAATGAGACCAGAGCCAAAATTTGGAGGGCTTTAGATCCCAGGGTGAGGAGTCTGAAGCTCTCCCCTCCACCTGCTTCATCTTCACCAAACCACATTTAACAGTGCTTTAACATTTAGGCTGAGGCCCAGGAGAGTAATGTATGCTTCTATGAGACCTGCCCCAATTCAGGAATGGATGGAAGAGAGTGATTTTAAGGAAGGAAACCAGTAGGACTGAATGGGGGATGAACTAGGCAAAGGGGGAGTGTGCTGGGGAAGCTAACTAAATGCCACTTTCTGGGGTAAGAGGGGAAAGGCAGCAGTAGGGAGAAGAGTCTTAGAACACTTGGCATCGGAGTCCATTTTCCTGGGACAATACTGGCTAGCTTGGGATTTGTGTAGGGATGCCCTTCCTTACTTCCACTATCTCCCCCTTATTAAAATGTGAGTTTCTTGAGAACAAAGACTGCCCTGCTTTCTGATGGTATTCCCAATGGTCAGCACAGTGCTTGGCACTTAGTAAGCACTGAATGAATGCTTTTTCATTCATTCACTCATTCACTCACTCTGTCCCCTGTGATGTTACATGGGTTGTCACCAATCCTAAGAGCCCCCTCCTCAGGCTCTGGATGACTTCTTGTCAGAATATTGCACAGATGATTCCTGTCTGGGTACATGGGGGTCTAAAGGAGCTCTCTTCCAGTTCTGAGATACTGGGATTCTGCACTGGAGGCTCACAATCACCCCAGTTGGACTTGCTTCTCTCTCTTGTAGTTGGTCACCATTTTGCTGCTGTCCTTGCTAGTGAAGAGGCGGAGGCTCTGCTTGGGGTGCTGGCATGGGATCTTTGGACTTCCCAGGTAAAGACAAGGATCTGAGGAGGGGGAAAGTATCCAAGATGCTGAACCTGCAGGCCCTAAGACCAGGGGCAGTGCAGTCTATAGCAGAAGGAGGCTTGGATTTAAAATCCAAGGGTTTGGGATTAAATCCCCATCCTGCTTTGTGTTTTTTGTGTGACCTCGGATAAGTCTCAGTTTTCTAATCTATAAAATGAAAATGATAATCACCACACACCTGTCTTCAAGGATTTTGGGCCAGAAAGTGTATGATGAATGTGTTCAATTGTTCAGAGCTATCAGTCTAAGTTAGGTGCCAGTAGGCACCTATCAAAAGTTAGGGGAATATAAGGTACACAAGGATTTCACAGATATGTTGTGACTGTTGAAGACTTGCCTGAGACTCCTTGGTCCTTTAGGTACTGGTACATTCATTTGAAATTCCTGGAATTCCTTAGAAGATTTAGAAATCTTGATGGGGGCAGGGCTGTCTCTTCTAGAGTAATCAGGAGTTAGCTGTGAGTACCAGGCCAGGTTATTTAACTTCTCTGAGACTCAGTTGCTTTGCCTGTAAAATAGAAACAGCCCTATCTCATGGGGTTTTGTGGAAATCTGGTGAGATAATAGGATTGGGATGTGAGCAGCATGTATGGGAGGGACTGCTAACTCTAACTTAATATCTCTCCTTATCCCTGTTCCCCTCCCCCCCATCTCATCCATTTGGCTGCAGCCCTTTGGATTTCTTGGCAGAAGAAAGTGGCCGGCTGGTGCCCGTGGCTGTGTTTGGGATCCTCTTCACTAATCTCTGTGTGCTGGGTTTGGATGAAGACCCTTTGCCTTTCCTCCCCATCTCCTCATCAACCAGTCAAGGTAATATAGCATGTAGCTGTGGGCCACTTCATCAATGGCTGTCCTGCCCCCATAGGACTGGGGAGATGGTGAAACACCTGTAATAGGAAGGAAAGGTCTGCCTCTGTGGAGTGATAGAAGATGCTTAGGAAAGGCCTTCTGGCCTAGAAATACATCCCTGCTTACTTATTACAGTGCCTGAAATCTTACTGTTAGCACTTTCTCCTTTCTTTGGGTTTAGCATTAGGATAATTCTAATAATGACTGATATTGATAATGTTGAAAATAACTAATATTTCTAATGCTAATAATAGCTAGTACTTACATAGTATTTTTAAGGTTTTCAAAGAACTTATAAATATATATGTATATCCATATATATTTGTAAATATATATCCATATATATTTATAAATATAAATGTATTAATGTTTTATTATACATAATATAATATATAGCTATTATTAGCATTAGAAATGTTGAAGATAGGTAGATAGATAGATAGATAGATAGAAAGATAGATGTTCCTTTCAACAAACCCTATGAGGGAAGTGCTATCATAACCCTATTTTTCAGAGGAACCTGAGGATGACACATTTAGGGGAAGTCACACAGCTAGTAAGCATCTGAGGCAGAATTCAAACTCAGGTCTCCAAGTCTGCTAGGCTATATAGCTGCCTCTAGATCGCCCAGCATTATCCTTTTTAGGGCACTCTCTTTTCAGTACTCAGTCGCTCCCACCTTGATGCTTTGAATTCTTTCTCCAGACTTTTGCTCTCAACTCCTCCATGCATCCTGCCAAGTGCTAGGACTAGATGGCTTCATTTCTCCAATACTAGCTGCCTCTCCAGGCTTCCCTGGAGCAAGATGGATGAGGGAGGTCTTAGGTTTCCAATTATTTCTTCCCATGAAAAGTAGAAAAATTAGATATTAACGGAGCCTCATTTAAATAGATCAAATGAGGGTCAGAGGACGTTAGTAAATTTAGCCTGTGGTTAGGTAGAAAAGTGGTCAATGAACCGGAAAGGTGTGTTTGTCTTGACGAGTCTATAAGTGGCTGATCAGTTTGAATGTATCAGGTTGGTGATTAGCCAATAGCAATTTGGACAAGCAAGCCTGGCTTTCTGGTTTATTGACTACCTGACTATTGGCTTTGTAGATATCTTTTGGGGTCCTCACTGGATCTGCCTTGTGGATTTTCTGTTAAAACCTCAGTTTCCTCTTGGTTTACCTAATTTCAAATACCAGGATTTCTTCAGAGTCCCAACCTGAGTGTAGGCCATTGTGACCATGCTTTGGGGTGTTAGATACAGAGGCAGGGGACATGGGTTCAGATCCTACCTTGACTACTTGCTACTTTGTGACCTTTGGTAAGTCACTTAACCTCGATGGGTTTTAGTTCCTTCATCTAAGAGTGATGGGTTAAGATGACCTCTAAGGTACTTCCAGGGGTGCTGAGTGGGTACCAGCATATGGAATCATTTCTCTTACCTCTGTCTGACTGAATGGTCTTTTATAGAAAGTTCACTTCTGGCTACAGGAAGATAGTAAGACATGTCCGGAAAGGGATGGGGGGGGTATGTGAAAGAAATCTCACAGAATGGGGCAAAACATGTCCACCTCTGTTTAAGGGAGTTATAATCATGAACGTCAACCACCTGGGGAATTTTGTTTGAAAGACTTCAGACCTGAGGGAAATCCATTAACGAATCACCAAGCATTTACTGAGTCTTTCCTGGCCATGTGCTTGGTGGTAAAGAGGAAGAAAAGCCCTCCTGGCCCAGAAATTCCAAGAATATCAGCAAATGTTAGATTGTATGGTTCATGTGGATTTGAGATCAGTTTATTGTTCAGTTGTTTCAGTTGTATCTGACTCTTCATGACCCCATTTTGGGTTTTCTTGGGCAGAGATATTGCAATGGTTTGCCATGTCCTTCTCCAACTCATTTTACATATGAGAAAACTGAGGCAAACAGGGTGAAGTGACTTGCCCAGGGTCACATATCTAGTGTCTAAGACTGGATTTCAATTCAGATCTTTCTGACTCCAGGCCAGGCACTCTATCTACTTCATGTAATTGCCTTTGCTTTTGCCATTTACTAGCTGTATGACCTTGGGCAAGTCATATAACCACTGTAGGTCTCTGTTTCCTCATCTGTAACATGAAGGCATTGGATTCAATGATTTCTAACATCCCATCCAGCTTTAAATCTATGATCTGGAATAGTCAGAGAAGTCTTCCTGGAGAGGTGACAGAATATGGAGAATGTATGAGATGGCATCTCTGTTCAGAGCCCTTCTGGAGTACTTTTCTAGTTGTGACATATTATAGGATGATATTAACCAGCTGGAGGCTATGAGGGGGAGACAAGTGAGCATGAGGAAGAGAGGAGAGAACCTGTGAAGGAAGGTCGCTTAGAGGAACTGGTGTGTTTAGTCTGAGAAGAGGAGTCTTGGGAGGCTTCAACAGTCCTCAGGTATTTGAAGGGTTCGCATGTGGAACAGGAGTTTCATTTGTTGTGCTCAGTCCCAAAGAACTGATCTAACAGCATTGGGCAGAAGTGGCAGATCTATTAGAGGGTGTTCTGGGCTGCCTCAGGGAGTGGTGAGCTCCTCTTCCCCAGGGATGCTCCAAGAGAGGTTTCTGTCCAGATATGGGCAGGTTGGAAGCTTCGTTTCTGAATCCCCTTCTACCTGAGAGATTCTATGATTAAGGGGCTTGAACTGGAGGGCATGCAGGCAGAGGGGATTCAAAAAGCTATTCCAAGCAGGGGGAATATAGCATTCCGTGCATTGGGGAAAAACTAAGGATGACACATAGGTTGGGGGAGGGGAGGAGGAGAAGTTGGACATTGAGACCCATCAGTGATGATAGTTTGTCTAAATGTTCATTTCCGGAGCCATGCTGCATTGCCTCTTTCCCAATTCTCCCATGTTCCAGGCAGGGATGAAGGTGGGGGTGGGGTTGTGTCTGTGCCAATTAACTAGTTAACTCCTAGTTACTGACTGGAAGGAGTGGGGGATGTTGGAACTGAGGATGGCACAGAGAAATGTGCTGCTAACTGGGCACCTCAGTCTGTTGAAAATGCACAAATCCTCCTGGGCTCAGCTGGCCAGATTAAAGGGAGCTTTACTGGGGCTCCTCCAGTTTTTCTGGCACTCTGACTCATGTGAAATGCCCTGAAAGCCCTAGAAGGGCTCTACTACAGATCCAGGGACCCTTCCTGGAGGGAGATGAGAGTTTGGCCCGTGGTCTTGCACCACCCGAGACAATGCCAGGCAATAGGAACCAGCAAAGGGCTTGTCATGTGGAGTAATAGTCACAAGAGCTGAGTTCGAATTCTTGCTTCAGATTAATTCATGTCAAATCACTTGCTTTATAATTCATGGAATGAACTCATGGCAAGTAATTTTACTTCTGTGGGACTTGGTTTCCCCATTTCCAAAATGAGGCTGATAAAGAAGCTGGCCGATATATGGCAGACCCAGCTCAATGTCTGGTCCCTTGGCTTTTTACATGGTCATTAGCAGCTGCCTCTTACCATTAGCTAATTAACTTTCAGGGAAGCTCAGCTCATTTTAGTCCCTTCTCCCACAATAGCACACAACAGTTCAGAACCAAACAGAATTGATTTTAGGTTACCCCATTACTTATCCCTGCCTAATTTTGGAGTCAGCTGAGGTGGTCAGTAATAGGTAGGGGCCATATGGAGGAGACCAGGGAGAATTCTCGTTCTTCATCCTTGGAAGCTCCCCGCATGGTTGGGGAGCCAGGGATCACGCACGGAAGATGAAGTGGAGCATTCTGAATGACATCATCCGCTCAGGTTGCTGGAAGAATTCGGCAAGACTTAGAGTGAGGGGTTAATCCAGAGGAGGTGGTGATGTGGTAGTGATAGAGGGAAGGATTGGTGGCTAGGGGAAGCAGGGAGAGGAATGAAATCCCAGACATAGGGACAGTAGAAGCCCAGGCTACGAGGTAGGACTTAGGAGGTCATGGGCAGAAAGTGTACAGATACTGACATCCAGACTCTCCCTACAGGCCAAGGGGAGCAGCTAGTTGGTGCAGTGGATAGAGCACCAATGCAGGAGTCGGGAGGACCTGAGTTCAAATGTCACCTCAGACACTTGACATTCCCTAGCTGTGTGACCTTTATCTTCAGTCATCCTGATGAATGTCTGGTCACTGGATTCAGATGGCTGTGGAGGAGAAGTGAGGCTGGTGACCTGCACAGCCCTCCCTCACTCAAAACAAAGTCAAGTTGCAAGTCATGTCATTATTTCTCTGATGGTATTGTCTTCTTCGGTAATGAAAGATGAGCACAGCAGGCCAAGGATGTAGCTTCTGGGGTTTCCCACTGGATGGATCAGCTTTGTTTAGCCCTGACGTGACCCTTATGGGAAAAGCCCAAGACTTGGGCTGAGTAACCATGACCCCAGTACTCCTCCCTCCCCCCAATTCCTCCATCTGACTTCCTTCCTCTAGGTTACTGGAAGTCTGTGGCTTTGCTCTACTACCCTGCCCTCTATTACCCTCTGGTGGCATGTGCCACGGTCCGACACCACGCTGGATACATTATGGGCTGCTTACTCTCCTGGGCCCACTGTGGGATCCAAATATGGCATAAAGTGGAGTGCCCTCAGACACCCAAGGTAAGTCCTGCCCTGGCAGAGCATGCCAACTCGTGGGGAGATGCAAATACAGCCTGCTCCATGAAAGGGGCTGCTTCACCCAGGGTCAATCTTGCCTATGTCCCTATTCCTCATCCTTTCTCATCTCAGGAAGGTCATGAGCTTGAGGTCCTCAGCTACAAAACAGGGCACTGAATTATATGGTTCCTAATATCCTTGGAGGAATCTGGGGGCTCAGTGAGTACAGTTCTGGCCCTGGAGTCAGGAAAACTTGGGTTTAAATCCAGCCTCACATACTTACTAGTTGCGTGATCCTGAACAAGTCACTTAACCTCTGCTTGCCTCAGTTTCTTCAACTGAAAATGAAGATATTAATAGTACCTCTCTCATAGGGTTGTTGTAAGAATCAAATCGGGGACAGGAAGTCAGGAAAGGCTCCCTGGAGGAGGAAGGACTTGACTGGGGCCTTGAAAGATAAGGAGGCTTGGGAGAGGGAAGGGAAGGGATTCCACATGGGTGTGGGGTGAACAAGGGTGAAGCCGAGATGAACTTGGCATGAGCCTCAGACAGTGAAGAGACCAGCTCAGCAGGAGCAGATGGAGGGTCCAGTGTGGTAATAGGCTGAGGGCCAAGGGGATGGGCTACAGACTGAGGAGCACTTGGGATAGTACTGGCCTAAGTCCAGGGTTTCTCCTGTAAACTGTGAGGAGTCGTGGGAGCCTCTAGAGATGGAAAGTGCCTGCATAAAGTTAGGACCACGCAATTAAAAAAGAATCCATTTATTCGTTCCTTCTTCCAATTATTCGTTTTTATTGAAAAAAACAACAACAATCTTGTTTGAACCACAGAAGACTGATATATATATATATATATGTATGTATGTATGTATACACACATATGCATATACATACACACATGCATGTATACATATATGTATATATACCATATACATGTATATAGTGTCCCAAAAGTCTTAGCCTAGGTTTAAGCTTTAATGACCTTTAAATAGCACTTAGCACAGTGCTAGGCATACAGTAGGGGCTTGATAAATATTTATTGATAGAGTTAAATAACTTTAATAGTTTTAAACTGCACTAAGATTTTTGGGCCACTGTACATATATATACACACATATATGTCCCAGTCATAGTTCACATTTATATAGAACAAGTTACTCTCAAGTCCATTTTACAGATGATTAAATAGAGCCTCAGAGGTTTAAGTGATTAGCTCAGTATCACTTAACTCAGAAGTATCAGCTTCAAACCCAGATTTTCTGACTCTTGCATTACAGCTGCATTTGCCTTCATCTATCTCCAGGTCCATCCCCTCTGCCCCGCACTTGTGGAGGTCAATTTGAAGCCCCAGGGAGGTGGGCAGACCAAGTTGTTAGTTTTGTTCGGGGATGGGAGCTGAGGGTTGGGTGGGGAGGAGGTTGGATAGCAGCTCAGGGAATTGTTGGTCTGTCCAGGTCTACAGGTACTACTCCCTGCTGGTGTCCGTGCCCCTTCTCTCTGGCCTTGTGCTCCTGAGCCTTTGGTATCCTGTGCAGCTCCTAAGAAGCTGGAGTGGGAAGATGGCCCCAGCCAGCCCAGAGGTAATGTGGGGGCTGCTCAAGCTGTCTCTATGCCATGCCAGGCAGCTTTGGAAGATGTGGGGTGGAGGTGGGCACCGAGCTTAGCCTGTGGGTAGAGATAATAGTCATGAGTCACATTTCTGTGGCAGCATTTCTATGGCAGATTTACATGTCCCTACAATACCCTGTGAGGGAGGGAGAATCATCCCTGTTTTACGGGGATGGGAAAACCATAGACTCCAAAGGTTAAGGGGTAGTCCCCCTGGCTGCCGGATCAATGAACTCTCTATGACCACAATCAATTTAGTAGCATGCATTTATTAAGCCCCTCCTGTATATACTCTGCTAGCTCTTTCTATGACAACCAACCAGAAAGTCAGCAAGCATTTAGTCATGGTAGCTACCGTTTCTCTAGTGCTTACTATGTGTCAGGCATTGCGCTTTATGGTGATTGTCTCACTTGAGCTTGACAACAACCCTGGGCTATTATGATTCCCATTTTACAGAGAAGAAAACTGAGGCAAAGAGAGGCTAAGCGACTTAACTAGGGTTACCCAGCTGGTAAGTGTCTGAGGCCAGATTTGAACTCACCAAGATGAGCCTTTCTGGCTCGAAGTGCAGTGCTCTCTCCACTGCAACTGTGACTCACTTCTCTCTCTTTAATAACAGTTGACATCTAGGTAGCTTTTTAAGTTTTCTGATAAAAACTGCCTAACCTCCTTGATACCCAGTTTTGATCCTGGCCTGGCATTTTGGTATACTGCTCTAGGGTCGCTTGTCTGCCCAAGCTTCTTTCCCTCACCTGGGACTTCATCCCTGCATAACTACCGCTTTCCTAAGCTGCTGGAAAAAGTCACCTAATCGGCTGATTTCATTCAGTAGGCATTCATGGTACCTGACCTCAGCTGGGCCTTCCCGCTATTTCCTAATCCTTCCATTCTGCCCTCATCGATCCTCTGCATCATTGCTCCCTGCAGACATTTCCAAACACTTTTCTTCTCTCCTCCCCTCCCCCACACTCACAGGGGAGGACCACACTTCCTCTTTCCTGCTCAAACCTAGGATCAAGGTTACCCAGCATGAGCTCCCTCTGCTCTCCTCCTCTGTCTTCTCCTCTGCTTCCCTTCAGTCTCAGATAAAGAAGGGTCCCTGTTCTTTGCCCTGCGTTCTATTTTCTCTTTCTCTCCCAAAACTTGCTACATTCAGAATCCTTACTTTCTCATTCATCTTCACTCCCTCCCTCACCAATGGTTTTTTCCATCTGTACACAATCATTCAGGCCCCTCTAGTCCTTAAAAAAATCCGTCCCTTGATCCTTCTCCCTGTCTGATGATAAGTTCATCCACCTCTTACCCATCACTGTTAAATTTCTTGAAAAAGCTTGTTTACCGTAGATGTCTCCCCTCTCTCATTCTCCACTTTCCCTTCAAACTCTTGTAATTATGCTTCACCCCTAATGGCTGCCTTTAAGCTCTGTAATGACCCAATTACTACAGGCAATGGATTTTTTCTTATTCTTCATCAGTGGCCTTTGACACTTTGGACTGTCTGTGCCTATTAGTGTTTCGAGACATCACATGCTCTCAGTTCTCTGCATTTCCTGATCCTTCTCTGTCTTTTTAGCTGACTTCTCATCCTCATCCTGACTTAACACAAGCATCCTGGCCCCCTTGCCTTCTCTCATAGTCTCATCTATTTAAATGTTATCAGTGACCACCTTTATGCATTTCCATGCCTTCATCCTCATGCCTGACCTTTCTCCTGAAATCCAGACCCACATCTCCATCTGGATGATGTCCTGGTATCTCAAACCTGCCATGCCTAAAATGGATCATCTTCCCCCTAAACCTACTTCTACTGTCTAGAGGCAGCTGGTAGTACAATGGATAGACCACTGGGCCTAGAGTCAGGAAGACGTGAGTTTGAATCTAACTTCAGATTCTTAGTAACCATATGGCCCTGGGTATGTCACTTACATACATGAGGTATGTCTGCCTCAGTTTACTCTAAAACAGGGATAATGATAGCACCTACCTCTCAGGGTTACTGTGAGGACCAAATGAGATAATACTTGTAAAAAGCTCTTAGCACAGGGTCTGACACATAAAAGGAACCATGTAAGTGCTTTTTTCTTCTTATTCCTTTTACTAACCATCTTTAGCACCACTATTCACCTAGTCTTCATGAGAGTATCCTTGACTCTTCTCTCTCTCTCATGTTTCATATGTCATAGGATGCTGGGTCCTATCAATTCCACATCTGCAATAATTCCAATATTTTCTTCTTCTTTTCTATCTCTTCCATCATCATTCCAGTGCAGGGCCTCATGGACCCCTCCTCTTCTGATAAGATTTTCTGTCTTTTTTGTCCTGCCCCTCCAGTCCATCATCCAACCTTCCATTGCCAAGATAACCTCTCATATATTCCTCTAGTATGTTACTCCCCTGCTCGAAAGCCTTTTGTGGCTCCCTGTGGCCTGCCACATGTCTCTGCCTAGCATTCAAGATCCATTACATTCTGGAACCACCTTATCTTTCCAGCTCTCTCTCATAGAATTGACTTCTGTATAATCTATACCTTGACCAAACTGGATTCTTGTTTTGCCCTCCAGACACATCCTATGCTTTTGCTGGTCTGTAAACTTGGTCAAGTATTTTGCTTTCTCTGTACCTTGGTTTCTTCATCTGTAAGAAAAAAAAGGGGGGGGGGGCAGGGGAGGGGAATTTTACAGTCACACAATCTGTGGCAGAGCTAAGACTAGATCCTGGAACTCCTGACTTCCATCCCATGAATCATTTCATGCCCATTGTGACAGGGCTGTATTCTACTTCAGTCTTCCTTCTGAGGAAAAGGAGTGGCCAGAAATGTTTGCTCAGTTTTACATCTTTCAGAGAAGAAAAGGCACACTCATAGCCCTTCTGGGACATTACTGAGATGGCAGACTCAGATACTTACTAGTTGTGTGACCCTAGGCAAGTCACTTAACCCTGTTTGCCGTAGTTTCCTCATCTGTAAAAACCTGAAGAAAGAAATGGCAAGTTTTTTACCAAGTTTTTTACCAAGAAAAACCTAAATGGGATTGTTGAGGTTTAGGTGTGCTGGGAGACAGAAATAGTAACACATGGGTCCTGCCCAAATGCATTGGACTTAAGCCTTCTTTCAGCCAAAGGAAAACAAAGTTTATTAAAGATCTGCCATATTGGGTAGACTCTTAAGGAATCTGAGCATTTGTGATGCTTGTATTGGCAAGGGGTCCATAATGAATCTGAGCACCTTCATGGAAACAAGATGGATCTTATATAGAAAGGCTGTGGGAGGGATCTAGGGTTGGCCAAGTGGCCTGAGGTGATGGAAGGGGTGGGGTGGGGTCTAGGGATGATCTTGATGGGAGCTGCTAGTAGGTTGGGGGGACTACAGGTTGGAGAAGTGGAGCTAAGAGAATGGAGTTTTGATGGGGTCAAGGGTAGGAAGTAGCTGAAGGTTATCTGGAGATAACACACCATGGAGGGCCAGGCTAAGTTATGGGTAACAAAAAATTGGGCATAGCTATAAAGAAAGGCTTATAGCCTCAGGAGGTGGGAAGAGTGAAGGGTGTTCCTAGAGCCTGTACCCCATCAGGGTCATGGAGAGTTGATCTTGAAATTAGGCGTCTAGAATCCTGGATTTGGAGTCAGAAAGGTCGGAGGTGAAATCTTGCCTCCGACACTTACTAGCTGTGCGACTTAGACAAAATCATTGAACCCTTCACAACCTCAGTTTTTTCATGTTAAATGGGGATGATAACAGCACCTATGACACAGAGTTGCTTTGAGGATAACGTTAAGACTGCTATTTCCCAGTTTGGACTGCCTTTCCCCCATGTTTATTAAAGAGCTTTACCAACCATAAAGCACTCTGCGAATGCTATCTATTATCATTACTATGGCCATTGCTGCTGTTTTGTTGCTAGTTACTACCCCTTCCAAGCCTCAGTTTCTCTTCCATACAACAAAAGGGTTTGGGTCAAAGTTCTGGGGTTCTAAATCAAACTTTGAATGTCCAGAGCCACCATTTTTCAGAGTGGAGAGGAACCAAATCCTTGACCATCCAAGGCCATTTTGTAATTCAATTCCAGTCAAGTATCTAGGCCTTGTGGTCCAGGTTGGGGATAGGAAAGACCAAAATAAAAAAGCCCTTTCCTCAGTGAGTTACATTCTACATACAGTAGAAAAATGATAAACACAAAGTCTAGGCAGAAATAAATAAAAGATAATTTCCAGGGGATGTGCAGATTGCACCAATGATGGGGGGCAGGGGAAGGGAGGAATCAGGGAAGACTTCTTAAAGGAAGTAAACTGAGGAGTTCCAAGAGGTGGATGTGAGACAAGATAACAGTCCTGGTAGGTAGAAGGCACAGCCTGTGCAAAGACTTGGAGGAAGGATATGAATAGTTGTCTACAGGGAAAAACAAGTAGACTAGTTTGGCCAACAATAGAGGATGTGAATCAGTCAATTAACAAACATTTGTTAATTAGCTACTCTTTGGCAGGAGCAACTGGGTAGATGGTGCCATAGTGCATAGAGCATGAGGCCTGGAGTTAGAAAGACTCATCTTCCTCAGGTCAAATCTGGCCTCAGACACTTTCTAGCTGTGTGACCCTGGGCATGTCATTTAATCCTGATTGCCTCAGTTTCTTCATCTGTAAAATGAGCTGGAGAAGGAAATGGCAAACTACTCCAGTACCTTTGCCAAGAAAACCCCAAATGGGGTCATGGAGGGGGAGATATGACTGAAACAACTGAACAACACTGTTCATTAGATACTGTACTGGATGCTGGAGATAGAATAACAAAAATGAAATATTCTCTGTCCTTGAGGAGTTTATAGAAGGAGGAATATTATATAATTAACCTAGAAAAGGGATTTGAATGTTAAATGGATGAATTTCTATTTTTTCCTGGAGGCCACTGGGAGATATTGATGCGTCTTGGTCAGGGAGGTAGCATGGTCAGACTTAGGCTTTAGCTTCATTAATTAGGCATCTTTGTGAAAGATGGGTTAGAGAGACTGGTTACAATGCAGACCCATTTGGAGTTTATTGCATTGCCCTAGGTCTACAACGATGAGGGTCTGAACTGGGTGTTAGCTGGGAGCAGAGAGGAAGGGATGGACACAAGAGATGTCTTGGAGGTAGAATAGACAAGGATCTGATGCTGCTGGGATGTAGGGGAGGGGGAGTAACTGAGTCCAGAGAGTGAAGGATGATTCTAAGGTGGTGCTGGAGGTGAGTGGAGGATGGTGGGACCAGATGTCCTGGAGTTAACCCCTCTCTAGGGCTTTCTTCTGGAAGTTTTTTTCCTGCTCTGGAGAAAATATAATGACTCCTTGTCTCTTCTTTTTTTCATTTACTTCCAGATATAAAAGAGAAAGAAAATCCTTACTTACATAAACCCCTTAGTGCAAGAGGATTAGACCTCAAAGTCTGTGATTCAAGCCCATATTAGGGGACCTGACCCTGCTCTGTGGGAATGAGGGGGCTAAGGGAATAGGGGACGTAGGGGTGCATTTAGAGTTATGGCAACGACTATATAATCTCATGTGTTTGTTTCCTGATTTGGGGGCGAAGAGGTCAGGCCAGACAGAGGAGGGGCCCCACCCTGTGGACCCTAGGCCCTTCCCAACAGCAAAAGTTCTAAATAGGATTTTGCCAAATCCTCTTAGTGTGGTGTTCTTGCCTGGTCCCAGTGGAGATGTTCCAGGCCAAGAGCATGAGGCCTGGAATGACCCCATTGCCTAACTCTTTGCTCTAGCTACTGAATCCTGAAGCTAGATGTGACCTCCCACAGGAGGCTGACTGACCTGCATCTGAGCAGCCTTGGTCTTCATGCTCATGGCAGGAAGGGGGTGAGTGAACAGCAGAAGCAGGTGGGACTTTCTATAGATAGAGGCCAAGAAGAAATCTGGCAGCCGTGGCTGCTGATTGTGTAGCTGTTGGCCCTTTGTCCTGGGGTAGATTCCCTTACACAAGGGACTCAAAAAAAAGGGGGGATTCCTCCAGTTTGAGAAGAATCTTAGCATAAAGGCAGAGGGAAAGAGCAGATTACTTACATTTAAAGGTCAACATTTGTCAGCCAAGAAAACACCTTGTCTGCCGAGAACTCAAATTATTTTTTGTACTTAAATAAAAGACTAAGACTGGTGGATTTCCTAATTTGGACTATCTTTCCCCCACTAACTTGCTGAATGAATGAAATTTGACCAAATCAATCATTCAATCAAGTATAATCAATTAAGCACCTACTATGTGCTATAGTACATAGAAGTACTATGTACTTCTGAGGATACTGAAGCATAGACACCTGTCTCCAAGGAATTCATGCAGTGATGGGGGAGATAACATGCAAACAGCTATCTATCAACAAGATATATACAAGAAAAATTGGGAAAACATCTAGGGGAAAGATAAAAAGATTAAAGAGGACTAAGAAAGACTTCTTAGAGAAGATGGGATTTTTGTTGGAACTTGGAGGAAATCAGGGTAGCCAGGAGGTAGAGATGAGAAGGGGAGAAAGCTCCAGGCTTTGGGGTCAGTTAGTGAAAATACCCCAAATCAGGAGATGGGTTGTCTAGTTCAAGAAATAGCTAAGAGTCCAGTGTCACTGGTGAAGGGGGATAAAGTATAAAAAGACTGGAGATGTACAAAGGGACCAGTGATGAAGGACTGTAAAAACCAAACAAATATTTCATCCTGGGGGTGTGAATGGAGTAGGGTGGGTCAAATGTGTCCTTTACCATAATAATCAACAAATTTCTTTGGAATACTTACCATAAAGATAAAAGTAACCTTTGGGGTATTTGGGTATAGATCTATTATATCATCATTGTATGGAATTCCCAGAATAGAAAAATCCCTCTACCATAAAGATAGGCATCCCCCCTGTCATTTGTAGTTTTAAAGGCTTACCTAGGGGATCAAGGGGTTAAGGGACCCCTCAAGGTGCTTATTTCCCCACATCTATTCTTTGGCCAAAGCAGGTTTTGAACTTGTCTTCCTGAGTCCAAGGCTGGTCCTCTATCCACTCAACTTTCCCATCATAACAATTGACACTGGCTATATCCCAGATCTTTTGAGATCTGCAAGGGTTCATAGACATTATCTAGAATGATCTTCCTGGAAATCCTGAGAAGGAGGTGTATTGATCTCCGTTTTCAGATGAAGAAACTGGGGCTTGCAGAAATCTAGTTATTTGCTCCTGGTCATAGATAGGTATGGGAAGCAGAATTTGAATCCAGGTCTTCCTGACTCCACATCCAGCACTGCCCACTAAGCTGAACTGCCTCTGGATCCTTCCCCAATACATGCTAGGTTCCCTGGCCTCATCAGCACAGTCTTTCTTTCCCCAGATGCAGGTCACCTATTCCCCTCTTAGTAATAGCTAAGTTGGAGCTGGCTAAAGTCAGCTGTTTTTCCAAACTTCTGGGGATGATTTGTCCTCACATTCCTAAATCTGGTCCTCACATGGCAGGTCTGTCCCAGAAGCCTTTCCAGCTAGGGAGCCCCAGTGAGAGCCTGGCCTTCACTGATGCAGCCTTCAAGAACCCGAGGTCACTCCTAGATTTTAAAAGGGTGTGGAAAGTACTGACTGTGAAGTTGTAGAATCTGGATCTAAATCCTGGTTCTGTCATTGTTAGCCTCTGTGACCTTGGGTGAGTCATTTCCAATGGCCACTGGTCTCATTTGGGGTCAGAACAGGTCCAGAGTGGGATCAGGAAGTGGAGAGGGAGATAGAAAAGGGTGTAGTGAGAGGAGGCAGTGCTAGCTTGGGTGGGGGCAGAGCTTCTGCCAAGCCAAGGGTGTCTACCTAAGGCCCAACAAGAGGCAATCAATTTCGTCAGACTTGGGAGTCCCAAAGAGGGAACCGTGTTTTTCCATCACACTGGGAACTCTCTGAAGGAAGAGACTGGGGCCTCGGTTTCCACATATGTAAAAGGATGTGATAGGAGTAGATGAATACTAAAGTTGCTTCCAATTCTAAATCCTTTCCTCTGTGGAGGACAACAATAACTATGCTACTGTGTGGGCCCTTATTTGGCAGTGGATAGAATGCCAGGCCTGGAGCCAGAAAGACTCATCTTCCCGAGCTCAAATCTGGCCTCAGATACTTGCTAGCTGTGTGACCCTATGCAAGTCACTTAAACTCTGTCTACCTGAGTTTCTCATCTGTAAAATGAGCTGGAGAAAGAAATAGCAAACCACTCCAGTGTCTATGCCAAGAATATCTCCAATGGAGTCATGAAGAGTTGGAAATGACTGAAAAAACTGGACAACAAATATCACTAAAGTTTGCCAATTGTTTCATCACCATGACCCTATGAGGTAGAGTATAATTATTATGCCTATCTCTCCTATGAGAAAACTGAGGCCAAATGATTTGACCATGGCTGGGCAGTTAATAAATGAACCTGAGAAATAAAGCACTCTTTCCACCATGCCTCACTAGAGAATGTAAAGATGTAATGACATCATCTTTTTAGCCTTTTTGTACCCAATGACTCATCCCAGGTGATGGCCTTTGCTGGTTCTGTGTTCTCTCTGCAGGAGATGGAGGAAAGCTATTATGAAGACTATCTCAGGCACACCCTCAGTGGGAAGAGGTCAAAAAGCAGGTAGAGAGTCTATACCTTCCATTATTCCCCCATAATCTCAGCTGGGATCAAGAGAGGTCCCAGTGGAGGAGGTGGGAGAGGGGAACCTCAGAGGACCACAAGCCTGAGTGGGGACAAAGCTTTTGTCCACAGTGAGTTAGAGTCTCTACCTAGGATCTAATGAGGACCTTCCTACTCCCTCAGATTTGGAGTGTGTATATGTATATGTGGGGGATCTAAAAGAGAGGACTGTGTCTTCTACCAGGAGCTCCCTGAGTGAAGGGACTGGGTCTTTTCTCCCTGTCTACCCCAAGGGTGTCCAATGCAGAGCTTGGCACATGATCATCACTCTATCAGTTACTACTGATCACCAGGATTGTGGCCTGCCTGTCCCCTAGAATTGTTGTTTTTTAATTTTATTCATTTTTGCCAAGCCATCTTTGTCTGTGTTTCTCAATTCCAGCTCCATGGTGACCAATCCAAGCTTTCCCTCCCGGGTCTTGTTCTGTTTCCTCTCTTACGTCTACATTCCAGAACGAGGTACTGCATGTTTAGAGGGGAGCAGTCAGCTGATGGTACCTGGAGGACTCTTATGATTATTTCCTTCCCACCCCCACTCTGCTTCTAGCCTCAAGAAGCCATCTGTTTTTGGCTTTCTCAGGGAAGCCATCTGGGAACGAGCTGCTACTACGCTAGACATGGGAATTACCCAATTTTCCTCATTGGCTCCCCCAGTCCTTCCCAACCACCCTGTCCAAATCATGGGGAGCTTCTTCCTACCCCCAGAGCTGATCTGAGTGTGGCTAATGCAGAAGGGAGGTCAGCATAAGCTATTGGAGTAGGGGGAGGGGGTGGCACTGGGACGAAATGATTATCCATATTCTTAGATTCTTTTCTCTTTTACTCAGTCAACAAACATTTATGAAGTGTTTGCTGTATGCAGAGCCCCATGGGAAGTGATTGAAAGAGACAGTTTAGATGAGACGTAGACATAGATCCTGGAGGTTATGATATGATACTAATGCAGATATATCTGCATTTACCCTATGAGTGTTTGTGCGTCAGGGAGGAGAGGGTGGTCGAAGGAGACTTCCTGGAAGAGCTGAACATTAAACTCTGAGCAGGATTTCAGGGGGTAGGTTCAAGAAGAAATGCAAGTCTAGGGAAGATGTAGAGATTGGTTCTTGGCTTTGAGTCCCAGATGTCCAGTCAGAGCAAGATAACACTGCCTTCACCAGAAGGGTGGTGGGTTTACATGAGGGTTCATGGAAGGAAAGTCTCAAGGCCTAGGAGATGCTCTAGTGCTACTACCATTCGCCTTATGAGACCAATCAGTCTTGAGATAACTCTTTTGCAGAATCCTTTTCAGTTTGGCTTCACTGATGTGGGCTTTAGGAACCTGAGGTCACATCCATGTCACTGTGAGACATTGGAGAATGACTTCAGGTGAAAGATGACTGGTTAAGGGTTAACATAAAGAGTCAGAAGATGTAGATTTCAATCTTTTGTCCACCATTTACTACCAATGTGACCTCGGCAACTTACTTCCTCTCCTTAAGCTAAAGAACATGGGATGGTTGGTACAAGGGTTAGAACCTGGTATTAGAAGGACCAGAAGCACTTCCCTAGGTTGAGCCTGTGTGATCAGTAGAGTAGACCTCTGGGAATACCAGGTAGGTTCTGGTCACACTAACCTTTCCTTTGGGTACTGCAGGTTTCCGACTTCCCCTGAAACTCATCCTTTCAGTGACCTTGGCAGTGATTACAATTTACCAGGTAAGGTTCCAACTCATACCCGACCAAAAATATTGTCTACACTATCCCCAAGAAGTGATCATTCAGACTTTGGGTGAAGACTTCCAAGGAGGGCAGAACAACTCTATCCTGAAATAGTCCATTCAGCTTTGAATGAGTAGGTCTTTAAGCAGGAGCTTAAACCATTGTGAGACATGTTAAAGTGGGGATTCCTTTAGAGTTTGGGGGTCACTATGCTTCCTCTCAACACTCATATCCAAGATTTTTATTCTTGTTACATTAAGCCTACATCTGTCTTTGTGTAGCATCCACCCATTGATCATAGTTCTTCCTTCTAGTTCTTCCTCCTGCAGGATGAGTTTCTGCCCCATGAGATAATATTTGTAAAGTGCTTAACATGTTGCTCATGACAGCCCTTCATATACTTACAGACAACTACACAATGGCTAGAATGTTGGGCCTGGAGTCAGATCTGAATCCAAATCCTATCTCAGACACTCTGGGCAAGTCAGAGCCTCTCTCAGCCTCCGTTTTCTTATCTCTAAAATGGGGATAATGACACTACCTACCTCTCAGGGTTTTTGGGAGGAGCAAATGAGATCACCTTCAAGTGTTATATAATCTTCTTGAGACTTCTCTTCTCCAGCCTAAATATCCCTTATTCCATCACGGGATTCCTCCATGGCATGGTCTCAACACCTTTCCTGCTGCTGCTTTCCCGCCAACTCACTAATGTTCATCCTGAAATATGGGGCCCGAAACTGAACATACTCTAGGACAAGGGCAGAGTGTAAGGGGACTCTCACCTCCCTTACCAGAGACCTCTTAATTGCTCCTTAATCGCTGGGGTGGGAGTTATCTCCTGTTCCTCTTTCCCTAGGGGAGGAGAGGAAAAAGAATTCATAAAAATCATATCAAAATTCATAAAATCATATCAAAATTCATGCACATCATTACTCCCAAGAAAGAACAATTCATCCCAACACTTAGTTCACCCTCACATAGGCATTTTTCCCTAAATAGCATCCTCAAAAAGCCCTCTACAGTCAGAGCCTTCTAATCTGAATTTTTTGTGGCCCAGATGGCCAGGATAAAGAAGAGAACAGTCGGCGGGTGTTAACACTTTCAAATACATGCAGTGATCTCCTCCTAGGATAAAAAATTGCTTTCTGGTAAAGAGATATGCTGTATTCTGGGACCAGCTTCCATGACCAGAGAAAGCCTTCTAATTAAAATGATTGATGATCAACAGATTCTCCTTTTCTTTAAAAAAAATTTCTGGTTAACATTATGGAGATCAACTTCTGGTTAGCCCTGGAGGAGATGATCACCGATCATGGGTTACTGGGGTCTGAATGAATGAATGAATGAGTGTTGACCATCCCATGAGCCTGTAGTGCTGTACAAAATCCTAGGGGCCAGAGCAAGATAATGTTGTCATTGCTTCTCAGGAGGCCCTGCTGTTCCTGGTGGCTTTTGTCCCCATCCTCCAAAAGGCCAGAGCAGGAATCACAGAAGAAGTCACCTATCTTCTGGCTGGTTTTGGGTTGGTCCTCTCAGAAGACAAGTTGGAAGTGATAGAGTTGGTGAAGTACTACCTATGGACTTTAGAAGGTGAGGATGCTGGGAAGTTCCAGATGTGATGCTTAGGGTTGAGAGGGGAATTGGGAATCATCTCATTCATCCTCTTGTCTCAAGATGGGGCTGCGCTTGCATGCAGCTCTATCATGGGGGGCAATGGTCCTTCAGCTTTCAAAGACCATTGGAAAAAGTCTCCTATTCTCCCTCCTTCTCCCCTTCCAATGTCATTGACTCCCTCAACCAGTGGAGCTTGTGTCTAAGGGATCAGGACCTGTTGATTGCCCTAGAACCAACCAAGGAAAAGTTCATTCCTCAGTGTAGGACTCTGTAGAACCCTTCATCCCTCCTTCCCCCTGCTTTTTACCCACCCCCCCAAATAATATCCTGACCCTGCCTCATTCCACTTGTCCATTCTCCTGCCTCACCCTGAATCCCTTGGGTTTCAGGAGAATAGTCAGAATGGCATTAGAAATAGCACAGATGGCATCTTTTTTGAGGACAGGGGAGATTCCCCTGGGATTCTCCCATAGAGTTAGAGCTACAGCAAAGAGAAGACACAAGTGGAGGCTATGTCACCAGGATTTCTGTTAGGGTATTCAGAGGAACCAGGAAGTCGGAAAGAAGCTAAAGTGTTTTGGATGAGCAGTTGGCTATGGCGAGAGTGAGTGGCATTGGATGTGGATAAAAATGTCTGGGCCAATTATATATAGAAAGAAGAACATAGCCACGGCTGCCAGTGTTGTGGGGGGGAGGGGGGTGGTCTGGGTCTCTTTCCCCTTATGTCTTTATTGTGGAGTATTTATTCACAGCTGACTCTTTTGGTCTTGGGTTAAGGATTATGCTACTCTAGAGTAAGAGATGATGAAGCTATGTTCCAGAACTGGCCTCAAGCTACCTAGCTGAACTCTCCGGACAAGGGGGCCTTAGGGCAGGCATCATAGATCTGACACTAGGGGAGAAAAAGAAGAAAAGCCTTGAAGTCCAGGTATTAGGGACCAACATTCAATAATAACTCCAAAAGAGGGGGGAGGTGCTCAAGTTGAGGGTGCCACACTACAGATGGCATGTGCACTGGGATGCCAGCTTGTGTTATAACAGAGCAGATGGCATTTCATCTTAGTCATGTGACTTGTGGAGGCTTGGGCCAGGAGGAGAGACCCTACCTAGCCTAACTGGAGGCTCCTGTAGCCATTGGCTATTGTCCCTGTCCTGTGCAGTTAACGGCTTCTCATACCTAGTGATGGTGTTTTTACTAATGTAGAAACAGGATGAATTTCCCATGTTGTCAGGAATCTTTTTCACTATTAATCTCAGCCCCCTCAAAAATCCCCTTCCCCTCACAGATACTGTTTGTTCTCCTCTTCTCCTTTTCTCTCATGCTCCTCTCTAGTTTCTTGCCCTTTCTCCAGAGCTGGCACATAACAGGTATTAATGCTAACCTGCAGTTTTCTAGCAGGTGCATTAATGGATGGTGCCAGGGCTTGGGATTACACTCAGACAGATACTTTAAAAATACTCTAGACCAAGTATCCAGGACAGAGTACAACAATCAAATAGGTGAACTGCTCCTGGGACCATTGTTGAGGGTGCTTAGTTGTGGTTGGTTTATCTCAGTCCTAAGAGATAGATATCCTGTAGAAGAGAGAAAGGGAGGAATTGTCCCAGGAAGAGGATCTAGGGAGGAGCTCAGTTTTCTAAGATTCCTTCCCAGAACTATATCAGCATAACCCTGCCAAGAGAGTCTTCTCTGCTATAAGTAAACCTTGCTAGCCTTTCAACTCTCATGGCACTGAGGCTTTGGCCTTCCTAGTCTTTGAGCCAGCTTGGCTCCTTGGGGACAAAGACCAGCAGTATTCAGATTGCTGGACATCTATCCCATTTCTTGCTGGGTGTCTTGACTCCAGCATCCATTGTTCTCTTCCCTCTTTTGCAAATACACTAGACCACTAGTGGGCTTTTCCTAGGTTCATTCACAAAAGGAATGATGTATAAATTCAGACATAAGCTAGAAATCTAAGGCGATCAGAGGTACGTAGAAAAGAGTGATCCTATAGTGTAAACCTGTCCTGAACAGGTGGCTCCAAGTTCTTAGCCCTCAGCCCCTTTTCAGCCTCCATGATTCTCTAGACTTAACTTAGATGCCTCCTTCCCATGAGACACAAAATGAAAATGACCCTTCTCTAGAACACTTCATCCCTTTGGGATTGGCCCATCTGGATGCTCAAAATAGTTTGTTTTTGCATTTTATAATCCTGAGCCAACTTTCAGCCACTTAGGAATCCTTATGGTGACTGGGGAACTTTTTGACATCCCACCCACACATTCATGTTTACCTGTTACCTTAGGTAGCTTCCTCTAAGAAGACAGTTCAAATGATGTGCAACTTTAGAGTTAAAGACCTTCATAAACCCAGGGTCATCCAGTGATCCCTCAAGGGGTCCTGAAGATGCCTGCTTCTCTTTACAATCACTTATTTTCTGTCTCAATCATTTGACATTTAGCATGTCGGGTCTGGAATTACTGGCTTTAATTTCTTATGAATGAGTCTTCTCTCCCATGCTAGAATGGCAGAAACTATGATTTATTCCCTTTAGGTTCTCTGTAGCACCTACATCAGTGCTTTGCATAGGACAAGGAGTGAGATGTATGTCTTCATTGGCAAAGGGAATGGCAGCTGGAGGATATTTCCTATAGTAATGGAGTCTTCTTTACAACCTTTAGAAGTTGTGAAGAGAACTGAGAGGTCATGTATCATGACCCAAGTCTTTCTGGTTTTGAGGTTTTCTTGATCCACAATACTATACTAACTGGCCTTGTAATATAGTAGTAAATATTTATTGTGCTTAATAAATGGATGTATACCCAGATGTGTGTGTATGCACACAAACACAGGCACATATTTGGGTATATGTTCATTTATTAAGTGCAACATATGTGTGTATATACACATAGAGTCTGTATTTATGTATGCATGCCTATATATACATATACAGATATAGATGATATAGATTAATTAATATAGATACATATAAATTTAGATCCCTATAGATAGATATAAGTATAGACACAGATTAGAAGCATATAGAGAAGATACATTTTTAGTCAACATTTCCCACCTGTAATTAAAACATGGGGGCTTAAATGAATGACTTTTAATAACCAACCTGGAAAATATGCTTTCTCCCCTCTTGAAAATATTAGCTAGTGTTTCATCTTTAGCCATTTTTCCTCTGTCTCCCCTTTTAGCTATTCTCTGTCTTTTCTTCTCTGTTCCTCTCATTTCCCATCTTTCCGTCCCTTCCTCTCTTTCTCAGAAACATTGACTGAAATATTTCAAGACCCTGGACTTCCCTGGCAGGGGCATTCCTTCCGCTGAGATACAGATGGTGGCCCTTTTGCCTTAAATGATGCTCTTTGATGGTTGTCATGCCTCACCCTGCAAGCACACTGAGGAGGAGAAATTTCTCCAAATTTAGGTGGGTGGGTCCATTCCCACAGTCCACACTTGATGTCCCTCTGGTTTCATAGCCATTAGCTCCAGTTTACACTTGGTGCTGACTGGGCATTTGATAACTAAGGTCACCTCAACACTGGGAGGATCCATTATATTAAAGGAGGACAAAATATATATGACATATATAAATAATATAGATGTGTAAGCATCATGTACATTCTAGAAGGCATAGTCTATACAAGAGTCTTGCCTGCTCATCCTCATGTAGAAAGAGCAGTGATAAATAGTTACATAAATTTAGATTTAAAAAAGTGTCCTGGAAGGTTTTGTGGAGGGGAAGGGGGGTTGTTTGTTTGATTTTTACAACATCCTTCTAAGTTGTTTGGCTCAGCCTTACTCTAGAATGGATTGACCCTATTTGAGCATACTCCAATGACCTTCCAATGCGGGGAGTGTCCTGGGAAGGGGGAGCCAGATGAGGATTGGGCATTTCACTATGTATAATCCACAAACTGGATCCATATGCTGGCAGTTGAGAGCTGATGGTGTTTCTGATATATGGTTATCCCTGAACAAGGGACATGAATCCTAAGGTGGCCATTCCTGCTGGGAACTTGTGCCATGACTCAGTGGATGAGGGAGTTCTCGTGCACATCACTGTCCTTTCGGTTCTGGCTGCTGACACTAAGGCCCATTCTTTTTCCAGTGTGCTATGTCTCTGCCCTGGTCCTGTCCTGCTTGCTCACCTTTCTCATGCTGATGAGGTCAATGGTGACACACAGGTGAGTGAGGTATGGAGTAGGGGAGGGAAGGGCAGAATCTAATTGGCCCATGGAACTGGCCCAAGGAATGAGTCCTGTAAGTTCCCCGACCTCCTGAGAGCTCAGAGGGAGGTGTGGGACAATGGAGTCACAGGACCAGAGTGTGAATATCTGTCACCTACTGCCCTTGTGACCTTAGGCAAGTCATTTAAACCATTTTGTGCCTCAGTTTCTTCATCTATAAAAATGAAGAGTTTGGACTAAATGATCTCTAATTCCCTTCCAGACCTACAATGCCAATAAGAACAGGAATTTAACAAAATAAACTGGAAATAATTACAGAGGGCAGGCATTAGCATGAAAGGGGATCAGGAAGATTGCCTACTAAAAGCAGGGTGGTGAATCTTGGGAAGGATTTGAATACAGAGAGTCTTGGAGATTAGAAGTTGAAGGACAGGGAAGAGAGGAAAATAGAATAAGGAAAATGTACAAAGGTATTAAAAAAGGCATGACAGGTGGAAGGATCAAAGAAATAGAGCTGTAACTAGGATGAGCAACAGGAGCTTTTACCTAGGGCATGGAAATATATAGGGCACACAACTTTAATACATATGCTCCTTCAACAGCATGTAGTCTGTTGGAAGAACTAATTTCCCCTCCCACTCAATTGAATTTGTTTGAATTACTTCTTGTATTAATTCCATATCATAATATATAAAGCTTATTTAATGATAGGTTTCCTATTGCTTGCCCCAGATGCCACTGCTGCTAAAAATTACTCTGCAGTGAGGATATCAGTCTGGCTAGAATAGATAGTGAAAGTGCAGAGGAAGGTGATATGATAGAGGTAGGTTAGGGCCAGATTGTAGAGAGCCTTGAATGCCAGACTAAAGAACTGAGACTTGATTTGGACTTTAGAAAAGAGTGGCAGTTAGGTGTGTATTAGGAAGGTTACTGTGTCTGCATGTACAGGATGGCTCCACGGGGTAAAGTCCGAGGCAGGAGATATCATTGGAGCTACAGAAAACATGTCCGTTTTGGTTAGCCTCTTAGGATTTAATCAGTGTTTCCTCCCCTTCTTTAGTCTAGACCCTCTGACCTCTGTCCTGGAGCCATAATTGTAACCAGGAAAGGGCAACTAGGACTTTATTTCTAAGGTGCTGAAATTTCGAGGACCCTGACATTATCTGAGTTCCTTTGCTAGGTAGAAACACCTGAATTCAATAGTAGTTTACTAGAATAGTGGGTTAAAATAGAAAGATACCCGATGGAGAGTTTCTTCACCTGGAGGAGATTACCCAGGTGAGTTCCTCTGTAACCTGCATGGTATACTGGGGTCTCCAACCAGGGGCCTTTGTGTCTCAAGGTCTCCCCTAAGACTTTGAAGAGTTTATCTGAGGGTACCAAAATTACTAGAAACAACTCTGACCAGATCTTTTCCATTCATGAAGAGAGGAAGTATGGTGCTGTGGGGAGAATATTAGGTTTAATGTTGAAAGGCTTGTGTTCAAGTCTCAGCTCTGCTACTAACTAGCTGTGTAAGTCCAGTATAGCTCACCTCAGTGTTCATATCTATCAGTGAGAGTATAATAACTTCTAAGGTCGGCTAGTCCATAGAGCACTGACACCAGAGTTGGGAAGCCCTGAGATTGAATTCTACCGAAGGTACTAGATGTCTGACTATGGACAAGTCCCTTAACCTCTGTTTGCCTCAGTTTCTCCATCTGTGAAATGGGGATCATAAAAGTACCTGACTTCCATGGTTGTTATGGGGATCAGATAAGAACAGAAGGCTCTCATTGCCTTATTCTTGTACTATTGGTACAGGGTGGCCTCCCTGCCTTAAGTCTCTCCTCACTTCAGTCCCCCCTTCCACACAGATGTCCAATGGACCTTCCTAAAGCATAAGTTTGACCAGGTTATCACCCCCTATTCAGTAACCCCCAGTGGCAACCTGTCACTTCCAGGAGCAAATAAAATTCCATTTGGCATTCAGCACCCTTGACTACCTGGGTCCTTTCTGATCTTTTTATACCTCCTGCCCTCTGAGTACTCTGGAACCCAGTGACATCAGCCCCCTTGCTGGGCTTCCATCCCTGTGGAGCCCAGTGACATCAGTCCCCTTCTTCCTCCCTCTCCTGACTCTTCCTTTTCTCCCTCCCCTCCCCATGCCTGGAATGCTCTCCATTCTCATCCCTGCCTCCCAGCTTCTCTCCTTTCTTCAAATCTTAGCCAAAGTCCTGCTGTCTACAAGAAGCCTTTCCTGATCCCCTTTAATGCTAGCACCTTCCCCGGGATTATTTCCAATTTTTCCTGCATGTATCTTGCAAACATTGCTTGTATGTTGTCTCCTCATTGGAACAGGAGTTCCTTGAGAGCAGGGACTGTTTTTGCTTTTCTTTATATCCCTAGACCTTAGCCCAATGCCTGGAAAATAGTGGGTGCTTAACAATTGCTTGTTGACTCGACTTGACATCTGAAAAGCATTTTTCAAACTTCAAAGCACCCGCACTAATTCCTGGTATTTTTGCTGCTGCTTCCTCCCTCACAATACTACTGGGATAGAAACAATTTGTATGAACAAAGTCCTCTATGAATCTAACTGAGTGTTATTCATAGAAGCTACCATTGCTTCTTTGGGGAGCCTAGGCAGGTGGCTTCCTGGGTATAGGGTAAGAAGGTATCTAGGAGCTCAGCAGAGGCTGCAGGCAGACTCAGAATTAAACCTACAAGTTTTCTCTTCTTACTACATCAGCCAAATGGCAGGTGGGCTGAGGCCCTCTCCTGTTCCCCTTTTCCTGCCTCATTCCCAGCAGATTCCCAATCTCTTTCCCCAACAGAGTTAACCTGAGGGCTTGGCATTGCGGTGCCACTCCGGATGGATACCCCCAGTCACAGAAGCAGGGTTTGAGTGCCACGGCCATCTTTTGCTGGATGAGCTTTTCGGGTTACCAAACAGCCTTCGTCTGCCTTGGTGAGCTGCCCCCTTCCTCCCTAGCCTTCGAGCATCACTGAGTCCTTTCCCTAAAAGAGGAAGAAGGGAGAGAGGTTCATTGGAGGCCTTATCAATGAGAATTTTCACTTTCCCTTCCCCCATCCTGTGCCTAATTCAGTGCCAAACTACATGTGCACATGATGAGAAGAAGACGCTCCTTGTCCCCTGAATTTTACATGGATTTTTACATGCTTACCCTGTAAGCAATATGTGCTAAGTGCCAAATGAGAAGTAAAGATAATAAGATTCATCAGGACAGGCTTCCTGAAGGAGGAGGGAGCAGAGGTTCCAGTGAGCTGAGTGCAATGGAAGAAGGAATTTCAGGTGAGAGAGATGGTGGTCACCAAGGAGAAGATGGAGGATGCTTTTGGAAGATCATTCATGGGTATGCATTGGCTTGGAAGGGGCCCATCTGATACTGTGACTCCATTTAACAGATCCAAGGGAGAGAAATATTTACAATGTACGGCAAAACATTCTCTCCACTCCCAAAGCCCTAAGTTTGGCTTGTACGAAGCCTGAGGGCTGCCTGCTATGGAACTCAGAGTACCACAGGTAGTAATGGAGAGTGTGCTGCTGGCACATACTGGCTGTGTGATCCTAGGAAAGTCATTTAACTTCTGGATGTTCCAGGCAATTCTGTATTTTGCAGAAAAGGTAAAGATCTGTGTTTGTGAAGAATGTTCCTCACTAGGTGCTTCATACACCAAGGAAATGATTGATTCAGTCCAAAAAAAATGGACATATATACGTGTTTATACATATAAACCTATATGGATTACTTAGGGATATATACATTCTTTAAAATGAGATCCCTTTAAACTATGTGTATATTCTTATATCTGTTGCAAGTTGCTCCTTTCCCAAGGCCTAACAGGCTACATCTCCCCACTCAGGATTATAGGGTACCCTGAGAAATTGAAGATATCTGTTTTCTCTACTAACTTTAGCTCAAGTCCTCACTGGCTTTGTTAGAGACCATTGTTGGAGACCAGTAACTAGTGTCCCAGCTCCATGGTAGCTAGGTGATGTAAGGTATAGAACTCTGAGCCTAGTCAGAGAGACCTGCATTGATATTTGACTTCAGACACTCGTTAGCTTTGTGACCCTAGGAAAGTCACTGCTCCTCTGTCTGCTTCAATTAACTGTAAAATGGGGTAACAATAACACCTGTCTTGAAGGGTTGTTATGAGGATCCAATAAGATAGTATTTTCAAAGCACTAAGCACCATGCCTGACCCACTGTAGGGCTTATTCCTTTTCTCTTCCCCCGCCCCCAGCCCCCTGCATTTAACCACTTAAAATCAATTAAATTTTGCAAAAGGATATTTACTCCAAAAATATAAAAAGAACGAATATAGAAGCATTTCTTCCAACATCTCCTGGTCATGTATTACTTGATATCTGGAGGATTAATTTTACAACTTAACTCAATTCCTATATAGCATGGACCCCACCAAGTTCATGTCCAGATGTGGCACAACTTCCTGATGAATCCTCATCTCAGCTTCTACCAGCCTGGGTCTAAAAGACTTTTTGTTCCTTAGGGACTCGTTGCTGGGCTGGCTATAACACTCTGCTCTGGGATACTGGAGTGCCCTCATAATAACCTTCCCCACTCACTAAATTGTGTCATGCTATTTCCCTTCATTTAAACAAAAGAAACAAAGGAAAAGGTCAAGGAACGAAACCTCCTTCTTGGGCCCATATGGCAGCATTGGGGAAAAGACCCCTGGACTCTATCATTTCCTACTGTGGGCTAAAGAGTCACCCAGATTCCCCAGGAGCAAGTGAGGGAAATGAGATGATACTCTAGACTAGCAAGACAGTTACAAGTTCCAGCCCCATAACCAATTAGAAAAAAGCTCCTCATGACTAATGTGAAAATGTATTTAATAATAATGTATGTGTAGAACCCATATAAGGTTGCATGCCACCTCAGGGAAGGGGGGGGGGAAATTTAAGACTTATGGAAGTGATTGTTGAAAACTGAAAACAAATAAATTTATAAAAAAAGAAAAAAGCTCCTCTCAACCACATATTTAACCAACCCACAGCAGTTACAGAATGTTTCTATGCATTCTCCCATCTCTCCAAGGCATTTCCCTTACACCCGATTCATCATGATTTTCCCAGAAGCAAGTGCCTGAGCATCCTCTATATGTATATACGTACGTAGAAACAGAAAAATTAAAGAATCATTCAATGGCGTCTCATTTAAAATATGTAAAAAAAAAATGTGTACTTTTTAAAAGATCCTAAAATGTGTTAATATTTTACATCTTTTCAGGCATCTCATTTAAAATTATATTTATGATATACTTTTTAAAGGGATCTCATTTTAAATATATTTACATATATAATATCACCTTCTTAGAGTGATCTCATTTTAAATATATTTGTATGTATAGTATATACTCACCTTTTTAAAGGGATTTCATTTTAAATAAATTAATATATCAATAATATTAATATGTATAAAACAATTATATATGTGTGTATGTATATATATATATATATATGTACACACACACATACACACACACACACACATATGTATACAAAACACCCTTCCAAGAAGTTTAGGCAGGCAGCTACCAGAATATGTCTATATCCTGCAAGTATCTGCAAGTTTAAAATATCTAAAGTACTCTCACACTCTTTGCCTCTATGAAGGTAAGTGATTATTGTCCCTGGAGGTGACTACTGTTTCTTTGGGGAGCTGAGAAAGGGCAGAGCAATAACACTGGGAAGGGAGTAAAGCAGGAAGTGCTCTCCTCCTGAAAATGATGAGAAAACCAAGGCCCAGATGGAGGATCCAGCTGCTCAGGGTTACTGAACTAGGCAGTGGCAGACTGAGGGACAGGGCTGGACTCACTCCTGCCCTGCCAAGACCCCTGAGCAGGGCTTGGCATGACAGGCCTCCAGTACCTTGGAGGGGGTCCCAGCAATCTGATTCTGCCTCTTTTGCTCCCTGCAGGACTCTTCCTCCAGCAGGTCATCTTCTTCCTTGGGTTTGTGGTTTTCACCTTTCTGGTCATCATACCCATCTTATATGGCAGGAACCTCCTACTCTTCCATATGTTGGAGAGCATGTGGTGAGTGAGCAGGCCAGATTGGGCTGGGCTGGGCTGGCCTGGGGAAGCCAGGTCTTTTGCAGATCCCTGGCTTGGCCCCAAGATGGCCCCAGGTGGCACCTTTCCATTGACTTTCCTCAATCCTGGCTTGATCACTGTGGTTGCTTTCCATGTAGGCCCTTCTGGCTCACTCTGGTGCTGGCTGTGATCCTGCAGAGCCTAGCTGCTCGCTGGGCCTTCCTAGAGAATCACCATGGCCAGCAAGAGCTGACTAACAGGTAAGGAGGCCACACTTCTCTCTTATTATCTCAGTCTCTCCCTTCCTCTCTCTGTCTTTCCTTCTCTTTACCTCCCTTGATTTATCTGTCCTTTGTCTGCTCTGACTCTCTCTCCCTCCCTTCTTCTCCCTCCCTCATGCACTCCTCTATCTCTCCCTTTACTGCTCCTTCAATCTGTTCCTCCTCCTTCTACCTCTGTTCCTCTGTGCTCCCCTCCCTCTCCCTTTGTCTATTTCAACAATTCTTAAAGACAAGGAATATCTAAAAAGTAGACTACAGAATAAAAATGAGAGGCTGGAACAAAATTTATCATGCATTAGATGAAAAAAAAAGGCAAGACAAAAGTAGTATCAGACAAAGAAGTCTATCTGTCCTTTCTCTCTTCATCCCTTTCTCTGTGTCCTTCTCCTTCCCTCAGGTTCTCCATCTTTCCCTATCCCATTCTCTCTGTCCATTTGTTTCTATCTCTTCCTTTTTATCCTTCTCTCTTTTCTTCTTTATCTCTCTTTCCCTTGGTCCCTCTGCCTCTCCTTTAATCTTCCTTTCCTTAATCTCTCTCTCATTTTTTCTTTGCCTTTCTTATCTTTTTCATTTTTTGGATAATAAAAATTATAATTGTTTCTTATATTTGTATAGCACTCTAGAGTTTTACCATATGCTTTCATATCTATTATTGAGGGCGTAGGAAAAGTAGACTAAATAGGGAATTGAAAGACCTAGATTCTTGTGCTAGTCCTGCTACGAAGTTACTGAGAGATCTTATGCAAGTCATTTCTCTTTTCTTGGCCTCAGCTGCCATATGGAAACTAGAGGGTGCAACTACATGGTCCCTGAGGACCCTTGTAGTGCTAAGATCCTAATACTATGATGGTTTGCCCACAGAAGTAGGAAGGGTAGGTATAATTATTTTGATTTTGCAGATAGGGAAACTGAGGCCAGAGAAGTTAAATGGCTAAGGAGTTTGGTCTTGATGTGGACCCTGTGTGAACAAGGTTACATGGGAGTGAATGGGAGACTTCTCTCTAGAACCTGGGTCTCCTGACTTTTATCCCAAGCTTTCTCTCCTATTCCCTTTCTCTGTCTCTCAGAGAGCCAGGGGCTCAGACAGGAGGATCCTTATTTGTGTCTGGAATTGGTGCTTGCCTCCATGATAGAATGGAAAGGCAGTCCCCCTTAACCAGGAGTATCTTCTCTACTTGTCATTCGTGGTGGCTGAAATGTCCCCATGAAAGTTTCTCTCTGACTTCAGCATTGTTCCCTCCAGGCTCCTTGATTTCAGTGGGAGAGGGCAGCTCATCCCCTACCCCAGTGAGGGTGGAGTTGTTAAATACTTTTTTGTGACAGAGTCAGTTGGAGCATTCTAGAGCCCTAGGGTAGAGGGGACATCGTCATAGGATGTGCAGAAACACTTCTCTGTGGCTGCCATTTTGCTTTCCCAAGGAAAAGGAGGCTGGCCCTTCTTCAGTCTTTCTCCTTTGGTACCTCCCTTTAGGAAAACTCTATATGCCATCACTTTCCTGCTCTTTCCCATTAATGTGCTGGTGGGCATCGTGGTGGGCATTTGTCGAATGGTGATCTCCACCCTCTATAACATCATCCACTTCTGCCAACTGGACCTCAGCTTACTCTCCCGTGGTGTGGACATTTTGGACCCAGGTAAGGGCAGCCATGGCATGAATCTGAGACCACTGGCTACCAAAGTGGGGGAGGGATACTGAGTCTGGCAGAGAGATGGGATGGGGTGGGGGCCATGACAGATATCAGAGGAAGAAAAAGTTCTAAGTCTAAGGCAAGTACAGCCTTAAACAAGCCCCTTCCCTCTCTGCAACTGTTTTCTTCTTTAAAACCGGAGTAATGTCCTGTACGGACAGTCTGAAAGCCTGTGGGTTTGCATATCTGTGTGCATTCCATGTGTATCTCTTGTATGTGAGATGGATTATGTGAGTGCGCACATTTTGTGTGGCTTATAGGATCATAAATTTCTAAAGGAATCTTAGTGGCCATTATACCTAACCAAAATTTACAAAAGAGGCAACTGAGTCATAGAGAGGTTGAGCGACTTGCCTAGGGTCACACAGCTAGTTACTGTCTGAGACAGGATTGGAATTCATGTCTTCTTCTCTCCAAGTTCAGTGCTCTGTCCACTCTTCCATGCTGTTTGTGAAAGAATCAGCCTGTGAACCTTCTTAGTATCTAGGTGGGCTGCAGAGAAGTCATCCTGTCTATATGTATATGTAGGGTCACTCATGCTGCTTGTGAAACGAGCCTGTGTGCATGCTTCATGTATGCACAATGAGTGTAAAGCAGCCCTGTGACTATATTTGTGTGTGTCTGTGTGTATGTCACAGTGAGCAGAATCCTGGAGTTGGAGTTAGGAAGACCCAAGTTCAAATCCCAGTTCAGGCATTTATTAATTGGGCGATCTTGGGTGAATTGCTTCATCTATCTGCCTCAGTTTCCTCATCTGTAAAGTGGGGATGATAACAGCATCTACCTTGTACAGTTTTTGTGGAGATAACATGAAGTTATATTCAATAAGTACTTTGCAAACCTGAAAGCTATATAAATGCTAGCTGCATTTATTATTATGAGGGACTCTATGTATATATGTTTAATTGAATTCAATCCAATTTAACAAGCAGTAAGTGTGGTATAATGGGGTCAGATCCCATCTCTGTCTCTCACTACTTGTGGGATTTAGCTCAATTCACTTTATCTCCCTGGTCCTCAGTTTCCTAATTTTTAAATTGAGGGGATTGGACCAAATGACCTCTAAGGTCCCTTTCAGTCCCAATTCTGTCATCATTGTAAGCATCTTTCATGTTCAAAGCCCTATTATAAGGGCATTAGGAGACAGGGCAGGGATCAGAGGAAGGATTGAAAAAAAAATCCTTCCCTCAAGAAAATGACCTTCTGTTGGTTAGTATAGATAAGTCAATATCAGGCGATCTGAGGAGGAAAGGAGCTTTAGTACCTGGGGGGATGGAGAAGCTCATGTATGAGGTGGCTTGGAGCTGGACTTGGAAGGAGAAGTATTCTGAAAGAACCAGAAGTGAGGAAGGGGTGTACAAGCAAGGGTGGGTGGTGACCTAGGGGAAGGTGCCGAGAAGGGTGGTGAAATGCCAGGTTTAGATGATGCCCAGTCATCCAGGCTGCCTAAATGAAGGAGAGCAATGTGAATCAAGGCTAGAAAGGTAACCTGGGGCCCTTTTCAATTCCAGAGTTTGGGTTTTAGCCAGTGAAGGTTTGGGAGCAGGAGATGGTGTGTTCAGATTGCATCTTGGAAGAATTGTTTCAGCAGCTCTATGGAAAATGGATTGTAGAGAGTACACATGGGAGGGAGGAAGACCATGTAGAAGGCTACTCCAGTAGACCAGGTGAAAGGCTAAGGGGGCCTGGACTAGGGATGCTGGGCATGTGGAACCCCCTTAGTTGAGAGCACAGGGTGTTTGTGTGTGAGTTAGCCCACATGTGTACAAGCTCCCTAGCCAGGTTTGTATCCCCTTTGCTTTCTTTCCTCCCTCAGGCTATCGCACTTACTGCTATTACTTGAAGATGGAAGTCAGTCAGTCACATCCTGCAATGAAAGCCTTTTGTCTGTTGCTCCTGCAATTACCTGGCTCCCGGCGACTGGCTGGAGTCCAAGCTGCTCTCAGACCAAGTGATGTAGAAGAAGGTAAGATGTTTCAGCCTGCTGTCTTCTCTGTCCCCAGCCTGGGAGGAGGGGGAGGGATTCCTTTATGCTTCCTACCTTCTTCTCTTTCAAGGCTTCTTTCCTCTGGGTTGTCCCCACTGGCAGCTGAACAGTACTTTGGAAAGATTCTATGAAAGTCTCTCTGGCTGCAGATGTCTCCTCTCCTTCCTCTGGCCCTGGTTGCCTGACTAGGGTTGCTGGTGGTGAGCCCTGACAGAGAGGAGGAAGACCCTCTCCTCTTCCATATTTCAGCTCACCTAGAGAATAAAATGTTCTATGTTAGTCCTTACTGGCACAGATCCCAATGGCACACACTCGAAAATCTGAGGTCCATCTTAGGGGACTTTAGAAAGAACAAGAAGGTCTCTAAGCCATCCATGAGTCAATCCTTCCTCCTCTCAGCAAGGATATTCTTGAATTGAGCCCTGTCTATCCCTAGTCCCAGGAAGCTCAGGGAGAAATGAGAAGTGGGTGTGTAAGGGAGGCAGAGTCCATGGAAGGGCAGGGGAGAAGGGAGTCAACATTGTTCAGTGTTTTGTGGGTGTCTATCTCCTTCAGGGATCCATTTGTTGCAGACCAAGAAATCCGCCAGGAATGTTACCAAGTCCAAACAAAGTTGGGTTCGCTGGGGATTGGCTTATACTCTTATCCGCAATCCATCTCTCCTGGCCTTCCGGAAGAAAACACTGACTGGCCCTCTGGCCAATGGGAACCAGCCTAGCCCTCCCAACCCCTGATGAATCTGCAGAGCCCGGAAGGGAATGGAGAGGGAACCGCCTGTTTGTGTTTCTGTCCAGAGAAGTCCCTGGCAGGAGCCTCACTGACATTTTCCTTCTTTCCTCTCACTCCTTCCTCCTGGATTCTTCTCAGAGTCGCTGCTTTGAAGTTCCTCCCTGGAGGAATGCTGGACTCCTCCTACCTAGAGAGATTGTACAGAGAACAGCTCCTGAAATGCTGATGGTGCATCATCCATCAGCTTTTGTCTGTTGTTAATTTGCTGTGACCCCTGGCAAATGTCAGCCTCCTCAGTTTCCTAGAATGAATATGCATGTATGTGTATATATATGTATGTTATGTACATATGTATGCTTGTGTGTATATGTATATATACATATGTTTATACACACATGCACATATATACACATAAACACACAGGAATCCCATCCCCAAGTCCCAGATGTCTCGTGAAACTCCTTGGGGTCCATCTCATTTCCTCTTCCATGGAACTACAGACAAAAATCCATAATCTTCAAAGATCATCTTGCTATATTTTTCCATTCATTCATTCAAAACTTGTTTATTAGACACTTAATAGAGACTAGTGCTGGGCCCTAGGGGTCCAAAGTTAAAAAAAAGTTCCTACCCTCAAAGAAATTCTATTCTATTGAAGACATTTACACAGATAAGTACAAGAAAAGGTTTCCTTGGGAGATGAAATCTGAGTTGAGTCTTGAAGGAAGTTTCTAGGATACTCCCTTCTTTGGGGTCACCTCTTTTCCTTCTGAGACCCAGGCCCAAACTAATTCTTGTGGGGTTTCGTTGTCATTGGGGATACAGGAGAAATACACCCAGCCCTAGGCTTTATTAAGTATCCAAAAGGTTAGAGAGTGATGTGCATGACCCATTGGAGTCCCCAGAACTAAGCTCACATCCAAAGATTCCATTCAGCTTCCTATTCCAGAAAGTCCCACTACTGGTCAATTGTTCCAAATGGTCCCAAGCTTCCTCATTTAAACTGTTTCATTCTTAGAGGTGGCTCAGTAGATAGAGCACTAGACCTGGAGTCAGGAAAACCTGAGTTCAAATCTGGCCTCACACACTTACTAACTGTGTGACTCCAGGCAAGTCACTTAACCCTGTTTGTCTTAATCTGCTAGAGAAGGAAATGGCAAACCACTTCAGTATCTTTGCCAAGAAAACTTCATAGAAAGTATGGTGCATGGGGTCATAAAGACACAAGTGAACAAAAATCTGATTCTTAGAGTTTTATCCATACTTTCTCCACCTCCACAAGGTACCTTCTAACCCCTGGGATCCCAGCCCAGCTGTCTGGGCCTCAGACCCTGGTGGTGTTTGGTTTGGCATCCTTCTTCCTTGCAGGGGATTAGGGCTCCTGCCTTCCTCTCTAGCTCAGTCTCCAGCTCCGATGCCCATCTTTGTCCCAAGAAGTCTAGAGTATTCTTGGCTTGGCCCCTTTTCCAGGGAAAAGCCAAGAGTTATTACTTCACCCTTTAATAAATCATTCCCCCATCATTCAGTAAGAAGTGGGTGACTGAGTAGGCGCAGGGAGAAAATAAAGACCATTCCCACATTCCACAATCTCCTCAAGCAGACAGATGCTGCATTCTCCCTGATCCCAGAATACATAAGAAGGAAATATTTCATGACTCTTTTAAAACTCGATGCACGCATATGTTGTGATGGTGACATGATGAACATCATTTTGGTGCACCCAATTAGACTGGTTTCCTCCCTATCTTCAAGGGAACAGTGGGTTCCTGCCCTGATCACAGAAGTTAATTGATTGAAGTTAGCCTTTGACATTTTCCAGGGACCAATGAATCTATGGTAGGTCTGGGTCTAACCATGGGTGTAGTGTGGGCCAAACTGGGGAATGGGGGGCCAACTGGAAGGTTTGGGATATTAAGGTGGCACCAAGTCCTTACCCTTTCTCTTCATTGTCTCTTAGGCCCCCCCATCCCCCCAAATGGGCTCTAAGGGATTCTTAGAAGCTTCTCCAAAACCTTCCTAAGACCTCCAAGGTATCTTGGAATAGAGAGGAACCCTGTCCCCATAACCTCTGGCAGCTCAGAGCTCACACATGGCCAGTGACTACTTAATGTGAAGCAAATTTCCCTAATGATCTGAACTATCTGAAGGTAGACCAGACTGCCTTGGGAGGTAATGAATTCCTTCTCACTGGAATGCTTCAAGTGAAGGCTTCTTGGTCACTTAGGGAAATGGTAGAGGGGATGCTTGTTGGGCTGGCCTAGATGCCTTGGAGAAGATGCCCTTCTTCCAAGTCCAAGATTCAGTGCTAAAATCCATTGTCCATTCTTTCCCTCTCCCCCTCCCACTAACTCTCCTCCTGTTGGAAATTGGTAGAACTCTCCCAAAGTGGGAAAGCATGGAGCTGGTCAGAATTTTTGGTGACTATTGGACTTCTATGACTGCTACAGAGTTCAAGTGAAATCCCCCATGAGCAATTTCCCATTTCATTTATCTTCTGATTTTCTCTTAAAGAAGCTGGACCTAGCCTCCATAAAAACATGAACTTCAGTTATTTTGAGAATGTTTCTATCTTGGCATGTTATGAAATAGATGAGTGTATTTCCTCTAATAAATGACTCCAAATGAAGAATCCTTGATCATTTCTAGCTTGGAAGGGCCACCTTATCAATCAACCAGTACTCATCACTCATCTGCTATAACAGCTGACCTTTCCTTATCACTTCAGGTTTTGCAAATTCTTTACATAAATTATCTCATTTGACCTGCATAACAACCTCTTGAGGCAGGATCCTATGGGGTAGAGATACAGTTAAGTGGTATGGTGGTTCGAACTATGGACATGAAGACAAGGTCAGTAGTGGGAGCAGAGGAAGGAGAGTATTGGAGCACTGGATTATGAGAAAGTGTATTGAAGGAATTGGTAATGTTTAGACCTGAGAAAAGACATAGTAGAGATATGACAACTGTCCTCCCCAAGTATTTGAAGAGCAGTCACATAGAAGATTAGCTTTGTTTCTCTTGGTCCCAGAGGGCAGAACTCAAGAGTGATGGGCAGAAGTTACAGACAGATTTGGGCTCAATATACCTCTAGATAGGTGTTCTAAGATACAAACTATCTCAGCAGATAATGAGTTCTTACTCTGGAGATATCCAAGCAGAGTCTGTGTCCACTTCTTAAACTGTAGAAGGGTTCTCTGTTCATCAATAGTTTGGACCAAGTGACATGGTCCATTTTATGGAATAGAGGAAGAGAGGGAGGAGAAATACTGAAGGCCCCTTGGTTTGGATGCTGGAATTGAAATGTTACGTATGACCCAGGTTGTGTTGTGGTTTGTCCTTCATTCTGGAAAAGGACCATGACATCAAGAAGTCATGATGCCATGACTTGCATGTGAATTGAATTTAAGTGAGGGGGGGGCTTTGCAAAATTACAAGCCTCACTCTCTCCTCTAGAGCCATCAGGGTCCAGTGACCAGATAGTCATAAGGATGACTAAAGATGGCCTCTCTGACTCAGGTGGAGACCGTGTGGATGAGGGAGAAGCCATCACCAAGCTGCACCTGGGATGATATTGGTGATAACTTTCAATAGCCCTTTGAGGTTCCTGAAACACTCCTCAACAGCCTTAGATTGTTGCCTTATCTATATTTTGATGAGATTCAGAGAAGCAAGAACAAGTTGGAAGCGGGGCGGGGTGGGGCAAAGGGAGTAGTAATCATGCAACGATGGGAATAGGCCACAAAGTGGGGAGTCAGTATACTGAGATTCTCTTCTCATCATTTCCAGACAAAATTCTCCTTTTTCCTAGTAAGTAGAGTTTGACCAGTGGCCATTGTGTTCCCCACTCTGCTCTCACCATAGACCTAGAAACACAAAATGTTAGGATTGAAAAGAGACCATAGATATCATTGAATCCAACTCTGTTATTTTACAGGCTGGAAAACTGAAAGTGACTTGTCTAAGGTTGCACAGTAGGACTGTAGTAACCCAGGTCTCCTGATTCCTAATCAGTGGTCTTTCCATCATATCATGTTATATAAGGAGACAATGGACAATGACACCAAGGTCCAAGAAATCTGAGGCTCTATAGATTCCATGGCAACTGGGGATTAGGCTGAAAGCTAAGCACCAAGAGGAAGAATCATAGAAGGGTCTTAGAGATCATATAGTCTAATTCCCTCATTTTATAGACATATCATTAGAATCCTAGTGGAAAATACAGTAACTCCCCTCTCCTACAGAGCATACACACAACACATGTACACACATCCTTATAGAGCTGATGTGGGAAAGGGAAACAAGGACAACACTTTATAGGCTAGGTGGGTGTTATAGAAAACAAGGTTCAAGTGAGAGCATAACAGAATTATTGGTTCACAGAAAACCCTTGTGCTAGGGCCCTGTGGTACAGTTAACCAGTCTGCGTCCCAGACTCACCTCTGAGGATCAAATGTCCACCCCTGCTAAGCCTGGCTCCAGAGATACTGTGAAACCTGGTGGGATTAACTGTTCTCTACCAGATGTGAGGATCTACTTTCTCCAGGCATGGAGTGGGAAACATGGCCTCTGTCTACCTTTAACTTCCTTCTCCCCATTCCTACCCTCATCATCCTCAAATCTGTGGGTGCTCTGGACCACAACTCTCATTCCAAGCAAAGTCTCAGTTCCTGAGCTGATTTTTCCTAGTGGAAGGAGGGGGAGTGGGGCATGAGAAAAGAAGAGAGAAGGAAAGGGAGAGAAGAAAAGAGAAACAGGAGTGAACAAAGAAAGAGAAAAAGTGACAGGAAAGTGGAAAGACAGGATTGATTAAGGGAGGGAGGAAGATAGATGGAGGAAAAGAAGGTTAAAAGGAAATAGGAAAGAAGGAAAAGAGGAATGAGAGATAGGAAGAGTGAGAGGAAAGAAGTGAAAGATAAGGAGGAAGAAAGGGAGAAGAAAAGAGGGAAAAGGATTGCTTAGGGAAAAAGGAGGGCATGAAGGAAGAGGTAAGGGGCAGAAGGAGGGAGGGAGAGAGAAGGGAAGGGAAAGAGAGAAACAGAGAGAGAGAGTGGGAGAGAGTACCCTTGGTGACTTAGTGACAGCTGCGCCCATTAGCCTCAGCCAGGCCTACCAACCTCTGCCTTCCATCTGTGGTTTCTCCTTGAGTTTTGTAACATGGGCAATTAAAACCTGGTGAAACTTTTTAAGTTAAAAGCAGGAGCAAGGACTCAATGAAAGGCGGTTTGCTGTTCTCTGGCTTCCTTCCCCTTTTGAAGTTGGTAATGAGGCCCTAAGAAAACTGCAATTAAGGGCAATGGGGAGAAGGAGGGTGAATGAGGAGGGAGGATGACAAAAGACAGGACTGAGGCTGAGGAGGGGGAGGAGGGGACCCCAAGCAGGGCTGCTCTTCTCCTGGGAGGTGCAGATCCAATAGGATCTGTTGAGAGGTCACAGCCTGGTCCGAGAAAGCTTAAACCCCCTCCACCTACAGCCGCTGGTCTCCAGCCTGTCTGGGGTGGGATGAGGAGGGGACATTCTGGGCTGACATTCCCTGGAAGAAGTGAAGGAGGGGGAAAAGACCAGAGGTTTAGATTCCTTCCTGATGCCCCTCAATTCAGAGCAGGCTACCCTTGTTATACAGTGGCCACATTCCTAAAACATGGGTATAAATGCAAGTGTTGGAAAATTCTTTTTGCCATTTGGCTTCCTAGAAATCTCAAATGAGCCCCAGCAAAGTTAAATGGCCTGATCAAGGTCACAAAGCCTGTGAGTGGGGTACTCAGTCCAACTCTCTTGTCTCCTAGTTGTTGGACTATGGTGCCTGACATTGTCCTGTGCTTGGCCCTGGGCTGCTTCATGTTTTTATCAATGATTTGACTGAAGGCAGAGATCATCAGACTCTCAGGGAACAGACACCAAGCTGGGAAGGAGAGCTGACACAGTGGATAACAGAACCAGCATCCCAAATGATTTTGAAAAGATAAAGCCTGGGACTGAATCTAATTAGATGAAATTTAAAAGAGTATCAAATCTCAGATTTGGGCTAAAAATAAAAGCTTCACAAATACAAGACAGGGAAGGCCATACTAATGTGTCATGTCTGAAGAAGATTTGGGTTTTTTTAGTGGAATTTATATTCAGTATAAGTCAGCAATGTGGCAAGTGGCTGTCTAAAAACATGCTAAGGATACCTAGAAATGTTTGACATCATGAAATCCTAGATAGAAGGGACTTTGGACATCATCTAGTCCAGTATCTTTAGTTTACAGTTGAGGAAACTGAGGCACAGAGAGGTTAAGTGACTTATCCAATGTCACATACCTAGTTAGTGTCTGAGGCAGGATTTGAACTCAGGTCTTACTGACTCTAAGTCCAACACCCCAGTGTCTGGGAATAAGGAGTCCCTCTGTGCTCTACTCTGGTCAGACTAAATCCAAAGTATTGTGTTCAGGTCTGGTAGTACCTTGTAAGGAAACTGATAAGCTAGACCCATATATCCCTAGCACCCCGCCCAGATTGCTCCTGCTTTCTGCCTCCTTCCTCCATAACCTTCATCCTTCTACACTCCCCCCACTCTTATACTTACCCCCAGAGCCTGTAATCTCTGATCTCATCACTCTAACATTTTCATCCTCTTATTCCTATTCCCTGGTCATAAACAAATATACTTGGAGCATCACTCCTTAAAAAGGGTCCTGCCCGAGAATCCATCTGTAAAGTGAGGAAGCTGTGTTGTAGTTCAGTGGTTCTCAAAGTGTGGTCCCTCAGGAATTCCTAAGGGTCCTTGAGGTCCCTGCAGGGGAGCTGCAAAGTCAAACTGTTTTCATAATAATATTAAGATATTTTAATTTCCAATATGGTAAATATCAATAGATAACTCACATAAAGAAAAGTTCTTTGGAGAGGCCCTCGATCATTTTTAAAAGTATAAAGGCATTCTGAGATCCAACAATTTGAGAACCATTGGTGTAATGGATAGAGTTCTGCATTTAATCAGGGAGTCCTGGATTCAGCTCCCACCTTTATTAATTACTAGTTTGTATAGCCATGGACATTTTGCAAAAAAGGAAACAGAGTCTCAGAAGTGGTTGCATTCTTGGACCATATTAAGTTCTCATTCCTCTGGGATCAAAGAGGCACAAGCTGGACCTTGTCATTCCTTAGTACTAGACCCAGACAGGAGTCACATCCTAATGTTCTCAGGGGAATCACCAGATGGAGGACACAAGCCAAAGAGAGTGACTTTCGTGTGACTCTAAGATTGGATGTGTGCGGTTAAACCCAAACCTGGGATTCTGGGCCCACAGGTTACAATTATTTTGGCAATAATGACACATTTGAAGAAGATGTCAAACTTTCTAAGATACTTTCCCATTCGTTACCCCGAGGGACTGACAATGCTCTCTCCCTTCTCAAATTATCTCGTCTTCACTTATCTACACATCTTGTATCTCCCAATACAACACAAACTTCTTGAGGGCAGAGGCTGTTTTATTATTTTCTTCATATCTCCAGTATCCAGTGCAGACAGTTGTACACAGCAGGTACTTAATAAATGCTTCCTGAATTGAACTTGACATTTCATATGTAGGTATGCCCCATTTTACATATCCACCTGGCCCCTATCAGGTTGATTATAAAACTGAATTCTCTCTTCTGTCCTCCGTGGGCACCTGAACCCCCTCCCCGGCTTCCTGGACCATATTACAGAGGCTCTTTCTCCCTCTGCAGGGTTAATCATTTTTGCCTTCTAGTTCTTTCCCTAATCTCACTGCCTTAAGTTGAGGAAGGGCTAATCTGTTGATCTTAGGTCTTCTTCAAGCAGCAGTCACCTGTATAAACAGTGGATCAAAAGCTTTGTGTCCCCTTCCTCTTCCTTTCCCTGGATGTGGTGAGTTCAAGGGGACTTCTTAGGATTTTCCCATCTCAAAAGTAATATGTACATGCTTATGTGGTCATATTACTATCTATGACTTCCCCCTTTGGATCATTGAGTTCCTGAAGAAATGGCCTGAGTTCCCAGAGGACTTGGCCATGCCTCATACTAGCTGAGTGAATGTGACTGGGATACCTGACTTCACTTAGTAAAGACATCTGGGACTGCTGGGAAGCAAATATTCACAGGGTTACTATGAGGGCAATTTGCTGTTACTAAAGATTCAAGAGATATTGGAGTGATGATCTTTCTTATGTTGAACATCCCCTCCCTCATCCTCCACCCCACCCCTACCCCCAAGCAAATGCCCCTTGACAAAAAGACAGCAGAGGCTTCGTGGGAAATACTATTTATTACAGTGGGCAATATTTTTGCCCCCTTCTGTCCCAACACTGCTCAAGGGTACAAGATGGGACAGGGTCTCTAGGAGAATACATCTAGATGAGGGAGGAAGCAGAGGGTAGAGGGCTGAGGGAGGCCATAGATAAGTGAGGGAGTAGGGAAAGGTAATTGAAGATGCACCTACACTCTTTCTCTTGGTAGGCAGAGACAGGATCAGATTGGCACTAGCTTGTTTCCTCTGAACTGGGAGGGGAGATGCTTCTCAAGTCCCCACTCCTGTGGATGGGAGTGTCGAAGAGCTCAGGTGGGGGGAGAGGGAGAGGAGGAGGTAGAGGCCAGGTGCCACCCAGGCATATCACCATAGCCTGAAGCTTTCCCTTCTCTGTCTCCCTCATCTATGCCCAGAGTGGTCTCTGCAATCATCACTCAATGACCCCCTCATAGCCATTCCTGTCCACAGAAATGAGGTGAGAAGAGCTAGGAAGGACCCCCTTCTCCTAAGTATCTCCCCCATTGCTTCTGATAGTGCCTAGAACTCCACTATTAAAGCTTTTCATTCCTTCCACCTCAGATATTGCCTAGGTTGGAACATGAATCCACTTGAGGAGGAGAAATGCACTGAAGCAGTTATTAATAGCACCTTGGAATGAATTTGGTCTCAAAGCTGGCCCTAGCTGGTTGAGAGGAGGTCTGAGGGGCTAATTTAAGGCAGGGGGAGGATGTGACTAAAAGAGAGAGCTGAGAGCATGCAAAGGCACACAATTCAGATTTCTTTTTTTTAGTTGAAAGGAAGGCACATAAAATGGCTTGCCCCTACTCTGCCTCTGGTTGGCCCAGTGGCCTCTCAGGATGTCTAAGCCATGAGTAAATAAATGGATGCCACTGTTGAACCTCTGGGGCAAAAAGAAGACTCCAAAACACGGGGAGAGAGCTTCTTTCACCTCCTGGAAGCAATGTCAGCTGCTTCCCTCCACCCCCGGCAAGACCAGAATGGTCTGAGGGTATCTTTGGGAGGCCAGTGGGTAGGGGCAGGGTTGGAGCAGAGAGCTCCATGAGCCTCCACACCGGATGAAGATACTGAGGGGCACAGAGGGGAAGAAAGGGAGGGGGAGAGGTCAGAAGGCCAGGTGAGAAAGACACAGCAAAGGAATCCAGGGGCCCAGGCACGCCAGGGGATTGGCTCTGTTCTTCTTCGGGGTTGTGCTGGACAAATAGATGATGACAACATTGTCTTCAGGCCCAGATGGCTGCACCTCATTGTCAACTGTGTAGCAGCCCTTGCCCTCCACGGCCTTGCCATGGAACTTCCGACCCAGGGCGTCTTCGCTGGCTTCCCCTGGAGAAGCCAGGGCCACATTCACAGAGCCCTCCGCACTCCCCAACTCATTGGTGGCCCGGCAGCTATAGGTCCCTTCCTCTTGTTTCCCAAAGCCCGGGATGAGTAGACTGCCATTGGCAAATGCCTGGAAGCGGGGCTGGGGGGACCCAATCACTCCTGGAACCCGCCCATCAGGTCCAACATTGGGGCTGGTGATCTCAACCTTGCCACCGGGTGTCTGGATCTGCCACTGGACCTCTGGTGGGGGTTGCCCATCAGTGTCACAGTGCAGGGCCAGGACAAAACCATCCCGGAGCTCAGCCCCATCCTGGTTGGGTTGGTAGGTGAGCTGTACTGTGGGAGGGGCACAGTGCAGAGGGGGGAGCCGGCCCAGGGGGATGCCCTTGAGGAAAGGGGGTGAAGAGCAGGCAATGTTGTCCTGCTCTGGGATGGAGACTGCAGTGGCCACAGCCCACACCTTGAGCCACAGCAAGCCACAGGTACAATTAAAAGGGTTGTCATTGATTTGCAAGTGAGACAAAGAGGTGAGCCCCTCAAAAGTGCCATCAACCAGAGTCAGGAAACGATTGTGGTTGAGCTGCAGGGATCTCAGATCCCCAAGGTTTTTGAAAGCATCCTTAGGTATCACGGCCAGCTCATTGCTATCCATCTTGAGCAACTGCAGGGCACTGAGATTGTGTAGGTCATTCCAAGAGAAGTTGGAGATAAGGTTGTGACTCAGGTCAAGGCTCTTGAGGTAGACCAAGGGGGCCAGGCTGCCAGGGGCCACAACCCGGATCTCATTGTGGGCCAGCCACAGCGACTGCAGCAGGGGCACCTCGTCGAAGGCACCTGCCTCCAGGTCTCCCAAGCGGTTGGCAGAGAGGCTGAGGGTAGTGACGTTGGCTGGGAAGCCAGAGGGCACTGATTGGAGATCACGGTAGGCACAATCCGAGATCTGGAAACCATACTTCTCACCACAGTCACAGACCTCAGGGCAGCCTGACACAGAGCCCAGGAAGCCAGCCAACCACAGCAGGTGTAACCTCTTCATCTCTTCTGGAGAAATGGAGAAGAATGCAGTTAAGGAGAAGCCTTAAGGAAACAGTTAAGGAGGTCAGGGCTGCAGTCAGATCTCCTGTCTAAACACCCACTAGCTATTAGCAGAGGGTCCTCAGCCCTGCTCAAGACCAACATTCTATATAACAGCTAACTCTGCTAAACCATTTACAGAGAAAAAAAATGTTATATTTGTAAAACAGGAAGTCTGGTGAATTGGAACACTGATCTTGAGGTCAGGACACATGGCTAGGATAAAATCTTAGCTCTATCACTAATTAGCTGTGTTATCATGGGCAAGTCACTATATCTCTTGAAGCCTTCAATTCCTCATCTATAAAGTGGGAATGAGAGTAACTGCAGTACCTACCCATCAGGACTATTCTAGTAGAAGTGTAAGAGTTAGGCTCCAATGATTATCCCACCCATGTTATATTAATTATCTCTGATTGGTAAGGGTACTTCTTGATTGAACCAATCGGAACAGAATGTGAACAGGGCCTGTACACCTCCTTAAGTCAAAGTCATTGTGTGAGAGGCTTGGACATGCCATAAGGAATTTGTATAAAAGGATGGAGTTACCTTAGAAACAGAGACACTGAAAGCTAGCAGTGGGAAGAAAGAAGCAGATTCCTTCCTCCATAGGAGTAGATGAACCCAGAACTGGGCAACCATGAAAAGAAGGAAAAAAGTAGGACTGAGCTGGGGCAGAAAATAGAGATTTTGAGCAGGGCTATTGTCTTCACAAGTATCTCAGGGTAGTAGAGTTTGATGCCAGCAGTATCTACCTACCTACCTACTCAAGGCCTGAGGGAAATTCTAAGAAAGCATCATCTTTTCCCCCAACTTTCCCTCCCAGTGCCTTTCTATCCTCAGACACCATAAAATATGCTACTGTTTCATTATCCAAACATTTCTAGTAACTGGAATTTTGCCTCAACCAGAAAGATGTCAGAGTTAACTATATATAGTTGCTGGGGATGGTTGAATCCTCCTGAAGCTCAGATCTGCCCAGGTAAATGTAAAGGACAACGGTAAGGGAATGAATATTGGAGCAGGGGGAATATAGCTCTTTGGTGGTGTCTCTTCATGTTGAATATTGCCAAGTATCCTCTCCAGGGATGGGAGCAGGAGGAAGGAGGGTTACAATTAGCAAGGGGTCAGAGAAAGCATGGCCAGTGACAGAATATTCCTGCTGGGCTGAAGGCCTTAGGCAAAGAAGGGACAGACCAGAACCAGGCTGGGATTTAAGATAATTGAGCCCTCTTTCAGGAGACAGGCCGGGATCGTAGGGTCTGGATGCTTTCCCCACACAGCCATTAGAGAATGACCCCCCAGGGCCCACACCCCAACCCATTTGCAAAACATCCTCCAAGGCCACAGGTTTGATGATGTCACTCTCCTGCCCTCAAGCCAGCACTGGTTTGCTCTTGTGTGCTGAATAATTCCTCAGTGGTAATTATAACCTTCCACAATTGTTCCCACCTACCTTCCCAGTCTCATTTAATACTGCTGCCTTTCATGAATTCTGGACTTTGAGGAAGTTATCTGAGTTTGATATTCCATCTTCTCCTCCCACAAATTTGAATAAACTCCCTAATGATTAGTATTCTCTACCCCATCACCTCTGCCCTTTCCGGAAATCTTTGATTTTCCCCTTTTCTTCCTCCAGTATTCAGAAGTAGAAGAAATTATAGAGGTCATTGGCTTCTACAAATGAGGTCAACCTCATTTTACAGATGAGGAAACTGAGGCCCAAAAAGGGAAGCGATCAGCACAAGTTGCTAGCATTCTTTAACTTACTTTGTGTTATGTTATTCTTATCTACAGAGATACAGGTGTTAATCCAACACACACACACACACACACACACACACACCTAAAAATGAGAACCCCCTGAGGGTAATGAATTTCTTTGAACAATTAGAGTTGGCCAAGCAAGATGTGTCCTTGAAACAGGAAGGACTGAGGTAAGACATTGGAAGGAATTCCTTGGCTTCTTCATGGGGCTATAGAACACATGGTTTGGGGAATTTTTAAGAACAAAGGTAACCACTCTTGGCTTGGTTTGCAGTTTACAATTCTACCCCATGGCAGGAGAGTGAACTAAAGGACCTATGGATAATCTCTCACCTCCAGTCCTAAGACTCTGATCCTAAATGCCTGCTATCTTACCTGTGTATTGACTTTTCCACGACAGTTGAATTCTTTTAGTAAGAAGACACTGGCATCCTCACATAGATGCCCATGGAAGACCAGAGCTGGTCCCCTCTGCATCTTAAACGTTTCCTGGAAAGGCATGGGGGCGGTTTCAAGTATTACATTCCCTCTTTGGGATCCCACTCATTCTACTTATTCAATAGGGCACTACCATAATGCCTCTGTCCTACCTAGATGGGCCTACAGAGATGTTTTTTTTTATTATATAGGAAGCCAATGTGCCATCAAGATATGTTACTCCAAACTTGACCCTGACAGAGGGTGATGCTGCACATAGGTCTAAGTCAGTCATTAAATATTAAACACCTACTATGTGTTAGGCACTGAACTAAGTATTGGGAATACCAAAAAAAAAGCAAAATACATTCCCTACTCTCTCATTTTAGGAAAGCAGTCTCCCTCTCACCCCCTCCTCAATGATCCATGCTTTGTAAGGGATGCAGAATGATATGATTGAAGGAAAACCAGACTGAAAGCCAGAAGGTCTGGGTCCAAGTCCCTCCTTCTGTACTTATTAGCTTTGTGAACTTGAGAAAGTTAGCTCCCCCAAAGGGACTGAGCTGGTCTGAGAACCAGGAGTCCTGAACTCTGGTCCAGGACCTGTCACCAACTCACTGTGTGGCCCTAGGAAAGTCATTTCCTCTCTCGGAGACTGAGTGTTCTCAGCTCCAACATACAGTCTCATCGGATGCCCCTTTTCATGCCTCTTCCAGTGCTCACATTCTATGGAATAAACACATGAGTTTGTCACGGGGCTTTGGATGTGGTAAATCATGTGTCCACACTCTGCTGCTTGTTTCTGAGTTCCAAACTGCTGCTTTTGTACTCATGCCCCTACCCCTCACCCCACCCAGTGCCATTGCTGAAAATCCCCAGTGGGACAAAGACCACAAAAACTCCAGCCTTGGGGTAAGACTGCCTGCTGGTACCCCTAGGGGCTGTGATATTGCCTAATAAGGAAATAAGGTCCTTCCTATCCCCTCCCCTCCCTCAAAAAAGTGTGATTTCATCTTCCATTTGGACAAACAGGGTGCATTGGTCGATGGAAAGGGCAGTGTCCCTAGCAGTCAGGGCACCTGGGGTTAGTCCTGGTTAGCCAGCTCTGTGAACTTACACAACTTACCTCCCCTCTTCATGTCTCAGTTTCCTCCTTTGCAAAATGAGGGGGAGAGGTTAGCTTAGATGGTCTCTGAAATCTCTTCTAGTTTTGAGTCTGCTGCTCTAAATGTTTTCTTCCCCCTGCAATCCTCCCCTCCCACCCCCACTCCAAATGCTTTCCCCTGCTTCCTCTCCTGCTGACATCCCAGACTCAGCTGTCTCCCTCAGAGGGCCCCATTGCTAGGTATGTATTTATATTCGCTTATTGAAGGCCCCTGTTATGCTATGGAGTCCCCCACCCCCACTCCTGAAACACACCCAGTTGCCTGTTCTCTTCAAACTTCTCCAGTTAGCCGTGGGGCACCCAGGGACCTAGTCTAAATAAATTCTTCCAGGATGCCCCCCTTTCTTCCTCTTCCTCCCTTCCTTGTCACCTTCCCCTTTTTCTCCTCTGTCTCCCTGGACAAGCCTCCTTGTCCTTCTAGTTCGGAGGGAATGCAACCAGCTGCACCCTCTCTTCTCCATCTCCTCCCCACTCTGCCCTCCCCTCACTACGCCTGGGTGTGGAAGGTGGAAGTTGGGGATTTCCCCAAGTTCCCTAGAGTGGGTGTCAGCAGCATCCATGGAGTTGGGTTCCCGCTTCCAGCCTCTGGACCCAAATAGATCCCCATGGCAAGCCACAGTTTCCTGGGAAGTTAATTGGGAGTTGGGAAAAGTTGCTTGAAATGATCCAGCGGGCATCTGTCCCTTCCTGGGGGAGGGGAGGAGAGAGGAGGGGAGTCAGCCCAAGCGGGCCCCCACTCTGGCCTCTGTCAAGTTCTTAAAGTCCTTTCCAGCCCAGCCCGGTCCACAACTTCTTTAAAAAAGAAAAATAAATAAAAGCCCTTACCTCTTTTTCCCCCTTCTCCTTTGTCTTTTGGAACGGGGCAATTAGGAGAGGCTGGCTAAAGTGGGTTGGAGGTCCTGACAGTCTGGGGTTTCCCGACCCTTTGAAGGAGTCAAAAACAACAGAGACAGATACGCACAGTGAGACAGGGAAACTGCGCTGGAGCCTGGAGCGCTCGGGCTCCCCGGGGCCAGCTGTGGCCGGTAGAGGGAGGCCCCGACCTAGGGGGCGGTTTCGCCTCCAGGAGGAAGGAGCAAGGGGCTGGGCGGGCTCCCTGCTCCCTCCCCTCCTCATGTCCCCCCTCTCTCCCCGCCCGCCCCCCAGCTTGGAGGTGCCTACCGCTGCCACTGCTTCCGAACCCAGTCCGGAAGGCACTGGGTGCGGGTTCAGGATGCCTTGGCGCTGCTATCCCCCTGCAACCCAAACATCGCCTCTGCAGCAACAGGACCAGTGTTTCATAAGTGACACCAGAAACTGGAGGAGGAAAAGATGCCAAATGTTTTTTGGGTTGTGCTCTCTCTCACTCACTTTTTTTGGGGTGGGGGGGAGCGCGGATTTCCATACAGCTAGGAGTTTCTTAAAGACACAGTGCTGGCCGGAAGGACCTCAAGAAGAGAGGGGGATTGAAGGAGGGGGACTTTGAGTCCAAGGATTACTGGTCCCAAAGCAGGGTTTGGGGGTTTGACAAACCCACTCTGGAGGTTTAAAAGGGGGGGTGGTATTTTCCATGGTCTGCAGAGGAAGGAATGTAAAGGTTGGTTCTTTTTTTTCTTTTTATTTTTTTAAATTTTTTTTTTTCAGTGAATGGCTGATGAGGCAGAACTTTTATGAAACACCCACCAGGCCCTGCTGGGGCCGAGGAGCCAAACTGCTTGGCCTATTTAAAAAAAAAAATCCTCCTTCCTTGGTTAAAGCCCCTGCCAGGCTGCCTGTGAGGCCTGGCTGTTATGAATACATGTCTTTCTCCAGAATGAGAGACTGGGATCTGGCCACAGGGGTCTCTTGTTGCCAGCAAGGACTCTCACCCCTAGGCCAGGTTCTGGGTGGAGTCCAGCATCTGATAGCCCTGATCACCCCAGATTTCCTGCCTGGAGCCCAGCTGGATTCCTTCTGATCCTGAAAAGCAACAGTGGGAAACATTGCCTTCCCTTATCCAAGGCTGGTGGGCACCCACCCATCATGGTGCAAGAGACCCTGGGAAGTTCTCCTATTCAGATACTCAGAAACTCTTCTCTCTACTTCTGTTCTTTCCCCCAAATCTCTCCTCACTCAAATTTCTCTCCAGCTTTGGTGTTTATCATTTCCCTCTTCAAGTTCCCCTGAAATGAACAGTCAGGACACACTCAGCCCCCTCACTCTCATCCTAGAGCCTAAGGTTCTAAGTCACTTTCCCCTTTGAAAGGAATCATGGAGGAGTGAAAAGTACCAGGGATGGAAAGCAGGAAACCTTCATTATCATCTCATCTCTACAACCCACTCATTGTGTGACCTTGAGTCAGTTTCTTTCCTTCTCTGTACTTCAAACTGTTCATCTGGGCATTCATTCTCTGAATTTATGATCAGGAGCTCCACAGGTCAGAGGGCAGTAGATCTGTGGGACACCTGCAAAGAGCTTAAGACAAGGGCTAGAAATAAATTTCCCAATTTTGCTTGTTGTCCCAGCTTTCTCACATTCCTTTCCTGCCCTCAATCTTTCCTTATTTCTCTTTATACTTCTCTAGCCTGCCTACGTTTCTTCCATCAACAGAATTTTTCAGATTCTGACTTACCATCCACCCACTTCGAGGTCATCTCTGGTGTTGCGGGGGTGATATTTTCAACTCAATAACAGAGGCCTTCCAGAGCTTAGATCATCCATCTCTCCCTCTAGACATCCATCAGCTTCCTCCAAGGATAGACAACTGAAAGGGCTGCCTGAGTCTCAAAGACAGTAAATGAGTTACCCAACATCATGGAGCCAAAAAGCATTAGAGGTGGCATTTGAACTCAGATCTGGTCCAACTCCATAATCATCAGGCCTATCCACTATACTAAATTGCCTCCAGGTGAGATTGAAAAAGTGCCAAGAATCATGGTGACTGTAGTTTCCTTGGAATTTTTTAGTCCTGAGTAGCCAAAGCCTTGAATAATCAACCAATAAGCATTTTGAAGTACCTACTATGTGCCAGGAACTGAGCTAAGTGTCAAAAATATGAAGATGAAAGCAAAATAGTCCTTGCTCCCAAGAATTTATGTTGACTTGGGAAGATACATCATGTCTATAAATAAGAAGACAGAAATATAAACAAAAGAGATGTGCTGAAATTAACAACAGAGTCAGGAAAGGCCCCTGGATGCTGGCAGTGGGACTGAGCCATGAGAAGAGGCAGAAATGATGAAGAACATCCTAAGTGGGTGAGATGGCATCTTCAGAGACTCAGAGGTGAGAAATGAGATGTTACATACAGAGAACAGCAAATAGATCAGATTAGCTGAACACAAAGCACATAATATGTAATCATCTGAGAAAGAGGCAGGGGTTAGACTGTGAAAGGCTTTAAATACCAAGCAGTGTATGTATTTGGGAAAAAAGTTTCAATGGTCCTCATTTTGGGGGCATAATTTTTACTAAATCCCCTCCCATCCTTAATGTCTCTTCCCTTACCCCTTCCCCCCATTAAAAACTAAAGGGAAAAAATCCTTACAAAAAGTAAACAGGCAAACAAAATGAGTCCTTACAGATGAGAAAAGAATTCCTATTTGTGCACTTTGAGTCCCTTACCTCTTTTTTCAGGAGGTTAGTAACTCCTGGAGACAAGGTTAATCATTTCATTGATCAGAGTTTTTAAGTCTTTCAAAGTTGTTTTCTTTTCAATGTTGTTTTCCTTGTATAGATTGTTCTGGTTCTGTGCACTTCACTCTGCATCAGTTTACACTGCCCAGAATTTTCAGAAATGGTTTCTTTCATTTTTTCTTACAGTGCAATGATATTCCATTATATTAACATTCCATGTTATCCAGCCATTTCCCAATGAATGAGCATGACTTTAGATCCTCCCCTCCCCTCCCTTCTCCTCTCCTCCCTTCTTCTTCCCTGTCCTCTCCTCTCCCTTCTTTTCTCATCTTCCCTTCCCTCTTCTCTCCTCTTTATTTCTGTCTTCTCCTCTTCTCCCCCTCCCTTTTTCTTTCCCTTCTTCAGTATCAGGATATCCCCTCACTCCATATTCCCATTTGTTTACGCATTGAATTTGATGTATTCCAAACTTTTTCTGTGTTTTCAGATAAGAAGGAAAGTCACTCTCCCTGCCCCCATCCCTTCCTCCATGTTTGCATACTCTCTCATGTATTTTGATAAATAATAAGATGCAACCCTTTCTTCATCCTTTCTACACTAGTATATTCCTTTTACTCTTTTTTAAAAATATTCAAGTTCTCAGAGTCAATCCACCCTCAGGACCTTTATTTTTCTCATATAATTTCCTCCATACTCTTTGAAGATAGTTGGTTCTGAAGGGAAACATTTCTTCTTCCCTTATTAGAATCTTAACACTGTATCATCATAGATTTCCTCCCAGGGGCTCACATAACTTTACTTTTACAGGTTTCTCTGGACTCGTGCTTGTATTTCAAAGCTCCTACAAAGCTTTGGTCTTTTAAACAGAAATGCTTGGAAGTACTATATTCCATTAAAACTCCATTTTTTTCTGCCACAAGATTATACTCAGGTTTGCAGAGTAAATGATGCTTGTTTGTTTATCTATTTCTTTTGCTTTTTGGAATTTTGTATTCCAAGATTTTCTCTTATTTATTGTAGAAGCTACCAGGTCTTGTGTGATCTAGACTGTAATTCCTTGGTACTTAAACTGACTCTTCCTGAATGGTTGCAATATTTTGTCTTTTATGTACGAGCTTTGGATTTTGGCTATGACATTTGTATGACTTGTTTGAGTTCCTTTCAGGAGGTGGCTGAATCATTCCATCTTTATTTTCCCCTCTGGTTTTAGTAGATCTAACATATTTTTATTTATAATTTATTGAAATATATATTTTGAAATATTTTTGTCATTGTTTTCAAGGAGTCCAGGGAGTCTTAAATTATCTCTCTTTGACCTGTTTTCCAAGTCAGTTTTTTTTTTGTAAAAATCAGCTATCTTACTTTTCTTTTTCAAGTTTTTAAACTTCATTCTAATATTTTTTTGCTGTCTCAAGGAATCATTGGTTTCTATTTGAATTATTTCAGTTTTCTTGGAGTTTGCTATTTGGGTAATGTTTACCAATTTATCTTCAAAATTATTTATTCCTTTTGCAATTCTTTCCTCTAGAACTTTTTAAAAATATCTTTTGCTTTATTTCTCCTAGGTAATCATTTCCAAACTACTTCTTAAAGAGGCCTATTAACTCAATGGGCATTACCTCCCTCTAAGTAATTACCAGAAAAGGCCTTAAGGTCTTCCATTGCATCCTGGGCCATCCCCAGTCATATTAAAGAATATCTGGTCACTGGACCCAGATGGCTCAGGAGGAGAAAGTGAGGCTGGTGAGCTGCACAGACCTCCCTCACTCAAAACAAAGTCAAGTGCAAGTCATGTCATCATTTCTGTGATTTCATGGTCTTTTTCAAAAATGAAAGACAAACACAACAACAACCTAGGTAATTGATCTTACAGTCCTGGTGGAAAATCCACTCTCTCTTTATAGTCTCACCTGTAATTGTCAGTGATTTCCTTTCTCTTTCTAGACTGGATTTTTGAGCATCTCTAGATCTACGATAATTCTTTATGCTAGTCAATGTTAGTCTAGTTGTCTTTTTTGTTTTATTCCTCTTTCTAGTTTTAGTTTCTGATTTGGGGATTTTGTGCCAGGGTTAAATTCTATGATCTGCTGGGCTTTTGGGTAGGATCATCAGTCCTGCTTGGTCTCACTGTGGGTCACCTGGGTTTCTACACTCACCTCCACTTCCTAAGTTTAAGTCCCTATGAATTTTTCGGGTTCAGAATCCTGGGTCTTCAGGGTGCTCAATGGTGACTCAAGACTGAGTATTAAGGACCCCTAGATTCCTAGACAGTCTTCATCAGAATGCTGTGGCACCTTAGTATTTGCCACCACTCACTCCCTGGGGCTTCTAAGATTTCCTCTGTGGAATTCCTACCACCATAGGGCTTTTTTGGACAAAGAACTCTACTCTGTTGCTGCTGCCAGACACAGAGATTTATGAACCCCACCTGTCTCTGGCCCATCTCAGACCAAGCTGGAAAGCTGTGGGCTCATCTGCCTGAGTGGCTGCTTATTTTGCTGATAATGAACCTCGGTCTTACTTCCTATGATTTTCTGCCTTACTTTCTGCTCAGTTCTTGGGATGAAATAGTCACTTACTGTCATTTCTCATTGGATCTCTTGATCATTATCCAGTCTGATGAGAATTTCAGGATTTTACTGGAGCAGGCAAGTGGAAGCCGGGCTGTTTGCCTTCATTCATGCTCTGCCATTTTGGCTGGAAGTCTACAAAAATATTTATAGTAGCATTTTTTTCTACTATCAAAGAACTGGAAACAAAGAGGGTACCCAGTAGTTGGGGAATGGTTGAAAAAACCGTGGGATAGGAATGTAGGACTAGGACTGGGAATTAGTGGGAATTCATTACAATAGGGAACTTCCATGTAAGGAAATACACTCTACTAATGCAGGTTAGTATCTTCTCTGTAGTTTATGGTCTTAAGAAATTGCCTAGAGTCTTGAGAAGTTAAGTGACTTGTCCAGGACCATACAGTCAGAATTTGTCATTGGAGGGACTTGAACTTACGTCTCCCTGACAGGTTCTCCATCCACTATGACACTACTTTGCACATGAATGGAATGAAATATTACTGTGACATAAAAAAGACAAATATTAATAATTACCAAATTCCTAATAATAAATTCTTTTGGCTCTATTTAGGAAGACTTCAGTAAACAAAAGCTGAGTCAAGAGAAGAATTTACCCAGTGTCCAGAACGAAAGGAAATGAAAGCAATACTGAAAGATTCCAGAACTCTGATGAATGCAGTGACCAACCACAACTTTAAAATTCTGATAATGAAATATGATTTCTACCTCTCAGTAGACAGCAGATGGACTGAAGGTAAAGAATGAAGCACATATTGAGGTGTGGATTTATTTTACTTAACTAGACTTTTTTCTTCTGGAAATGTAGCATGATTTAATGGGCAGGAAATTGGTCTTTGCATCAGGAAGACGTGGGTCTGAGTTTTTTCTCTGATAGGTAGTGACTACACAATCACTTAATCTCTCAGTGCCCCAGGTAAGTCTTGAAGAATATAAACTGCAGCCTAGGTGGTGAACCACATTTGAAGAGAATTTCTTTACTAGAAGTTCCCTGTATACCAGAAAAGTTATGAGTCTTACCAAAAAAACTTTTTTAAAAAATTTGCTATACCTGGGAGTAGGGGTGAGTAATTAAGGAAAAATATGACAATGATATAAATGATAAAGAGCAAAGAAAAAAAATACCACCAGTATAATATTTTTTATTTTTTTATTAATTTTATTTATTTTCAGTGTTCTATAATCACTACCATATAACTTAGATTTTTTTCCCCTCTCTCCCCCCTCCCTTTTTCCTCCCTCCCCAAGACAGCAAACAATTTTATATAGGTTCTACACATACATTCCTATTAAATACATTTTCACCATAGTCGTGTTGTATAGAAGAATTGAAATGAATGGGAGAAATCATATAACAAACCAAAATGTTAATACAAAAGAAAATGATCGGTTACGTTCTGTGATTGAATTCCATAGTTCTGTCTCTGGATGTGGAAGGCATTTTGGCTTAAAAGACCATAGGGAATTTTTTTTTTAAGTCTTTGCATTATAATGAAGTTCCAAGTCTACCAGAAAAAACTCTTTCATACTGTGGCTGTTGCTATGCACAAAGTTCTCCTGGTTCTGCTCTTTTCGCTCAGCATCAGGTCATATAAATCTTTCCAGGCCTCTCTGAAGTCTTCCTGTCAATATAATATTTTTAAAAGAAAAAGAAAAGCTCCCAACTGGTAGACTAGCCAGTGTAGATGATTTGAGGCCATGGTGCCAAAGGTGATCATGGAGAAGTTGTTATTTTTCTTTCTATCAATCAGAAAACTTTCCTGGTGGAGATGGGATTTTAAATTCTTTTCTCACTGTATATTCTACACTCATCCTTCACTGTCTGACTTTCTAATGCTTTTATTGCATATGTTTTTACTATCCAGAAACAATGACAGTCTATTGAAGGTAGACACGAACACACAGACAAACCAAAGGGATGGGATAGGGTAGGGAAGGAGGAACAGAACACCCACAGAAAAAGCATTTTAAATAGATGCTAGATAGATAGATAGATAGATAGATAGATAGATAGATAGATAGATAGATAAGCCTCAATATGGTGTATCTATAAGCTAGGACAATGACTTGGGATGAAAGAATGATGAAATCTTTATGGCAAAAAACCAGGAAGTCTTCCCAAGGAGGTGCTCATTTTCTCCCAGTTTGACACGGACCAACAATTCATGATCTCCCCTTTCATTCAATCACATCTTCATGAACTGCTATGACCAAAGACACTCTCCTCTTGTTTCCAGACTTTTGTCTGAGGACCTTTTGCACTCGGCAGACAAATAGGTGGAGGAGGACAAAGGAGAATAACAGCACCTTCACCAGCTGCTTTCAAAAATTCACAGTTGGACTGCTATTCCAGAGGTGGCTGATGGGTGGCCCACCTGACTGGGAAAACCAGTCCCAAGCAGATGTTACTTACCATTCTGTTCTTCATCCAAAGACTAAACCTCACACCTGGCAGTTAATTTAGCACATTGTCTCCTACAGTTCTATCAGGGAGCAAAGCAAGCCCAGTTCTCATCCAAATCTATTCCCTCTCATTCAAACTCAACTCAAGACTCAAGTCTTCCAGAGTGTTTTCCCTGACCGTCCCATCTACATTTTTGACTCCCTTCTTTGCCCATTATTTCCTCAATAAATGATTCAATTGGCAGCTAACAATACAGATCATTTATTATAGTTCCCTCCGGGGCATAAGGATAAAATCTCCTCACACATGGAAAACAAAGCTGGATGCACATGAATACTTTAGATAATTTGTTCATTGCTTGAGTTCCCCAATGTCACCTAAGTCTCCCTATTGTTCCCCAAATGAAGTTTAAACTCCATTGTCTAGCATTTAAGGCCCCTTCCTTTTCAGTTTCATCTTGAACCCCCTCCAGTCATCCTGTTCTCCAAACAAGTTGGACTTCTCTCCACTCCTTGAACGTATCCTGTGCTCTCAGGGTATATTCTCCTATGACTTTGCTAACTCTGGAATGCTTTCATCCTCTTCTTTCCTCCCAATCTCTCAAGCTCAACCCAGATGCCCAAACCTCACTGAGGTCTTCTCTGGTCTCCCTCCAGCCCCCCCTTCCCCTTCACTGAGCAATGATGCCTTTCCAGAGTCTTAGTCTAATAAACTTATAAAGGGTTATAGTTACATGTGTTTGTGTCATCTTCTACAAGATTGGGAGTTAGGTGAAGTCAGGAATCCTGTCTAACCTAAACTTGGTAGCTCCTGAATTGCTTGTACAGTGCTCTGCATAAAGTAGGTACTTAATGCATGTGTGCTAAGGGAATGGATGGACGAATGAGTGAATGATGAGATTGAGCTGGAGAAGGCAGTATAAATGCATCAGACCCTGCTCCCCTCCACCAGTGTCCCCTTCTCTCCATGCCTGCTCCCCACCTCAAAGGCAGCTTTGGTACAGCAGAAAAGCGGTCAGAAAGACTCGCATGAGAATTTCATCTTTTACTAGTTGTATGGCCGTGGGCAAATCAGTTGTCAGCTCTGAGCCTCAATATCCCCATCTGCGAAATATTGACTGTAGCACAGAGTTGTTTTGGGATTGAATCCAAAATATCTGCACAGATGATGTTCTCCTAAAAGGTCACTTACTGTCCTTATAACCATTATTCCTAATTACCTTGATGACTTAGGACAAGTTATTTAATCTCCCCGGGGCTCAGTTGTATCATTTGTAAAATGAGGAGGTTAGACCAGGAGGCCTTCAAGGTCCCTTCGCTCTGGATCTACAATTCCTGATTCTATCATGGCATTCTAGGCAAAGTTATGGGCCCTGAAGGCCTTTCTCCCTGCAATCTGTTTGACTTGACCTCCATCAAGAACCTTGGACTTCTCGACCTCCCACTCCTGCCTTTACCTTCTCCATCTTACTTATTTTAGTTTCTGAACCTTG